>JAUYWG010000045.1:10519984-10596147 GCA_034779775.1 Enteromius afrohamiltoni
CAAATTCTTTTAATGCAAAGTCGCTAAACGTGGCTAGATGATGTCATATGCAAATTAGCATATTCCTGACGTCAATACGTCATATTATCTCGCCATTCTATCACATACTGTATTTTAATGCAGCCAATGTCTTAGTGTAATTCAATATATTCATTATAAATATCAACACATTCAGTTCAATATATATATATCAATATATTTATTGATATATTTTACTGTTTATGTTGTCAGAAAATGTGACACGAAATAGTGACTGAAACACACCCACTAACCAGCTCTGCCTTATTAGATGTTGCATTAAAATTGGACCCCGTTGACTTTTAGTGTATGCACCGAACAAAGTCATATACATTTTGTACCAACATTTGGGTGAGTAAAGGATGACAAATTTGTTGGGGGAACTATCGACTACCAAGAATTATGTTAATTCTGTGGCTTTGCATTCTAGTCTCGAACTGATGACAAAGTTCTCCGTTTCAAAAAAGCTGTGGAGTATTACACCACCGCCAGCAAGCCCCCTCACTTTCCCCCATTTTTAGGTAAGATTGTCTATATTTTTGATTTTCCCTCTCTGACAAAATGACATCTGTTCTTGTTGGTTCGTTCTTGTTAAGTTCTTGGAGCAGGACAAGTGTACTAATGCTTGCCTGGTGTTGTGTTTTCCTGTCTGTGTTTGAGGCCAGGTTTTAAAGGCACGCTCTGTCTCTTTCTTAACCGTCTCTCGGTCTCAGCCCTCACAGTAATGTGCGAAATTTTCCCACTTGCCTCAGACCTTGTGTGCACTTGGAATGGCCGCTGTGCCCTGTGCATACAAATTGGCTTCTTTAGAAAGAACTCTTGCACAGAGAGCCGCTAGTCTGGAAAAACTCTCTTTAGCTTGCCTGAAAACTTTCAACAGGTTAATTGAAAGGGTGTTAGTTGAACATTATTGGATGAGAAGCATCTTCCAATTAGTGAGAGCATTTTTTATCAATTTTAGTGGTTGTCTTGTAGAACTGCAATAACCTTTAATGGAATTCAGACTGACTTTTTGCATGATTTTACATTTTCTGGTGGTATTAGAATGGTATGGATACAGGCTGTTTCTCATATACCTCACTGCGTTTGTGTGCCTACACACATTTGAATGCATCAAGGTCAGTTTCCATGGTGGGTGGACATGCGGTGTAACGAGAATCTCAGTTAGGGCTTTTTTAGCACAAAAAAATATATATTTTCTGGGAATGGTTGTTTTTCTTTCCAAGTTTCTCTACATGTTTTCAGTTTTAGCTCCAAAGATCGAATCAGACTCTTTTTTTACATTTGTATGCCCACAGTCAGACCAAATCTGATGGGATTGCCAGCAGCACCGCAGATGCTTAACATTCCAAGCAAACCTGGGGTGAGTAGCATTACACCATTATGGTCCATCCAGAATGACTCGCACTTACCCATCAGACTGACACATACATGTTTCTGTTCATTCTCCAAGGTCCAGCATGGCTATTCCGGCCCTCCGTTGGCTGAGCCTGTCCATGAGGCAGACCCGTCAGGTAAAGGGCTCCTAGAACAGAACAGCTACAGCAACATTCCTAATGACGGGAAGCAGCACACGCCACTCTATGAGAGGTTGTCCCCCATCAACTCTGCTCACGGCGGCAACTCCAACCACACAGACCCAGCCTTCTTCATCACCTCGTCCACATCCTCGTCCTCTGAGAATGAAGAAAACACAGGCTCCACTGCCAAGTGAGTAACCAAGAACAAGGAAATTTAAACTTTTAAAACCACAAACAAAATCAATTAAACGGTTAATTTGTAATATTTTGTAAATTATAAAATTAGTATGCATCTTTTTATATTGTACATCATAATGCTGAGATGCTTCAATTTACTTGTAGCAGTTAAAATTATTTATTAATATTATTCAGACAAAATATCTGGGAGTTATCTGGCTGAATTTTAATATTGGTGAATGCATTTCATTCTGAAATGTAGCCATGTAAGTGACCATAAGGGATGGGACAAACAGAGAAACCAGATGGACAATATCCCAGAAGGAGACCATGGGGACCAAAATAAAGTGGGTCGACTTTTTAGCTCTGTGTTAAAATATGATATACTTGAGATTATTTTTGTAGACACTTATGTCCATTTGCGTTCTATCATTTTTCTTTCAGTCTGATCCTTCTGCGACTTCCCCTGTAAACCAAGGCCCAGAGGGGAAAGGTTACATAGGGGTCAATGCCCAAATTCCATCCCTTCTTTCTATGCCAACAAGAAATCACATGGATATTACCACTCCCCCTTTACCAGTGGTGGCACCAGAGGTGCTACGAGTCGCTGAACACAGACACAAAAAAGGCCTCATGTACCCATATATTTACCATGTTCTCACCAAGGTCAGCTTTTAGTTACTAGCAACTCAGCTTTAACTTTGAAACTGCTCCACGTTAAGCTGTTTGATGCTTATGTTTTGCAGGGTGAGATAAAGTTATCTGTCACCATAGAGGATGAAGCTAACAAAGACCTGCCCTCTGCAGTGCAGCTGTACCGGCCAGTACGTCAATATGTTTACGGGGTGCTCTTCAGCCTGGCAGAGGCCAAAAAGAAGGCAGAGAGACTCGCTATGAGGAGAAATCGCATGCCCGATTGTGAGTAACAGAACTACCCAGCTAAATTGGAACAATCTAACTTTTTAAGTAACACTAATGAGGAAAACTGTAACAGTTTTTTTTTGCTAAAAATACTTTGGAGCCACCAGTTTTTGTGTTTTCGAAGTACATTTGCAAATCTGGTAAGGTATTGACAATTTGGCAGATTTATGAATTACAACATTGAAACATAACCTTCTTGGAGCGACCATCTGTTTTAATGTAATTACTATTCATGAGACAGACCTTACCATATCTATCTACATGAAGCATTGAAGCGTCGTTGCTGCTTCTCTAATGATATTTTGCAGATATTTCAATAATAGGTTGTCCATGAATATAGCCTCTGATGCAGATATGGTAGTAGAAAAATAGCTACTCACACCTGGGATAAAAAAAGGGATAAAGCATTTAAATGAGTAAAAATAGCCTAAGTTGTATAGCCAAAATTATTTAGAATTTTGTGATCACAGGAGATCTAAATGTTACTATTGTTTGATTCCTGCATGTTTTTGAATTTTTAGTTATTTTGATATAATCAGTTGCCAACCCTCTTCTCAATGCCTAAATTCTCTCTTAGGGCCGGTGGATGACTGATTTAATTATTCAGAGAGTGCACTTGAGTGTTGACATTAGCTTGTTGTTCTAGGCTATAACTGAGCAAATTCATTACATCAATTAAAATAACTCAAAAACTAATATTAGCCATGTTAATTTTGACGTTCTTTTTTTTCCCTCATTGGAAATTAGAATACAAGATATGAAAAAAGAAGAGGGAAATGCTGCCATTCAGAATTTTTTCTTTTTAAATAAAGATATTTTAGCCTAGTATGAGCTCTGGAGTTAAGCAATATATACTATCACTACAAAAATATTTACCAAATTCATAGTGGAAAAAACTTGACTTCACCAATTTGAATATTTGGATATTTACCCCCCGAAATACTTGCATCAACTTTGTTGATTTACCCTCATTGACGGAATGGATTTATAAATGTAAATTCCTCAGTTAAGCTTTTCTGATCCTATCTTTATAGATCCAACAGTAATAATAAAAGAATGGGCTGCTTACAAAGGCAAATCTCCACACACCCCTGAACTAGTGGAAGCTCTACCCTTCCGGGAGTGGACCTGCCCAAACCTGAAGAAACTCTGGCTGGGCAAGGCAGTGGAGGACAAGAACCGGAGGATGAGGGCTTTCTTGGCCTGCATGAGGTCGGACACTCCAGCTATGCTGAACCCTGCCAATGTCCCCACACCTCTTATGGTGCTGTGTTGCGTGCTACGGTGAGAATCGAACCAATTTTGTGAGACATAAAAACATTGTGTATATTGTTAAATGCTTTCCCAGAATTACAAATGGTGTAATCCATTGCAGAAAGGGCCTTCGGTATCAGCTCTTCAGCTCTTGTTTTTTCACTCCCTTGTGTTTTACCTCAGGTTTATGTTACAATGGCCAGGAGTAAGAATTTTGCGTCGTAACGAACTTGACGCTTTCCTAGCCCAAGCACTTTCTCCTAAACTTTATGAGCCTGACCAGCTGCAGGACCTGAAGGTGATTTATGTGGGGAATGATGCATGAGGAGTGTCCACAGAATACCCACAAACCCACATTAAAGGCCCGTTCACATCAAGGCATATGTGACTAAACATCATGAATAAAAAAACTTCTAAAGAAAAAAAATTAAGTGTACTATAATCTGAATTACGTTTTTATGATTGTTTTAAGTTTGGATATCTAAATTAATTTCAAGTTTTAAATAGGAAAAATATAAAAACACTCTGGTCATTTTTGAGCGAGATGCTTACAGTCTAATCAGATTCAATGATCTATGCTAAGCTGCAGCTAAAAGTGCTATCAGCAGACGCAGAGATCTGCTAAATGGATTTGAAAAGGATAAAACTCAGTTATTGAACTCTAGGGGAGTTGGAAAATTAGTCTTTTTTTCAAAACCGTGCCGTGTTTCTTTAAAGCTTGTGCATGGTGTTTCACATTCAGATTTGGTGTGAATGGCCCGCAGTTCTTTCCAGTTTATTTAATAATCTGGTAAAGATATGTTTGTAATTTAGTGTATTTAAAGCAATAAGCCTCTTGTTCCAAAAAGTGGGGTTTTGGTTATTTTTTCTGGATACTTCTTACCTCCTAAGATCGCTTGCCAGGCTGATTGGCCTAAATGCTTTGCAAAAGCATGTTTTCATCTGATAGTCGGCTTTGCTGGAAAAGGCAACCTGAGTGCTAGGAATGTAGTCTTTTTGTGTAGATGGTTTACTTAGCTAGCTGAACTGTTTTTTTCTGCTCATTTCAGCCTGTGGCTATGAGCACATAAAAACATGTAAACCATCCACACAGCAGTGTCGTGGCTCTCCATGTTTGTCAGTTCTGTCGATCTGTACGAGCTTTTTGCTTCGCTGCTGCCATTGCTGGTTGCTCTCAATGGCGGAATTGTCTGGAGTGGTTTGTGCATTTAGTCTACATGTATGGATAGATGTGTTCATGCTTGCTTTGTGCTTTGGCTGAGGGGGGAAGGGGTTATAATCTGCTGGGTGGTTTCACACGTAGCTGCTTATTTAACCTTAAGAGCTTTGTTTGACTGTCACTGCATCTGTCGCCGGCAGATTGATAACCTGGATCCACGCGGTGTTCAGCTGGCTGCTCTTTTTATGAGCGGCGTGGACATGGCGCTGTTTGCCAATGACGTGTGCGGGCAGCCAATTCCCTGGGAACACTGCTGTCCGTGGATGTATTTTGACGGCAAGCTGCTACAAAGTAAACTCATCCGTGCCAGCAGGGACAAGGCCCCACTCATTGACCTCTGCGATGGTCAGGTACAATCGGCACAGCACCGCTACATTTTTTTACGTACATAATGGTTCAAAGCCATTACTGACAGGATGATTTAAAACCGACCTCAAACTGACACACCAGATTGAAGTACTATAGTAGAAAAGATTGATGATAGAATGGTGTGATATAGGGATGGGTTGAAACCAATTATTGCTTCAGTACACTACCAGACTGAGACTACCAGACTCCTTTTTTTGAGATTGAGACCAAGTTTGGTTTTGGTACACTAGCAGACTTTGGTACTTCATTATTGATACTGGTACCTGATGCAACAAATAAACAATATTGGGTGACTGAAGGAATTTAACCCATAAGGACCCGGACCGATTGTTCCTTATAGGAAATTATGAGGCATATAAAACAGACCAAATGGACCACTTAAAACATGTTTATGCACTTGTTTTTAAAATTCAACCCCTCCTTGTGAGAGATCTGTAATGTTACATGTTACATTGGGCATTTACTTCTCCATTGAAAAAAATCATTTTATCAGTTTTTTGCTTTATAAGAGCTTTTCTTGCTTATCCATAACATGCATCAAAATTATTACTTTACTGGGAAAATAAAACAAAAACCTTTTTAAGAAGTAAGTTTTTGCATTTTTTTTTTTTGCTTTGCCCAATTTTTTTTCAAAACTACATAAATGTTACCATTACATTTTACTTTAACTCTTTTGTAATGTATCAAAATTCTACCTTTTCATTTATATGATTTAACCAGAAATACATTTTTAGATTTGTTTTTCATAACTTGAAAATGTGCTAACTGTATGAAAAGTCTGTGTTGTTACATATGTCACATTGGGCTTTTATGACAAAACAATGACCTCACACTGGAGGTCAACGTGTTAAATATGCTTGTAGATTTGTTAAAATGTTTTGAAATATGCAGCAGAAAATATACAACACCAAATTAACTGATTCAGCTAAATGAATTTAGCAGTTCATTACCATTTTTCTTAATGTGACAAATGTGTCACATCAAAATTGCGCCTACTGTTTTAAGGTTAACAGCCCGATGTGACATATGTCACAACAATACCTTCGTAACTTGTTTTATTAAAATCATGGTAAGTGTAAAACATTACAATAGTTGAATGGGTGGAAACATACATTTAGTACAAAAACAAGCATCTTTCAAAATTGCATGACACTGCAGTGTGCTCACCAGACAATCCACCATTTTGGATATGTTGCCATGACAATAAAAAATGCACAAATTCTCACGTGACTGAACCTGGATGTTACTTATATGTCACTTTGGGACTCCCCGAGTTGAAAATGAGGGATAATGCTTTAAAAAGACCTTTCCAGATAATCACAATTGTTTGTGACACCCGCGTCACAGTGGGTCCTTATAAGGGCTGTCAATATATGTAGTAATACCAGGTGAATAATTGTATTTATTTATTTTTATTATTGTATAATTTTCATGCATTTAGTTTAATGCATTTTTTTTTTTATTGTTGTTTGTTTAATCATATTACTATTACTAGTACTACTGTTAAAGTGTTAGATATTACTTTTCAAGATATCTTTTATGCAGTAACGACACAAAATTAATCAAAAGTGATTTAAGCTATTTAAAAAATGTAGAATGTTTATGTATAAATATTAAAATTATTATAATTGCTATTTTTTTTTTTTAGGATCCAAATCCTAAAAAAAATGTATAAAAATTTTATATAGGAAAAAAACATTATAATATATTAAAATAAAATAAAACATATTTTAAATTGTAATAATATTTCACAATATTACTTAGTGTATCTTTGATCAAATAAATGCAGCCATTGTAAGCAAAAGAGACTTTTTATAAAATATATATATTTTTTATTATTAAACAAAATCCCAAACTTTTAGACATATATATAATTTATTAAAAGACCTTGGCATGAGGTCCTTTCACACATATTCTATATTTAGATTACATTAGTTTAGCAATATACATGTTCTGTTTTAAATGTTTCACAGAGATATATTTGGAGGTGAAATTATACTTGTTTAGCTTTCAGTCTGCTTTTCAGCTTTTGATGCACTTTCTTTTATGGTGCTGTAGCTCACTGTAATTTATTGCTTTCAACAATAGATACTGTAATATTTACTCGGTGGTTAAACATTAATCTACAGTGTTGCATTAGTTAAATAGTATGCATGTAAGTGTGTGTATATATACATGCATGTGTGTGTATATATTTATTATTATTTATTTATTTATTTATTTGGATTAAATTGTACTTTTAAATCTGTGTATGTAATCTAACTGAGCTAAAAGAGTTAAATTTTTCTCCTTGTGAACCCCAGACTGAACTAGTTGCCAAGGTGGAGAAGATGCGTCAGAGTATCCTGGAGGGTCTGAACTTCTCTCGGCCACCCCAGCCAATCGCATTCCCCCCTCCACCTCCACACGCAATGCCTTTCTACCCCCCCAACAGCACCTTCTACCCTCCACCTCCTCTGCCCCCACTGCAGAACAGAGGCAGGGGCATGCCTGGTAAGAGTGATGCTAGACTAATTGGCACATGTAAGATTTTTATTAGTATTTGATTATTTCGTACTTCAGTTGTTTTAAAAACAAAAATCAAGCTCTTTTAGAAGGTAACATGTTCTTACAATGGCTACTACAAGGCTGTAAAATTTAGAAACTGTCATCTTAGTGTACTTGGTCAAAAAAAGATCTGGGGCAAAATACACTTCTCCCTTAAATGTGATTAGCTGAAGCAGCTAAACCTGATTGATCGGACTGGAGTTTCTTCAGAGTAATTAAAGTTGTTGTTTATTTCATTCCTCTGAAGTAGGGCTTCAAGCCATCCCCTCACAGGGTGGTAAGCTTGAGATTGCAGGCACAGTGGTGGGTCAATGGGCTGGTAGTCGTCGTGGAAGAGGAAGAGCCTCGTTTCCCATACAGGTGGTCTCAGTTGGTGGACCAACCAGAGGGTAAGCATGACATTTTTACTGCCTATTTATAAATAAATTCTTGCATTTACATATTTGTTATTACCTGTCCTGTTCTAATATCATGTTTAATACTTCTATATTTACCTTTTTTTTTCTCTAATTTAAATCGATTGCTTTTCTTTGAACAGTCGTCCAAGAGGTGTGATTTCTACTCCTGTTATAAGAACCTTTGGTCGAGGAACCAAATACCACACTAGAGGGTTCAAGAGTCAGGGAACATATCAGGTGAATCTTATTGTTTCCTACGTTTTAAAATAACTAGAATATATACAGTATGTCAATGTTAAAGTAATGGCTGCTAAAAAAAATCAGCTGCCATCACATAAATAAATTGTTTTAAAAGATATTAAATAGAAATCAGGTATTTTAAATTCTTATATTTCTGATCAAATAAATGCAACATAAGCATAATGGTTCAAAACCTGACCTGATCAGATCAGTTTCAGTGGATCAGTTAAAATGCAGTGGGTTATTCTTCAAAAATCAGTGGTTGCATTTTTTTTTTTAGTCCAACTGATGACATAAAAAAAAAATTTGCTAAATTAATTTTAACAGATCAAGTCTACATATGCTGCCTCAACCAATGAAGTGATAAAAGACAGAAAGAAGCCGAAGTTGGTGACCAAAACACCGCATCTGCCCTTAGAAGAGTCCACAGCGGCAGAGAACGGCTTGGTGGAGGGTAAAGAGGCAGACCAGCTCAATGGGAACGAAGGGGAAAGCAGGGCTACAAACCTCCCTGAAAGTGCCTTTAGCAACGAATCTAAAATGTGCAATACTAATTCTCATTTAAATGCACTAAATGAAGATGGCGAGAGCCGCAGAGATGAAGCTCTGGGCGCCGCTGTCTTAAAAACAGAAGAGTAAACCTATTTTTATAGAGAGGGTGAAGGTTGATGGAAGGTTACGTATTAAAGAATAACTTGGAAGGATGGAAGACCTACAGTTGGTGTACATTTTTTCCTCTCCGAAAACGATTAAATGAGGACTTACGAATTTTTGAAATCCCGCTTTGACGTCAGCGAGTTAAAACCATAAAGTTATGATGAGGAAGCCTCTCGGTAAAACATAGTTATACAAGTCATATAGAGAATTGTACCAGTTTAATGATAAAAGACGGTGTTCTCCCTCGTCAATGATATTACGAGTTTCAAAACTGGTTACATGAAATTACTTCACTTTTTTAGACGAAATCCAAAAAAAAATTTTTTTTTTTTTTTTTTTTTTTAAATTTGCCAGTCTTTTAGTTTTAGCAAGTTCAAGTACCATATATATATATCTATATATATTTGCCATTGTAATTGAGTTTGTATTGTCACAGTAAATGCTTTTTTATTGTTTGAGAACTCACGATTTGAAAAAGACAAAACCAAGAACGCATTTCTCACGTGTCATCACTGTGAGTTTACTTGTGTTTTAAATGTGCGGTTGTTTTGACATTGAGTAACTAGTATTATTGCTGCATCTTAAGTTCTGATGATTTCAAAGTGTCATACATTAGCGAGATTATAGGTAATGTCAAGAATTGGTTAGACTTATCTCACGAGTTGCAGATGAGCTCTTGAAAAACACCAGTGTCTCTTTCCGTGTCAGAATATGCCATGCATCAGTGGTTTGTTAAATTAAATGTAGCACATTAGTACAACTGTCTCAGCTAAACTTTCTGCATGGCTCATGATTAAAAGAAAAAAAAACATAAACAAACAAGCAAAATGGTGTGTAGTTATAATGCATGTTGTCCTCTTTCTTCCTTCATTACAAATAGCGTGCCCATCTGCAAAATTTAAAAAGGCTGATAATAAGTAATAGTCCTATAAAAGTTGTTAACGGTTAGTCAGTAACTGATTTGCGCTAACCTTAAACTTTATTATTTCTGTGATTTATTGACCTCTGTTGTATTTACTCCAACGTTATCTAGCCACTTTAAATATTGTTAATCCTGGTGTACTCATCACTGTATACATTATTGTTCTCTGTTGCTGTTTTCCGCAATCATACTAGCAAATCTTATCTGGAATTTTTTTTTTTTTTAAATGGCTTTGATCTTAAATTCTCCCCTCTTTTCTTAGCTCGGAACAAGTTTTGCGAAACGTTCGACCCTCCCATTTGAGAATTTAGCCTAAGCGAGTACACTTGTAATCATTTTGATGTTTACTTTAGTGTTTTCAGAATTTTATAAACGTACTTCTAAATGAGAATCATTACTTCTCCATCTAATCCTGATGCTTTTCATTGCACATTAGTGATCAGAAATATGGTGTATTCCCCTCAGTCCCCTGCCGCAAGTCTAAGTAGGTTACCTTGATGTAAGTTGATCGGAGTTTCTTCCTAACTTATGGGTTGTAAAAGAATGAACTACTGTTGGGTTTGAGTGATTGTTGATGGTTTGTGGTGTGATGTATTTGAAGGAAATTGAATGCAACTTACAATGCTTAATAAAAGTCTTTATTCTTTTAGAATAATTTGTTTTGTATACGCGTTTTTTTAAGGTTCGATGTCATCTCACACTTTCCTCAATTTGCACATACCTTTTTCATGCATTCACACAGCTTATTACAGCACTGGGATATTTTTGGCCCCCTGCTGGAGAATAAACTGTCAAGTCATGATCTTTAGTAAAAGCTCCACGAATACAGCAATGTTTGATAACAGGGTTTCTGCAGGCTTCAAATTGTCTTAAAGAGTCTTAATTTGTCCTTCCATAAATTAAGGCTTAAATTCATAAAGTGCAAAACGGTGTTATTGTGGGGTTTTTTTTTCTATTTTTCTGTAATGTTATTGCCATCTTTTTTTTTTTTTTTTGTCAAGATAGATTTACTTCAGATGTCTTGGTTTGGATAAACTGAAAACTAAAAATGATGTGAGCTTATTCCTAAAACAAGAAAATTCATAAGTGGGGTGTGAAAATTTGTTTTCCCTTTGAATTAAGCTGATTTGTCTAAGCCCACTAACAGATAATGGTTCTTGTAATCATAAACTCACTTTTTGATAATTTTCTCATAAAACAAGACTTCTTGTGAAAAAAAATGTGATGTTGATTTAAGAGTATAGACATTTGCACTGGAAAACAGAAACACTAAGAGGAAACATCACTTTGTTTGCATTTTGATCATATATTGTTGGAAGTTGTATTTGTTGAACTTTGAAGCATTGCTAATACAGAACATCTGTAGACTATATTCATTAATTGTGCTAAACTGGCTTGGATTTTAAAAGTTCACTTCTTGCCTTTGCAAAACCTGCAGAAATCCCTGTATAAATATAAAATGGTTTATAGATAGATAGATACTGACCTGTTTTGTATTCTGCAAAACAAGTGCCAATTTTAAATTGGTTTCTTTTCCTTTTTCTGAGTTTGACACTACAGCATATCTCTATCTCACACCATCTAGCACCACCAGTAGGTCAAATTTGCTTTTACCTTTCAAGTTGTAACTGAAATGTGTGAACACAGCTGACCCAATTTGATTTAATTTTAATATTCACCTAGATAAATCACCGATTTGAACGCAAAATTATACATCAGTGTTATTAAATACATACATAGCTGTGTGTTTATGTGAGTGCGGGTGTATGTGTATATATGTACTTGTTTGACTGTACTTGTGAGGGACCACATGACCACAAGATCGAGACAACCCTTTTTGCTGGTCCTCACTAGATAAAAAGGCTTATAAATAGATTTTATGTAGATCCAGTGTCATGTACATGTTTCTGTGAAGGGTTGGGTTGGGGGTTAGAAAATATCGTTCACCTGACAGAAAATCGACGGAAGTCTATGAAATGTCCTCAATAAGATCGCAAAACAAACGTCTGTGTGTATTTTACATGTATATTTTTTATATGTGTATCTTCTGTTATTCAAAGTACAATAATTCCATTAATACACGAATAATTCCATTCCCATATAAAATTATATATATATATATATATAATAAGATTATATTATATGCGTAATAACTAGTCGTCTTACACACGTGCTTTTAGTTTGCGCAGTACCGTATATTATCTAGCTGAAATTTTAAATGAGGAACTAATCCTCTGTTCTTATATTCCTTCGACTTCTATCCCGTAACTGCGTGAGATCTTATTAACGTGTCATAGACTCTGCTGCAGCTGGTTCATCGGTTGGCTGGAGATCCCTGGCGGTGGATTTTCGTCTTTCTATCGTCCCGGGAAACCCTGAGAAGCAGCCGCAGCGTTTAATGAGCTCCATTCATCTGGACCAGCATGACCGAGGCGATTTTTCCCGTCTTGTACTGACGTAACAATATTACAATGAAAGGATGCATTTTCTTGGGCTTCATGAAAGTCTCGGCGCTCGTATAGTCACCAGGGGGCATGCACACGTCAATGCAGCGCGGGAAACATTTTAACATCGTAACATTGTAACGTCGGATCGGGGGAACGTTCGAATGGACGTAGGAGCAGCTCCGCGGCTCTTCATATCGCTGTAGTTTGTGTTACGGGAGGTTCCTGCTGCCCCCATCCATCTCTCCGGCTGTTGTTGTGAATTGATCTAACATGGCGACTGTACCCGTCTATTGCATCTGCAGATTACCTTACGACGTAACCCAGTTTATGATCGAATGCGACGCCTGCAAAGACTGGTTTCACGGCAGGTAACCGCAATATTTCGTTCAACTATTTAAATGGGGATTTGGATGGAAGCGTTTAGCTCGCGTGCGCACATTTTATATTGCTCTGAAGAGCGAGGGCCGCTTGAAGAAGAAGGCGGAGTTATATTTAGCTGGCTCGGTTGACACATTTTTGTGAACGGCACAAAAAGATTTGCTTAATCGTAAAGCCATTTCGATGTATTTTCCACAAAGTGTGCTCGATCTGCGTGCATCGCACGCTGTGGTCGCGTCTCAGGCTGGACAGTGTCGTAGTAGTGAGCCGTGGGTGTCTGCGAACACGAATGGCTTTTCTTTTACACATTTTACCTTCCTTTATGCGCCCTATTCGTCCAGATTTGCTCCTACATCAGTGCTTTAGGGGGCTTTGAACTGTATAAAAGCTGTCCTCCTTGTCCTTTCTGGTGTCTGCCGGAAGAATAATAGACTGCATATCAGCCAGACGTTGCAGATTCAGAGCTGCTCTGCACATTTTTAACATGTATGACATCTAGCCATTATCATACTCTGTATTCATCATAATCAAAAGCAGTAAGTTCAGTTTTATTTGCGGTCTATTGCCGTGAAGCATCACTGACAGCAGCATGTATCTGAGCAAACGAGTTTAGCTCGATCCAATAATGGGAGTCGATCTGTAGTCTGTTCTTTTCTCAATTCATCTTAAATTTCCCCCGCTGATTGTTTTGTATTCTGGGCGACAGCGAAACTCACGTTTTTAAACTCAAAAGGTTTAAAATTCAGTTTCTATGACGTAAAAAAAGAACAAGCGTTCCACTTCACTGACTGCTACATTTACGCGCGTTTAATTTTAACCCTTTAATGAGTCCAGTGATTTGTTACTCTTCAAACGTTCCGGTCAAGAAACTAAGTACATGACGCCTATTATCGTTTAACGATCTCAAAGGAGGGACTGTTTAACACGCACATTCAGTGTCGTTGTCACACCGTATACGCCGTTAACTGCATATTCAAATGTGTTAAAAATGCTTAAACTGGCACTGATGTGTTTGTTTCTGTTGGACTGGCCGAGTTTTACCGCCCTCAGTGATTTTAAACCTCTATGACCTCTGATAAGAGGGTATGGCTCAAATGAGGAGAAAAACCAGTTATGACTTAAAAGTGTGTACACGCTGATGTTAACACAGAAAATTCGTTATTAACCCAAGTCTTAGCAGAAAAAAGATTTGTAACATTTTTAGTAGGTTGTTGCTGTTGCATTGTAGCTGTTACTTTGACATTGCAATAGTGCGGTCGAATGTTTATGGTAGTATTTTTTTGACTAAGCACTCACTAGTGTAACTTCTGTGCAGTATCTTATAATTTAGTACAATATCTGCTGATGCCGTTAGTTTTTTTTTTCTTTTTATGCTTGGTATAGCTTTAAATAATCACAAAGCTTAAAAATAAATTACATTTAGGTACGTAGCTAACTTAATGTGCTTTATAACAGATTTTCTTTGGAAAAGGTAGTGATGTTTATAAGAATTAGCTTTAAGTTCCATACCCGTGAAACATTTCAGTTGAAGCAGTCGTAGATACCATCATGGATATTTTTTGTATTACGAAAAGCGCAGTTTATCACTTCAGGATAGACATATAGAGTCTGCACCTGCAAAAATGCTCAGGTTTAAATAGAACTGGAAAGCCTGTCATTCACAATCATACAAGTCCCCTGCCCTTTCCGTGTTTGTTTATTAAATATTATGGTAAATTTGATGATGATAGGAGTGTATTGCACTCACATTCATTACATTTTTTATCTTTTGGCCTGTGTAATGTTTTTAAATTGTCGGTTCTTATGTTTAACGTGACTTCCATGCTGGCCAATTGTAGGAAAAACCTTTGGAAGTAACTTAGAATCGGGGTTCCCAGAATTATAAAAAACCTGGAACTTGTTCAAATGTTTTCCAGGCATGAAAAAAAGGAATATACTAAATGTAATCTTCTCTCCGCTATATTTCATTGGCTAAATGGGTTTATGACTGTATTTCGTAGCTTGGGTTTAAATGAAGAAGAATTAATATGTCATATACCAGCTATAGTTATATCTTCCTCTTTTCAAGAATCTTCAGTTCACTGAATCCAAATGGTTTGTAAAAAAAACACAAATTACTGGAAAGCTAATAGAAAATTAATAGAAATGTATAGGTCTTATGTAAAGTGTGAGAACCCACAGCATGTGAACTCAGTAACCTCACTTTTTACCTCACTTTCACTCCTTTGCAGCCATGGGAGATTAAGCTCAGCTACAAGATTACTTTATCAGTTTTTACTTTTAAAAACACCTTTTTTAAACTAAACACCAAAGATATTAATAAGTAGTTTCACTTCCACAGTATAACATCTTCCTGTTGTTGCCTGAATTAATCATGCAACAGATCTAGTATTTATATACGTTTCATAAATGTTTAATCAGTTCCAAAAAGTTCCTCGTTGATCAGCATGCATTTCCTTCGAGGGTAGATGTGTTGATTTTTGCAAGCCTGCTGGCTGGCCAACAGAAATGAGGACGCTTAACACTGCCGTCTGAAACACACCTGACCACATGCCTCTGTTTGTGTGGGTGTGTGCTCGCGACTCTTCAGGAGGTAATGAATGACATCATTCCCTTCTTTCACAGGGCAGGATGCCAGCTACAAGTGGCGCATCAGATCCTAAATGAATTTTGTTTGGAAATTTACGATAATAGGTAGCCTAGTCTGTGACAGAGCAGCTTTGGCATATTACACAAGTTTATTTAATAAGTTATAATAACACACTAATTGCACCTGTCTTGAGGACGACTTTACATGGAGAATCATTTAGAGCTGCCATAATTTTATGTTACATTCCTTAATGCTTTGTTGTTGTTGCATACTGATCAAAACCAAAACTGTAATGTAAGACGTCTTTGTTTTTTCTGTCTGTCATGACAGTGCGTAATTACACTGTCTCAAAATGAAATGCATTGTATTGAATAGCCTTCCGGTTATTAACTTTTTTTCCTCAGAATTTGTGACTCTAGTCTAGTTGTCATTACGCTGTTTATCATGGTACTTTCTAGAGTATAATTATAGACTATAATAACTGTGTTTGTTGTGTGATGTACTTAAGGTGTTGTTTCTGCTTTCGTAGATGTTACTATTTCCGGGAAGCAGTTTTGAGACTTTCTCGTATTGTTGACACTTGACATACAAAATGGCTTTGTAAATAAACGTCATCATCATCATGCGCTCTGCTGCAGATGCACAATGAGACATGTTGCATTGAATGTAATTTCACAAAAAAAGCTTCAATTAACAATTCAACATTTAACAATTTCTATTGTTAAGACCTTCTTCAGTAAAAACCTGAATTGCGTACTTCACAAGTAATATAGCATATATTATTTTATAATGTTTTTGGTGCTTTTGGGATCTTGACCCACTGTGGACCCAACCCTAGCATGAACATTCTTTAGAATTTCTACTTTTGTTTTCTGCAAACATAAAAATGGGACAGGAGTGGACTATATTAAAATAGAATTGTTATTGTAATTATATTTCAAAATCATTTCATTCATAATTTTAAATGATTACATTTTCACTTTTAATGATTCCTTTACCGCATTTCCAGTATCAGAGTTTTATTTTTAAGGCTTTTGTATTGCATAATGGTGAAAAAAAAAACAGTACAATATCATTTTTGGTTAAACGGCTCCTTTAATTCGAAAAGGGATTGGCCTCTTAATGGTAGTGTGCAGATGCTCATGATAAGGATTAGTTGAGGAAAGACGAAGAACATCGAAGAGTGTATTTCACTGCTAATCCTGATGCACGAGTGGGCGGTTTGACCCTTCACACCCACATGCACTCTTTGTTGTACTAAGACTTGGCTCCTTACAATTTTGCTATGATTCAAGGGTGCTGACACCACCCACCATCTGAGTGGACAGCATGTGTGATATTCATTCGACTGCATGTAGTAATTATACCACACTGGAGGAGAGCCATAATGGACACTCCCAATTCAGCATTTGCTCATGACCCATGAACAGCTCCTCCTAATGGCAAGAATGTGTTATTAAGTTTATATTATCATAGGAAGAACATTTGCGCTGCAGATGGGGTGACAAAAATGCATACAGTGCCTATAAAAAGTTTTGAGCTTCTTGGAGGTCTTTCATGTTTGCTTCGTTTACACCACTGAATCACAGTAGATTTAATATGTTTTTTTTTTTGTTTTTTTTGCTACTGATCAGACTTGTGATGTCAACGTAAAACCGAGAAAATGATCATTTCTCTCATCACTTTCTCACCCTAATGCTGTTCCAAACTTTCTTTTTTGGAACAGGTATTTTAAAGAATTTGTTTTGGTTACTATTGACTTCCATTGTATCTTTTGATAGTACAATGGAGTTAAGAGGGAACCAAAACTTTTGAGTTCTTCACAATATCTTCTTTTGTGTTACATGGAAAAAAAGCCATATAGGTTTGGAACAGCACGAGGGTGAGTAAATGCTGCAAGCTTGTCCGTTTTATATGACAAGCTGGTGCACTCAGTTGTGTTTTCAAGAAACAAATAGTTTAATGAAGATCACTTGTGTGAAGTAAAGGGCCACTAAGTGACCACTGACAGCTCTGAAGAGACTGTAATACAACAGCTCGAACAGCTTAATGGCACAGTGGTGAAGAGAAAGCCACTGTTAAAAATGTCACATGACATTTCGGTTGTAGTTTTGCCAGCAGGCATGTGGTAGACTCTGAAGCCAGATGGAAGAAGGTTGAGCTTGTTGGCCATCAGACTAAATGCCATATTTGGTGTATACTGAACACTGTATCATCAGAAACGTACAATCCCCATGGTGCAGAACTGGATTATGGACCAGGACGTTTCCCTGGGCCCTTGGTCCTCCAAAACCTCAGGACATGTGGTCTGAGCCTTCCAAACAAAACAGATCACTAGGGCCTCTCTAAGGGCCAGGAAAATAGCAGTGGGTAGAGACTTGTCCACACGAGAATGCCCATAATGTTTGGAGAAAGCCATCTGTTAACATTCCCATTTGGAGTATTTCATCAGAATTCAAAGATTTTGAATGATTTAGAACCAGATCTTTGAGTACTTATGTAGGCACAGTGTATTGCAGATATGTTTATATGTTTTACAAAAACGCGGTTAACCAGATTTTATTAGCCGTAACTCGATGCTGATATGCTGTTTGTTATTTTACAGCTGTGTGGGAGTGGATGAAGATGAAGCACCAGATATTGATATCTATCACTGTCCTAACTGTGAAAAGACCCACGGCAAATCCACCTGTAAGTATGTTTCAATTATACTGTGAATGAATCTGGTGTTTACTCCAGTCAGGTTTATTGAGACAGTGCTTTCAAAGCAGCTTTACAGTAATAAACAAGAATATAACGGTCAAATGAGACGACGTTACATTTTAAACAACAATGGGGTTATTGTTCAGCTCAGTTTGTTTATGAAATGTGAATCATCATTATGAAAGGTGTTCATCATGCATTCAGTTCAGCTATAAGCAGCTCTATAGAAGGTGAAAGTTAATTCATTGTTTATAGATATAGATGTTTCCTCTTGGAATTAAAGTAAAGAAAAAGGCAATTCAGTAAGCATCTTAACCCTTAAAAGAGGTCTTTAGGTTCGAAATTGTTAGGAGTACGAACAAGGATTTTCTTTAGCAGTAGAGAAAATGGATGAAACATGAAGAGAGAGAAGGAATATGTTGCACACAATGGATGACAGTGAGTTAATAACACGCAACACATTAGATCGTGCAGGAATCATATTTGTGAAACAATCTTATTAGAGACACGCTAACATCTCAAACACCGCACTGAAATGCCATAGCGCCAAAAAAGTAGTAGTAATCACTACATTAACTATATTAACATATTTACACTAAACAGTTACAGAAGTTTCAGGAACTTACTGTGTCACTGTTCATTTCTTTAAAAAATATGTTAAGAATGGTAAATGGTAAATAAAGAATATATATATATATATATATATTAGGGTTGGGCGATGTTGACCAATTTGGCATCGTACAACGTCTAATGTGAAACATCGCGAGGTGGCGGTTGGTGGGGGGGTGTTTAGTTGTAACTAAAACACCAAGCCCCGTCCCACGACTGACAAAAATACCATGTTCGCGCGAGCAGGTGAGAGAGGATCGAGCGCAGGAATTGCGCGCGGATGACATATCGAGCGTGTGCGATGGTTTGAAATGAGCTGGCGGACCCGTTTATTCGCATTCACATCTGTTTTCCTCTCGCGGAAATGATTTACCGCGCTCGCCAGCATCAGTGAGGCGCTCGCTTATTAATGGCATAGATCTAAGTGTAGGCGGCGGGGCGGAGGATCGCGATGTCTATCGGCCATTGACGATGGCAGGGGCGTAGCAACAGGTGTCCCCCTCACTTTTAGAAATAGGTGATTCTGTCCCCCCCACTTTTTTTGACCTAGCGCCAATAGTTCCGCCCGTATTCTCTGATTTGTTAGTTAGATTTGAGTGAACGAACGGTTAGCCAATCACAGCGCGAATCTCTTGGGCATCTGCCATGAGCTTCAAATTTTGTTGCTCTTGTGAATTTTCGTTTGTTCACCCTCTTGGCTGTCTGAACACCTTTGGATCACATAACCTACGGTCCCCCACACTTTTTAATAGGCTACTACGCCACTGGACGATACATACATATATACATACATAGTGTGTGTGTGTGTGTGTGAGGGAGAGAACGTTAAAAGGGCTCTTTTGTTTCCTCCTTGGACAACCAACCAATCACAGTCTTCAAAAGACTGTTGCTGCGTCCGAAATTGCATACTGCTTAAGTAGGAACTACATTTAAAAATTGTACGTACTACCCGACCGTTAAAAAGTGCGTTCTATATAGTATGAATGTGGGTAGTATGAATGGAATTCAGACGTACTACATCCTCCATATTGATGTTGTCACGTGTCATGCGTCGTCACAACAGCGCAACAATTTAAACTTTCAATAAGTCATCCGTTTATTGCGATTGTGTTAAACAAGTGTAATTTAATCACAATAAACAACGTTTTTTCCTGAGGTATTTACACTTGAAATGAGCCGCGTCTTCAGCCGGAAGCAGTAGGTCATCCGGGTACTTCTCGCCTACTGAATTTCGAATGCTATGAACTCGGACATACTACTCGTACTATATAGTAGGGAAGTAAGCAATTTCGGACGCAGCATCTGTCATCTCTAGGAACGGGGTCAGCCCCGCCTCCTCACTAAGGTAAAAGTTTTTGTCTTTTCTTCGCTCAGAGTTCCTCTCAGATTGGTCCTGAATCACTTTTAAGCTAAAACTCCAAGCTAGAATTTTTCAAGCTAAAATAGGAGCAGTCTGACAGGATTCGTAGAATTTTTAAGAAACCAGGCCCTGATCATCATCCAGTCTGTCTGGAATGACATGAGGAAGCTCTTTGCAGGTAGGTTCCTTGAAGTGTCTTGGAGACGTAGCCCCAGTTCTTCAGGGTTTAGTCTGTCTTGGTTTGTTCTGTTTCTTCATGTCAGGCTCCTTATGCAAACAAAAATCTCATTGGATTATTATAATTAACAGCAAAATGAATGTTTGGAAATGTAAACTCTTATTTCCTACAGACACTACAGCAAAATATAGAAATAACTTAACTTGGATATAAATAACTTTTTTTTAGCTGGTGAAAATACTACTGTTATAATAATTTTGGCTACCACTGTACACACACACTGCCATAAATATATAATAGTTAGCAGCACAAATGTTTTTAACATCGATATAATATTAATAACATTTTCCTTGATCACCAAACCATCATATTAGAATGATTTCTGAGAAAACTGTAGTGATAATGCTAAAATTCAGCTTTGCTATTACAAGGATTAATTACATTTGAAAATATATTCAAATATAAAACATTTATAGTAAATAACACTTTATAATGCTACTGTCCTTTCTTTGTTTGGATCCAATTTAATGAATAATATTTGCAGTGTTATACTTCTGTACATACAAAAGATGAGGGTCTTTTATTTGTTTTATCAATCCAATGCTTCCAAACAAGCTTTAGAAAAGTGCTCATTTACATCTAAAGTAGAATTACCCTTTTAAAACCTCCAACCGAATTTACATTTATTAAAATAATTCACATTAAAAGACACGGTTTTGCTTACAAATCAAACCATTATGTTGATGTTTACAATTGTCTATCTTATGGACACACTCATACATTTACGACTTGGCTTCTGCAGCCTGCAAATGTTTTTTTTCCTTGTCTTATTAGGTAACTGTTTTCACTGGAAAAACGTACATTGTGTATAGTGTGTGATTTGATTTGATTCATTTTATCTGTTTACAATTTCAATAGTGAAAAAGAAAAAGAGCTGGAATAAGCATGACACGGGGCAAAGTGGAGACGTCAGACCGGTTCAAAATGGCAGTCAGGTGTTCATTAAAGAGCTGCGCAGCAGGACATTCCCCAGGTATAGTACACCTGTGTTGAGGCACCCAGCCCAGTCTGAAGAATTTAAAGGGCCAGTGCTCCTGATAATGTCCAAGCCCTTCAGTTTCTTTAGTGTCCAGTAGATGGCGCCCTATGATCAGCTTTGCTCAGGCTCTGAACTTTTCCACCAGACATGCAAACTGATGAAGAATCCAGTATGATGTCTTGGAGAAACTGTGTAGGTGACCGTAGGTAACATGCCGACACTTTGTTTTCCACTGCAGTTCAGAAGATGTGGTGGTTAAGCTGTCTGGAAGTCAGATGACATTAGACTACCTTGAGGAGAATGGATTCAATGAGCCAATTCTCATCCAGAAGAAAGATGGGCTGGGGATGGCTATGCCTGCACCCACGTTCTACGTCAGTGATGTGGAAAACTATGTTGGTAAGAGATTTATGAAGTGTTATAAAACCAACAGTCCTCTTTTTTGAGGATCAGCATGGAAGTATATCTGTATGCACAATTTGTTTGTGTTGTTCTAATGGATTTCTACTTTTTTCATTTAAAGGACCTGATGTTCTTGTGGATGTTGTCGATGTACCCAAACAGACAAACAGCAAGATGAAGTTAAAAGAATTTGTTGATTATTACTACAGCACAAACAGAAAGAAAGTATTAAATGTGATCAACCTAGAGTTTTCAGATGCAAGGTAAGCAGTCCTATACAAAGTCAGAAGGGCTTTCGAAAATAGCAAAATGTCAGAAATCTATACAAATAGCAGGTCAATTTCACATGTTTGTAAGCCATTTTGAAACTACAAACTACAAAATTTATTTCAACGGTCATAATTAACATAAATATGGTAACACTTTACAATAAGGTTCTTTAGTTAACATGAACTAAGGATGAACAATACTTCTACAACATTTCTTTATCTTAGTTAATACTAATTTTAGCATTTACAAACGCATTATTAAAATCACAAGTTGTGTTTGGTAACATTAGTTAATGCACTGTGAGCTAACATGAACTAACAATGAATGATTGTATTTTATTAACTAATGTTAAGATAAATAAATACTGTAATAAATGTATTATTCATTGTTTGTTCGTGTTAGTTAATACATTATACATTGTTAATAAATGACACCTTATTGTAAAGTGTTACCATAAATATAAGAAAATTAAAAGGCATTTAGCCTTTCTTAAACATTGCTTCAGTTGTCAAATGATTAATTGCAATTAATCGCAACAAAAATATGTTTTTGTTTACATAATATATGTGTGTGTGCTGTGTAGATTTATTATGCATATATGAATACACATGCATTATATATATATATATATATATATATATTGTATTTATTTACATTTAAAAATGTCATATTTGTATATTAAATATTTATATATTTATATAATATAAACTGTATAAATAATTATTTTAAATACAATACATGGATGTCAGTATATTAATGTGTGTGATAACAGGAATATTTATGTTTCTAGAATGGCCAGTATTGTTGAGAGTCCGCAGATAGTTCGGAAGTTATCCTGGGTGGAAAATTACTGGCCTGACGATGCATTGTTGGGGAAGCCCAAGGTGTCTAAATACTGTCTCATATGTGTGAAAGACAGCTACACAGACTTCCACATCGAGTGTGGAGGTGCCTCTGTGTGGTATCACGTACTTAAGGTGACTCATGCATGTTTTATCTTAATGCATCTTATTCCTAAAATGAAAAGCATTTAAAATGTGTATTCATTAATGAAATGTATTTTTTATGCTTTTAAAGTATGTCATTTATTGCTCGAGTTAATCTGTAATTAACATGATGTAAAATAAAAGTCATCATTTGTTGAGTAAAATTTATATTGCAGTCAGTAATTAACTCTGTGTCTTGTAAAGGGAGAGAAAATCTTCTTTCTTATCAAGCCCACTTCTGCCAACCTTTCTCTATATGAGCGCTGGAGGTCCTCCTCCAACCACAGCGAGATGTTTTTTGCTGACCAAGTGGACAAGTGTTATAAGTGCACACTAAAACAAGGGCAAACTCTTTTCATTCCATCAGGTGAGATTATATTTAATCATTTGTACTTTTAAATGACTTAATGAAGTCCTTAGATAACAACAGTGCCTTGTTTTTTCTTTCATGGCAGGTTGGATTAATGCAATACTGACTCCTGTAGACTGCTTAGCCTTCTCTGGACATTTCGTCCACAGTCTGAGTGTGGAGATGCAAATGAGGTCAGTGATCTGCTCAAGATAATGCATCAATGTGAGAGAAATAGTGCGTTGTTAGATTAGCAGTACCTCTCTAGGCTTTGGAACTGTAGGATACTAAAGGTAGTTGTTTAAACTATGCATACATTATGTAGAAATGTAAATATATTAAGTACAGTGAGGTGGATGTGTACTGTGATAATTATGTGGAATTATAAAGGCCTGATGTTTGCCATTTTAAAGTTATTACGTGCAGTTTGCCATGCAATGACAACTGGTGGACGGTGATGCAATTGAAGCGCTCGAGCATCAAACCTTCGCTGTTCTATTCTTGGCACTTCCAAGCCTCTGTAGCAAGGGGAAAAAAGACGGGAAGTCAAGAGCATATGCTTTTGCCTTCTAAAGTGCAGTTTTCACATGTGTGAGACCACGATTTCCTCTCAAGGCACACTTTTCAGTAATCCTCTCTTTGCTTCTCCACTTAGGGCATATGAGGTGGAAAAAAGACTCAAAGTTGCCAGCCTCACTCCATTTTCAAACTTCGAAACAGCATGTTGGTATGTGGGGAAATACTACCTGGAGCGGTTTAAAGGTGAGCAATTAATATAAAGTATTACAAATAAATATAAAAAAATTGGTTTTGTTATATCTCTGAATTCAAAAAGTGCAAAGTGTCAACTTCACGGCAACCATTTATGTTATTGCAAACTTAAATCATTCACAGCAAAGCTCCCGTGTGTGACTCCCCTGACGTGGCTTCAGAGGTTTTCCTTTCAAAAATTGCCTTTCCATCCTGCACAGCCCGAGATTTATCCATAATAGTGAACTTTGGGACTGGAAATAAAAAGATCTAATGTCGTAAGGTAGACTCAAATGGCTTCCTTCTCCCTCGTTTCGTGCGTGATCCTGGAAGGGGTCTGTTGAGCAGATGAGGAGGCTCTGGATAGCGGCATATTATTGCAGTCATTAGATCGGTGCATCGTGGAGTTCACAGATGATTAGCTTCAAAAGGCAGAATCACTTGCTCCATTACAACCTGGTGTTTAAACTCCCCTCATCTGGCCTTGGACTTCGTGTTTATATTTCCACCATTTTACCCCGTCACGTTACTTAATTTTGCCAGATTGCTGTAGAGCGCACATTACTAAAAAAGACTGCAGTTGGTCTCTGAGCTATCGGATGTTCAGTGGGGGGAATCGGCTTTCAAGGTCATCTTTTCAAGGGTTCAACTCTCGTGTGTGACTTCAGGTAGAGGGGAAAAAAAAGTCCTTGGCCCCTGGCCCAGAAGGCCGACTGGGCCACCGCCAGCTCTATTGCTTCCCTTCTCATTTCAATGTTTCAGCTTTCACTTTATGTTCATGTTATTAATTTAAATGCAGTGTGGAATATATTTCCTGTAGTGGCTGTGTATTCAGTCCAATGTAATCAATGTTGAAGCCGGTGCTCCAAATAGGCGCATGACTGTTTTTGGGCCACTCTGGATTGAAGTAATCAGTTTGATATATGAATGGCCTTTGTTATTGAACAGTAATGGGTTCGGCTGAAAGTGTAGTCCATTTTTATTTCTGGTGTAATGTTTCCCCACTTCTTTCAGTGAGTTTCATGCTCTGAGCTTTTCTGACAGGGCGACCACGGTATTATACATTGCTGCTAATGATTTAAGGAAAGTTGGACCTTTCAGCAATTTGCCTATTTAGAAAACAGCCCTTACTATGTAACTTATATGGAGCGTTTGGATCCAGATGGGAATACTGGACTCTGATGCAAAATGTTCTGATCATTTGCAGGTTTACATAAGGCAAACAAACAGCCACCTCCTTACTTGGTACACGGTGCCAAAATTATCAACGGAGCATTTAGATCGTGGACTAAAAAACAGGTACATGCTGCTACAAATTGTATTATTTTTAATATCCTAGTTTTGCTGATTTAAATAATGTAACTTGACCGTGACTCTTGCTTTGTCTTTTTCCAAAGGCTCTTTTAGAACACGAGGATGAGCTTCCAGAAAACATGAAGCCAGCACAGCTCATTAAAGACCTTGCCAAAGAGATTCGTATTTCAGAGGTGAGATGTTGCAAAGTCGTTGGAGACTTGTCTTAACTCTCATTTATTCAGATATGATCTTGATTTTTAGTATGTAGAATGTTTAATACGTGTTCAATCAGCTTTTGTCAGAATCACTAATGGTTGACAACTTCTCCACTGTGTGTCTTTGACTCAGAACGCAACAAAAGCCATAAAGAATGAACCCAGCAACTCAAAGCCCCCGGCAGAGGAACCTCCGTCTGCTCCATCAGAACCAGAGGAGCCCATGTCCCCTGCTCAAATCTCCACCCCTCCAAGAGATAAGCCAGCCAGGAAGAAAGCCACAAAGCCACCCAAAATGCCCAAGGCACCCAAACCACCGAAGGAGCCCAAAATAAAAGAAGGTGGCAAAAAGAAAGCGAAAAAAGCAAAAGAAAGTGTTTTACCTGAGAAAAAGCCCTCAAGTCTGGCAGCTCTTGAATCCCATGCAAAGGACATTCTGAACAAGATGGACCAGCCCAAAAAAGTAAAGTTTTTCAGCTTTATGATATTCATTAATGGACTGTGAGCTAACATCAACAAACAATGAACAATATTTTTTTATTATATTTTTTTAAATAATGTTAACAAAGATAAATAAATATGGTAATCAATGTACTGTTAGTTGTTTATGTTAAATAGTACATTATTTTATTGTGAAGTGTTACCAAAATATTCAGTATCACCAATATTCAATATTTAAAATGCCATAAAAAAATCTAATTAAAAATGTTATTTTCATTGTTTGATCACAGTAAAAATTGTGAAATATGTTTGCAATTTTAAAGTAGCTGTTTTATATTTTACATTATATTTTATAGTTCTATAGATCAAATGATCCTACAGAAATCATTCTAAAATTCGAATTTGGTGCTCAAGAAACATTTCCTATTATCAATTTTGAAAACTATGATAGATTTTTTTAGGCTTCTTCAATGAATAGGAAGTTTTTATTTATTTAGAATTTATTTAAAGTATAAATCAGTTTTTACATTAGAAATTAAAATTAACTAAACATAAACAACGATGCCAACTTTTCTTGTGTCTCACATTACACAGCTGGTAAAGACTGGGATGAGTATTATGGAGAGGGAGACGAGTAAACCGAATGACGATGATAAGTTTAAGATGATTCGAGAGCATAATAAGAACAAGACGGAGGCCAAATGGAAATATAAGGTAGGTTTGTTAAGTTTACAATGTAAGGAAACAACTGTGATGAATAACTCTGGGTCGTGGTAATGATTTCCTCTACTGCAACATAGATCAGCGCTAGAGCGAAGCTTTGAAAATCCATGCAAATGATATCAAACCCCAACATGTTGAAAAGTAGCACAGAAGGCTTTGGGATCATCCAGAAGTGATTTACACGTTTCAGATCAAAGCAATCAGCAGAAATAACTCTGCGGCTCACTCACTCTCTCTGTTCTCAGCTCATCAAATCAGCAGAACCCTTTACCCAAGCTCAGAGTTTACCTAATGCTATAATGCCATGTCATATCCCCAACATGCCAGCTAAGTATTGACACATGCCTTCCTTTCTGCTCTAAAAATGAGCGTGTTGTGTCATTATTGTTGGATAACATGGGATGGCTTTTGTAGGAAAACCTTAATTCTGGTGAACGGAAGGCATTACAGGGCTTTCGTTTAAGGAGGAAAATTCAATGCCAGATAGCCCAGGAATGTTTGTAGTTGCTCCAAGTCTCCTGATCCGAGTGCTCCTTTGCCGCTTGCCAAACATTTGCAGATGGAGAGGAGTCTCTGCTAGATAGTCTTCAAGGTCGCAATGGCTTCAGTCTTTGACGTCTGATCACAATGGACGTGGCTGACAGATAGAGGCTGACTGCAAAGACCTGTGAAATGTGTGAGAGGGGAAGAGTTTCAAAGCACTGATTGTTTCTTTTCATCTTTCAGAATAGCAAACCCGATTCGTTACTGAAAATGGAAGAAGAGCACAAATTTGACAAAAGTCTACTCAGCCATAAAGACAATAAATTTGCCTTTTCATTGTCGAATAAGAAGTTGTTGGGGTAAGTGCAGTTGTATTGAAGTTAATTCTGACATTTCGTATATTTATTGATTTTAAAATATAAATGTATATCATTATAGTAGCAATTTAGAAATATTTGAATTCAGTCTATCGCCCTAATTTTGATCAATCCAACTAATGTTTGTTTCCATCATCTGGCATTCTCAGATCAAAGATGCTCAAGACCCAGACCAATTCGAGTGTTTTTGGCTCGATACAGAACATAAAGGAAGAAAAACCCAAGCCTGTTAGAGACGAGTATGAGTATGTCTCTGATGAGGGGGAGCTTAAGATTGACGAATTCCCAATCAGGAGGAAAAAGAACGCAGTCAAGAGAGACTTTTCCTGTAAGGTTTCATGATATGCGATCTGGGCCAGGGTGATTTTCTGATTAAATAAAACATCATTTAAGAGCAAAAATGATTATAGACTTTATAATCAGGCCCAGATGGAATCTGCAGACCTCTGTTGCAATTTTTACACTGATTTTAGGCAAAGGTCTACAGAAATGAGTGGATAATACTATAGTCTTATAGGTATCAAAAATACACTAAATTAAATCTGCCTTTGACAAGTGAATTAAGTAAAAATGTACTGGTCATGAATAATTTTTATGGGCCATGATTCAGTTTTTTTACTATTTTAGTAATATATTAAATATTAAAAATGTAATAGCTTTTAAGAGGTAATTTGTTTTGTCCTCGATTATTTGGCTTTTTTATTTTTCCTGCATTAGTAGATAATACGGACTACTACCACATATAGTAAAAAAAAAGGTGGTAAATTTCAAGTTAAAGTTGCAATTACTATTTATGTTAATTTTGTTACCCGAGGGATGCATATGTGTTTGACAGCCATTCAGATTATGTGGAAATCTGATTCCATGTTGGCCTGTCTATAAGAGATACCCTTGTCTTTTAACTTTCATCTAATGCTATGTGAGAATAATGCTGAACATCTGATGTTATTTACAGTTTTATCAAACATCATAGAGCCCATTCAGCCAGCGAAAAAGCCAAAGCTACAGCAGTCGGACATGAAGGTAAGCATAAACTCTATTTAGATAGCCGCTCCAATGTTATTTAACAGAACATCAATAATATTTCTCTTTAATCAGACAGTGGTAATAGCATTAAAAGGCTGATTGACAGTAAACAGGAAGAAATTACAACAACATCTAAATCTCCAATCTTTATTTCGTGAAGTAGCTGATTAATTCCTTCTGGATGCATTTAAAACATCGTAGCGCTGATGTTCTCGGCTTGTAATAACTCACCCATTATGTTCTGACTTAAACCAACATACTGCACAAATCAAAGAGAGCAAGCTGCAAGACAGAGCCAAATATCAACTCAAAAATGATGAAGGAAATAGCTGTGGACTGAATCAAATGAGAGTGAGAAAGTTAATCACGACAGAGGCCCACAGGCGAAGTATTTTAGGGGTTACGGAAGGTTACAGGATATGCCAATAAAAAACCACAAACCTAACAAAAATCATGTCTACTTTTGATAATGTCTATGCATGTATGTGTGCTTAGGTCAGGCTTTGCTAAAGCACAACATTCACCAGCTTCTGTGAAATAGTGTGCTTATACTTTTTTTTTATTTCAGAGTCCAGATTCATCAGATGAAGAATCTCTCCACATAGACACAGAGGCCAAGACAGAGGTCAAAGGACGTAACTCCAAGGTCTCTAAGAATAAAGGCGGCAGCTCAGCTGGGATTCTGGATCTTCTGCAGGCCAGCAAACAAGTGGGCGGCATTGACTACAGCAACAACAGGTATACTCATGACTTGTTTTCCATATGTGCGTGAAAGGCTTTATTAATAGAGCTTAATAGGTTATTTGCTTTTTTATTGTTATTTAAGATTTGCTGTGGTATTTTTTGCAGCAGAAAAATTAGAATAAAATTAGAATTTTAGCTTGGTATACTTTGGCATGAGACTCGGAATGGTGAAAGGTTTCTAAGAAATGTATTCCGCCTTAGTACAGTATTGCCTTCAGTATTACATTTCATGATCAATAGCCTTCAGTGATTGTGTAGATTTTGTGCTATAAATTGTTATTTAGCCCATATGTTTATTGATTCCAAATTCTGT
Source organism: Enteromius afrohamiltoni (assembly GCA_034779775.1). NCBI lineage: Eukaryota > Metazoa > Chordata > Actinopteri > Cypriniformes > Cyprinidae > Enteromius > Enteromius afrohamiltoni. Next base: position 10,549,906 of record JAUYWG010000045.1, read on the forward strand.
CAGTTTTGTATTTAAACTATATTTTAAAAATTAGAGCCCGACCAATAAAGGATTTTGAAGGCTGATACGGATACAAATATTTGTTGGTTTTAAATTCCGATATTCTGATATATTGGCCGATATTTTTTTATTTTTTATTTCAGAAACGCACAACAAACAGATTTCCCTAACAATATTTGTAGTTATTTATGATAATGCATTTTAAAAAGAAACTTATTTCTTTTATTGTCACAACAGAACAGAGGAACATCAAAATATATTAAAGTTCTGATAAATAAAATGTATAAAAATACAAACTTAAGATATGAAACATAAAGTCCTTTGAACAAAAACAACAACAACCAATTCAAAGTTACCAGTTTTGAAATACTTGGTAAGCTTCAGAAATATAACTTTGAATAGGACAGGAGACAAATTCTGATAAATAACAACAGCAAAATATTAATGGGTAACAGTATATGAGGTACTAAATCGGTCAATCCTTAATAGCTCCAGTCCAGCAGAGGCAGGTTTTAGTACAAGAATAGTTATTTGTAGTTGAGTATTCGCTAAAATATTATTGTCACAACGGAACATCAAAATATATTAAAGTTCTGATAAATAAAATGTAAAAAAAAATAGAAACTTTAGATATGAAACTTTAAAGTCCTTTGAACGAAAACACAATAACAACAACAACCAAATCAAAGTTACCGGTAAGGGTGTTTCGTCCATTTTTATTTTTGAAATATTCATTCATCTGCCGTTATAAATGCCGATGCCGATAGTTTGGAAAATACCTGCCGATAATCGGCCTGCCGATAAATCGGTCGGGTTCTATTAAAAATGTTCTGAATACACATGTAGACAGGCATCTGTGGCCCTTGCTCTGCATCCAACAGTGTTTATTTCAAGTTAAAACTGTTTAAAATACACAACATTCTGTTTCATGCTGTTTTGCTCCGTAAAACACAAGAATGTGTCTTGCGTGAAAAATAATAACTAGTATCTGATGTGTATGACCCTAAACTAGTGTTTAATTATACAAGGCTTCCTTAAGCGACTAGTTGTTTAGACAATCTATCGACTGGTCAGTTTTGCACATCCTTAGTTGATGTATTTTCCTGATTCATGTGGTATGTTTTGCACATCACACACACTAATGTGACAGAGTATTAATATATGTTTGGTCTTTGGCAGAGGGCCATAGGGAACATACAGTTTATGATGAAGCATGTTCCTGACCGTTAAAGAGCTGAAACATGTCATATTTGTAGAGTAACTGTTAGTTCTTAAACTTCACACTGACTGTAAACACATCGAGCCCAGGCGTTTCTTCATCTGTCGAACGATGGCGAAAGTAATCGTTTGCACGGTTCTTTATAAGCGGTTTACATGTGCTGGCATTATTTGTTTAATCCCTCTGCACTATTAATTTGTCAAATACTGCAAAAGCTTCAGGCCATTCCTCTTCATTTTACTGTTTGCTGTTTTGGGCACATTTTTGATGGTCTATTTCCACTGCGCTGAAAGCTGCAAATCAGCTCAACACAAAATGAGAACGAAAACATGGCTAAAATATGTTAATTTCTCAAATTATTTTTTTGTGCTTTTAAACCTGACATATGACTGCAGGATTGTGGGGAGGAAATGCCTCCAGTCAGTTGCGACCACATTAAATGAGCTTTTGACTCATTGTTCCACTTCACTGGTTAATCACTTAATAGGTGGTAATCTGCACAGGCTAAATCTGTATTTTCTGCTGGTTACCTCAAGCTCAAAAGCAGATGTGGACACAATAGTCTTCTCAGTTCACACGGCAGAATCTTCTTCTGACACGAAAAGATTGACGGTATGTGAAGAGATTTATATGGTGATTAGCAGGAAATGAACGTTTAGTGACAGGTAAGTTAGAAAAGCAAGAGTGAGAGGTGCAGATTGGTGGTTTATTAGTTTAGCGGATGTGATTGTAAGAGAATAAGTAAGTTCTGGCTTGTGCTTTCAGTTTTGGTTGAATGACGGTTCAGTATAAATGGGGGTAGAGACATTATAGATAATGCAGGCATACCTTGTGTTGAATCTTAACTTTGATTTTCATGTTAGTATGCCAGGCCCACCCATTAAATATAACAGCGTACAGCGAAAACATTGCTTTAGATTTAAGTCCAGTGCCTGCCGTACCTCAGCTGCAGTGGAAATGACATCTAACATTTTTATGGTAATTTAAAGGTGCTGTGTGTAATGTTTCCAATATTAAAATATTATACTATAGTGTGTATAATATTTTAATATATTTATATATATCATATATTTTTAGAATTTTAACTGTAAACTATTGTTAAAGTGTATCCTGAGTGTCCTATATTTTATTTAGTATTATTTATGTATTGTTATAGAATTTATTAATATTTTGAATTAGCTTTTATATTTTCACTTTTATTTTATCATCAATTTAACTTTAATAGTTTTATTTCAGTTAGTTGGAGGTAATCATTTATCTCAAGATATAAACAAATCTGTGTGATTATGAAGTGATTGAGGACATGTACATGAACTACAATGCAAACAATGCTACAAAGCAGTAATGCTTTGTTCACAAATAGCTTTTCGTTGATTTTTAATTGAAAATAAATTCATTTTGAAGCCAACTGTGTCTGTTAGGGATAATTTGTCTGGGAAATAACTCGCTAGTAGTGCAGAAATTACACACTTCACCTTTAAATGTCCATCTCCAACCTCGTTGCTTTCCATCACCCGACTCACCACCTAAAATTCGAATCGCTTCTCATTGCCACTGACACTCGGAGTAATGTACGTGTGTGTTGTGTATTTCTCATTGATGGACTTACAGTCAGCCACCTGCATCCCCCAGCACACAGGAGGCCATCCAGGGCATGTTGTCCATGGCTAACCTGCAGTCATCAGACTCTTGTCTGCAAACGTCCTGGAGCAATAGCCAAGCAAAGAACAACTCGCACAGCAGTACAGCCAGCAAGAAGCAGAGCGGCGTGGCCGGAGCAGGGGGTAACAGCAAGCGACCGGCTAAACGCTTGCCCAAGAAGACCCAAAAGAGCAGCAGCGTGGACAGCTTGGACATGTTCGATGATGACCAGGACCACCTGGAAGCTTGCTTTAAGGATTCTGATTACGGTAAGTTCTTCAAACTGATCATTTTACTACACTTAAAGCGAACGCAAAGATATTTTGAAATAGTGTTGTCAAAAAGGTTACTAAAAAGGTTTTCTGAAGTACCGGTAGTACAGAGCAATGGGTCAACCAGGTTCTTGCTGCGCTACCCGAAAGCTGCGCACTGTGCAGTTGCGTCTTCTTCATAAAAGCACAGAGAGATGGCGATCGGTGGTGCTACTGATGAGGCGGCTCTGAATCTGCTCGTTGAAAAGAGAGGAGGAAAGAGCCACGTGTGGAAGTATTTTGTTTTTGAGGCTGATGACAAGCACAGCATCACTGATCACCAAAAACCCATCTGCAAGCAGTGTCATCGAAGTTTTATGTCAAAAGGAGGAAATACATCGAACCTTAAAAAACATCTCAAACATTGCAATTTGCTTAGTCGGTCCATCAAAAAAACAGTTCTAGGCTATGAAACATAGTTTGCGCTGTTTGATTAAATAAAAGTCCTCTTATATAAAAATGTGTTTTTTTGTGTTTTGCTTTGGTACCGAAATTAGTACAGAGAACCGTGGATTTTGGTACCGAATACTGAAATTTTTGTACCATGACAACACTATTTTGAAAAATGTCACAGTGTTTTAGTTGTTCATACAATTAAGTTGGACCCCAACATTCAGAAGAAATAAAGGTTTGGAAGGACATGAGGGTGAGTCAATTTTGGCTGAACTATCCCTTTAAGAACCCATTTGGAAAACAGATTGCAATTCTCTCGTACCTTCATCTTGGATAGCTTGTTTGCACTATTGTAAAGACCAATTATTTCCTCTGAGACGATTTGTCAAGGATGTTTTATGATGACTTGGAATTGCCCAGGTGCCCTTAGAGCAAAGCCAAACAGTGTAAATCTGCTCTATCAGTGTTCTGATTAGAGTTTGATTTTGACTTAAGGGTTCTCATTCACGGTAAAGTGACAGGCATGTTTACTCTCAGCCAGAACTTTTCAGTCTCCCCTTCTGAGTGGTCTCTTTTATAGCTTTTGTGAACCCATTCCAAGAACAGCAAGACCATTAGAAGCCTGTTAATAATCCATTAGCATGAGTTTTAAACTGTTGTTTTAAATGCTTTTTGATCTGATACCCTAATTAGTCATTACTAGCACGCACATTCCCGTTCGGACTCACACTAAGAGAGAGTTTTATCAAACACACAGGCATTCCTCCTTTCTGTAAACATTTTTTTTTTCTTTGTCTTGATAATTTAATTGTTGGAAATTGCGTGTTCCTGAGTAGTTGAGTTCAAAGAAGCTAGGTGCATGCAGGCCGAGGCAGGGCAAGGAACAGCTGCCATGCATCTGTGTCACGCTAACATCCTGTCCAATGAGAAAATGCTTAGCACTGTAGTTTATGGAGTGCAAAAACAGGCTGCTTTCTCTATGTTTAAAACTAATGTGCACATTTACATTGCTTTCTCTAGCGACTCTAATCCAGGCGTTTCAACAAGAGAAGACATTCTAAAAGCAATGAATATGGGGGCAACTGTAGAATGAGCTAACTTTTGCTTTTTGTAACTACGCATTTTTATTTCTCTTTGTTTTGTTGGCTTATAAAGATAATATTATTAAACTATTGAAGTATTGCCATTATTCATCTTAATACTTGCTACAAATGTATAGCCTTAGATGCTGATACGGCATTAAATGAAAATCACATGTTTTGGTTCGTTTGTGTTTTGCAGTTTATCCATCTCTGGAATCTGAGGAGGACAGTCCCATTTTCAAATCGAGATCGAAAAAGAGGAAAAATACAGATGACACTCCATATAGCCCAACAGGTAGTGCAAAGTTTAGAGTTTCAGGTGGAAATCTGACTATAATGTAAACTGAATCTCATGTGATTATGTTCATACTGTTGCAGCACGAGTTGGGCCCACTGTACCACGACAGGAGAGACCAGCTCGGGAGGGGGCACGTGTGGCATCCATAGAGACAGGATTGGCAGCTGCGGCGGCTAAATTATCACATCAGGTTAATGTTTTATTACATTTACCGTTTTGATACGTTTCTATTTTTAAATGAAGTGAATTCTAAGGATGCACAGTTAATATAAATAAAATCACAATATGTAGTGTGATAGCGTGATTTAATTCATTACATGAGTACATGTGTTGAATTATCATCCACTGCTTTTAGAGTCTCGGAGCAGCTCTGTTCATACTGCACTACACAAACTCCATTTCTGCTTCTGCTCTGAGCTTGGTTCACTTATAATGTGTATTTGGAAATATATGTTGTATTGTTAAATAAAATTATTATAGTTTTCTCAAATACTTATTTTTTGTATTACAGTATATTATAATAGTATTCATTTTGGCCAATTAAAACTTCAATCGCAGTTTCTGAAATGGCATTGCACTTCCCCCCAATAACCGTTAATTTAATTACAATTTTGTGGATGTTGCGTTTGAAGTCATTGCATTGCACCATGCCATTCATTTACAGTCCAAATGCCTGACCACAGTTTTATCCTGAACATAGTTCTTGTGATTAATAATGAAAAGATAAGATTAGCATTTCGAAATATTTAACACTTAGCTCTGTTTATGGTCACAAATTTGTGGCATTGACCATGTGAACTCCTTTGTGTCTTAAAGCACAAGACGAGCGTTTTCAAATCATGCTGGAGAACTTGATCGTCAGGTTTTACACACACTTGTGGAGTTCATGCAGCATGGCTTATACCAAGAAATTCTGAATCCTTTCTTATAGCATCCGGTTTCTTAATCAAAACATCTGTAAGACTGATTTGGCTAAAAGACCCTATTAACTAGTTCTTGCTACAGGAGGAGCAGAAGATCAAGAAGAAGAAAAAGAGTACCAAAAAGAAGCCCGTGGCTGTAGAGGAGCCTCACAAACTCTCTCAGGACAGCAGCTCTCCAGAACCCACCCCGGACTCTGAGAGTAACCTGGGCGACCACGAGTACAGCACTGGAACGAGCAAGACCCCCGGCAGCTCGCAACCCATGGCCCCCGGAGTCTTCCTCAGCCAGAGACGGCCTTCATCATCATCATCATCTCAAAACACCTCATCTATCCCGCCAGCAAAAGTCGAACGTGGGAACTCGACAGACGCCAAAGGTGATTTTGGTCAAAACATAAATAGGATCAAGTAATGTTTAAAAGTTTGTTTATGCTGCACTGGCCAATATGAGAGGTGCAGTTTTGGGATCTTTAATAATTTATTGACACAGCTGCGGCTTAATAATGTATTGCCGTGATCACAGAGTTGCAAAATTGTTGTTGCATATGCTAACCATTTTGCTTTGTCTCACCCCCAGCCAAGCGGCTAAAGAAAGGAATGGCGACGGCCAAACAGAGACTCGGAAAAATCTTAAAGATTCATCGTAACGGCAAGCTTCTGCTGTAACACGGACAATGGGTGACTCAGACTTTCTCCTGATGTTTATGGACCCATGGACTGATCCCTCCCTCCCTCCCTCGCGAGCCGGGGACGAGAGCGCAAGGACTGAAACGGACGGGAACGTGAACAGGATCCCACAAGTTTTCAGTTTCTAAGAAGAACATAGCTCAGATAGGTTTTTGCCTCTTCTTTTACTTTATAACTTTCAGATATTAAAAATGTACAGAATACCTGCTATTAATATTTTGTAAGAAGAATTTGTCTTGTTTTACTACGGCTATCAGTTTATCAGGGGTTGCTAATATATTATAAGATACAGTACATAGCAGTCATTCCAAGATAAAGAAAGTATCCCTTGCATGTATTCCAGTTGCATGCATTGTTTTGATGAGGAGAAAGGGTTGGTGGAAGGTTGCAAACAAGAAATTCATTTTTGCTTTTTGGATGTGGCTTATCATTGTCTTTTTTTATTTTTTAACAAGTATTACTGAAGACATGGCGATTTTCACAGTAACTGGTGGGTGATTTTAATATCCCCCATTTGGAATTTACTCTCCTTAATCCTTAAGCAAAAAAGCATTTTTATACGCATTACCTACACGGGACAACTGAAAAAAAAAGTACTTTTCTGTTTGCTAAGCACTATCGCAGATAATATTTATTGACCTAATATAATTGTACATGTCATAGGTAGTTTTGAAGCCCTAAGGCACTTACAAAACTTCAGTGAAGCACAAATATGAACTCATATTTTTAGTAACATTGTATATCTTCACAGTTATTATAATTTTTTTTTTATTTTTTTACATTTTATTTCTTTTTTCCTACTAATATAGGGAAAAAACATATGTTTTGTGGGGGAAAACTGTCAGTGCATATTTTGACAAACCGTTAAACATGCATATCGATAACAAACCATATTTTCACAAAATGGCATGTTGTTGGTTTCGCAAATCATTGTATCACATGAAATAAAATGAACTGTTAGCACGTCTTTTAAAATGTTATTTATATATTTTGGTCTTTTTTTAGACATTGATACTACAGTTTTCTGTCATGCTATTTTTTTTCTTATTGTTTGACAACGTAGCTCTTATTACGGTTACACAACACTCGCCAAAAACAACGAAACACTACATGAATGGGATCTCTAGCACTGATGATAAGCCTCATCCATGACATTTCACTACATGGGGATACTTTCTCTCTTCTGTTTGTTTCACAGGCAGCACCAATTACCCTAGAATGAAATATGCATTTATATTGCTTCACAGTACAGTATGTAGAATGTAGCCTGTATATAGCTTTTTAAATGACTACTTTTTGTATCCTTTTTTCCTTAATACTTCATTATACATTTTTACTAGTTTTTGCTAATTACAGACAAAAGTATATATAAAGATATAGAAATAGTCATTACCTTATAAAAAATTTTGTTAGATACACAATAGCTGAACTTTTTTTAACCATTGTTTTGTTTTCATTTCATTCTGTTACATTAGATCAAAGGTGTTGCCTGGAGAACAAAATAAAGTGTAACATTTATTCTCATATGGCCTTACATGCAAAACCATGTGTATTATGATTCATTTCTGATGGGGGAGAAGGAAAAAAATCTAAATCAACGTTTCTACGACCAGCCTGACATTTCAGCAAAAATACCCCTGATGGATTTTAAAGTTATTTTACTAGCACCTTGTGAAGTGTTTTCTGTGTCAGTGATGTAATTTATTAATGTTTGTAGCCTTTTATACTTGTATAATTCTTAAGAGGTTTTGTTTGAAATATTTTATCAGTCTGTGAGCCCCTTAGGACGCTTTTATCATTAACTTTGGGCAATAGTTCCTTTTTTTTTTTCTTTGCAAAACCACGTCTCTATCGTTTTCATCAAATCAAGTGCAACTGCTCATCAATACAAAATGTTACATTATTATTGTTGTTATTATCAAGCAGCTATTTTCATCATGCCATGAGTTTTATTTTGGTAATAGAGGATGTGCATTCTTAACCAGGTTTACTGTGCTCATCAATTGCAGTGTTTTAGTTACCGATGTAAATCTTGTATCCACCTTTTCCGATTCGAAACACTCAGAATCTTTGTCAATGGAACTATTTCAGGTTTTTATTTGTACAAAACGTGTGTTGCTTTGTTGTGGTTTATTTTTATATGTTCAAACAATTAAATGCATCCACTGTTTCATGGCAGTGAATGATACTTTTGTAGTAGTGCGCTCTGTTTTTCTGACTCACAAAGAAGTGCTTTGAATTATCGTCCATCTATTTCATGCGTTTACTTCCGTGCTCTTTATTGTTACCCTTTTGCATTAGGCTTCATTGTCTCATGCCTAACTTGTTTTTTTAAATTTTGACGAGTCGCTCGTTGTGTATTTAAGTCTGTTCCCGTTCCATAACAGCACACAAAAGTCAGTTTTGGTAACATGTTCTTCCCCCATTCATACGGAATGGCAGGGCTACACACGTTCTCTGGAACATGCCGTGGTAATTACTTTTAAATGGGCTCATGCTACTGTACCATTCAGGTCTGATGCCCTGGAGAAACTCTCGACTCGCACACAATCCCCTCATTTAGAACCACATTGTCCGCTGGGAGCCAAACTGCACTTTTTTCTTTCACTTGTTCATTAATACACGGCTAAAGCCAAAACACCAGCGAGTCCAGCCGGCGGCTCCGGCCAAATCATTAACATGAACCAAGCCAAGTTCAATACTGTTAATGCTCTATTCGTGTTGCCGGACTCTGCTTTGTTGTTCTAATAAATTTATTTCAAACGCAATGCATGTTTGTAGAACAGTATCTTTTAGCTCTGTGTGTAAATTGTCTTACTGTGTTTTTTTCTTTATTTCTTAGTGGCTTCCGATTGTTCTCTTTTACAAACGCTTAGCTCTCGTCTTGCCCTCATTTACAAGGATCGGAGGTGAACATGCAGAGAGCCACCAGGTGGAGATAGACGTCCCAGAAATCCATCTGTTGTGGAAAGGGTTTGCAGGTACATCAGCTGCACTTCTGACATTTTTTACAGATCAAAATAAATGTCATTTCTGTGAGTTCATGCTCCAGAATGTGCAGTACGATAATTGCTGTGTAAACAAAAGACGGGTTTGTCATTGATCAGGTTTTTTGGAGCTCATTCGGAGAGGAAATAGCCTAGTTCAAAAACAGTTGTCCATAAGCAAACAATTACTGTAAAAATGTGGCCTCAACCAATTTCACATTTTTTATGTTTACTTTTTCCTTTATTTCTTTCCTTTGGTCTTCAACGTTACACACGATCCCACATAAATCTTAACGGCATGACATACATTTCAAATAATTTCAAATAGGATAAAACCATATTCGAGTAGGTATTTGTTATTGTTGGAGTATGTGGCAGGGTTCCACTCTCAACATGAAAATGCAGATTTTGTCATCGACATCTGCCACGTATCACACGCAGCGCAGAAAATGCCACAGCTCACTGCTTCACGGTAAACCAAAGCCCCCAGCAAAGTAGCACCCACGCCCCCCCTAAGTACTTTGTAGCGTATTAATGATGTTTATCTCTGAGAGGAATTGCAGAAGAGGCCCGTATATCAGGCCTAACTTGTTCCTGCCACCAGTTTGTTTGTCTGTGTGCAGCAGTGTTTAGCAAACATTGTTTTAGCAGTTAGTTACCTTCAGAAAAAACTGCGCCTATTCAGAAAGATTTAGTATGACTGATTTAAAGAAAGACGGGTGGTTAAACGCTTTAATATATAAATAACTGAAAATATATATAAAACACAACATTAACGGAGATCCCTTACATCTTCATTCATAGGTTCTGTGGCCAAATATATGCTTGAAGCTAAAAAAATGTTTAAAACAATAAAAAACTGATCAATAAATAAACAGTGATTTAATGACCATGCATCATATGTTTGGACGCGCATAATTATTTTTGTATGTTATATTTTTATTACTACTTCTATTCACAATTCATGAAATCCTACACAGAAATATTTTTAGCATCTGATCCAACTTGATAAAAAATATAATTAAAAAAACTTTTACTTGTAGATAAATTTACATTATATTAAATTACTATTATTTTTTTACTAGCTTGTAATCATAGAATGTGTTAAAACTTTGTCTGGTAGTATTTCCAAATATTATGTTAGATTTGCAAATATGAAAAAGGCAATACTTACGTTTAAAATGTATTTTTCATCCACAGAGACATCTGTCTGATGTCCTCAGAGTGTGTGTTCAGCTTGTGGACAGCAGATGGCTAAAGCAATGCAGGACATTCCCCTCGCCAAAAAATCCCAGAGGAAAAAAAAACACTCGAAACAGGCATGTCGGCTGCACTGAGAAAAAGAAACAAATTTAAATTCATTGTTTTTTCCGTTTGCAGTAGATATGGATTATATGTGTTCAATAATGTAATAATTCTGATGAATCAAATAAAGATTTTATGGTATTATTTGATGCCATATGATGTTTTTTTGTGCTTATTAACTTTTTAAAGCTTTGCAGACAGTCTTTTTGTCCTTTGTTATGTCGCATTTTCCCTTTCTGTACCTGTTTTACAGCACTGTCACTGGCCTTAAAATCATTTCTGAGTCTGTTAGGAATTAATTATAGGTGCCTTCAAGGAGGGCAAGTGGTTTCATAATTGCAGTGTCAGGGGAGTCCAGGTGGGATCTGCTGAGTGTCATATTTGAGCTTATCTCATGGTGATCATATGCGGCGTAGCGGTCACAGATGTGAACGGCTGCCCGCCTCTCACTATGAGTTCAGTGAAAGCCCTGCGGTCTTATTAACAAGCCCCCAGTGGTTAAGTGAAACGTGCCATGCAGAAGATGCTTTAATTGCATTGGAATGTTTGAGTAATTTGTGTCTTTGTGTGGCCTAACAGTGATGCAGGCACTGCTGTGGATTATTGGTGGTCTTCAGCCTTAGTTACATTCCTCATGGTTCAGAAATATTGTACAGAGGAGAGCAAGACTCCAGTGATGCCCCTGATGAAAGCCTTTAGGGACTTTCTGTTCTGTGTGTAACACAGAATATCATTCGGTAAGAATTTTTTTCGATGAATAAATTGAATAAAAGTGACAGGAAAGACATTTAGAATTTTACAGATTTTTATTTAAAATAAATTGTTCTTGTGAAACTAAAAGAATCTTGTGGGTTTTATTGTATTGTGGTTTCTACAAAAAAAACAAAATGTAAAGAGCACAACTGTTTTCAATATTGTAAGTAATAAGCAATGTTTATTGAGCAAATAGAGCTATAACGATGCACCCAGATAAAAATTTTGACCCATACAATGTATTTTTTGGCTACTGCTAAAAATATACCCCAGCGACTTAAGACTTAAGGTCCAGGGTCACAATTTGTCTTAAAAGTCATTTTGTTTAAAAAAAAAAAAAAGATTTTGATTTTGAAAGATTTTGTCATAAAATCAGTATCGTTGATAATATTGCATTGGGAGTTGAACTGAATCGTAAATCCCTGCAAGGAGCAAATCCATTTTGTCCCAAATTCATTTTTAGATATTTTAAAATGCAGTAAATTTGTACAATATAGCTGTTTAGTAATGCAGCCTTCACGAGCATATTAGCATGTAAAAATACCTATTTCATAAAACAATGTTGCAATTTATATGTATTCCCTGCTCCGTTTCTGTATCCAACAAGTGTTAAAGAAACTTTGTCTTGAAAAAGGTTGAAGACTCTTGCGGTACAATAACCACTGATGACACAAAACTAAATGAGCTGACATACTGAGATGTTTTAAAGCTGTTGAACTAGCTATGAGGTCATAAGTGTGGTACCAGAACTGATTAAATAAGTGGGTCACACAGAGTGGAATATTCCACCTGCAAAAGATACTTGGGGGAAAAAAAGGCTGAAAATGCTTCAAACTTTGTGCCAGAACTTTATGAATGGGCATATCTATGCCTCCATTAGCCAATAAGCTTTTCCCATCAGGTCTTTAAACTCTCTGTGACCCCCATTCACATGAGCGGTTGTGAAGTGTTTCACACTGTAGTGTGATCAAATCCTTGTGACGTGAATAAACATCTATAATCGCAACCTTTCAGTTCGGCATAAACAGAGAAGCACAGCACCAGATGCAACAAATTTAGGGTTGAGGCTCGCAAATGCAAACATCTGGTCTTTTACCATACATATGAAACCAGCCATTTTCTATGTAAGCAACCCCAATGACCATAAGGAAGCACTTGGGCTGTAACTTAAGAGTAGAGTCAGTGTCCCCAAATAACAACGGTTTGACCCACGAGTTAATTTAAAAAGCTAGTATTTAGTGGATCGTACATTTCCACTTATCAAAAAAGTCTACAGCATCATATTTTTATTCTGATGATGCTTCACCGTCAATCCCAAGATCTAATTACACACCTATTCTGCTTATCGTTTTCAGTATCATAATCATATGTGAAATTAAAACTGTAATCCCATTCTGCCTCTGTAAAAATTGTAGAAAAAAACGACATGGTGCAAGGATTGCGTTCAGCTGGCGTTGGGAGTTTCCCCAAATACAATTACTCTGTTTACATGCGGTAGTACAAAGACGGAAATTGCTTTTGAAAGTGTTTTCCAAGGACACAGTTTGGTACTCATGAGCACAAAATTATTTAGATGAAACTGAGCACCACTCCATGCATGGCCAAGTAAGATGGGCCGTTTTAAGATGAACTTTAGCAAATGCTCACTTAATCCAGCTGAGCTTCTATGACAGCTCTCATTGTCAGAAGCCACAAAGGCTGAGAACCCTCCTTAACTCTGAAGTGCAAGAGTGCTTTGAGCGCAAGGCAAATAAACAAACGTGTCCTATAATCTTCCATAATATTTGACATTCCCTCCACCATCTACTGTATACCAACTATAGGCCTTAAAAGAGAACGAATATGAATCGTCAAAGTACCACACACCGATGGTGGTCAACTCTCTTTAATTATCCGTCATTTTGGTGATGGCGATTCAGATGCACTTTTCTTAAATTGGCCCCGCTCTCCACAAAGTTGGTTTATTATTTAGCGGACAGACGCTCGACTCTCTAAGGCCAGACGGTTAATAAGAGGAGATTGGCTTTCTGCTGAGTGTGTAACAGATATCTAAATCATTAGGGCGCTCTTTCTGCCATGTGCCACCCCTTGGTTCTCTGCCCTCTGAACCCTGAAGGTCAAACGGCTGCGAGCTCTGTGACCCCCGGCATTTCCTTCGAATATTAACAGGCTTGTTATGTCGTCAAACGGGCCTGATATAGACCATGGCCTCATTTGAAAAAAGCCCAATCAGTGCAAACAGCTTCAGAGTTCAGCGCTCTGGCCTCAGAACGGCCGAGGCTTTCACGTGTCTCATTGAGAGGCATAATGATAACACAGAGAGGAAGTGTGGGGCATTTTAGGGAGAAATTATGTGGTCACATGCCCGCCGGCTGTAATGCCTCAGTTAAATTCGACGAAGTTGCACTTTCAGGCTAAGGGAGAAAGAATCGAGTTCGTTTATGTTACAGAAATGAATGTGGCACGGTCGTATTAAAGCTTTTCCGAGCTGATGTGAGGCAGACCACTACAACTGACAGGGATTATTCTTTGCTCAATTTTGGTCAGTTTAAAGTGGAGTGTTTAAAAGGGAGCGTTTCAGCCTGCTTACCGCAAGTATGCAGCACATCTAAATAATTATCAGAGCTCTGACAGGCGTTTTCTTTCAAATGAGTTTTGAAGTTTTAAAAAGAAGACAGCTATCTGTTTTTAGAGGTATTTGATTCTGTCTGAGAGATCTTGAGTTTTATTTATTAGTGGTATTGCACTGCTGTTACGCCCATGCTGGATGATGACAACAGCAACAACAAAAAATTCTCAAACGTTAGTAGTGTAAAATCTTGTTAATCCAGACAACCAAGGTTTGTGTGTGTGTTGCATATCTGATTTTGCAGCTGATAGCGAAACCTTGCCCAGGTCAGATCTCAATTAACACCAAAAGGGGGTATGGCAAAAATCACTCGTGTCACATTCTCCACCTTTGAGCATGCAGCACATGCAAGGTGCTCATTCTCCAAACTCTCTTTCCTGACCTTTGGCTTTCTGAAGTGTAAATAATTGTTGATTTTTTTCTTTAAACAAAATTGGAGAGCTAGCGGAAACAGCAGCTGGTTTAGTATCTTGTGTCCAGCTCGGGTGATTTCACATCGTAACACAAAGCCAACATTACACCTCTTATCTTTTCAGATTTTACATATATTCAATAAAGGCAATTATCCTCCAGAGAGACATAAAATGTATTCGAACTTCCTGATTAGACAGATTTAAAAGAATGTTTTACTTATGATCACGTTTAAATGTTTGTGCAAAAAAAGAAAATGATTTAAGAAACTCAAGGTGCTTTTAAAAGGGATGATTATGTGGTGAGAATAACATTTACCACCCTGGAATTCAGTTAAAAAAAAAAAAACACTTGGTAAATTCAGCTGATTATGACATCTAAATCTGAATAAAATGAGAGTAAAATTGTATATGAATGATCATTTTATTTTTGATCATGTTTATGGATGTAAAATGGTTATCTTTTAAATTATATATCTAATATAGCTTACAACAAATTAGTAGAGTCGCTATGTTTTAGATATTTTGCATTTGATTTTCTTGTGCCCTATAAGCTATTCTGAGATGAAATGTTAAAACAGGTTAAAACGATAGTTGAGGTAATGAGGGATGTAATGATACTTTGAACAAAGAAATCTGATGCGCAATTGTTTGTATTTGTGTTACAGCCGAATAAGGCAGATTATAACAACAACATTGTAACGTTACTTTACAATCATTTGCGTCGTTATAACACATTTCTAAACGACGATTATGAATAACGCAAATTGTTAAAAGTTTTGAAAATCTGAGACATAAAACATAAGAAAAACACGTAAACACAAGCAACAGTTTAATACATCACTTTGAGGGGAAATCCCTTTTAATACTTAAACCTGATAGAATTTATGTAGCCTATTTCTTTCAGTAAAGTATTCGGCTCAGGTAAACTGGATGCAAATCCTTTCTGTTTTGCAGTGTAAATATCATTTCAACGCTTACCCCGCATCCTCAGTGACAGGCTGCACTTGACTCCGCTCATCCCGCCCACACGCGCTCTATCTGCCGCTTTAATCAGGAAAACATCCGCGGGCGTTTGTGCAGCGGAAATGGACCGTGACTGCTGATGGCGGGAAGATGGATAAGGGCGCATCGTCACCAATTGATGCCATCGCGCTCAGCGTGAAGGGCTGAGCCGCTAATTGCCGTCTGCGGTGGTCAAACACTTGATGACAACAACACCTGTAGGAACACCGCGGAACATCTGCCCTCTAGTGCCCAGTAAACAAGCTGCTGTTACGGCAACGCGCCCTGACAAACACTGCGCCCTGAACAGTATGGGGACCAGGGGGTTAGTTGTCTCTTTTTACTCCAGTAAATATTTCCTAAGGTAGGTTTATTTTTTAATAGTTTATGTACATATGTTCTTTAGCAAAAAAGCTATATTTAACTTTTCCTAAAAAAATATCTAAAAAGTATGTATTTCCACTTGTAGCTACTGTTTGGGGGGAAATGCCACAATAGAATTTGCAAGTAAAATCAGGAAACTTTACTAAAAAAAATGTATAAAGAGCACAAATGTAAAAGGCAACACAAAAAAGAAGAGCTGTTGCAGTAGACTTCCTTGTAACCTATAAAATAATATCTTATAAAGTTATGCCTAACTCTAAAAATATGAAAAATAGTTTAAACTTAAAAGCATTTAATAGTTGATATATAGTACTTAATCAACTGTAGCCTATATCCTGAATTTGTTTCTAACTTGTTTGTAATGTGTTGCTAAGATTCTACTTTTTTTTATAATTAACAATAATAAAAAAAAAAAAAAAAAAAAAAAAAAAAGTGTAATATTTCTGGGGTGAAAAAATGCAGAATTGAGTTCTGAAAGAGAGTCTGGGTATGCAGTAATTCATAGTAATTACACTCCACCATTTCATTTGTTAAATCCGTGGAGTCCTTATGAAATGCCATCTGTTTTGCCAAGCGTGGATGAAGCACAATTTTGGGGTCTATGAATAAATAAACACTTCCCCACCAGGCAACAATAATTCATGCGTTTTTGTCTTTGAGTAGGGCGTAGATGACACAAGGAATTCATATGCAATGCATTCCCCCTGAATTAAAACTATAAATAGATGACAGCAATCACACAAAATAAATGAACTGTCAAAGCAAAACTAATTGCAGAATCCCTGCAATTAAAAGCAAATTTGTTGCATGTTTGAGTAAGTGGTAGCAGATAGGACACAGAAGCAGTCGGCCGTGACAGGCAGATTCGGAGTGGACTTTCAGCTCTTTTCGCATGGTCATGGCTCTTAGGAACATCGGGAGAGAACAAAACAGCCACTCCACTTGAATTCCTTACCATTTTACACCAGAGAGTGAGTTGACAGACATCTGCAGAGGCCATTACGCCCGACAATTATGATGTCAGGGACCATTTACTATGCTGTTATATAGACGAGTCACTTTCAAAATATACTATTTTGTAGCCCACTGTAATCACTAAATCATTGTGCCTTATGTAAATACCCACATTGTTTAACTGTATTGCATTGTTTATGGAAATGCAATGACACTGGAAATATCAAATGTCTCATTATGATGTAAATTGTTTCAAAATGAAATATTTTGTTAATGGACTTTAACCTTTATCGTACTCAATTTGTCATAAAGCCTATCTGAGTTCACTAAAAAAAAAAAAAAAAACACCAACAAAAAACAGTATTATGAATTATAGTATTTTGAAATTATTTTAGAAAATATTTTAGTATTTTGATATTATTTTAAAAAACATCTTTATAATAGATTAAATATATATATATATATATATATATTCCCCTTTAAATATTTTTTTCTTAAATCATTAAATATTTATTTCAAGCATAAACTCATTTAATTTAGATTTTATTATTATTTTTATTTCAATACTTCATTTGAATTCTCAAGTAAATCTATCTTGATTTAAAAATGTTTAATAGGTGCAAAAAAGGAAAATGTCATTATCTTCTTTTGAAATGACTTTATTAGCTTGAAGCAACAGGTATCTTTCCATCTCTCACCCGACCTCTTTTGCTCTCTTCCTTTGGGTGACCCAGTGGGACAATAAGGCAATGACAGATAAGGAATGATTTGCTAGAAGCAAAACCTTTAAAATAAACAAACCATTAGGCAGTGTTCGGAGGGGAACTAGTGCTGCAAGCCGCCTGAGTGATTCTAATTCAGGTGAATTACAGACAAATTTCCCTGGCAACTCGCAGCTGTGATAATAGCGACCAGTCTAGAGCCTGCACAGTGTCCAGACTAGTACCCAGAACCATGCTACGTTCACACAGTCCAGTGTTCTGGCTCATAACAAAACACCTCGCAGAGCACACTAGCTTTAGTGTGCGTGTATACGTGTTTGTGTGAGCGAGTGGGTGGGGTGTCAGGAAGACAAAGAGGGAAAACTTAGTGCCATGTTTTTCTACCTGGGAAGCATGTTTATGTTCTGTTTCTTTGGTTTCAAAGTGTGTGTTCCAGACTGTAGAGGAAACCAGAATCATTCAAATTAAAGTGCTTTGATTGAATAGTGTTTTTCCTGCATCTGGCACAAACCATTTAAGTCCTAGCTTTTGTCGTGACAGTAGGCCTGCTAGTCTTTTTGAAAGCCCAATGATGTGGCAAACAATTTGAGTTTAGGCTGTGCACTTATGACAAAACACTGCAGATATCTCTGATAAGGTCTAGCTTGTCTATGTTTCCACTTATTCATATGAAAAATCATCAGACTGGCTCAAGTTTCAGCAAAGTTTCACATTTTTTGTGGCAGTCTGTTAGCTTTAACAACTTTAGAGTACTTTAGCAGATATAAGAAAGGAAAAAAAAACCAGACCAAAAAAAAAAAACTTTTTTAAATACTCTCTAGAATGTGATGATGTGGTGATGATATGTAAGAAGGTTCGAATACATTCAATGTGAGGCTGAACAGGCTGCGATGTTTCTAAGTGTAAACATCCTGATTTTGTCCCTTGGTCACCATATTTTGTTATACATATATTAATGCAAAATTATGTTCTTGACCATATCTCTACACCTAAACCTAACCTTACACTACCCATGAGTGATGCCTAAAATCAGAGGAAATGATAGATGACTTACTGATGTACAAGTACCAAACACTGATTGTAAGCCTAAACTGTTTCTTCAAATCTGATTGGTTAATCACAATGTTGTCCAAGGGTCAACAAAAATGTTGACCTAGGGACATGTTGCTGTTGTTAGTGGTAAGGGTAAAGTCATTAAGTAAAGTCACTTTTTTTTTTGTTCAGCTAACAAACTTCATTATCTTGAACGTTGATGTAAATAATTTTTTTGTTTCTTGGAAGATGTTTTTTTTTTTTTCAAATGACAAACATTAATGGCTAAGTTAGTCTAACAAGTAGACAACATTATCTTTGTTTGTAGGACAACTTACAAAACTAAGATATCCAGAATAAGGTTGAACGCTTGAACATAGTCTAGGCCTCAAAAAACTACCCACTAACCTCAAGAAAGGTGGCAATTAACAAATGCTAAAAAGACAACAATAACAATCAATAATGATTTACCAACAAAAAAGCGTAAATTAAATGTAAAATTTAACAGCAAACAGCAAAACAATAATTCGATAAACAGTAACTGCATAGTTTACTTATGCTGCAATGCATGCTGGGAACTCACAAGCCTTAACATTTCAAATTATTTGTTGAGGCAACTGCGTTTGACTAGTTCAGACAACATTCAGGACAATTTTGTTAGTCTGACAGATGTTTATTTTTATTTTTTTATGTAAACATGAAAAATGTGCGTTTTAGGACGTTTTGTTAAGTTTTCATCCATTTTATTTAACATGTTTTACACTGTTAAAAGGAACCACCAGACTTCAGCAATAATAGACCTTAGAAGTGCCAGGACAGTTTTTAATATAACTCTGACTGGATATTAGTTTAAAAGAAGTAAGTCACATGCAAAGGTAAGTAAAAGACAAGCTAACTTTGCTAGTTTAGTGATAAATTAAACAAATGATGATCCATTGCATCCGCCATAGTTTAACTGACACGCCATTGACCAAAGGATTTTCTTTGTGGTGTGCGTTCAACAAATTGGGCACATAAAAATGGCAACAGCATTAGTTAATTAACAGTAAAACAGTTCCTCATCCGATAGCTACATAAACTAACGTAGTTGCACCAAACGCGAGCAACATCTCTGTAAAGCTGGGAAGAGCTGTAAAAATGTTGTTTCCAAGCAGTCTGAGCAGGGCAATGACACGGTCTCGAGCGCTTGATTGCACGCGGTGATCCGCCTCAGCCGCAGGTTTCTTCTCAGCGGGATGTCATTACGCTAAAGCTCTCACACGCGGAGCCCCACACACGGGCGCACGTGCGCCGGACTGGGGGGTGGACGACTGGCCACACTGAGCTCTGCTTCTGATCAAGAGCTGGCCGGCCGGGCGAGTGTGTAAGGAAATACTCTGGTGGGACCATCAGAGCGCATTAGACTGACCGAGAGCAGCCTGGGGAAAACGCAGCTGCCCGGAGAACACACTGCAGCAGTATTTCATCAACCTTAAATATTCGCTTTTAATCCCACCGTATGCGAGCCACAATGAGAAAGAGCGGCTAGAAGCGTATTTGTGTTTACAAGTTTCCTGTTAATTGCTGTCTAGGACGACTGCAGTCAAACCCACTTACAGAGGACAGTTTAGTTCACAGGCTTAATAACATGAGTTCCATTTTTATACTGAAAACAGGCACAGAAAGAGAGAAAAAAAAGTCTCAGGCCATTTTGGCTTCTAACATGTCATTACTTAACTTAAATTGCTAAACCCAACAATCTGACATCCTCGGTAAGATTGAGAGTGTGTGTATGTGGAATGCTGATGTACCCCACAAACTAAGCCTTGACTGTTTGTAAACAGTCTGTCCTTTCTCAAAAGTGCCTATGATAATTGCTGTAGGAAGTGCAATTGCAGCAGAACTACCCAATTTGGCATTGAGCTTCTAGCTGTATGCTTGAGTGATCCTAATTGCTGTGGGACTGTGCATTAATTATTTCTTTATCTGTAGTCACACCCTCCCCCCAATACCACCAACAACTGCAGGCAAACACTAAATCACATTTTATGGTTGTTTTTTGACATGATTAACCAGTAAACATGACGTTTGGGTGCGTTTAAAAAAATAATTCAAAATTTAATAGTACAAGCCTTTTTACATCAGCAAATATACATTTTTAGCACTGCTAATAATTCCGTTAACTTCTGTCAGACATAAAATACAATAATAATTATTGAAAATTTCTAAAACCAAATATTCACTCAGACTTTTATAAACTTTAATAACCAAAAATCAGGCAGTGCAATAAATCTGTTATATTTGTTTAAACAGGGAAGAGCTATAATAATTCATATTACTTAATTATTTTCAGTTATCATGAATGATAAACTTATTTGTAATTTACGTTTAATAATGTGTGTATTAAATTAACTAAAATTAACTTTTGCACTTTTTTTTCTGTGGGTCATCTCTACACTTTAAAACATTTATATACTTTAAGTTACTAAATACACTTAATATTTGGTGTACAAATATTTTTCACTCAGAAATTGCTAATAATTTTGAAAAATAATAGAAAGGAAATGGCAAGTAACCAATTAATTAAACCTTTGTTTTTTTAAGGAGAAAATTGTATTTATTTATTTAGTAAAACTATAGCCTACCTTTCTTTTATTTACGACTTTGATATATATATATATATATATATATATATATATATATATATATACTAACAGTAACAATCAAATGGAATTGGGGAGATGTCTTACAGATACTTTTTGATTAGATCTGTAACATGTCCTGGAACATACAATCTAAACAAAGTTTCTTTTGTCTTCACATCACATTCCCAGAACGTGTTCTCCCTCATTAGCCTTGCCAGAATAGTTTATGTGCCCCAACACTGCTTGATGAAAACTCAGTTTGTTAATTCATGGCTTGTCGCAGATTAATTCCCATCAGTGCTTTTAATCTGTAATTCCACTCGATGTGACACACTAATAGCGTGATTTGTCTGTGAGGTGTTAGTGATGTCCGCCTTAATAGACACGACCCACTCAAACTCAAGGATAGAATAACATGTCTCTCAACGAAGATGTTTTTTGTGTGCACTTCCACCTTTCCATTGACGGCTGCTGTCACCACTGTGTTATAAAGAACTCCATATGCCTGTGTACTGCCTGTGATGTCTTCTTGAACAGTCACCTCCACTGTCCCGCAGGGAAAGGTGGAGAGTGCATTTGTTGGGTGTGACAAATTGAATCAAAATGTTGGCAGCATGCACTGCTGCAGTCACATCTATTCATGGAATAGATGAAGATCCTTTGTATCCTCAGATTAGGGTAATCATGATAATTACACTAACTGTAATGTGTTAATGTTTATTGTAGTAGTATTTTAACAGACACAGCGGTGAATGCATTCTATAGCCCAATAATAGCGAATATATTTTGCTGTCAGTCATCTTGCTGGTAAACAATCAGATGCCATT
The DNA here is from genome assembly GCA_034779775.1 of Enteromius afrohamiltoni. Lineage (NCBI taxonomy): Eukaryota > Metazoa > Chordata > Actinopteri > Cypriniformes > Cyprinidae > Enteromius > Enteromius afrohamiltoni. Next base: position 10,572,092 of record JAUYWG010000045.1, read on the forward strand.
TTAATGTTCAGACACTATTTAATTCAGAATGTCTGGAAACAAGACAAAGACATTTAGTTCACCTGAACTGAAAAGATAATGCTGTTATTATTTACTCACCCTTGTGCCTAACCCTTGTGCCTTCACATCTAGAGAATGGATTTGTTTTGTTTGTGTCTCGTTTGGTTGCTACACATATGATTCTGTTTTACTAACACAGTCTCACGACCAATTTGTACGTATTTTGTGCGTTGGTTATTCCTTGCGAAATCGTACAGATTTTGTACAGTTTGTCTAAACCCCAGTTATGGGTTGGATTTAGGTATATAAGTCATTCGTACAAATTACTACAAATTGGCAACTCTTAAAATACATACAATTTAGCAAATAGTTTGCATTGGTACGAGTGACCTTGTATGAATTAAGAAAGAATTAGATTGGGCTGGATTTACCCCTTTTTTAAATCGAGTTTTTTTTTTTACATTTTAGAGGCAGGTTTAGGTGGAAAGAAATATTATATTTAATGCATTGATTATCACACGGCTTGAATTTATGTCTGGTACATTCACAAAACTTTTGTACTCTTCAGAAGACTTCAAAAAATATAAGTGTCTTTTTTTTACAGTGCACAACATATTGGGATTTTAGTTTTCGTCAAATCTAAGAATCCAACCAGCATCCTTTCATTTTTATTTTAAGTTATTTATTTAATTATTGACGGTGGTGGTTTCAGCAAACTCTCTGCCTTTTTTCATCTTTCATTATATATAGGAAGACCTAATAGACTTGGATCTAGGGTGTTAGCACAGGCTGTCTTGTCGACCACCCCTTGGGAGAGCTGGAGAGTTTGTTGGGTGTGATAAATTGGTCACATGCTTGAACCTAAAGGTTGGCAAATTAACAGTTAATTAGGGGGTTTGATAAATAGCAGATCTGCTCTAGCCCCATTCAGCTGCTGCAGGCCCTCTCTCGACCCAGTCTCTCTAAAGCAAGTGTTTATGTGCTGGTAACAAGTGTCGATGCAGACTGTTATGTCTGCATTTTGTCACATGAGGGGATTGCTCTCAGATGTGCTCCTTCCACCCAGCGTACACACACACACACACAAGCAATACACATCTATGCTCAGGTTACTGCACACGGCACCTCAGGAAGAGCTCCGCTTTGCTCTTTGCAAGCAAATTGATCACATTTGTTGAAACTGATCCTTTATGTTCCTTAAGGCAATGTTTTAACTAGAAGATGTACTGAAGATACAGGACACAACGACTATTTACTGCAGCCTGTAGACTTTCCATATAACATGTTCACAAAATCTAATAAATGCACGTTAAGCTAAATTCAATCCTCTTGCAATTCAATCCTAAAATTACTAAACTTAAAAAAATTAAAAATTATTAAACGTGCAGATAAAAAAAAAAAACAGTTGTAAGTGGTAAAATTGTTCTTCTGTCATTTTATGTACTACAAATTAAACTGTGCACAATTTCAGACAGTCATCTCTACTTCAGAAATTATAGATTTTATATAGTTTTGGGGCCTGATTTATTAGCAGTATTAAATTATACAACTGCTTTTATAAATGTGATGTCCTACTTTAGGCTTTTTTTTAGGTGTTTAAATGTTTATTCAGTCTATAATCTAAAATCGAAAGGCACTTAGAGCAATCTAGAGTCTGTTTGCAAGAACAGTGTGCATGAGGGTAGCTTTTAGTCAATTGCGTTTTACTTTCATATATTTTATAAGATACATATAGTCTGATGACACTATGCTCACCTTTAACCATATGATGTGTGAGGTTATTAACAATATGTACCCAAAATGTGAAATGATATTATAGACACCTGATTTGTTTTATTTTAGAGCATTTTTCTGTTTCTGCCTGTATAGGCATTTTGAACACTGGCTTTTGCGTACCTCTAGCATAATTTGATATTCCGTTATATGTTTATATGACACAGTGGTGATTGCAATTATTTTTGAGAATTCTGGCAAAATTTCAAAATTGTCTGGGCGTGTAAATAAAACAATAGACTTTATATTCCTGTTAACAGAACCTGATTATTATACTCTTGTGTGCACTTGCACATGCGCTTGCACTTGGCACAATTTTCCCTTGTATAAACTTTATGTTCCAAATGTAATTGTCACTGGCTCATCAAGATCTCTTATATAAATGCACATTCTTAGTGTTGGTGGTGTCTATCTCTGCAGATGACATGTAAATGAAACTGTACCAGGAGAGGAAGGGTAGTTTGTAAAAACAAGCTCCGTGACCCCTTAGAGAGTCATTCATGTTTCAGCAGTGGAACGTGGGGCCAGGAGACGGGAGGAAACAGGAGCATGTATGGACATTAATTACTCTATGTGCGGTACCGCTGAAGTAATAATGTGTTGCAGTTCCTAGACTGACAGCCAGAACTCCTTGGCACTTCATCAAGCAACCTGACACTGAATATACAGTCCATTTGATTGGAAAGAGCTGCAGATGCCCTTCTTTAAGGACTAATGAAGTCAGATATAAGCATGTAAATTCATTATCCGCAAGCTGTGGTTGTCATGGTTCTGTGCCTTCAAACTTTAGTTTAAACCTAGGACTGTGAGGAGAGGTTAAAAATGAGAAACCAGCAATGTGTGAAAATGAACAAGAACATGAAAACTAAAGGACAATTAAAACAAAAACCTCTCATGGTTGAAATCTAGAAGCCGCATGTTTTTTTTTCCATCCGATAGAAAAGTAATTTGGTTAATATTATGTGTGTGTGTGCATATCTAAATTTCTGATGAATGTTTTTAACTGTTGATCATTTTGAAACACTTAAACCAGGCACAGAAAACACTGGCATCTAACAATGACTTTGGGAATAAAAACGTATAAAGGATATTAAATATACATAAGCAAATAAAACAGTTATTGAATAAGTAGAAATCAATTAAATCTCTGTGTGTGTGAAAATATGTAGATTTAACTCCTTTGTAATCGTTAACATTTTCTTATTTAACTGTGATTTATACATTTTTCCTCAGTGACTTTCAACGATTACAGATTATAACAGATGTTGTCTTTATTACTTTGTTAACTATATTTTATATATATATTTACCTAATAAAAGTAACCCAACTGCAGTTTAATTTATATTTTAATGTGCAATGAAAAAACATGATTTATATATGTATATGTATATATTTATTATTCTTTTTATTTTGTACGTATTTATCTATTTATGTATCTTTTTCCCAACCCCCCAGAGATGTTCCCCAAGCCCACCAGACAGCTGCTGGATAATCTAGCTTTATGGTTGTAAGCGAAGTATAATGCCTTATCAAGAAAGTGAGCGACATCGGGACTCCCACACATTGGACTTGGACAGCTAAAATTACTTTAGACATCCGTAAGGATATGATGTGAAGCTAAAAAAAAAGTAATAATGTAGTACACATGTAGTCAGCCAAACAATCCCTGACAAGTGAATACTTCATTTAATTCCCTGCGTCCAGCAATCAGTCAGAATCAAAGCAGCTGCTTTGGCTCAAAGTACCAGCGTTGTTCTAATCAACACCATTTACCATGATCTTGGCAGCTCTGCTGAAGGCAGAGACAGCACATGGTGCAACCGAGCAGTGGCGTGGCCCGTAAGTCTTAGACACAGTCATTAGCAATAATGCTTATTATGTTAGTGTTCCTGGTTGGTTGCCAGCTATGTTAAAAGTTTTATGTATCCTTGAATTAACCAAAGAGCCAAGCTGAGATGCATGTTAAAAGAAGCAATTTCACACAAGCAAGTGTGCTGTGGTTCTGAATTTTCATGGTTAGGCATGTAATGTTGCATTTAAACAACATTTAAATGAGTTAAAATTGAGTGACTTGCATTTTAGACAAAACTCAGCAAATTAGTTTTATTTATTTTTTCCAAAGGAAGCCAAAGCATCAACTTTTTCTGTGAAGTGAATGCAACTATATTTGATCTAACTGAAAATAAAGTGTTTTCCACTGGATTTGAACTTGTTAATGCGTAAAACAAGAAATAATCTGTCAAAAAAGATGAATTTATTTTACAGTGTGATCAGTTTTTTTTTAATTTCCTGTTGCTTACATACAGCTGAAAGCAATGAGAGATAAAAACAAAATAACTGCACCGCTCACATAGTCTGGTCTAGACGCAATCGAAGTGATACAAACAGTAAAGCATCCTGGGGCTGTTGTGCTAACAAAACAGATTAGAGGACTGCAGCTAACTCATAAGCCATTCTGAGTGTTTTGGCCTGTACACTACGATTATATCACAACAGGAAAACCCCTCGTTGAATATCTGGCTTAATCTTATTTTGGCCTTGATTGTTCTGCCAAAAATCTTCTTTTAACAATGCAATTGAGGAAGTGGAGGCACACCAAAAGTGGTTAAATGTGGTCTGGCTTGCCAGTGCACGGGCTGTGATGGACTTCCTCTGCAAAGTATTTCATTTTGGATACAGTCCCTTTCTAAACACAGCGCACCTGGGACAACAGCTTTGGTTCCAGACCCAGTGTTAATCAGCAGCAATGCATGCCTGCCAGCGGCTCGTATATACAATTAATACTGTGCCCTGACTTTTAACAGTCGATGCTGCGGCTCTTATGAAAACAGAATACCGCAGAGTGCCACGACTCCGGCGTTTAGCCGAAGCAGAATGACAACATTTTTACGGAAATCTTCCTGATTGCTGAAAGGATCTCGAAGAATTTGCAGGGAAAGTGGCAAAGAAAAATATTTAAACGGCCCTAATGCATTCTTTCATGAGCTGCAGTGTGTCCATTGCCTCGGCAATAAGACAAAACATACCCTGCGGAATCCGACGGTTGTCTCTTTGAGAAGACAAGTCGTTTCACATGAAGGTATCCATGACTAGGCCGTCTTAGTGTTTGACATTCCAGTATTGATTCCACTCTGAGGGTGTGGAGGGGATTTCCGCCGTAATCTCCAGTGAAAGAGGTAGGTTGGAACGTCTTATCTAACACCTATTTAGTCTGCCATTTACAACGACACAAGTTGACACATGGTAAATATTCCTTTCTTTTTTTCTTCAAGCATCACTTGAAATTGCTAGATCTGCGGCTCAGAGGGCAAATCCACCTCATTTGTATTTTGAAACAGATATTGGCAACAATCTGATAACCCTCTAGACGATTATGACTGTATAGCTCTTCGGGGGCTTTTACATAAACAGGATAATGCAAAATGCTAGTGACTAATAGCCTATCAGAGACATGCACTCCGGCAGCATTGGAGAGAGGTCAGCCGTAGTCATTAAGTTAATGTTCGTCCACAGTTTGGACTAAACACAGCACCTTTTATGGAATTATCATAATTAGTCTAACCATTAGCCTTAATGGGGAGTAATGGCCAGTTAGATGTTATTTGGTAAAACAACACGCCAGAGGCCGAAGGTGTTTTATTACGTCTCTATATTAAGCGCGTTCTGGAAGGTAGAAAATGTTTCCAGATCGAGGGCAAAGCTGGCTCTGTGCTAATTCAGTTTCCACATCAAGCAAAGGAAGGACCACCCACTAAGAAAGTCCAACTTGGCAAGTCTGTGTGCTGTGACTCAATTGAAGTTTCTGTGAATGTGATTGGACTTTTATGAGAAGCGCAACCTCGCTTGATAATGAAGCGTTTTCCTTTTTGTTGGCATCGCAAGCACTCTGATCCAGTTGATTAATTCAGCACAATCCATAGTAGTTTTTGATAAAACCTTGTATGAAACCACAACAAAAACCTTTCCACTGAAAATCGGCATCAACTGTATTGCCTGGGAAAACCATAACCTCTGGCATCGCTACGTACTATGATTGTTTTTTTTTTTCTTCTTTTTTTAATGTGGGTTGTTTTATTCTGTGTTGTTCATTCCTTCGCTGCCCCTCTAATTGCATGTTTGTGTTTCATTCCCTTTGGGTTAGCCCATAGAAAAGCTTTTGAATGACGAGGAGAACATGGCATCAGAAGGTAACTCTCATTCCAGTGGATGGGATCGAGCTTGTTAATCAAATGCTTTCCAGATCACACTTGAACTGGAGTAATTACTCTTTCCACTGCACACACAAAGTCTTTACTAAACATGTCCAATAACTACTTTAATTGGCGCGCAGGTCGGCTAACAACCAGCTATTTGGTGTTCGAGGTTAAAAAAAAGTGTGAAATATGAATGAAACATCACTGGGTTTTCTGTCTGAGAGATTTATGATACATTTATCAACTGGTTTTATGCCACAGTTGGTGTTTAAGCTTGGTCATGGGCCATTTGCTCCACACAAGCACCATCTTTCTTTATTTGACTGCACGGTGTCAGCTCTTGGAAGACATTTCCACAGCAAGAGTGCAGTTTCAAAAGCCCTGTCCTCCCCTTAGATAAACCTACTCTGGAGATGATGTATAAGGATCTAATTGCATTTCGGCTACATATTTCCTACCAAAATGACTTTATTGTACAATGTTTTTCAGTTTAGGGGGTCACAGATCCATTTGCTCTTGACGTGTAGAAACAAAACTTTCAAAACTATTCAGTTCTGCAGGTCACTTGCTTAAAAAGTGGGTGATAAAACATGAGAACGTAGACAGCTGGCAGAAAGGCTTGTGAATATTTACAATTTTTTGATTTTTCTTTGTTCGTAAATTTTTTTAAAAAGTATGAGCTAGAAGAATAGTAGTAAAATGATTCAACATAATTTATGAAAATGGGATTGGTACTATTAAAAAAAAATTATTTCTGTTATTATTTTTATCGTTTAAAAAACCTGATTAAAAGTTAAGTGGAAAATGCAGCTATAACATGCCGTGGTCTGGAACACGTTTAACTGACAAAACAAAATCAAATCAAGGCTTACTGACACACTACACTGATAACATAAGATCAAAAGAAAATAACCAATTGGGCCTAGACAACGACATATTATCTGCAGTGCCGAAGGTACAACAACAACATAATTAGTTTATTTTCTTGGTTCACTTTTCCTTAACATCTAACATGTTCTGACTTATTTATCTTTTCAAACACGTGAGAAAACTTGAGCTGAGGAGCATGCAGATGTTTAAAGTCAGACATGAAGTCCTTTGTGATTGTCAGAATGCTTAATTTACCGTGACTGAAGTTTTTTACAACCTTAGCATAGCATTTTTAGTCCATTTAAGGTCAATATCTTTTTTTTTTTCATTTAGTATCTTTGAGAAGATAAGCTGTTTTTTTTTCCAGGTGAGGTGCTATATTTTGTTTTTGTTTTGTTTTTTTACCGCCTTTTTAACCGCCTCATTGGTTACATTATATACTTTCTAAATGATTACCTCACCACACAGCTTTTTGAAGCTCAATGGCTTGTATTTTATCTTTAGCTCTGAGTTTAGACAAGAACGTGTCAGCGGTGATGGTGATTAAGCATTGTGTCACCTTCATGGTGTTGAGAAAATGTTTGAAAAAGGCTTTGTGTAAAATAGTTGCTTGCTGATCAACGAGTTCTGCTCTGTTTCCTAATAAAGCTTTGAAACGCACTTGTGGTCTATCCTTTGTCCCTGCAGGTGCATGCCGTGCACTGGAAACACACTCATGAGCTAATTCGAGGCAAAGTAAAGCTCTCATCTGGGATTGGTAAGAGTCTCTCCAAGCACCCCAAAGACCTCCAGCTCATTCTTGATTGCACATGGCAGCCTCTGACCTGCACCGAAGGCACCCGCTGCCATGGAAGATTGATGATTATCGATGCAGAAACCCTTTGCTAATTCAGCGTACAAGGTTAGTATGCTTTCTTCAATGAGCCAGGCAGATAGCTGGCTAACTGTTTTAACCTCATCTGTGAGTAGCGATGCCATCAGTGATTTTGTTGAATAGAGAGAAATACTGGAGGACAAGGAAAGGTTATGGCCTCCAAAGTCACAAAAGGACAAAGAGCCAAGCAAAATTACATTTTCATTGATTCAGATACTTCCCCCATGTAAATACCGCAAATATACCTCAAAAACATTCCCATCAAGTCAGTAAAAAAACTGCTTTTGCATACTTTTTAGATGAAATAAATCACCTGTTATGAAATCTGTTCCATGTTATGGAATTAAATAAACAATGACAGTGAATTCAGATTAACAATGCTGGTGAAAATTACTGCACAGAGAATGACGGAAGAAATTTGGCCTGCAATATGTTTGGCTTTGTTTTTTAGCGCGTAACTTATCATGGTACCTGCGATTCCTCATCTCAACACCTTTTTAGAGCTGTTTTCTTGTTCGTTAGGGTGGATAAAGCAAGTGTGAGTGACATTGTACTTGCTGTTGTGGTTTCATCAGTACGTTTAGTCCCTCTGCGGCAGTTATTACCAAGCTTTTTTTTTTTTTTTTATATTTCCTTTCAACGGCCATCAGAGATGACTTCCATTCCCATAGTATCACTAAACATTATAATTCATTTTATTTAAGGCATAATTTATTACAGTGATTCACCTTTGATTAAAACAGTTCAACTGTGGGCGAAAAACAGGCTCACCGAGTAGTTTCGTCTTTCCCTTAAAAGATACATGAGCTTCTCTAATTGCAAGTTTTGACAGTTCAGAGGACAGTCTTTGACAAACATTCTCCAAGAGAGACCTAATGGCAAATTTATCTATAAATGAAATCCAGATGGGACGTTTAACAAGAGTCATTTGCAGTCTTGGTGTGGTGGAATTTAATTAGCATCGAGGCTCAAATAGTATGGAATTAACAGACGCAGGTCATACGTCTCAAATCTACACATATCGACAAAGCTTGCACTGATATGAAGTTTTATCTGTTTAAAAGATGCTGAAGAAATCATGAGATTAATCCTAATTATTCAACCTAGCCCTAGTAGAGCCCTAGTCATAGTCATAGTTTCTATTTTGCTTGGTAATTATTTAAAATTAATTATTAAAAACACACTAGCTCACAGGTACGGTTTACAGTAAAGATTACTTAACATTAGATGCAATGTCATTACTACAAACAGTACTTCTACAGAATTTATGTATATACTAATCATTTTTAGCATTCCAAGTGTAAATTAACATTATGAGTTTTATATTCAGTTCAGTCAGCTGCATGGCATCATACACTTATATACACTGTGTTGTGTTACTACTTTAAATGTTTAATTTTTGTCTTAATTGTGCTGTATTCATTCACACCAAGCCTCTGGTTTATTTACAGCATGAATTTTCTGCTGTTAAATATTTTAAAATGATTCCGGAGTACAGTCATTATTGCCAGGAGCTCTTGGCAAAACATTCCTTCCCCAAACATCTTACAGCTGCCAGACACAGTGCAGGTTTAAAGTGTAAATTAGTTTCTATGACATGCCGCTAATGTAATTCCTGTAACGTAACTCTTATGAATGTGTAGTCTTCATTGACTAGGCCAGATCCAGCCATGCTGAAACGACTGTGTTAGATGAGCAAGCAGCCCTCATTGCACCGTATTCAGGAATCTGTATTGCCGAGCAGATGTTTAAATCCACTTCTTCTGTCATGTAAAGTGCTCCTGCGGCTTCATTTATTGCAGAGCACTTGTAAACTTTCACATAAAAACCCTCAGTGAATTTCTGTTGAGGACGTTAAGTGTAGTTTGCTATTCATCACTGCCCGGGATGTAGCCAAGCAGATGTGCAATATAGCCAGATCTTTCAAAGAGACAATTTCATTGCATACAGGGCTCTTTGGAATACTCTATTTTGATTGGTCAAAAATGCCATTCCTGATGCCTGACACAGTGAAACAGTTCCCACCCATTTTTCAGTGGCACTGGACCGAAAGTATTTTTCATCTTCCTTTTTCGCCAAAATGTTTCTTTAACAAGATACAAGCTGTAAGCCAAACTTATCAGATACAAACATTTATTTGCATGCAGCTAAACATATTTTAAGTTGGGCAAAAAAACAAAAGTACAAGACTGCACTTTATACAGCTTTATTGAAGGAAAGTACCGCATTCCTATGAAGCGAATCATAAAATATAAATCTGATTTAATGATGTAGACTTTATTTAATATACTTTGTTTACTGTGATATGCATTTATATACAATCACAAAAGAGTGAGTGGGTGTTATTAACGTGACATTTTATTTTAATGTGCTTGTTTTGATCGCTGGATTTCTTTGCGGAATCACGGGTAATAGTTCATAATAGTAATAGTTTTTCACCAGAAATTCTGCTGAATTAAATACATTTACAAAAATTGACTGATACTAGTTTCAACAAAACCATATACCATTGATTAAAAAAAAGAAAAAACATCTTAGATACAGATGCAGCTTTTATTAATTATTTATTGTAGTATTCATCTTAATACTATAAGGATTGTTCTGTATCTTAAAACTGAGTTCTTTTTCTTAGTGAAGACAGAATACAGGTAAAAATCCTTAAAAATATTTCATACTTAAATCAGCATTTAATGTTGATATATTGATTTATTTGGTGAGTTTTATCCACTCGAAGTCTCAGCTTTAGTAAACTAGAATGATTTTGCGAGGCTAATATACTGTTTCTACGGTGACTGTTGGTGTAGAGTACAATGCAATCATACGAGCTGCCCTGAAACAAGCACATCTTTGGTTATGCCTGTGCAATTTGAAATTGTTTATTAATGGACTGATTGCTCTCAGTGTAAAGATTAATATGTAATAGAGAAGGCAACATGCTCTATATTGGATTCCTAAGTTACACTACAAACCATAATGAGGAACAGGCAGCATTGGAGCAGGAATTCTTCTTCATGCTTTGGAAAGAGGATGCTCTGGTTTCTCATTGGCAAAACCAAGTGAAGGCAACATTCTGGGAAAGGCAAGGCTGTTGTGAATCGAAACACGCTTTTGGAACGTTACTTGGAGACTGTAATTATTGCATCGAGAACTTAATGATTCATGTCAAACGGATTAGCCCTTAAAATCTCAGTTAAACAAAGCCCTGGCACTCTGTGCATTTTGACATTTATCACTCGCACGTGAGAGTAATTTTTCATGGTTGATGTCCCAAACAGGCTCTAAACAGCGGATTGCGTTTGTATATTCCAGCAAAATATTGGGCAACCTTGGCTTTCAGTTGGCCAGCGCTCGCGTTCGGTTAGGTTCAGGAAAAAACCTGGAAATGTACTGTATGTCTAAGCATATTTTGACACTCTAGACACTAACTGGAGCCATTACAAGCCGAGCTGTATAGCAAAGTTTAGTGGCTCATACTTCTTTAATGAAAGAGGTGTAATAACTTTCGCAGGCCGTTTTTTGTTACACACCATACTGGAAACGAATTATATGCTCTCCCACATTTTATGCGACGCTATGCAAATACCTTGTGTACTTGCTGCCTGGGTAACAAATTGCCATATCATGTGTTACAATTACTTCTTCAGCCCAGCAAGCCAATACATCTTTCCAATGAAATGATTTGAAAGCTATGAATTATGGCCATATTTCAGTCTAAAAGAAACAAACCACTAATTGCAATGTGGCCTCTCGGTAATTTTCAAGAAAGGGCCCAGAAAGCACTCCAGCATTGGAGGGGGGGAATCGCTTACTTCTGTTCCTGCTTTATTTTGGTTTCGAATAACAGACACTACTAATTTGGTGTAGGCTCGACCTTTGGCCCCCTGCCTCTCCCCTCAAGGGAACGCTCCAATCAGCCCACAGCCTCTCCGTTTTTCCCGCCGATCCATCCTTCGCTACCAAGCGGACTGGAGACCGCCTTTCCGAAATGTTTCTGCTAATTCCCATTTCCTCTATAATCACAAGCTTTCATGTGAGTGGCTCTGTGAGTCGGTGCGTGGGGGGAGGTGGTGATTACTCCAGGGTCCCAAGCATTAACCTCACCAGGTGTCACTGGATGGGCTGTTTACTTCTGTGATTAATGAATGAACTAAAAGTCTTCTTACCCCCCCAGCGTCATGCTCCTTTTTAAACAAGGAGCGTGCCACTGAATCAATTGGGAGAGCTCGGACAAGCCTGCTCCGTATCAGGCTACAGAGGCAGACCTGTCGAACCGCTGCACTCTTTGTATTAGTTTGGCAGCTCGTTGGGAGGTGGCGAGGTAGAGGTGCAGTAAAGGTGAAGCAGCAAGCGCGCTGTGATAATGTTTTCTTTTGGGCCGGAGACGACACAATAGTGACTTTGCCACTGACGCAACGAGAAGCAAAGCTCATTTCCAGCGTTAAAGAAATTTCAACTAGCATCCATCAGATCGCTTGTTGACATGAAAAGAGTCACAGTCCAACACACAGGAGTTACAGCTGGTCTTTTATTAGGATTACGTTTTGCCGTATTTTGAGATATTTGTGAAAAAAACGTCCCGTGACACGAGCGGTAGACGAAGCCAATCACACAGTTGGATCCAAAGAATATCCTAATTGCACATGGCATATTGAAAAACTGACTTAAATGGTTTTAAATTTGATGTAATAGAGCGAGTTTGAGGAAGCTGGTAATGTTGGATTTACAGTGTGCAAAAAGTGACATACAGAGCCCACAATTAAATGAGCATGACTGTAATGACCTCCCTAGACACCGCAGTTCAAATAATGTTTGTAACCTCGACAAGGACACGTCATTTGCTGTTGGCCTAATGACTGTTTTTACTGCCAAACGAACACAGAGTAAAAAAATAAGCTGGGTACAGTAAATGACCTAATAATTGGAAAATATGTCCTCAGTACCATTTTTCCCAAAGGAAAGTATCCCTTTTTAATATACAGTACGTTCTGTGGATTTTGTTCACAAAAATAAAAGTTTTTTTTTTTTTGTGGTCACCAAAAAAAAAAAAAGATTGAAATTGTACACCTATATGTACATTACCAGTCAAAAAATTGGACACACTTGACAGAAATTATGTTTTAGGCTTAAATGTTTTAAATTACGTCTGTACATACTGAATATGCACTCTGCCATTCAAAAGTTTGGGGTTGGAACGAATTTGTTCTTTCTTTCTTTCTTTCCTTCTTTTTCTAGCAAAGGTGCATTAAACTGATCAAAAGGCACATTATGATAAAAGTTATGCATATTATAAAGATTACTGAAGGATCATGTGAATTAAAGACTACTAAAAAGTCAGCAATACATACATTTTAAAATATATTCAAACAGAAAATATGTATTTTGAATTATAATACTATTTTCACAAAATAAGCCCAAGAGAATTTCAAACACATTAAAATATAGAGATAAATAAACAAGAGTCTAGGAATGAGGATCGTGGTTGTCCAGGGTGGCAACTGGTACATACTTCCCATACTTTTGTGATATTTAGTAGTAATTTAGACTTCATTCTAAAATATGGGAAACAGTAATGATAAAAATGGTAGGTTTAGGTTTGTCTAGTAGGTGTTTCTAACTGTAAGTGTAAAATGTAGTATTTTTTACATCATTTTGGCACCATCAGTAAACCGATATTTCCTTCTGTCTAGCCTTCTAAGCACACACACACAAACCCGCTAAATGCTTGTCATGTAGTTAAATGCGGGTATTTCATTACCAATAGTGTGCAAGGCAAACATCGGACTGCTGAAGTACAATAAGGCATTTATTTTAATCGGGATGATGTACCGTGGTGCATTAAAAGCTTAACTCTTCACCATTTCCTGCATGCACAATCGTGAAATTATTAGTCTTGCACTCTGCCTGAGAGCACTAAAGACATTTTTGCCATCAGCATTCATCGACGGTGTTAATCCGTTTCCTATGGAGAAGGCCGAGGGGGTGTGTGTCATCCCTTCAGCTCTGACAGAGTGCCTGGAAGGAAAGGTGAGGAAAGGTTGTGTACACAGGTGATTACTTAATCACTGTATCCTCCGTGAAAGAGGGCCAACAAAAGGTCACGTCACTCACGCAACAAAGCTCAGTGTACCCTCGTAACCACTCTGCTCAAACAACACTATGCCAGAGACCTAATGAAGGAGTGGCTAATTTTGTTTTGATAGCTTGGCTCATCTCAACTGAGAACACTCCTAAAACATGCCCATGGTTTGAATTTCGCACAAATTAAGACTGAGATTGCTGGCATGGTTTGATTAGAGAGTCCCTTTCGGTTTAGCTTACTACTTTTATGTTTTTTGCACTCCTCTTAAATGGACTTTGCATGTGACTGATGACCTTCAAATCTTGCTCTCCGTGGCTCCTCAGTCCAGCCTCTCTGTGAGCCCCTACCAATCTCTACATTGTGACTGTGCGACTAAACAAACATGAAGTGGCTCTTCAGAGCCTTAAGGACTTAAGAGATTTTTAGATTTGACAGACAGAGTATGAATACAGTGAAATCTATTTAGACTACATTTGAAGCAAACTTTTTTATTATTATTTTTAAGGGTGCACTTAATAATGCTTTGTTTGTGTTTCAGTAGTCGATGTGGTAATCGTTTGACATGCATAGCAACATACATAGCAGGCACTGTGCTAAAACTAATATTTTTTTAGTAGCCTATTCAGCTGGTCATGTGATCTTAACATGGCCGCCCACATAATGCTGATCTCTCCATTATTACTGTGCGACTAAAACATGAAGTGTCTCAAAAATATGTAGCTTTAGCAAATCAGTGCAATATTATGAAATGTATTTAAAACTATACATACAACATACTTTTGGAATTATTTTAATGGACTCTTTGTGTATGTTGCAGTAGTCTATTTGGTAATCGTTTTAGGTTGCTGATATGTAGCAACCTGAATGCAGCATTGTGCTAAAGCTACCATTTTTACTTACCCATGCAATTATTTTAATACATGTATTAAAGTAGATTAAGGCTACATCCAAAATTGACTCCTCTACTATCTATGTGAACTGACTACTATGTCTGAATTCATAAAACAGTAGGCAAAAAGTCCCCAGATGACTTTATATTTCCAGCAAGGTGTGCATCTGAGACTTCACATTCATACATAGCACATATTTTAAGTAGTAAGTAATAAAAGAAGTAAGATGTAGTCTACCAACTCTTCTGCATCTTTAACAGAAGTCACTCTGTAATATTTATTCCATTTTTTTTGGATAACCTAAATCTGACAAATGCAGCTTATGACTTAGGTTGTGTAAAAGGAAACTAATCATCCGATTTGAGAAACTCAAGGGATTTGGAATGATATTGGCATTAGCTAACAGCTATCAAAGGCAAGAACAGCTATTAGTGCAGTTTCTAAAATTACTCTCACACGACACTCTTATTTGCCAAGAGGCGTTTAGCCCCATCACTGTGTAATGGAACACATCATTTAGGAAAGTACTGTCATTTGCCGCATGATATCCTGTCAAGAATATGCTTCAATTTAGAAAAGCTCCTGTCCTTTTGGGCAGGAAGCAGATTGTTGCATAATGCCCTTTCCAGATGTCTTGTTCTCTTGCAACATCCCTGCAATTAAATTCATCATACAGTTCACAATGCACACATCGCCGGTTTTGGAGAGTAACTAACTAAAAGCAGTGCTGCTTCTCTTTTTTTCAATAGTGTGAGAGCAGCTCGGTTCTTTTAAAAATAGCATAGCTTTTCTAGTAACAAGGTACTTTTTCCAATGACTGGTGGTGCAGCATAAATGCTACATTGCTGTTTTTGTTATTGTATTGCATGCACAGATTTGCAACCAGGGCAAACTGAGGTAATAATCAAAGACGCTCTCCCAAAATGTGTACTTACTCTCTCATGCTTAGCTTTGGGAAGTTTAATTCATTGGTTCATTCAGAGAGTTATTTTAAGTCAAGATTGAAAAGATTTAAATGCACAAGTTATTTATCAAGTCCTTTTTTGTGGAAAAATATTGAATTAAATATGTCAGTGTTTTTTTTTGCTGTTTTAATTGCTGTCTGATGGTGCAATAAATAACGCTGTTTTACTGTAGTTAAATCACATTCTTTCATTAGCTCTTGACAAGCTACAGTTTTAAAATAGTTCCCCTAACATCACCGCTACCTCAAAAAGCACTGCTACCATTACTGCAGTATTTTCTGTACGTTTTCGTTGTTTCTTTTGTTTTTGTATGCAATGATTTCTGTATTTCTCAATACAAACCACTTTTCCAGAACTGCAAGTCAAGGCATAGGTCTATCACTCACACATACTCTGCAGCTTATGCAATTACGTCACTGTTCACCACAAGCCATTTAGACACTCGTTGACAAACCGGCTTGCATCACCTTTTATTTTGGAGCTCTTAATGGATCAAGCTATAACTGTGCCAGTCAGTTTTTCAACAGTCTTTATGAGATGGCTTTTGCTTGTCTGTTTTTCTTCCTCGCTGATGTTAACTCGTTCGCTCACAGCAGCTGTTTTGAGGATCATCTGTCAAAACAAAAGGGAACGTTTTGTCAGGGAGATGGAGGGAGGGTAGGCTGTGTTGTGACTGCCACAGGTGGAGAACCTGACAAGAGGAATAATGAAAAGTCCCAATCTGCATCGCAGGGCCTGTCACTCTGGAATGCCACAAAGAAATTTTTTTAAACAGGGAAGGATAAGATGGAACATGCTTTAGTGCTTCGGTTTACGGGAGAATCGTGGCCGGATGACTGATCTGATGTTAATGAAAGACAAACAAAGCATTTGTTTGTGGCATAATTGAAACGGCCAGGCTACAAGATGAGAGAATAATAGCGACAGTTGGGAATTGCCGTAATGTGTCAGGTGTTAACAGATACAGGGAATAAAGAACGAGTGGGAAAAAATAAATAGGAATGAACTTGAGAGGATTTAATTAGGCTGTTAAAGTCAGGGCAGGAGTTGAGGAAGAGGGCATATGGGTTTTAGAGACAGAGAGAAGGGAAACTCTAATATCATTTGCCACTTCAGTTCATGTTTTCATAATGTTTATCAGTGCTTGCAGTGTGCTACAAAAAGATGACTGAGGCGTAAAGTATGACATTTCACACTTGTAGATTATTTACAATAGCTTCAAATTTAGGGGATGATGTAAGTGTGAAAAAATGTTGTTTGAAGAGCAAGTAGTCAGTTTTTTTTTTTACGTGATATGGCTCATTTATTTTAACTATCCAATAAAACTATTTATTGGATAGTATTTCAGTTAGATTCACATTTATTGCTGTAGCGCTTTTCATTGGCCCAGTAGTGCACAACACAGTGCAATTAAAAAAAATCAAAAGATCACAACCCAACGGAAATGCTTCCGACCACTAGGGGGCAGTTGGTCTGCCAAAACGGCTATTGTGCAAGGTATTGAAAATGAACAATACATAGTGAAATGAAATCAGGGGATGGTTTTAATGTCAGCATTAAAACTATTAAAACAGGTACAGACCACCCGCGAATACTCGTGACGTGCACTATAGCCGTTTCTGCAGACCAACTGGCCCCTAGTGGTCAGGAGCATTTCCGTTGGGTTGTGGCATTTGTTTCGAGTTTGTTTGCTTTTTTAATTCTGTTGTGTTGTGCACTACTGGGCCACCATAAGCTATAAAGCAATACGTTTACAATTAAGAGTAATCTTAACACTTTACAATAAGATTCATTGGTTAACACTAGTTAACATGAACTGAGAGTGAACAATACTTCTACAGCATTTCATTGCAGTTAATGCTAATTTTAGCGTTTACTAATGCATTATTAAAATCACAAGTTGTGTTTATTGTAATACATGTAGTATTCATTGTTTGTGCATCTTAGTTAATACATTAACTAATGTTAACTAATGACACCCTATTGTTAAGTGTAACCAAGTTCTAAGATGTGCACAGAAAAAAATAAAAAATATATTTAAATAAAAAACCCCATTTATTTGAAATAAATTAATTCATGCTAAGCATAGATACATTTGTATATTAATGTGCTTAACAATAAAATACCCTGCAATTATGCTTTTACTATTATAAACTGGTATACATAATGTCTGCTACATTGGAAATACATACCAAAGTTAATTGTACTAAATTAAAATTATTGCAAGTTTACTTTAGGTAAACTTTAAATATCTTACATTTAAAGACCAATATTATTCAAAGGTCATATATCGACAGTGATACTAAAACACTTATAAGGCTTAATAATAATAAATGTGCATTGTGCACAAGTGATGCTCCAAATAAAGTTCAATTATGATTTTTATATCAGTTGGTCTTGAGCAATATGTCAGTAAATATGTTATAGGTTTAAGCATGAAATAAATGTATTTTTAAATAAAATATTTATATACTATATAAGGAAGTGAAAGTCTTAAGTCATTTTGTTTTAATACACAACAATAATGAAATGCACTGGAAATACATTTTTTTTTTTACAAATTATTTAAAAAAAACATATTGGTATTATTTAACTATATATTTTAAAACGTCGTAGCTTTTTATATGAATGCATCAATTAAAATATGCAATATATGACAATATACTCTAAAATAATTGATTATGTTTCTGTATTATAGTACCTAATTGTATCTCAAAAATGTGTATGATGTACAAAAAGTCCTGTAGAAATTACAGTATTACTGGAAGCTGGATGCCAGTAACTTACTGTAGATTTAAATTTATGTTATTTACAGGCAACGGTTTGTTCAAAGATTAATGAACATTAAACATTAAAAAGTCTTTATTTTTTAAGTAATACCCAAATGCAAAACATTGCTGAGAATTTCTTTTTTATCAGAAAAAAAAAAACAAAATTGAAACAATTTCTGGTTCCCAGAATGCTTTGCATGAAGCTGTTTTTAATAGTTTTATTCTGTAAATATAAAGAATTTTAATGTTTAATGTTAATTTATCTTTAAATAAACTGTTTCCGATACATTTAATAAATATAAATTTACAGTAAGTTACTGGCTTCCAGCTGCATAATTACAGCAAATGTTTTTACATTTACTAAATATTTGAGGTATTTTTGCAATGTGAACATGGAGAAAAATGCAAAGTATATGTGTTAAACTGTAAACTTAACAACATCCTCTAAAGCTCTAAAAAATATTTTTTGTCTTCAAGATTACACTTGATACAACTTATGTCAAAAGCAGATTTGTACTGCAGGGACAGCCTACTGTAGAAACAACCTCAGGTTACGTGCCTTACATAAAGTCAAATGATGGTAGCTTATGACTTAACCCTTTTGTGGTTTAAAATTGTGAATACAAGTAAGTCATGACTGGTTTCTCATGCTCTGCTTGTTTTTAAAAGGCCTGAGTCACCGATTACTCAGAGGTCAATGAGTATAGGATGAATAATCTTCTGAATGTTATCTGTTAAAACATTAGTGAGACAAGACAACAATTAAAGATGATCAATGCCAGATATTCAAGTTGGCTATTTAAATAAATACAAGTAAAGATATTTGAATCTACATAATGGCTAAAAGATGACTGACAGGGATTTGCAAATTCGTAGTAATTTTTGTAATGCTGTATCACAGTCAACATCACTTTAATACGTTATGCCTGATTAAACAATGTGTCATTTTGCCCTGTTTTCTTTAGCACGAATAGTAAGACCGCATGTGTTTGAAATATTTTTTTTATTTGACTTTGATAAATTTTGACAAATGTGTTACTGAAAGGTACGAAGTTTGACAAACGACACCATAAAAATCCAACTAAAGTACATGATGCAGAACAAAACTTGAATGGCCCTTTAATAGTTTGGGGTGTGATGTTTCACCCAATTTGAATAAACATTAACTCTGAGAACATCCACAGAAAAATTAGGGCATTTCTCTCCATAAAACATCACTTTGTATTTCAGTCACCTTTTGTAATGACTCTTGTAATGATTCTCTTTGTTTTGTTGACCTGAGACACAATGCCCAAGACTTCCCCTCCGCTGCGGGCATGAAGCCTAAGATATCATCCAAAGTGTTCACACTTCTCTCAACTGAACGTCATGAGTGTATTTTGAGCAGTGTAAGAGACATATTTCATTCCTGTTTTAAAGTCTGAACACTAAACCCAAAACACACTCTCCCATTTTTCCATGCACGCACTAACAGCCCCAAAAGTGACTCCATAATGAGATGTTGTTTGACATGCATGCAACATTTGTGCAAGCCATTTGGCATGCTGCAGAAAAAGAGCCGGAGTGGGTGAAAGAAAAGAGAGAGGAAAAGAGAAAGGCTGTCATGTGAACTCTGTCTCAAATCAAGCCCATCGCTACACTGCCTGTAATAATAGAGAGGAAATTGAGCATTAAATACAAATCAACGGTTATTAATTTCAGCGTGACAGAAGAAGGGCGCAGAGGTTGAGGCTTTCAGCACTCCAGCGCATGCAATTGCTGTTACTTCACCTCTGTACCTCTGAGAGGAGGGGCTGTGTCAGTGCAGTGAGGAGGAGGCAAAGACCCTCACTGTGTTTGGGTTTCGTTTAGATTCATGGTCTGGTTCCATTTGATGTGAAGATGATTTATGGGTAGAGGTCTTATCAACAAGCATCATACTATCATTATCTATTTATTTTGAATATATATATATATTATATGCAGCACAATATTAAGCAGCATAACTGTTCATAAAAACAATAACAAAAAAATCATTATTGGCTATTTATCAGCATATCAGAATTATATTTTCTTAGTAATACTGTGAAATATTAACATTTTAAATGTTTATATATATATATATATATATATATATATATATATACTTGTGTGTGTGTTTTACTTTTTTACTGTATTTTTGATCATATAAATGCAGATACTATATATATATATATATATATATATAAAATACACAAAATCATAAGTGATGTTGTTTAAAGTTCTTAGCAATGCACATTTCTAATCAAATATTAGAGTTTTAATATATTTAATAAATTCATAAAATATCTTATATTTACTTAATATCATAATGAATGTTGGCATAAAAAACTATTTTGACCCATACAATGTATTTTTGGCTATTGCTACAATTTCCCAGTGACATAAAACAGGTTATGGTTTTCCAGGGTTTCACAAACACACACATGGTTTACTGATGCTGATGATTATGCTATTTTTTTCTTCTTTTTTTTTCTTCTTTTTTTGAAGGAACTTCCTTTTTTAGAAAAAAAACAACAACATCAAAAAAATAACCCAGCTATGTTGAAGGGAAGGAGTTGAATTATACACAAACGTTCTTTTAAGTCCATGATCAATCAGTCTCTAGCTGCGACTGCACATTATCAAGCACTCAGTATCAGAGAATTTACAGAGAATGATGGGACTGATCAGATGTAGTGTTGGGAGGCCTTGACCTTTGTCTCCTTTTATAAACCATGGAGGAAGTCGCGCTTGATCCCAGTGTTTTCCAGCACCTGCAAAATGTCAACCTGTTTAGATTTGAAGCAGAGACACTGATAGGACCATCTGGACCTTCACTCATGATATCCAGCCACAGTCCTTGTTCACGGCCAGCACAGTTTTAAAATGAATCAGGCAAGACCTCATTTGTAACTTTCTGACTAGCACAAGGTGAAAGACCCGCTCAAAAAAGAAGAAGAAAAAAGAATCAAACAGCTACATTGATTCAAACCTCACCCACCATGTAGTAAAAAGATACTCGCCTGCTGTAAATATTATTTTGGAGACTTTTTTCCACTTATCAGAACAAAGATCTGCAATTGCTATCAGGCTTAATCTTTAGTTCATTGTCTTAAACACATTAACACATTCTTGCCTCCTACTCTCATCTGGGAAAACGCCTCTCAGTAAATGTTTTTTTTTTTTTTAAGTCAGTTGCATTTCACTATTTCAATCCTGCAAAATAATAATGTCTATGCTCTAAATTTATTCCTAACCTCCTAAATATTAAGGTTCTGAAATGGGCTTTCAAATAAAAGAACATGTTTTTAAAAAATCAGAAAAATAGTTTTTACAAAGAACCATTTTTCTTAGTGTGAAGGACATTTGAATAATCTGAAGAACCTTCTGTGCAATGGAAATGTTCCACAGATGTTAAAGGTTCTTTATGGAACTTTTAAAGCATAGCTGCATGAAGTTAACACCTTTTTGTGGAACACATCACAACCCTTCAGAAAGCACACACATCTGCGGTAGGTCCTCTCTGTGTCTTAATGAACTGGTGACAAATTTCTCTGACTTTCCATCGTCTTGGTTTCTGTGCAACATGTCATTAACAGTTTCCATAACTTTGACCTCTATGAGAAAATACTATGTTAAACAATTCAGCAATTATACTTTTTTAACAGTCATAACTTATGTGCATCTACTTGAGAGCTTTTTTTTCCATCTGTCCATTTTATATTAGTCGTCCTGTCAGCTTCGTTGTATGGCGTTACACCTTTCCACTGGCAGACTGTGGCAGAAGCAAATGAAAAAAGGGTGTGAAAAAGCAAGTCAATGGACCCGACTTCACTTCTGAAATTCGGTATGACTGAAACCGCCAAGGGCAAGGTTAGGGGAGAGGCAAGCATCTGGCACGCCTGCGTTTGACTGGCACATAGTTAAACAATGATGCAGTTTGACAAATTTCAAGTAGAGCTTATGAAAAGATAACATAAACACACAAGTCACCCAGAGTAGTGCATCCACCTGTGTGCATCACAGAGAAGTGTGAGGTAAATGAGGGAACCACTGGCTCGCTCTTGGATTAAGGTCTTTGTAATGTAAATCACTGTCAGATAAAGGGCCCGTGTTTACTCTCAGTGTTAATATTTTGATCAGCATGTTTAAGGGACCCGGCTCCTTAATGCACGCGCAGTGGGATGCCTTGGCGCAGACTGCCCTGTCGTCGACCGCGTTAACATGTCATAAATCTCTTGCCAGCTCCAGCGCGGCTCTCCGTGCTGAACCGCGAGACGTGTTCCTTTTAGATTTTCTTGGCAAATCCCGTGTTATTTCGTTTAGATTTTTTTGGCACATTAAAACCCAATTAGCCATCACTGAATGAGTCTTAAAAGGATGAATGTAAGAGTATGGACTGGGTGGGCTTTAAAAAATCGCCTTTGCTGTCTCTACAACTTTTTTCCATTTTTGACTCACACTTGAAAGCTTGTTTGGTATTTTCGTTGGAATCGTTCTCATTCATCCTTCCTGCAAAACACGCCGTGCGCTGTAAAGTTTCACGGAAAACGTAGGAGTTTAAAATTGAGGTTTCAATAACCGAAAGCGGCTTTTTTTGGCAAATATTCTGTCATTCCCTGATTGGGGTCATTTAAGCCGCCCTTAACGGCCGACTAAACCACGTACCTGATGCAAAACAGCTGTTTATGGGTGTAAACTGTGTCTTACTGGCTGTATTTGTCCATTGCAGCGTCATATAAACAGCCTTGATCATTCTAACCGACAGATTGATTGGCTCAGCCTCTTGGCGTTGTTACACTCTGCTTGATGGAGTAATATTCATCAGTCACAAATGAATGTGTGTGTGTGTGTGTGTGTGAGAGAGAGAGAAGGGTTTCATTAGCCATTAGCATTTTCAATCTGGAATATTTGGCTGGATTGATAATTCCATAAACATAAATACGCCTTTGCAAATTACATAAATGAATTTGAATGTTATTTAATTTCACAGAATTAGTCAGCTGTTGGCTTGGCTAACACTAGCAGGATCTCACAGCTGAATGTGACTCAGTATGAGGGATTGACCACATTATGCTTAGCATATACTGTAAATCTGCTATTACTTTTTGTTAATCAGGCTGTAATAAGAAAAATGACTTTATTATTTAAATCACGTTAAAGACTAACATTCTTTCTGATGCTAGTAAAATCCAGTTTGGTCAATGATGCAGTGTGCTCTTAATATTGTATTTCTAGATAGGCCTGTTATTATATTATTTATATTTAGAATATTTCTTTCCACATCTACCACAATGAACCTAGGCTACATTTTATCCACTGAATGCTGTGTGCACAGGGAAAAAAAAAGCAACTGATTATAAAGTTAAAGACTTTCAATTATCACCTTAAACTGTCCATCATCTTAAAAAAATGGAATTCAGCAAGAATACATTGAATTCTTAAACAGTGACAGTATGAATGCTCTATTCATCAGATAATCCATGAAAAAGAAAATGTATCATAGTTTCCACAAAAATATTAAGCAGCACAGCTGTTTTTAATATTGACAGTAGAGAATGTTTTTTTTTATATATTTTTAAAATTGTAATAATATTTTACATATTAATGTTTTTACTGTATTTTTAGCAAGATATATATA
>JAUYWG010000045.1:10602001-10704501 GCA_034779775.1 Enteromius afrohamiltoni
GGTGGGAACTAATACTCGGGAGAGGGTTCCCGCTGGTGCCGTTCAGAACGCGCCACAGAGGTGCGGCTCGTAACACCTCTGTCCTGCAACTATCATACCAGCTTTTTTGGCATACCTCCATCACATCAACTCCTCGCTCTTGTCTATTCTTATCCCAGCTTTGGGATAGGGGTATTCCCTGGCTTCATGCTATATACTTTTTACTAAGTCTGATTATATGTAATCAGAAAGTACTATTTGAATGTCTTTTTGTAGCTTTAAATTTTTGAGAGCCGTTGATTTTCATTATTGTGTGTTTGTGTGTGTTTCAAAGAATTCATATCAGTTCAGTTTTGCTAAATTATGTTTGGTTTATATAAATAAAAAGTAGCTGAAAGTGTGAAAACTTAACTTAAAATATGAGCACAGTGACATTAATGCATGCTGTCAAACATAGTCCAGTGAAAACAGAAGGCAGGGCGACCGTAGAGGTACTCCATGCTGAATCGAGTTTCAGCGTAATTGGGATCATACGCAGCATGTGCAGTTTTGGCACATAAGTTAGATTAATCAGAGGAGCTTTAATCGTGAAGAATTCTCCTGTGTGTGGCTGGGCAGACGCTCAACTTGTGGGCCCCTAAGTTGAGTTCTGTTTAAGTGTGCACCTTTTGACTCCACAAACACCCATCTCAGGAACTGGGGGTCTTCCACCCTTCACCCACCAATCGTAGCTCACTTCTAGCATCAGCGCACGAGCATGCCACCACAATGGGGTCCACTTAATGATTAAATTGCATCTTACGTGGAAGTTCCAAATCACCAGATTCCTCGTGGCTGACTCTTCCTGCTGATTGTAATTTATGTCGGAAGTCATTGCCGTCCAACACTCGGCCTTCACGAGGTCCAGACAGGAAAGAGAAGACATGTGGAGCATTTAGCCGTATGCTGAACGTCTGGAGTTGGCATCATGCAGTCAGTAAACACACAACCTTTCACAACACTTGATTATGGGTAATGAAAGTTGCCATGGTCATCACTGCAGGCCTTTCATGCTGTTGCTAGAAATGCGTGTGCACCTGTTCTTAATCTGCATAATGATTGCAGCAAGACCTGATTATGACATGGGTGAATACTGACGAATGGATAAACTGTTTAACCGAGACATTGGGAATTGTGGGGCTTGCCTATATGCATGCACAGTCAGTCATTTAAAACAAAAACACTAGTGAAGATAATGCACACTGATGGAGAGTTTGGGATTTTGTGTTTTTAAGCATTTTAAGCAGATCACACATCAGAGCTACATATATTATCAGCTTTGTGCGATCATTTTAAAATTTCAATCTTGATTGAAGAGACCTGGAGTTTATCAAGTCCAGGCTAAAAGTCTGTTTCTGGGATGAGGTTTTGTTTACTTGAGTGCATTAGGCATTCCTGCCCATTACTTCATCCACTATGGATTCCCTTCAATCTAGACGACAATGCGTCCATTTATTTTCCATCAGCTCTTAAGCTAAATACTTCTGAGCAAAATTTCAGCACCTGCATTGTAAACCCATCTCTTTTGTACAGATGAAATCCACACTAATGACACTGGAAAGACTGCAAATAACATCAAATGTCCTATTAGGAAGGAGGACTTGTATGGGATTGTGCAGGGTTTATTTCCTAAAACTTGTACTGTTGTCTCTGTGCACTTAACAGTATTAAGTGTCTTGTGGAACAGAAACTAAAATGACCATCCTGTGGTTACATTTCCTTAAGACCCTGCACCACCAGAGTGATCGGTACTTATGTTTTTATGACATTTCAGCCTTTTCAACTGCTACAAATGTGTAAATAAAGCAGTAAACAGCTGTCTGTAACAGCAGACCATGCCGTTCTCTGAATCATTTCACTCTAATAATTCAGTCACCAGCATTTGTTTCCTTGTAATCCAGTTAAACTAATGTCATAAACACCAAAAGGAAATAATTGCTGGTATTATATGGTGTGGAAAGACCTGTATGTGGGGCGGATACCCTTAATACAGCAAAGAGGATATACAGGGGATAGAATATTCCGTTCAGGTCAGATATTTTGTCATGTGATGATATTTGGTGATGTTCCTGATATATATGTCATTTTGTATTTTGGTTTAGAAAGAAAAGTAACTTTTCTTTTCATTTTAATTTTAATTTTTGTAAGTCAATTATTTTGAACTTAACCTGATCTTTTTTCCATACTTTCTTCTTCATCCAAAGGCAGGTCTGTAATGTAGCTGTAAATATCTTGGTGACTGCCTTTACTAAACTAATATTATAGCAAGTATATTTTGAATAAGTATATGTGAACATTATGGTTTTAATTTCTTTATGATGTTGTACAACTATCAGTAGAGATACTGATATCATGGACAGTTACTCCATGCACCTTTTCATTAAAGGATTAAAACATTGTTTTTAAATTGCAACTATGTTTTTATTTTTTATTCATTTTAAGATTGACCAAAAAATGATAAAAGAAAACAAAAATAAATTTGACAAATTCTTGAACTTTTTAAAACGTGTTGTTATTATTACTGTGGCTCAATAAAGTTCTGTAACTTTGTTCTCAACAACAACGTATTTTCATGTTGGGTGACTGGCTGAAGGCAAAATCTTTGGCCCTCACATCTGTCAGCTACAGTCTCGAACTGTTACGTGCTGTTGTGACTAACTCCATCTGAAAAAATTAAATACAAAATACACTAAAACCATCTTTTAACCTCTGGATTCTCAGTAATATGCTATGCACTCGTATCTCTCACATACATAACGTGACCGGGTTTTCTGTAAATGTTTAGGCCTGTAACATGCTTCATAAATATGACCTTCACATGAGAGTTATTTCACTTTGCGCTTAATCATTGAATTTATATACAAGTACAAATGTGTGCGAGCTGGTAGGTCATAAATAGGCAAGCCCAAAAAATTCTTTTTTAAGGGTTTAAGAAAAATATATGTGTTGTGGAAATTTTGTCAATATAAATAGCTTATATGTCATTTGAATACACGGAGTTTTCGGAAAAGGCGGATGGTGACTGTGGGCTGGTTTGCGGCTGCCTAATTCAGAAAAAAAGAAAAGAATGGAGCCTTGCCACGCGGCTAAATACAGCCTAATTAATGTTTTTACTGTTATTGTACGCAACCACATATGAGCTATTGATGAGTGTCGTTGTTTTATGTGTGTTCTTGAATGATGATCCTGTCCTGGCACTAGAACTCCAGTCTCCAGAATTTAGACAGGACCAAGAGAACCAATATTAGGATCACATTTACCAAGACAATGGAGCACTGCAGCGCATCGTTATTCCTTCATTAATGTATGATTTTGATTAATAGCCTCGTCTGGAGTTTTCATTGGTAAAACGAAACCAGAACATGTGAAATGAATTGTACCAAATCACCAATGTACTAAGATATTCTCTATATTCCAGACAGGATATAATTTCGTCCACCCAGACTAAACTATCAGGCCTATGCATAAAAAAGACTTGGTATTGAAAATGTCTCATTATGTCTCATTAATTATTTCATTCACTGTTCGATGATTGTCTGATGAGCTCTCTGACGGCTAAGTTGTGTTCTTATTTTTGTAATAAATTGAACACGGACATAATGAAAATCCCACAGACGTCTACTTAACTACTTAAGACGTCCAAATGTATTTTGTTATACCGCCAAAAATATTATGAAACTGATAAACTGAAAAATAAAAAAGAGAAATAAAATATGACTTCTTTACATTCAGCAATAAAATGATATTAATATATGTGTCCACTAGAAGAGCGACTTAAGTTTGTATGGTACGAGCCCGTTAGGTTTTACATATTACAGTGACATAACAAGATCACTGGCAGCCCTTAAATATGTATATTTCCACATTTCCGCTGTATATGCATTGTTTATGATTGATAATTTCGTGTATCCAGATTTTATTATAGGCTTTTAGAGGATGGTGCCGATGGATGATATCAATAATATCGTCCATAAGGTGCAAAATACGCGATTTTGTTTTACTGGAGTGCATTAGCTATTACTACATAAACTTTTACTAGGCCGCGTCATCAACAAATCTTTACATTTTGAAAAATTCTTAGCAAAGTAGCAGCTGTCTCTCTGGAATATAAACATGTAGTCCATGAAAATATATGAATCAAAGATTAGGCTAATAGAACGATTTGAATGTACAAATTATATGCATTAACAGCCTTGTGTAGGTCTAATATACTCTAATATGGGCTATTTATAAAACGTTAGCCTACTGTTTATTTCCTAATCTAGACGTCCTATTTTCTTGCATCATGAGGCAAGGGTCCTGGGCCTATATATTATGCTTCTTAAAGAAAATCGAGAAAAGAGACGTATTTTCTAAATAGCCCAATTCCAAAGTCATCTACAGAAAAGTGTAATTTTAAGCATTTTCCAAATAGTGTGGTGCAAATTGAACAGGCCTACACATTCCCTGCAAATCACGTACTTCAGACACTTCTTCTTGGCATCGTAACCAGAGTCTTTGATTAAAAGGATCTCTCTGTGAAAATAAATAACCTCACTTCGAAAATATTGAGTTACCACATATTTACTTTCACTGCGTAAACACGCCAAAATAAGTTTAATGCGCGGTGTGATGGCGCTCGGTTAGGCCATAAACAATTCCGCATAAAATTACACAGCTCGCATTCAATGAGCCTTAGAAAGATATGGAGCATCAATAGGACACAATATAAAACGAAAACCAGCAAAGAGGGATTTCGCATTATTTATGGTTTATTATTATTATTATTAGCCTATTGTGGCTGACTTGCTTCCGCCTGCTGTCATTTATGTCTTGTGGTGTCATGTTTTAGAAAAAAGGTCACATTGCCACAGCGTAAAATTGTCTTCGAAAAATTGACATTTTAATTTTTTTAATATATATTTTTGAAATACCAATGAAAAGCGTAAAAAAGCACAATAAATGCCGATAAAATGTCCATACCACAGCCGTCAATGCTGAGAAAAAAGACCATTCGCTAACCACCGCTCTGGTCCCGGGAAAAAGTTCAGTATGACTTTCAAGGCCCGCGAAAGTTGGCGTAATCAAACGAACAGACAAAACATAGGTAGTATAAAATCAGGCCAAGTGGTCAGGTCTGTAAGTGCCAACATAAATGCATCGGTGCTCATTGATCCAAGGAGGCCGATTATAGGCCCGTTCGCGTCCGGGAGACAAACAAATTCGCACGGATGTTCTCGTTTATTCCTCTTGGTTTGCATCAGAAAGCGAAGAAGCACCGCCGTCGGATAAGCGGTCCGCTTCTCGTGTCCTCTCCTGCTCCGACAGCTGCTCGCTGGTGGGGATGGAGTTCTTTTTTGGACGGCCCTTGGGTTTGGTCGGAGACTCTAGTCCTCCTCCTTGCAACACCTTCGAAGCAACAACGATAAACATGAGTTTAGACAGGTGTGACAGTTGAATCATAATTTATGTGCCAATTCTTATAACTTACGATTTTTTTCCATTTCATTCTTCTGTTTTGATACCATGTTTTGACTTGAAGCTGACTCAGGCCTAAAGACTCTGCTAGGTCTATTCTGTAAAAGAGAAAGATGTAATTTCTTTGCATGTTAGCTGAGGATCCATAATAACGCTCATAACAGAATTATAGTTAGGGAAAAAATGTACATTGTTTTATGTAGGCTATGTAAAATAATTGAAATTAAAAAGCGTGTTTACCTGTCAGGAGTTGAGAGATACTTCTGTTTCTCAAATCGTTTTTCCAAGCCCATCAGCTGTAGTTCGGTAAACACAGTTCTACTCCTCCTTCCTTTCTTAGTCTTGCTCACTGCATCAGCTCCAGGGTCGAGTTTTCCCCGAAGATGGAGGTCCAGCGGGAGATGATGGGACGAAGAGCCCACCTGCAGACCCGCAGCGCCGGACAGGAGCGCAGAGCCCAACGGAGCCCCGAGCGAGCAGGACAGAGGAGACACTGGGAACTTCAGGATACTGGTCTGGTCTGCTTTCAGGACTGGAAGTAAAAAAGTTGTGTGTGTGTACATTAGTGTGTTACATTACTAGGGACTGCATTTTACTGATGCCATTTTCGTATAATTTAAAAAAGAGTTTGGATGGATGGATCCATCTGGTTCGTCATAGTGAAAACGGATTTTTATCTGCAAATTTATATAGGCTCATAAAATTACTGCAACCGTTTTTTTCAGATCAGTCTAGCTATAACCTACAACTGAATTATATGCTTTTGAAAAAAAAGGCGTTTTACTTACGATACTAAAAATCTTGAATAACAAAACAGGCTAAAGATTATTTAAATTGCATGTCTTAGATTTTTGCCTGCATCTTTCCATGCATAAATGGTGTCATTTAAAATGGGCAGTTTTATTTTTCATACAGGAATATTTCAGCATCAACTGAAAGCTATATTATTTCCTCAACTTTCACAACTGATTTTCGCTGTTTCATCGTTTAAGGCAGCAAACAAAACTTTTTCATTTTCGTGATTTTTTTTATTTTTATGCACGGGCTGTAAGAGCTCTCTGTCCCATAATATAAATGAAAAAAAGCATAAAATGCATGCAGGGCCTGAACTGAACGTGCATTTAAAAAAAAAAGCTTGCTCGATCCAATGCATTGAATGTCTGATTTGTTTTGTATTGGTTCGCAGAGACAATGTGGGATCTTTTTCCTGTGAGTAGGCAAATCGAGAGGTTGTGCAATTTGAATGTCCCTGTATTAAGAGAAGGTCAAGATTAAGGGATTGCCCGTGCCGGATCTCAAAATATCGTCTGCCTGAAAGGTCACGGTACTTACCTAAGTGGTTGTGGTATGGTCTGGCGGACAAAAGGGCATGTACTCCAAATTTTAGAAGGTCTCCAGTGGGACTTGATATCTTGTGATCCGGATGGTCTGTAAGAATCTCTTCAATCATGAAACTCCTGTACCTGTGAGACCTTTGGTCTGGAAGGACATCCGGGGGGTAGAAGTGCGCCCCGATCTCCAAAGGATGTTGCATTATTATAGTTTAAATGTAGCAGATGTTCTCCGAACCTCCTGGAAGCCTGTAGAAACTTTGAGGTCACATCGAGGATTCAGATGTCCTTGTGAAGCAGCGAGGCATAGACGTCCATTCAGATTTTTAGATGCGATCATTTAAAAAAAAACATCCTCACGGTTGGGGAGAACTTTTGAATTACGCAAATAAGTCTCTGACTTATGCTCGATCTTAAACGCTTTCTCTTCTGTTGACGAGTTCCGAAATGTGTGGTCCCGTCCACGCAGCTGGAGTGAGAAGTCTGATCCGCCCAGTGAGGGCAGCCTGTTTCTGTTCTTACCGCACCAACTGAGCTCTGAATCAGGAACATACACATCTGAGTTTAAGGAGGTCTAGCACAACGCCACACCTCCTCCTCAGCATGCTTGGGAACCCTCAGTAAATAAAGGGAAAACACATAGTCAAAACATTGTGGTGCGACTATTTCAAAAGTCTTCGATCATTTGAATAAGTTTAGTTTTAAAACGGGATGCTTTTGGTCGGATATATTAGGCTGTATAATTCTAAAAACATTCATACAAAAAAGCCATTCGTACAAAATTTATTTGAATAGACACACTTCTTCTATGTTTTTATTACTGTACTAACAATTATTTGTAGGTCTTGTACATATAGATCTACTGTTTTTGCATTTTAAGTTTTTTTTTTCATTTCATTTGTTACTGACTTAATCATATAGCCTGTTTCACCGACCTTGTCTACAGTCTATCAGCTTAACAAATTAATAATAATAACGTATAATGTAATTAAATACATTATGTACATTTGATTAAATTTGTGATTTTTTTTATAAAAAAAAAAAAGTGAATGTCTAGTCAAAATAAATCGGAATACCACCGAAATAAAGGTAGTAGCTTTTTATAGAATGACACATCTCCTTCCTCAATTAGGTTATTAATCATGATTAGATATATCTTTTCAGTTTTATTTAAAATGGAAACTTAAGAGACCGGGGCTCCTAAAACATCTGCAAAAAGGTCCTGCAAGAATTGGAGGAACGTAAGAAGATTGCAAATATTCCAAAAATATCGCTGCAGCAATTTATAGACTACATAAGTGTGCAGTTGATAGGGTAGCTGGCACTTGACACACAGTTTCCGATTTTACTTGTGATGTTGTAATAATAAAAAATAGAAAAGATTTATTTAGGCTAAGTGTGATTTTGCCGTGTTGTAATTCCTTGATAAAGCAATGGTGAATTCGTCATGAAAGTGTTGAATTTTAGTTTTTTAGTTGTTTTTAAATAAAAAAATATAGTCAATCCGTTTAACACGACAGTTCAGATGTTGTAATCAAATTCTGTGTGTAATAGGTCATTAGATCACAGTTTTGTTTATTTTATGTATTCATAACATTCCGATACATATTAAAACGTTCATAAATAGGCTATGTTAATGCACAATATCTTTAACTGTAATAAGACACATATGATAGACCACTGTGACTAAATTGTTTCTAATTTTACAGTCTTTTGACAAAAAACTATATTTATTTTTTGTTTTAAACTGTTTAGTAATACTTGCGCCGTCGATATTAACATAATTATAGCTGCATGCATGTTTTCTTTTACTTTCTATTTCTTATCACACTCGATTTTTCTTTTCTCTCCTCATGCGAAATTATGTTGGTTTACTTTCATAACGTGCGTATCTACATGTGCATTATTAATATAATTACTATAATTGTTGATTTTAGATGTGTATTATTACATCTTAAATACTGAATTTACATATTTGCAGTCACAGAAATAACGATATTAACATGGGCATTTTTGCAAAGACATTTTCTTAAGAAGAAAGAAAGAAAGAAAGTAATTGTATACACATCCAACCCCTTCTCCTTAGTAGTCAAGGTGGCCTCTGGTGGGAGCGCTTCTGTATTTCAACCACTAGGCGACATCATGTGAGTGCTGCATTACAGAGCACCAGTGTATAGCCTATCAATAAGCGGATCTATCTATCTATCTATCTATCTATCTATCTATCTAGTCGTTTACTAGCTGCATGTGTGCATTGCAATCACAGTTCAGGAAAAAAATGTAGTTTTTACCGTACAGTACTGTGGGAAGTGGGACCACTTCAGCAAAAGGCTTACTGTGTTAATCTATGTGCTTAATCATGTGCACCACCAAGCTCCATACAAGACACCTTGGCCATCATAAACATCTATCTAATCTGATCAAGCATGCCGTGTGTTATATACTGTACTTACAGCGGAGTTCAAAACTTCTAGAATTTTGAGATGTTTAAAACAGGCCACCAATTCATAAGCAAATGTGTGGCATAAACCTTAATTAGATAGGACGACATATTGAATTTAGCGGTCTTTACAATGGCGCGCACTGTATAAGCATTTTATGCTGTGCTTTTGTCTATTAGAAATTTTTATTCGGGAAGAAAATTTGACATCTGAACGCTAAGTACGTTGTTACATTTTTTTGCAGTCCATTGAATTCACTGTAGCTACTTCTATCACAGCCTCGTTTTCATTCCTGTCAAAAATGAAATGACATGAACTCGTTTTACTCAAGGTCAGATGTTCTTGCTTCCAATGAAGTATAAAAGGCTGTTTGGCTCATTGTGTGATAAAATGCTCATTAAGTTTTACACACACAGCTCTGACATTAATGCCTGACAACAAATAGCTACAAAAAAAAAACGTCCTTAAATTGTAATTATCGCAGTGTATAATAAACGTATAAAATAAAAAAACAAAGAAAAGGATTTTTATATGTGGGTCCTTTTTTATTATATATTATAGTCGTCTTTATTACATAAACTAATATGATTTAATGTTTTATTTTAAGGTGTCCATGGTACAGTGTAATTACATTTTAGTACTGAGTAATATTTCTTATCTACATAATGCATGGTTAGAGGTATGTTATGTTTCCATGTAATTATGCATAATTTAGTGTTATTATAATAGTAAGTACATGTAACGTGTAACTAGGGCACCTAGTTACCGATTTCATTATTTATAATGGCAGTGATATGTATCTGTAAGCAGTACTTCAGTTCGTTAATTTACGTTGACCAAGTACACTAATAAGATGAGTCAATAACATTTAGCATGAAACTCAGCCATGTGCTGCTCCTCAAGTATTTAGTCCCATTTCTTCATGCGCTCGCCGCTCTTCATTCGTGCTTTATAGCCCTCATTTGATCACATGACCACGGATTGGCCAATGCCAAGCCTTATCTGCTTCCTCCAACCTGTTACAATGTAACATCCCTTTGAGCAGCGAAACTGATACAAATGCACGCGACAGCTGTCTGTTGTTGATCCATGCTTTTGCATTTCACCATGACCCCAATGGAAACAATGGTCTTTAGCTAACAAAACCCGGATACAGGGACCAAGGTACGTAACAGTCAGGCACACCAGGAGCCCTAATGTTAGCCTTTGCTTTTAGCACAGTAGCATTAATGGTTAGCTAGCTGAGAGATGCACCGCAAGAGATTAACCATATAGTCTATTAGTCAATCTAGTGATCTGCTCTTTAGACTCTTTTATTGTGCATTTGGGTCTCGATTTGTTTTAAAAGGATGCACGTAAAGGCAAACGCTTGATCTACAGAGCAAAAAGAGAAAACAAGCTGCATCGTCCTTCTCGTGAGCTGTAATGTTACTGTCAATAAATGACCAGTATACATTCATTTCTGGGATCAAAGCAAAAGTTTTACACAGATGAAATACTGAATACATGTATTATACGATCTTATGGTGCTGTTAACGCTTAATAACGTATTTATTAAGAGGCAGTGCCCACTCACAATGTTTAACAATGTTTTATTTGTTTGTATAGGATGCCTTTATTCTAGAGTGTGCAGGATATTATGTGTGTGTGTGCGTATTCTCCCATGTGACACTTTTTATGCCTGTTCAAGCTCACTTGGGATTAAAGTACAACAACAACAACAACAACAACAACAATATGGCATATATAAATAAATTACAACAGCCTATTTAAGCTACATATTACAAAAAAAAAGAACGAATGAGAAAGAATTATATAAAACGTTACAAAAAGTAATTTATTTTTAAAATAACCAAAACAAAATTGAATTGTCATACACGTCAAACAACATAACAATTGTGATGATAATAAAAATAATAGCGGTAATAATACCAGAATTTATTTTTGCATGTTGCATATAAAATGTACTTCACTCCGTAATCAGGGAAGCGGTACATTACAAAACCAAATTTCTCCTCTTGACCTTGGGCTGGAATTCATGATGCAGTTTAGTCTGGATGTCTTATATTGACGTAAATAAACTCCAAGCCAAATGCTTCCCATGACAGATATCTGCATAGATCAGTAGCTACAGAAACATTGCGTGTACTTGGTGGTTTCTAAGGAAGAGGGCATGTGAAGGGTCAGACACTGAGCCAGCAACAACAGCAAGATTTCTCTAAACGCTTCAGTGAGTGCTATGATTGGCTGAGGTAACAGTGTATCTGAAAGACCATGTAAGCCTAACTAAACACATTCACTAAGACATTTAAGCTGTCATTTACAGTATGCTGAGAGGCTGTGGCTTAACAAGAGACGTGCTGAATAAACTAAAGCCATAAAATGATAATTATATGCTTTAGTATATAAACCGTTGTCTTTTAATCAACACAGTCATCAGAATAGTAGCTAGTTGTAATGGAAACCAGTCTTCTGGTTAATAATAAATGCATATTAATCAGTCTGCAAATTTAGCACTAACACTGATATAAAGTATACAGTTCTTTTTAGAACTCTGTTGGTTTTGAAAATGCTTTGAAAAATCAGTTCAAAGTTTAGATGAAAGTGATCACCGCCCTTTGATTAAATCCAATGGGCAGCATTCAAGGATTTACCCAAGCTCGGACTCGGACAGCTTTTGTAAGGGTGACAGCTGGAATATTGTTTGCAAGCATGTTCATGATGTTAATTTATTCAAATGCATTACAGGACTTCAATAAGACTGGTTAAGGAACTTAAATGACCTTATAATACAAGACTCAAGCACCTTAGATAGGTTGTCTCTTTATATTGAAGGGTTGATCGGGATTAGGAAAAATCCATTCCTAATCAGGTGAATAGCACACACTGATTGACTAGTGTCAGGTTAAGTTTTTGGATGGCTCGATGGGGATTCACTTTGTCTCTGTTGGATCGGTGTGTAAGGAGAAGTGCATGTTACAACGCAAATGAGTCTCATAATGCCACTCCGCTGTCATGCGTCTTCTCACTTTACAGTGTAAATTAGTCATGGTGTCTCAAATGACTGCTAACATCATCCTGAATGTGCCAAAGATCGCTCCAGAAACCCAACGCAATTCGTCATTACTTAAAGCAGCACTGTTCCGATACACTTTCGATTATCGTTTAAGATAAAAAAAAAAAAAAATGTTCAGCAAGACACAATCTGAATATTTGAAACTTTGAATATTGAAATTTTTAGATGTATTCGAAACAATCATCAATATATTGACAAGCAATGTTAAAATCCAGAAGTAATGGCTCTGTTTTACGGTTACAGTCGTTGTCACTCCAACTTGTGATTAAAGTAATGGCTATTTCAGTCACAATAGTAATGTGAGGAGTCAACTGTTGACACTTGATATGCAGTGGAGTGTAGGGTTAACTGGCACATTAAAGTTTCCATAGCTTCTCTGTACATCCTCAGACTCCAAATCTGTAGTCCTCGCATTCATTTTTAAGGTTAATTCCTGTAAAAATCCTGATGATCAAAACATTTTTCTGCATCGAAAACAAAATCATTATTTGTTGTTTATCTGTTATTTGTTTACTGGTTTTCTACAGTCAAGTTCTCTTTTAAATGCGTAAAGTAATCATACGCTCTCAATCTTACGCTTACTCATTATATTTGGCACTTGCAGTGACGCTAGATTCACCGTGTGACACTGCACCACACTTTGTAGATTTTCCTCCCATGAGGGCAATCTCCCTGGCAACCAGCCTTACAACTTCCTCATTTCTGTTTACCCTGCCATTGTGTTGTGTCTTTGACACCATGTTTGCTCCCACCTTTCAGTGTCGGCCATGGCAGCAGGCATCAGTTTGTTGAGTGACCTGCCCTACTCCACCGGCAGTTCAGCTAACAGCAGAGAGTCCAGCACTGACATGGAGCCAGGTAATAAACTGCTATTATGTACCTGTGGCTGGGAAATATTTTAAATGGATACTGCACAATCTAGAAATAAAAATAATTCAGGTGAGATTCTAATGGACCGAATGCAGAGAAATAGTTCTTTACTGATTTACTTAGAAACAAACCAAAAAGAATTAAAGATCACGAGGAAAAGATTTGCATTGTAATTAACTACAATAACATTTTTTTATAACATTTTTTATTCAATTATAAAATGTATAATTTTAATCATTTTTGGTTATATTGTGATATTTTTAAGATGAAAAGAAGAACAATAGAGCTTGTTAAGACTGTTATTATTATATTATAATAGTTATATACTATTATATTATTCTATAGACATTCATAATGTAATAAAAATGTTTATTGAACACAAAATAAGCTTTAGAAGGATTTTTTTTTATGAATGAGTCTTTTTTGCTAAATTGAGCCTTTCCATTACATATTAAAATAGATAACTGTTATTTTATATGTAGTAATATTTTACAACATTACAGTTTTTACATTAAGTTAATGCAGCCTTGAGCATAAAACACACACATACACGTATATATTATATATATATATATATATATATATATAGAGAGAGAGAGAGAGAGAGAGAGAGAATTTTTGTAAGTATACTATCATTTTAATATTAAAGGTAATAATGGGCAGTAATATGGCTACATTAAACTACATTAAACATAATCTAGACTTGTGCAGACATTTCAAAATCTTTTGTAATCTTCTTTCCCAATCTATTTAAATGACTCATTACATTTCAATTAGCACAACTAAGTACAGAGATAATTAATCTCCTTTTAATTTCCTGTGAGTTCAAGTAGGTTAGGTGAGAAAGGACACTAATAGCCATGGTGACAAAAACTTTCCTAAGCCTCTTGAGATGTTGAGTTGACTGACGCATGTGGAAACCACTTTTCTTTCATGCATCATTCAGTTTTTGAGCTTCGAGTTACATAAAATCTTTCTATTTAGCATAGCAGATGAAATGCATTAGTAGAAAAGGTGTAATTCAAGTCTTATTATGTTGAAATGCATGCAGGGTTATGCAACCAGAGCTGTCTTTTACATTTCCATAAAACACATCATCCTGTTTCTCTTCCACCTGCGACAACACACAGAAGCTTCTGTACAGCCTCCCACTGACTTCGGACTTGGTCACCATGGAGACCCCCTTCAAGTGCAACTGATGAACCTGTTGGATTGTATCGGTCTCTCATGCCTCTTTTGTGCAGCTCGGTGATTGTGTAGCAATGATTCACTGCTCTGGGGTCAGCGCTTGGTTTGCTCAGACTGTGCTAAATGTAGTGTCAGCAGTACTTTAGATGGGATACGGGCTTGCTCTTTCCTAGTAGACGAGATCTACATGGGTTTTCAAGACGTGCTGGCACTCTGCTTCAGAGATTTTTAGGAGGAGGTGCAGCTCAGCCATGGAGGTTTTGACTTCTTCTACGCAAAGGGTCATTATGGCTCTTAGCATGTCCGAGGCACAGACTGACATCACAGCCTGTGAATGTAATGCGTCATGTTCAAGTTGGAGCTATTTAGTCTGAGGAGTGAATTCTGAATCCTCATTTTTCTTCATCTGTCTCTACAGTAAATATCAGAGCACCCACTGCAAAGTACACCAAGGTGGGTGAGACTTTGAGGCATGTCATCCCAGGACATATGCAGTGCTCCATGGCTTGTGGTGGTCGAGCGTGCAAATATGAAAACCCCTCTCGCTGGAGCGACAAAGAACAAGCCATCAAAGGACTCTACTCCTCCTGGTAAGCTGTCTTCTTGCTCTATTCTCAAACAGTGTGCATTGTTTGGAGTGAACATTGATTGAGATTGTTGACATTATTTCATTGTACTAGTTCTGAACAGTTTAAAATTCTGATCATTTTAAGAAAATTAAATTAATTAAAAAAAAAAAATGCTTGTCTTGGATGGTCTATCCATTACATTTTATTTGAACTTTTTTCATGGAAGTAGCCTTTCAATACTGATATGGCAAACAAATAACATTAGTTTCCATTCATTTTCCAAACTTGTCTATCCATGCAATCAGTCAATCAGTTTAATTTAATTGAATTAATCCAATACAGCCTGAAACTGATGTGGCAAATAAATTAGTTATTTATTTATTTTCCATCTAATCTGCAAACGTCTTGTCAATCCTGGACAAATTTGATTAGATTTTATTAGATTTTTTAATTTAATTGAATTTTTAATGAATATTGCTTTTGTTACTGACAATAAATGATACTGACTGCCAATAAATAAATACAATTGCTCACTTGCTTTTCCTTTTTGTTCTTATTTAATAGTATTTGTATTAGTGCTGTCAAGCTGTTAATAATGAATAAAAGTTTTTGTTTACATAGTATGTGTGCTGTGTTTGTTTATTATGTATATGTAAATATGCACACATACAATACATATTTTGAAAATATTTACATGTATATACAGTACATTTATAGGATTATATTATTATATTTCATATTATATATAAATAAATGTAACATATAAACAGCATTTTTTAAAAACATGTATGTTTGTAATTAATAAATGTTTGTATTTATATATGCATAATAAATATACACAGTATAGGCACATATGTTATGTAATATCAACAAAAACATTTATTTTGGATTCGATTAATTGTTTGACAGCACTCATTTTTATTAATGTTATTGAGTGAGATGTTTTGTTGATATCTAATTCATGCTCTGTTCACAGGATAACCGATAACCTGTTAGCCATGGCAAGACCTTCAACTGAAATCATTGAAAAATTCAACATCATCGAACAATTTCATGCGTACGTTGTACTCGGTGGCAAGCTACAATTAACTGATTACCAAGATGCACCGTGCAAGGTTTTGCTGATGATTAAACTTGCTTTCTTCTAGGTGTGGCTTAAAGACAATAATCAACTTGCAGCGTCCAGGGGAACATGCCAGTTGCGGCAGCGCTCTGGAGCCAGAGAGCGGTTTCACCTATCGCCCAGAGGTTTTCATGGAGGCAGGGAGTGAGTAGATTGCACATACACACAAACATACACCTCTTCTTCTTTCAGAGGTCAGGGGAATCAGGCTGGGATATATCCTTCCTAAATCTTTACGATTATCCCGTTAAATTGTCAGCGTGTTAAAGAACATGCTAAAGAACCTTTTATACAGTATTTGCTTTCTATATATGAGCTTGCAGGAGTTGTTCAGGCTTTAACAAGATCTCCTGAGACCAGTGCTGTACTTACAGACAGCACCTTCCAGGAAACGATGTAAAGCACAATTTCCAAAGAGCGCAGCATGTGGAAACACGCACGAAACGTCTCTCAAATTAAGAAAGCGTCAGCACTGATGAGAGATCCTCTGTGTATTATATCATCCCAGTTATCCAGAAAGAGCAGAGTATGGTTTCTCATAAAAGGACAGACAACATATAGATGTGTTTGTGTGGTTATTGACCCTGTGGACTGTGGTGAATTCCCATTGCAGCATCATTTCCACCACAAGACAAATTGACATTGTGGGATTAAAATTATGATGGTAGTAATTACATATATATCTTCTTAAATATGAAAATAAAATAACTAATTTGTCTTGCAACGGTTGTTTTTTAATGTAACCTAAGTAAACGTACCTTTAATATTTTTTTTCAAAATTTGACAGAATTACAGTAGCTGTGTTTCCATCCACCTACTTTTATGATATTTCAGAAAAAAACACTGATTGGAAACGCCAAGATGCACACAAATTCTTAAAATGTATGTACATTTCTTATCCGTTAAGAAAACGTGCATTAACTATGATGTAAAACAATTATTTAAACCCTGCATTTCCATAATGTACATCAAAAAAGAGATGAATTTGCAATGGGACACCATAAAACTGGACCAACCAATGGGCCAATCTCATTTCACATCATCTGAAATGTTAGTTTTATCATTAAAGTGCCTTATTATAATTAACTCCCAGAACTGTGTTCTGACATCAGGCCCCGAAAATAAGAAAACAGGATCATGTTTCATCTGTGCACTCTGAAGCTTCTGTATTGTATATTAAATATTTGATACAGTACCTTCTCCTATTCTACAGCATATTTAGTTTTTATTCATGATATTTAGCGCAAGTGAAATCAGGAAGTGATGATTTTGGCACGAAAAATGGCACAAAATAAAAATATTGTTTACAAGT
The DNA here is from genome assembly GCA_034779775.1 of Enteromius afrohamiltoni. Taxonomy (NCBI): domain Eukaryota; kingdom Metazoa; phylum Chordata; class Actinopteri; order Cypriniformes; family Cyprinidae; genus Enteromius; species Enteromius afrohamiltoni. The sequence goes on from JAUYWG010000045.1 coordinate 10,619,387, forward strand.
GACAACTTAATTCTCTCACAGAAAAAAAGAAAAACAAAGCAAAATTGTCCAGTGTTGTAATAACTATGCACATAACTGTGCTAAAATCAAATAGATAACAAGAAATGTATTACTTTTTAAAATTTGCACTCCTTTGTTTCATCTTAAGAGACGTACATTTGACAGACATACTTTTTCCAGTTTATTTTTACAACTTCGGCTGGAAGGACTATGGCGTGGCATCGTTGACAACTATCCTTGACATGGTGAAGGTGATGTCATTTGCCATGCTAGAAGGAAAAATGTCTGTCCACTGCCATGCTGGACTTGGCAGAACAGGTCAGTATCTTGATTCTCTTGAGAAAAAATTATGATAATTGAACTCAAATAGATTTACTTCAATCCATACACATTTCTCAGATTATTAACTATCCTTGATGCACATTTGTCTTCTTTTAGGTGTCTTAATAGCATGCTTCTTAGTATTCACCTCTCGGATGAGTGCAGATCAGGCCATTTTGTTTGTTAGAGCTAAACGTCCAAATTCCATCCAGACTCGTGGCCAACTGTTGTGTGTGCGAGAGTTCGCTCAGTTCCTTGTGCCACTGCGGAGTGTATTCTCGTGTGCCGAGCCCAAAGCTCACACGGTCACTTTGTCTCAGTACCTGACTCGTCAGCGGCACCTGCTGCACGGCTACGAAGCACGTCTCATGAAGAACATGCCAAAGATCGTACACCTGGTCTGCAGACTCCTACTGGACATAGCAGAGAACCGGCAAACGGTGGAAGAGGAGGTGTTGGACATCCCGGACCTCACAGAGGAAGTGGAGAAGACGGTCTCGCTGCACGCCCTTCAGCAGTTAGGAAAAGAGATGAGGGGGAAGGGGATTCCTATATCCTCACCTCGCTCTCCCAACCAACCCAGCTTACTTCTTAAAGAAAACCAGTGTGATCCATCTCATGACCGCCCACTCTGTAGTGAGCAGGAGTTTGATGTGCTTTGGAGATGGCCGACGGTAGACAATACCTACAAGTCTCAGCTCATCTTGAGAAAATGTTTTAGCTATAGCGACTCCGCCTTGCACAAACTGGATTCCAGTGTGCAGGTACTACAAAGTCCCCAGAATGCTCTTGGCAGCAAATCGGGGTTAAACTTCACAGAGGTTTATGTGTCACAGAGTAGATTAGCCACTCAAACTCCGGATCTTCTGCCATCCTTGTTGACATCTGAAATCAACAATAGTCCCAAACATGGCTCTTTAAGTGGTTCCTGTAACTCCCTGGTACAATCCAAAAATGTTGAAGGCCAAGCATCCTGCTCTCCTGTCTCTGTAAAACGGGTACCTCTAAAGGAGGCAAAGCGCAGTATGTCCTATGGGTTTTTAGGGAGGACCAGTGACAGCATGTTTTCAACACATAAAGGTGGCAAAACTCACCCCAGCCCTAACGAAAACACAACCTTGGAGGGCACACAACAATTGACAGACGTTCCTATTCTGATGCTTCAAAGTGAACTCCCACCTGAGACTCGTCGACTGTTTGTGGCCAAAGCTCTAACGATGGACATTGATGGAGAAGACCTCAGGAGCACAGTCTTAATGTGGCAGGTAGGAAATTTTACTACAAAGAAAGATAGTACAAGATTTTTGGACAAATCGGGTCTTAGAACTTCAATTCCATATCCTGTTCTTTTATGACACAACCTATTCACTTCTAGTTGTTTCTGCAATGTCTATTGCCTCTCAGACAGAGCTGAACTCCCGTGAAGGTGCATGGGAGAGGTTGTGCACTGAGAGAGATCCTGTGGTGCTCTCCACACTCATGTGGTCTTGGTTAGAACAACTCAAAGAGCCAATCATCACAAAAGAGGATGTGGAGGCTTTGGCCGGAAACAGATTCAATCCCCAACATGCTCTGAATTCACTGGACAAGGTATCAAACCAAATGAGAAAATATCTTTCTAACAATGGTTCTCCACCTTTTTTACTCAAAGGTCTTTCTCTTTGTTCAAGACAATATTCGAAAGCCGTCCTATGTAAGCTCATTTGTGCATCAGTTGTGTTTCTTTTTGTATATTTTTATTCAAACTGGAATGAAATGTTAACAGTATTATAAGCTCAATGTATCAAGATTGAATATTATACATATTGAATATGTATATATCCAACTTCTTTTTGCTTCCATACATTACTCTTGCAAAAAGCGACATGTACTGTATAGCAAATCTCAACTGCTTGATTTTATTGTTGCAAAATGTAACTATTATCATTATAACCTCTATAATTACCTCTTTATTTAAAGTCGGTATGGCCAACTTATCCATAAGTTTATCTTTTCTCCATATAGTATACATGCATAGTATAATCTAGCTATATGCTATTTCGTATGGTGGCCGAGAGAGCTCAACGCGCTGCAACTTAAGAAAACAAATGCAAAAAGAGAGAACACCAGCACATTAAGAAAACATTTTAATCAAGTTGACAACACAAGTGCTGCAAATCCTCACAACACAAACTAAGAAACATGCTGCATATTGCACGGACCACAAGGGAAATGTTTCAAGGGGAACCAAAGAAATGACGGACCAGCTAAGATTTGCATTCGCTGTGATTATTCTGCAATTTATTTTGAGAATTAATGAAGCTCTGCCAATTTATTTTCACTAACCTTGAAATTATATTTCGTTAAGGATATTAATTTAAGTTAGCCAGCTTATATAATGATGTTTCACAGTTAATTGTGGAATTCGTCTGATTATTTAGGCTAATAATATCCAAAAGACAATGAAATCACTCAATCAAGGTGTTTAAAAAAAACTAAAAAACTTTGCTTTTCACCAAAAACTCCACTGACACAAATGACTTATTTCTCTGAAAAAAAAAAATACAAAATTAAAATAAAATGATTACATTGATTTTTTTATTATATATTACTTTAATGATATATTTACCTTGTAAGACACAAGCTGCGATTAAGCGCAATACATATTCATTTCTCAATTTTGCACATATAAATTCATTTTCACAACATATAACAGAATACAACTAATGCATAAAGATTTTATTTATATAATTAATGCTAAATAAATCACAAAACATTCATGGCTTATAGACATTTAATAAATTAGATTAAAATAGATTTTACAAGATAAATACGAATAATATACACAGGAAAATGCAAACACCAATCTTTTAATGAATGCAAACTTACCTACATTATGTTAAATTGTGCAGTTAGTTATGTTATACAAATAATAAAACAAAATCTTGATTTTCACACAGATGTACGCAAAAATGTATGTTTTCTTTTGTCTTTGATATACCAAATCCGCTATTTAATTTTAAAAACATTAATCAGCCAAGTGTTATATGCAAGTTTCCCTTGCAGTAAATTGCAAGGGAAACAGAAACCAAACATTTCTGTTGTGGTCCACGCAATATGCAGCACGTTGCTTAGTTTGCATGTTGTGAGGATTTGCAGTTTGTTTCTTTATTTGCATGTGTTGTGTATTTAGTAATTTTGTATATCTGAAATATTTAATTGCTTGTGTCGCCTATAATTTGTGTATTTTTTTTAATTTCCAAAATTCTATAACTGGTTCTTCTGATGATGGTGTCAGATTTCTTTCTGAAGACTCCACTTCTAAATGAAACGGTCATATCTCAAAATCCAATGAACAACAGTTTGATAGAATCAGGTCCTATTTTTGATCATCTGTTTCACTCAGATGTTAGTAAGTAAGTAAGTAAAGTTTATTTGTTAAGTGCTTTTCACAGACAGACAGCCACAAAGCGCTGTACACAAAAATAAAAGTAAAACATACAATAATACAAAAAATGCCAGTGTAGAGCAAGTTGAATTGGGCCTCTACTTAAAGTTTGCAGAAGCCCTCTTGTGAGCCCAAGCCCCCTGGCTGAGAACCACTGCTTTGGAGTATATTTCTTTTGCAAATCTAAACGGATAATGTTTCACTAAAACAGCTGTTTGTCTTTTCATGTTGTTTAGGGTCAAAAGCAAACTCTTCTGTGTATTCTTGACTGTGTTGCTCATTTGCTTAAAATACCAGAAGAGGTTGAGAATGCCTTTTTTGAACGCACACTCAAAGCATTCACTTGGGTAAGTCACAGCCACAAAGATTTTCACAACAGACTACTGATGAAAAGATGTTTTTTCCCTTCTCCTAGTAAAGTGTAGTAGTGCTTTTTAGATTATTTGTCCTAATTATGTCTTATTAATCTTATCCAGATTTCCTCAGATTCGGAGAATGGACAGTTAATCTGCAAGACTCTGAGAGACGTCATGATCCCTGTCCTCAATGATTTGAGAACAAAAGCAAAGGAGGAGCTTGAGGCGACCTGCCACTGTTTCCATGTACCCTGATCAAGATGGTGGGAAACTGAAATCAGGAGTCTACTGTCATTTTGTAAAGAAACAAACCCGAAGACACAAACTAACGGTTGTTTTTTCTTTTTCTGTTTGACTTCTCATTCAAAAAATGTTTCTTGACTTTTCAGAGAACAATAATTACTGCCATACATGTATGTGCCACAAGGCTATTTTTCTAATTTGTTTTTTCTTAATAGTTTATTTTTGATACACAATATTTATTGGCTAACTGAGGAAACTATTTATTAATAATTATGTCATGTATTTATTTTTATGCTTTTGTTTGGCTCTAACGAACTGAGGATTCTCATGAAAATTATGTTTTGTCATATAATACTGTGTGTGAATAGTATAAGGGTAGATTATACTTTATTATTTACTAAACCAAATAACATCACTGTGCAACATCTCGTTTTAAGATACAGTCTTTAATGTTTCTACTGAATGAAGCAAATTGACAGATTTGCTGATTCTTGCCTTTGCAATTTTTATTTAAGGTTTCACAAAGGTTTGTATTTAAGGGACAATAGAGGACGACTGAATGCTTTCATTCATAATGCAATGCAGTTTACATTAGGAATAAGCTCAGCATGGCCTCAGCATAATGAGAATGCATCAATACAATTCCTGCTAAAATGAAGCAAGATAATGCTCTCTAGACAGGCTTTTGCAGGATGCTACTTAGCCTTTTATTGGCAATATTTATAACTAAGCTGCTTCTTTAACTTCTTTAAAAAGAACGCATATGAAGGAATATGTACAAATATGTGTGTCATGTGGTGTTTTAGTGCTAGATAACACTGTGTTGAAACTGACCTCATTTATCAACTAAAATGTCTTTTTAAGTAAAAGTATCATGTAGCCATCAGAATACTTGTTTATTCATTCATGTTCATAGAAAAACTGTAATGTTTTGTTGTCAGAATTAAGACAGATTGTGGATTTTCCAGAGCACTGCATCATTTTTATTTATTACATTTTCATTCAAGTCTATAAAATAAACATTATGAATGTTACCTTTGGCACACTGTCTTGTTAACATGCTAATCCAACTTTGCCTTCGTTAGGCAAGTTTCCAATAAATTACATTTATTTACGTGTGTGGATCATACCTTTATTAAAGAAAACAACAGTTTGATAAAGGGTCATCTGATTCAGCAAATGCTGTGCATAATAATTCTTATCTTTCTGTTTCCTACACTGTAAAACAATTACAGTATTACTGGCAGCTGTTTAAATTTATGTCATTTATTGGCAACAGTTTGTTCAAAGTTAATTGAACATTAAACATTAACAAGCCTTTAGCTTTACAGAATAAAACTAAAATAACAGCCTCATGCAAAGCATTCTGGGAACCAAAATCAGAAAAAGGTTGATGGAGGTTTCTGGTTCCCAGAATGCTTTGCAGTAGGTTGTTATTTTAAAGTTTTATTCTGTAAAGACAAAGACTTGTTGATATATAATGTTCATTAATCTTTGAACAAACTGTTGCCAGTAAATAACTTAAATTTAAATCTACAGTAAGTTACTGGCAAACAGCTGCATAACTACAGCATTTTTTTTACAGTGTACTGTAGTTTTAGTAAGTGTTGTCCTGCAACCAGCTCCAGTTTTTGAATAAGGCAAAAAAAAAAAATATAGGTACTTGGCATGTTTGAAAAGCAGAACAGTCGTTATAAGACTCTGTCTTGTCTTGTGTGTCTGGATCTTTTCATTCAGCCTGCTCTGGAGCTGCCTTGCAGCCATAATTATTACCAGAAGTGCATCAAACAAACTGAAGTTGCGTAAAAGGGTGCCCTTTTCCCAGCCTTATGTCCTGCTAGGTCAAAAAGTATTTTTCCATGCACAGAGTGTGATAAATGGAGTTTTATATTCTAATTGAAAGGTATGCCAGATATGAAGATGAATTTAGGTAGGTGCTATTTGTATTTCAGAACACTTTATTTTTCAGAATGCTGCTGTGTCTATGAAGAACTTCATCTCTTGTTTATTTGGCTTATCTGGCTCCCTCTTTATGCTTTTACAGACAAATATATATATTATAACTTGTAGTCAGTGATGATTTAGGCTATGTAGCATCTGTGGGGCATGCAAGTATTTTTATTTTTACTGGTAACTCATAGATCAAGACGTGCCAGGTGGAAAAACACAGGTAAATATACATTTACTACTTTAAGGTCCTCTTACAGATATAGATATAAATGTCTTCTATGTTAATTCCCCTACATACTATATACTGGCAATCTGATTAAGTTTCATGCACTGATCATATTAATAACAGCAGCCTAAGCTACTGGCTAAAAAGTATTGGTCTTACAAGTTTTGGATCTTTTTCTAAAATAAAAAAATCCATGAGCGCCTCAACATTTATTTGGATGTTTATATTATATATATACATCGACACATAGCAGACTGTTTGCACTTCTAGTTTAACACTGATTTATAACTCTGCTTAGCGAAAATTCAATGTTTGGCGATTGGTTGAATCATTAAGGCCCGGTTTCACAAACAGGGCTTAGCTTAAGCCAGGACTAGGCAGTAGTTAAATTAAGATATTTAAGCAACTTTTTAAAAAATGCCTTAAAAGAAAATATTACAGGTGTGCATCTTAACACAGAACAATGACACGGACAAGTTTTAAGATATGTCTGAGCAAGATATTTTCATCCGAGACAGCTCAACAATGCAATTTAGTCTGGGACTAGTTTAAGGCTTGTCTGTGAAACTGGGGTATGTGTTTTTAACCCTGATGAGTAGCCTGGTATTTGGATATTAGCCTAATGTTTGAAAAGAAGCGGCGATATAGGCTACTTTCAACATAACCAGCTTCCAGTAAGACTTTGTACAACCAAATTAACAGCTCCATCTGGTGGTTGGTGACTATACAGCAATTCCACTTCTAAAATTGTTAATGAATAACTTGGTTCTTAGATGGACTCTTTGCTCGTTAACCGCTTATTGAAATATTTCGATCTTATAAGACAGCTACGCGAGTTTCCGGCATAATATCCGGCCTTTAGCAAGTTTAGTATTATTCATTTATTTCTATATTTTATTTATTGCATTTACAGTCTAAACTGTTGTAGTAAAAACCTTATCGTAATTCTAATAACTATTACAATTAATTATATATAGGCATATAACATAGCCTACACATTTCTAATTATAGCACACATTACATTTTACACATTTCTCCTGGATGTGGACCGATTTTTTCTTTGAGCAACGTTTTCTCACAATTTTGCTTATATTGTTGCCGCTAAGGATAAATGCACAATCAATCAGTTCCATAAATATCCATATAGGTTATTTTGCACTATATGAAAAAATATCTTTCCTGTCTCAAAAGCACGCAGACCTAAAGATACATCTTCTGTACAAAACACTAATTGTTTTGCCCATTAAAACAAAATCTAATAAATAATAAAAATAATAATATATAATTTCCTCAAATAATTACATGTACATTCATTCATTCAGTTAGTTATTACATATATATTTTATTTTTAAGTAATGTAATGCATTTTAATGAACTCCCTCAAATAACGTAGCTAAGAGGGCGGTCCTCCTCGTCGTCAGTCCTGTACGCGTTCATCCGGGTCCTGGAGTCCCAGCACAGACGCTGACCGCGGGTGTTCATCGCTATTAGCTATTAGCCGCCTAGCCTTCAGCTTCTATTGAGGACACAGTGAAGGTATGATAAGAGCGTTTGTTTGAAAACAGTCCCTTCTTACTGCCAAGGATACCGGTTCGGTTTTATGTTGCATTTCTGTATTTTTCCTCACATCCGATAAACTTTACAAGAAGTTTCAATTTCTTACTGCATTTTTTAAGAGCGATATGTAAACTAGCTTGCTGGCTAGTCTGTGATGGGCACTTATCCTAGCATGCTATTGCAGTGGAGCAGAAATATATCACATGCTGTTCTCTGAAGATTTTAATAGTGTCGTGTATGTCAATTTTTTATTTTTTTTGCAGTTTCTACTTGTACCGAGGAACGCAATATTTGGGCGAAAAATGTATTAGCAGGGTAGCCACTGGAGACCGCCATTTTTTTATAAATCAAGCGAGGGAAATTTGAGCAACATACAAAGAGTTTGAGAGGACACACTAAAAGACTCCACGAGTCCCCGTAATAATGAAAAACAGTTGATGTCACGGACTGGCTTTAATTTTTATTTGTGTAAAATAACGTTTTGTTTTATTAATACATGTGTATGAGAAATCTTACAGAACACTGTGAGCTAGAATACAGACATCTAGGTGTATTATTTTAATTATCTAGTGTTGCTTAGTGTTACACCAGCCAGGATGTGTCAGTAATATATAGACTTGGGTCTATGTCTGAGATGTGATTTCTTTAGCTAGTTAGTTTGACACAATGCAAACTGCATTTAACTTTAGGTAGAGATGTAGAATCGTCTACTACTTTCTCTATCATGTCATGTGCTTCAGAGAAGGAATGCAAGGTAAGGTATATTGAAAAACTGACAGTAAGCTCAATTCAGCACCACCTTTATTGTTATTATTTAGTGCAGTTAGCCTAACTGATAGTCAGATGCAGTTTGAGGAACTTCGTATCACATTCACTGGTGTTCTCAGTAACATGGCCTGTCAAAGATGAATATGCAGCATGATTGGAAAACTTGCAGGACTGCCGGAATGGAAGTTAGGCTTGTGTGTTGCCAAACCTTGCCAGATGGGCAAATTTTCTTTGGGTCTTTAAAGATCTTTGGAATAGATCTTTAATCACTGTCTTTACTTTAACAGGGTCTTGTTTCCTGAATTTCTGTTCTCTCCGTACAATAACTAGCTTAGTTGTCAGTGTCAGTGTATTCGTGAAATTTGCAGTCTCCAGCCTGTTTCCATCCAACTGGCTTTTACTGATAAAATTGTGTGTGATGACGTCATCCTTAAAAAAAAACCCCATATTGTCGCCTAAGTTTTGGTGTATGCATGTATGTATTTCCATAAATAATTTCCTCTATTGCGCAAATCATATTCAAATATTCTGTTCTTAATCCATTTGATGAAAAAACTAAAATTATATAGGACTACATAAAAATAACAAGTTTAAATGAGTTATGTTTTTATACTTGGGGTTAGGTATATTTTTTTTAACCATATTTAAAATTTTAGATGCAATAATGTTATGATTTAATGCGCTTTTGAAGGAGGCTAAAGTGCTTTGACACAAGCAACACCAGGAAGCTGCCAATAGGCTAATTTTGTCATGTGACACTACATTAGCGTTAAAGCCCATTTTCTCGACAAAAGGTGTTTCCAAAGATTTTTTTGCGACATTTGAAGTATCGATATAGAATTTATGTGCTAAAGTTAAATGGAAAAATACCGTGTCAACAAAATTCTATCAATATTTAGCATTTCCAAAAAAAAAAAAAAAAATTTAAAGCACTAAATATATTTTTGCAAAAACTCCTTGGATGGAAACCTGGCTAATGATATTTTAGTTTCCTATTGCATTATTCTTTTAACATTACGCACTATATCCCAACAGGTCCACCTCCTGTTGTCCTCTCAAATCAAAATGCACCATCATATTTGTTTTGCGCACTTTTCACTCGTTAACAGGGATTGCGTATGCAGAGGCACATGCTCAAGTTCAACCTTTTCACTGGTTTGAAGTTAAAGCCGTCTTGATGGCTTGATCTCAGACATGCAGTTTTTGGATTACTTTACATTACTGGTGGATTATTTTGATTTTTTTTTTTTATATATTTTTTTTTATCAGCTGTTTGGACTCATTCTAATGGCACCCATTGACTTGCAGAGGGACAATTGGTAAGCAAGTGATGTAACTCTACGTTTCTCCAAATCTGTGCTATTGAAGGAACCCATCTTTAATTTTGGGTGAGCTATTCCTTTAAGTGAAACGAAATACAAAATTACATTTAGAATGATATGCATCTACAAGCTACCGACAAGATGGCCGAAAACAAGGCTTTAAGTGCTTTAGTTTTCTCCTGCCTGCCGGCTGTTACTGACGACATCTATCCCAGAGCCAAACTGGGCCCAAGTCCGAATGTGGTGGCTTTTAATCTTGTCTGAGATGTTAGTGCGTAGCCAAGTCACACACAATGTCAACATGGCTTCCTGGTGCCTGAGAGGGTGCCAGTAACTTGGCCAGCCCCTCCATTTTGCTGCATTACCCGTGCTGTCTGTTTCAGTTCGAGGGAGCGTTTTGTAGTCTCATAGCTGCCTGGTTAGCATCTTTTTTTCCCCCGTAATCCGTTCCTTCACAGCAACTTCTAATGATGTGCGATGAGCGCAGCAAATATGTAGCATTTTGAACAGTCGGATTGTTTTTTATTTATAAACTTCATTCAATACCCTTTTTCTTGTTCACAGACTGACTGTGCATTTGGAAGTATGGTAGACGCCGAGGCGAGAAGCCCAACATGGCGGACAGAAAGGACTTCGGAAAACATCAGTTTGGTCACTTCTGTCACTATCCAGTTACATTACTTCATTTCCAGGTGGAAAGAAGGCGACATGTGCACCGTGGGATGAGGTAGTAGGTTGTATAGTTTTAGGGTCACACCCACACTGGGAGATAACTATACATCCTACTGTCTTTCTCAAAGTGAAAACGGAGCTACGAAGTATCATCCTACATTTCCTGATGTTCAATATCAGTGATAGCATTGTCACGGTATGTGCTGGCAAGCCGAAATGTTTTTGATTGTTAAAAGAGATGACAATGCTTGTGCAGTGTGAGGTAGTAGATTGTATAGTTGTAGTAGGGTAGTGATTTTATCCTGTGTAGAAGATAACTATACAATCTATTGCCTTCCCTGAGGGGCAGAAATGCACATCAACGGACCTTTTTAGTTTATATAATGTGATTTATTTTTTATAAATCAAGCTTTAATTTTTCCTTGTGTCCAAAGTAACTTTTTCACAAGTACAATAAAAGTATTTACAAAATAATCAGTGGTTTTCTTTGATATTTATTATTAGTAAGGACTTTAAACTTCACAGTTTAATGACTGTTGATTATTAGAAATGTTGTATGGCGCTCAAGTGAAAAGAGGTTATTCTCACCACCTCAACATCATGCATTCATCCTGGAGATGGCGCTCTTGTATTGTCTATGTACACGGCTGAACTTGAGAGGATAACGGCTGCATGTCCCCTGTGTGAATGATCGGCCACCGGTTGTGGTGTTTTTATATGCGTACCCTTTATTTTGATGGGCCACTTTTGACATTCTACTAACTATAAGGTAGTTTGTAACTATATGTCTACTAATTAATGATTTGCAACTACTTGTTCGGGTATGCTTAGGGTTAGTAGAATTAGTTGACATACTTGCAAAGTTTCTTATAGTCAGTATGTTGTCAAAATAAAGTGTTAGAAGATATTAAGCTGAGAGTCTACTAATACTCATCTAGTTGACATGCTGTTACTAAGTTACTTATTGTTAGTTCACTTTAGACATTCTACTATCGAAATAAAGCGTTACCCTTTAATCTTATATTAAACATACTGGATTTCTCATGGTTCGGTTGCTGCTTATTCCTAATAAGCCAACTGTACTTTTATATCTTTATAGTGTCAACTTATTAAACTTTGCATGCATGAAGGATCTGTAGGTAATTACTGTGTGAGTCTTGGGATGGATTGTTGCTTAGCAACTATAACTCTACCTTGTTTGAAATACATGCGCATATTATCTAAAATCTTTTGAAAAAATGTCAGTAGTTCACAATTTAGGTGAAATGTTTAAAAACTAAACTCCGATAATGGGTTCGAAGTTTGATATTTGGACATTTGGATTTTTAAAGGTTGCACATTTTATTATATATAGATATTATAATTACTGATTTTCACATGATTGGCACTTTGATTTAAGTTGTTAGGGTCATTTGACCAAACGAACCATTTTCATTTCTGTCAGACAAAAGAATTATTATAAATATTTAACATTAGTATTAAGTAGTAGTAGTAGTAGTATTAAGTTCATAAAGTGTGAGAGGCCTTCTCAAGCTAAACTATACATGTACTGTGTGTATTAGTTTGGATACAACTATATGTCTTCAGTAGATGACCAGGTTCAGTACAAATATTTACTTTGCGTGATTACCAAAAATCATGCTAAAATAGTTAACATTTTTATATAAGTCTAAAGAATTCTTTGGATTCTTTTTAAATGTAAACTCCTTTTTTTATTTGAAAGATAAATTATGAAGGTATCCTGATTTGGTGATGTAGAAAGACTACATGTGCTACCATTAAAGTCATTAATTGCACAAATTCTAATAAGGGAATTTTGGATTAACTTTTAATTTAACCTTCTATTGAATCTATTTATGTTAATAAAACTGAGTTTGTTTCATGTTTCTGTTGTAATATTTGCTGTCCTGTTCTTGGTCCTGGAGCACACATGGTTCTTTGACATCTTTGTTTTGGAAGGTGGATGGATGAACACATCTCTCACCTCGCAATTAAGGACTTGAGGTGGGTGAGGGGGAAATCTAAAGTCGAACAAGTTTTCTTTTCTCATGGGAGGAGCAAACGGGTGCAGGAAAATAGATAAAAGCTCTGTTTAAGAAGCTGGAGTTACTGCGATATGATCTTCGTCAAGGAGCGCACAGAGAATATACCTTTCTTAAAGTTATGGTATTATAGAGAATAGATACATGTCGTAGTGACACGCCTGTCGCTTATTACTCGGCTGTTGTATCTCAAATCAGATTTTTACCTCCCTACATATCGTAGGCTACTTCTATGCATGTGTGTTGTTTGGTTGAACGCGTGCTCGCGGTGTGTTTTGAAGTCATTAGTCGCGTTATCAACCTGCTACTCGGCTTCAGGAGCGCACAGACGTATAAAGGAATATCGCAAAGTTTAGTTTCCTCCAGAACACACCTTGATAGATTTAACAGATAAACGATCTGCTGAAAATAGTGCCGTGAATGTAAAAGCGGGTAGCTGTAGTCCTTTCCAGTAAATCGAGACGCGTAAAAGTGATCGATAAGTTGTACATATGCAGAATAACAATAATCTCCACACGTCCCGAAGGATATCAGCTCAGGTGTTCACGTCAAGTTTTCACGGAGTTTTGCATCCCTCCAAGGACTTGCTTTGCTTGTGATAAAGCCTCGCGTCCTCCGGTTAGGCTACCCATCCGGGGACTACTATCATTTCACAGCCTATTAACAAAGTTCAGACTGAACATGAGCAGGAAAACACGCCGCTGGATTTTCCACATTTTCCTCTGTTTGGGGATTATATATCTGAAGATTGGGTAAGTAGGGTAAAATGGAATGTGTTTATCTGTTTTAATTTGGAAAGTAGCATATTAACTAATGGATTTAAACATTTAACTGTAAATATTGGTCTATATTAACCTAATTATACTTTAATATTTTTTTTTACCGCCATTATGGTAACGTTACTTTGGTAAAATACTTTGAACAAGCTATATATCAAACAATAAATCAAATGCTCTGATCTACAAGATAAGTAAATATTTTTTTATGTAAATGTGTAACTGTTTTACATTTACGAGCAATTGTATTTGTCCGGATTAATTCACCTATTAAAAAATAGGCTATTTTTTTAACTTAAAAAAAAATGAATTCTGGGATTTTTCGAGGTGCTTAATTTGGTGGAAAAATTTATATTACATATTTGGAAATGCAAAATTAGTTTGGCCTAACCACAAAACAGAGAGGACCCATTTAGACGTCATCACTGTTCAGGAGTATTTATTTCCTATTTATGTGCTACAATATTTGTTCACAATATAAAAATATATAGTTTTGTGAGCTAAGGAAATTATCATTTTATTCTTTTTAATTGACTTTAAAATTGATTTTTGGAGACAAATCAACATGACCAACATTACATTTCTAAAAAACATCTTTCTTGACTCTTTTTATCATCTTATACATCCTTCATTGTCACTGACCCATATTTTCCTATTTTTGTGGCATGCGATTATCTATTTTCTTTTAATATTTTTCTGTTGTTAATTGGTTACAAGTCTCTAAGAACAATGTTTAAATATGCTACAATAATAAATAAGACATCCATAAATCCACAGTTTGTCTCCCAAAGTGCTCTAGTGCTTTGTTATACTGTGAATTATTTTGTCTCCACTCAAACTGCTTTTTAAGTTTTCAATATTTTCCTACATAAACATTCCACTTCATTTTAAACTTTACAGGGGCTTTTCCTCCGTGGTTGCGTTGGGAGCAAGTGTTATCTGTAACAAAATTCCTGGTTTGGCCCCTCGTCAAAGGACTATCTGTCAAAGCCGGCCTGACGCTATCATTGTCATTGGAGAAGGAGCGCAAATGGGAATCAATGAGTGTCAGTTTCAATTCAAAAATGGAAGGTGGAACTGCTCAGCCCTCGGGGAAAGAACTGTCTTTGGAAAAGAGTTGAAAGTGGGTATGTTACCAAATTATTACATTTATACTGTTACAGTATTCAGAAATTAATTGCTGATATTTTTAAACAAGCGGTCTCATACTTTAGACATAGTTCTAATAAAAAATTTAAAAAAGCACAAAGACTGTTAATGACTAAATTACTTTCTTTCAAGCCCCGGAGAGATTCAAAGCCCAAATAAAGCTGTTTTTAGACTCAACTTGTGAATGAGGAGACCTTTAGATTTGTTTTTTTGCTGAGAGACTGTCTGACGGTCTTTGTGAAACCGGAGGTCACTCTTAAACACCTGCTACAACACTCTTAATACTACTTTCATGCAAATGTAGGATTTTCTTCACAAACTCTGCATAGACTTTTGTGTTTTAGAATGACACTCTATTGTGTCCTCCTCCTGACATCTCATTTGAATTGATTGGTTATTGGATGTAAGGCGAATATTTAGATTCTCAAATGCCATAGTAACAATGTCAGGTAGGTTTCAGCTGCATGCATTCATGGAGCAAGTGCCAACGCGGCTGGATTTATAGCCCTCTCAACAGTCCACCCTCTTAAAAGAATTATTTTTCTAGTCGACCTGTCTTATCTGTAGATTTTAATGATTTGGCATTCAGGGTTTCACTTTACCACGGGTATAAGTTACAGTGGTTGAATAGTAGAGCAAAAGAAAGTACAGTATTGTGAAGAAATGCAACAATATGTCACCGTAAAGAGACAAAGCATAAGTAATTAACTGAGTTTTTCACTTGGGGGTAATGTTATCCATTTTCCTAAGGCAAACTTAGGCCTTTTAAGGAGTCCTTCAGTGCTATTGAGCCTGCGACACATTGATGAATGGTGGTGTGAAGGACTTCGCTTTAGTTTCAGACCCTGCTAGCAAATAGGAGGTGGCATTATTGTGTGGCTTTTCCTGTGGCTGCAGGGAATTTCGATGCTCAAATATCCAAGCTCTGTCGGAAATAAACTCCAAGATAATTTTATTAAAAAATTATTCCCTTTCCGTTAACCGCACAGTTTTAGGATCCAGTCGGTGTTGCGATGGTGTGGTTGAGGCCCAGGGGAGAAGCTTAGATCTGTAGAGACTTGTATCGCTGAAGGTGAAGCTGTATTTTATCCCTCTGCATCAAAGACAAGCGCCTCCTGAAAAAAAAAAAACCCACAGGTTTTCGTCTCTTTCCATCTCATTCTGGAGCTGCACACACTCAGCCGTTTACACTTGAATGGCAGCCTGGATCTGTTGTGGGTGCTGATTATATTATTTAATGCTGTCTGCTTGGACAGCTGCTATGGGTCTTGTGTTGTGTGCCCTCTCATCTAAGCGCTTCAGAGCTGACGCTGACCTAGAGTGACAGACCGTGGTCTCCATTTCTGAAGCGGCCCAACTGCTTTATTTACCCAGACTCTTTTTTTGTCTATGGTTGGTATAGGGAGGATTAAATAAAGTGGACAACCGTTCAAACGGGATTGGTTTCAGTGGGTGTATGACCAGTCATGCTCATAGTAGCAGAAGTTAGAAGATGAAAAGAGGTTGTTAATCCTGTGGGGAGGGGCTTACGTACTCAAAAAAAAAAAAAAAATGCTGTTGTTGAGTAATGTGCAGTAATTTTCAGGGCCTGGTACCAAGGTCCACATTTGGCACACACGGCAATGGATTCCACTTATAGGTGCACTTTTGCACACTTTGCCGTCTCCACTAGCCATGGACCCGTTCACCTTTTTATCGTATATGTAAATGAAGTTCGATTGAAATATAGCTTGCTGGAAATCAGTGGTTGGACAGATATGCGAAAGGCATCCCATCTTTGTGCTTGTGTTACTTTATGTTGCTTGAGCGCAACCCTCCTAAATCTTCTCTGACTTAACCACCCTCTGGTATGCTCAAAAATAGTTTTCCTCCAACAGCATTAATGCCTCAAGTCCAGACAAGTACATTGTATGAGGTTTATAAATTAACCTCTTGCATTTACAGTTTTGGCAAGAAACGTCTCGCACAGAATCATGCAATGCCACTGATTCAGATTTCTCTTGAAAATAAATGACACCCATGTCATAACACATACAAGTTTTATGGAAGTCTTATCTGCTCTGTTTGTGTTCAAAATATCTTGATTTAAGCAAACATAGCTCGAGTGATATACAAAGACAAGGAGCCGTCTGCTCTAGTATTGATGAGAATTTTAAGATTCTGCGTCAATACCGTCTTAATTTTCCTTTCTTCAAGATATATCCCTACTCCTTTGGCGACAAGCCCAAACAACTCATAAAAATCTCCACATAATTGATGCCCCAAACTGGCCTTTGTTAAATTGCATGGGCAGCGTTCCAAGATGTTTATCATCGGCAGGTCAACACATACCAATGTTAGTTTCAGGAAACCACTGAAGATTGTTGCTGGCGCTCTTGATCGCTCTAAGGTGAAAATTCCTGAATTGCTGAGCCGGTCTGTTAGCAGTCTGACATATATATGTGTTTTTCACTTCTTGCCACGAAATGATCAAAAGATAGAAAAGATATTAATTGTAATAACTCATGACATCAATCTTTATAAAGCCTATAGTAGTTAACTCTTTAAAGTGTTTCTTCAGTTGAGGTGTGTAAATGATTCTTAGGGACAGTCAATACATGATGACTCATTAATCCAGTAAAGGATATGTATATTTCCGGGAATGTTGACATGACCACGCTTGGTATTTAAAAAAAAAAAAAAAATTCCAATGCAGAGCTAGGTCTCTTATTGTTTTTTTTAGCTTTTAAATTTGCCAAATGCTTTTATCCAAAGCAACTTACATAGTGTGAAAACTGGAAGCTTGCAACTCTCGGAAAGTTATTTGCTGCTTGATGTCACCTAACAAAAAAAGTCCCTGAAATAACTCTTTGCAGGACTTCAGACCTATCTTTGTCCTTATAAATGAAATACACCATTAACCTGGAAGTGCCCTGTGTAACAGTGGCAATCAATTATAGCAGTGCTCTGGCCAGGGAGGCACTGCATGCCTGAGGAGTTCATCTCCACAGGGTGGATCCCTCGTTCTGACGGAAGCTGGGACAGTGGCCAGACTAGAGTCTAAACACATACCCTCTATCTCTACCATTCTATTGTCTCTGAAATAAACCCTTGTCCTTTGTGCTTATTAAAGAGATGGACCGTTCCTTCCTTTGCTCATCTGTGTGCAAACAGTTATTTGTCTTTCTGTTTCCTCTCTATGACAACTGAAGGACAATTATTTGTGTTTTGAATAATCACAGGTATGTGATCCGTGTTTGTTTTGCCTGTGTCGGGTCCTAGATCATTTTTATATCATGTTTTTTACAGTAAGCCCCCCACGCCATCTATTTGAGACTGTTAATCAGTGTGAAGTGTGCATGATAAATGAACTAAACTTGACTCAACTAACACATTTTATTATTGCTATGAGTGTCAAGATATGTCAGGTATGTAGGGTGTTTTAAAACTGCCTCTGCTGGATCTTGTTGTCAGCATTACTGACGGATAATGTTCTTTTGAATCCAGGAAGTAAGGAAGCAGCCTTCACCTACGCCATTATCGCTGCCGGGGTCGCCCATGCCATCACAGCGGCCTGTACTCAGGGTACGCTGAGCGGCTGTGGTTGTGACAAGGAGAAGCAGGGCTTCTACAACCAAGAGGAGGGCTGGAAGTGGGGAGGATGTTCAGCTGATATTCGCTATGGTCTAAGCTTCTCAAAGGTGTTTATAGATGCACGGGAGATCAGGCAGAATGCTAGGACACTCATGAACCTCCATAACAATGAAGTGGGACGCAAGGTATGTGGCGCAGTTTGCACGTTTTTTTAAGAAGCACCATGCATAAAAACATCAGTAGGGTGTCAGGGTTGTCCAGTCCTGCTCCTAGAAGGCAGGTTTAGCTCCCACACACCTGCATGAAAGGTTTTTAGTAATACTGAAGACATTGGTTTGCTGGTCCAGGTGTGATTATTTAGGGCTAGAGCTAAACTCTGCTGGAACATGGCAGCTTCAGGAAGTTTTTTGTAAGTCCTACAGCAGGGGTTCTCAAATCTGGCCCTTGAGGTCCATTTTCCTGAAGACTTTAGCTATAGCCCTAATCATACACAACTGAACAAGCTAATCAAGGTCTTCAGCATCACCAGTTACAGGAAGACTGGGGCTAAACTTTTACAGTGAAGTGCACCAAGGTTGAAAACCCCTGCTATTCAGTGCTGGTAAATGAATTTGCTCTGCTTTGGAGTTGGTAGTAGATTAAAAAATAACTAGGTATAGCAATGCAATGCATTTAGTTTTGCCATAACATTATACTGTAGAATGCAAACTGTCTGACCTTTATAAGCTTTTCGTCATTAAGTGCCAATCTGGAGAGTGTGATGTTTCAGCACTCTGGACAGAGCTTTTTTTGGGCTTTAAAACCCTAAACCTGACCAGTAGCCTTTTGTAACTTTTTTATTAAGCTTTTCTGTTGTCTGATGCCTCACATGCACCAATCCCCTCTTAATAGCAAGTATAAACAGTGCTGTAAAACGACATTTTACAAATTTATTTTTATTGAGCAGATCTCAATGAAACTCATTAAAAGGCCATGTCCATACGTACATGGGTATTTTTTGTTTCGTTTTGTTTTTTAGTCTTGCGTGCAATTAAACACTATCAGAAGCATGTCAAACCAACAGGTGCTCATATAATCTCAACCGTATGACCATGTTGGCCAATCAGAAGCCTGAAAGTTTCCAAGAGGCAGATATATCAGTGCAAGCTCTGACATCACATGACAGAATATCCTGCACGATAACACTGAACCCAGGTTTCAGTGACCTGGTGCTGCGTTTGCGTGTGGAAGAATGGCCAAATCGTATTGAAAAAGCTGCGGTTTTGAAAATAACCACATTCATGTGGAAGGGGCCTAAGCTCATGGCATCAACAAGCCACACCAACGATTGTAATTGGTTAATGAGAAAATGCAAGGGGCGTGGCCTTCCTTAAGACACAAGGATCTTTCCATTGTAAACTTTTCCTGAGACTTAGATTGCAGACAACTGTCAAAAAGACTCCTGAAAGTCTGAAAGGGAGCAAAAATAATAATTAAAAAGCAAGGTAAAGGCTCTCCCACCCACAGAAAAAGTGAAAAAGAGTGAAAGGAAGAGAAAGAGAGGGAGAGAAAAGACACATTAACCAACCACACCAAAGACTATGCCGCCCTGAACAGGCAATCCACTGATGCCAATCAGACCACTCGGATATCTTCTGTATCTAAACAGGCACTCTGCTTCACTGAGTTCTGCTTACATTTGCCCATTCATTCATCTGTTCTGAGCTAACCTATTTTCTAAGCCTAAAACTAAGGTATGTGAAATGAATGAACGTTTAGCATTAGTTTGCATTAGGGATGTCCCGATCAATTTTTTTGCCCTCAAGTCTGAGTCCGAGTCATTTGATTTTGAGTATCTGCTGATACAGAGTCCCGATCCGATACTTCTATAATACATAAAGCATAAAGAAGAGCGAAGAAACAGATACAGGATGTTCATTATTTTTTTTTATTTAATTCAACTTATTTTAACATACAACTCCGTTAACAAACAGAGCACTTCTATGAGGTAGCTTGAACTATCATAGTATAAATAACATAATTTTCCTTCACTTTTGGACTTTAGTGCAACAGTAAATATAAAAAAAGTTTAATTTGTGCTATCTTGGCTGTAATGTCCTGCATCGTCACTCTGTCACGGGGCATTTTTTCTCTCCTCTCCAAAATCTCAGGCTTGTTTTCCACCTCTTACAATCCCAAGTTTACATATCTCACAGTTTGCTATGGCAATGTTGTTAAGGCTGCACGATAATTATCGCGCGATATGTTTTGCGCTTCTTGTCAGTAAATCGAGGAGCTGTGCAAAATGATAATGAACCCGAATTTGCACAGCTCGTCAGTGAACAACATTGTAAGACCACGCACCAGATGGAATTTAACGCTGATTACAGAACCGTACTGACAAGATGCGCAATGCATACCGCGCAGCCCTAAATGTTGTTGTCATCAGCTTTATAATACCTCCAGACTGCAGACATACGCTTCAAGCTGCTTACGTGTTCTACTTTAACCCAATAGTGTCTCTGCAACAAAGCGATGTCATGCCGCACAAGTTGCTGTTCCTGTGTGGAATCAAGAGGTCTAATTCTGTGCCACCGCATAACTATAGATGTGTTAAAATTATGAATATATATATACATATATATTTGAGTCCTGATCGGGAGGTAATGTCCGAATCTGATCAAGTCTGAAATCATGTGATATGGCCCGATTTCCGATCATGTGATGCATGCAAATTAACTACAGGACAAGAAGCGATACAGCATCCCTCGGTTACACTGAAGCTCACAATGTTTTGTTTTTACCTGTGAAGTTTGACGTGTGTAGGGATAACAAGGGGAGGCACACAGGCACCTGAAACCTGACTCCTGAGCTTTATCTGTGTACACTACTCACAGGCTGATTGTTGTAGGAACTTTGCGATCATCGTTCAGTCAGTGTTTATATCATATCCTGTGCAGATTCCGCTCTATTGCTTATACAAGACAAGAGACTCCTACAGACAACCTCTGATAGTTTGCCCCTTGCAACAATTTGTGGCGTGTGTTGTGTACACAAATGAAACGGTTTCCCACAAGCAGTCAGAGAGCCTGTGAACACAAGCTGTTTTGCAGGCCGGCTCTCTACACGGCGAGAGGAATGAGGTAGTTTAGCACTGCAAGTTTAACAATCCTTGCATTCTTTAAATCGGAATGTTAAAAAAAAACCTTTGTCTCAACCTGTTAAACCATTCCCAGAAGTGTGTCTTAAAATACCCAAATGTATGCCACCGAGGGTGATTTCACTAATCACCACTGTATTGTTTGTCTACCCAGATCTTGGTTTGCTGGAATATTCCTTTTATTAGATGATGAGAATATGTGCAATATGTTTTTGACCAAAACTTCCACATACCTTTTCGTAAACAAGATCTTTTCCTTCCTCATACATTCTCCGCTTAACATCAGTAATTCTATCTTTTGTAACGGATGATTGCACACTTCAAATTTGTCACCATTTGGACTAACTAAATCAACAATGAGTCATCAAACAGTCTACTTTCATAATGACCTCAGGCTAAGATTCCTAAAAGGAACCTAGGTGCCTAAATTATCCCAAAGGTATTGACTTGTTGATTTTTCCTTTCAGGTCTTGGAGAAGAACATGCGCTTAGAGTGTAAATGTCATGGTGTATCAGGATCCTGCACTACTAAGACTTGTTGGACCACTCTCCCAAAGTTTCGTCAATTGGGTTACATCCTCAAGGAGAAGTATAACCATGCCGTACATGTGGAACCGGTCCGAGCCAGTCGGAACAAGAGACCAACCTTTCTGAAGGTTAAAAAGCCTTACTCGTACCGGAAGCCCATGGACACGGATTTGGTGTACATTGAGAAGTCGCCCAACTATTGCGAGGCAGATCCCGTGACGGGAAGCATGGGAACCCAAGGCAGGATCTGCAACAAGACTGCGCAGCAGGCCAATGGCTGTGACCTCATGTGCTGTGGCCGAGGATATAACACGCACCAGTACTCACGCGTGTGGCAGTGCAACTGCAAGTTTCTTTGGTGTTGCTATGTCAAGTGCAACACCTGTAGCGAACGAACAGAAGTGTACACGTGCAAGTGAAATATTTATTGCTGGGGAATTGATACACACCTGTGACTAGTGTGGTAGAGGGTCTACAAGCGACACAACCGGATGGCCACTGCTATGAGTTCCAAGTATTGAGAGGAAAGAGCCATTTGCACTGGAAATCGTAGGTCTGGTGGAGTCTAGACGGAGTAATTGTGTGCAATGCGTGCCGCTTTGCTCCTGAGTTCTGCTGAGGGCTTCAGTGTTGGTACCAGTAGACACCTTTCTGTTCCAGTACTGAGCAACAGAGCGAAGTAGCCTGCAAAGGCTTGATCTGTAGACCGTGAAAAAGATGTGGGGTGTGATTATTAAGGGTGTTCTGCTCTGTAGACAGCACAGAAGGTATTTCTAAGGAACTTTTTTGGCCTGAGTGATTGATATAACAAATCTTACAACATAAAAAACTGTACATGGACACAACAGTGATATTTAACTTTTTATTTAGAGAAAATGGCTAATGTTAATTTATTTAATGAGGAAACTACTGATACTTCTCATTGTGTTTACTAGCTTAGATTTAGCTCTTCTCCTGTTTAATATGTGTGTTTTGGATAGAAATAAACTGACCAACTTTTACACTGTATGTCATGTGTTTTAGCTTAGGGATGAACCAACGACAATGCACAATACAAAAACAAGTGCACTGCACTCAAGGTGTAATTACAAGTCTCTGAAAGAGGAGACTCTACTGTCTTTAATGTATCATTGTTAGGCCTTTTGCTTCCGTTTTCCCATCTCCTTAAGTGTCAACCTTTGCACATATATTCCTATGTACAATTACACACTGGAATCGGGCATCGGGTTTGAAGGCTCATTCCTTCCAAAGTGAAATTAACATGGGTCCACAAGAACATTTGTCTTTAAAGTGGAATAGTCCAATTAAAAATAAGTGTATTTAAATGGGATCTAAATTCTCCCCACTTAAACTTTGGGACCTCATCTGATACAAAGCTTTATGGTAATGAGGCCACAAGCTTCCCTCGCTTTTGGCTAATATTTGCTCTGTTGGCAGCGAAAGAGATTCAGTAATTAATTCACTTTTCGAATGGAATATCCTCAATACAGATGCCCCACCTGCTACTGATGTGGAATGTTGAGATCAGATAACCAGTTCTATTAATGTTATATATTATAGGTAATATAACACTCTTTGCTGCTAGTTTTGTTCTGTTCTGCAACTGTAGTTAGTACTAGTAGTATATTGTGTGTTGTGACCAAATGTGGTTGTCCAGACAGATTGTCCTTGTGTTGACATATATTTTGTAAGAGATTATTTTTATATTTTATTTATTTTGTGTAAAGGAAAAACCCACTACCGATGTCCTGTAGATGGACATCAGAAATTAGAGAGATAAGCTAGAAACAGTGTGATTGTGTCATGGTACCAGCTTGAGCAGTTTATTGTAATCTACATCTCAATGAAGTTACACTCATGGCGATGTAGTTGCCAAGCAAGTTATGATGATGAAAAAAAAAAGAAAAATATTACAATACGATCATACTGGTGTTCGAACGTGAAAACGTAGCATTTTAATGACAAAGGTCCTGCAAGTGGGATCAGTATGGGAAACTGTAGTTAAATAATCCTGGGACAAACCCTCTGGTACTGAGAAAAAAATCATGACTGAGGGTTTCTACCAAAGAACATCTGAATTTGAGCCTGGCTCTTTCTCAAGAGCAGGATGGCCTTGATGTAATAATTATTTTTAAAAATATGTGATTTCAACAGATGTTTTGCCAAATTGATTGTACTTCATTATTGTGTCATCATAAATGATAAAAAGATGTTATGCATTATGTTTCCAACAGTGTTAATAAATATTTCCTTGGCTTCTACCATTTTTCCTTTTTTAAGGGGGACGCAACAGTTTCCAAGTCATAGTCTTTATTTATTTTAAAGGGTTAACTCTAGTTAGAAAAACTGACCTAAACTAAATGACCTAAACTGTTCATCACATTTCCCATAACATCTCTCAGCCTTACATCCTACAACCAAACAGAGTCATCACTAGTTTGACAGTCCCTCAAATTAGTAAAGAAGGGGCAAAACATACATTACGTTCGACTTAACTTATGGTCGACTACTGGTTTTGACATAATTTTTTACAACATGGTTGACCGCAGGGCAGTGAGAAAGCTAACGAAAGTACTTGCATGTTAATGGTAGGGCTGGTGTAGAGCTTTAATTGATGAGTAGCAGCGAGGAGGGTGTCACAGCAATGGGCCGATGTAAGGAGGAGGGGGAGAAGAGGGGTGATGGATTACTCTGACATCTGCTTCATTCACTTCCCAGCGCCGTCACCACAACAACGCCTCTGTGGCCCCCAAAAATGCTGTCCAGTCTCCCTGAGAAGCAGGCCTGCCCATTAGCGAAATGTTAACTATGCAAAAATCCAGCTAACTTTTGGATGCTATTTATTTTGTCCCCCCCTAAAGGCGATAGGGATGGCAAAAAGAGAGGCTTTGCCATTGTGAAGGATGATGTTAAGAGGAATTTCAATCCAAAAGTTAGAAAGATCTTAGCATCACCCCTTGAATAATCGGCACAAAACGCTCCTTTGAGAATCAGATGAAAACTCATCAATAGGCAGCAGCGTGAAAAGGCAGCTGGCCAAACAGCCTTGGTTAAAGTAACATCGACACCCAGTCACCATGAGCTGAATCACAATATTGTGTGGTTTTGAAAAACCTTTTGGATGTTACTCTGTTTGGCTCAGGCTCCTGCTTCTTTTCCACATTCTGAATGGCATGACGTCGGAGAGCTTAACACTTGTAGATGGAGGAGACAAGAAATGTTAGAAGAACAATTAAGGGGAGACAAATTCTAGTCTAGTTGCCTCCGTTCGTTACGCCTTCGCTTTCCCTTTACAATGAAGCCATTTAATTAGCAGAAACTCTCTGTGAAAACTTGAGAGTTTTCTTGTCGATCCGCCAACACGTCGCCTCCCCATTATGTTATCATGCCTGCTTAATTTCTGATGTGCAGGGATCAAAATATAACCTTTTACGCAATGCATTCGCGCTGCAGTCGAGTGTATTAGGATGCACTGCAAGAAACTGTAAGCCAGGTGTTCGGCATGATGGCAGAACGTTGACTATGTACCTTACCCTTGGCTTTAATATCATGCTGTCTGCCAGCAACTGTTAATGCCAAGAGGCTATCATTGAAAGGCTAATTAAGATTCCCGCAATGTTTTCCTATAAACTGTGCTGTTTGGCTGCCAAACCATTCATCGTTTAACGTCAACGCCTGTCTAGCAGGGTGATGGTTGTGAACTGAGACTTCCCCAGCTAACATGCGCTTTTATGGGCCACTTTGGGCGCACCTGTGCACACCTGGAATTCAACAGAAGCCTTTGATTTATAGCTGCCTGCTCGTCTACACAAAGCTACTGCTGGAGCGATGCAGGGAATGGGCCACAGAAAACTGGTAATGTCCTTGAGAAATTCCCTGGCCTAGCAACTACGTCAACTTAAATGTCAGGATGGCTGTTGTGCCATCTTATCTTCAACCCTATGAAGTTTCATGTATTTAATATGAACATTTATAAGGCCTCTTAGTTATCAACATTGTCAAAACCTGTTGTTTATAATCTGCTTCAAGCCTTCTGCATCCGATTAACAGTTTATAGTTTTTAGCAGTTAGGAACTCTTGTATTATAACAATGAAAATAATTCTAAATTCTAAGGGAAATAAATGGAAATTCTTTTTGCTGTAAAATCTCTATTGATTTCTTAAAATATATAATTTTTTTAATTGTATATTCTTTTATATTATAAAGGAGTACATTTTATATTGTTATAGTGAAATGTTTTAAGGTGAACACTAGACAACAAGGTTATTTGATTATCCATGCATCATGATAACTATACATGGTAATATATATATATATATATAAAATATGACACATCAGGCTTTTGATCTCTCAATCATTGTATTCCATGGCATTATATCTTTGGCCCCACGATAAAAGGTATAAAGATTATTTGGAAAACTAAGCATTTAAATATAATATAACTAAGAAATCTTATTGGGAGGTACAACTGGTAATTAGCAGTGACAACTAATTTTTATGTGTATTTATCTAAGCATTGTGCAATCCTTTTATAAAAAAAAAACCTCAAAGATTTACAATCTAAAATAGTAGAATATCATCTTACTTTCTGACCATAAATATAAGCAACTGCACCAAACGTCCTATTTTTGCAGTTTCTAAATTGTTTTCTTCCTCCTTGAATATTAGCTATTTTCCTATGTTTCCATGATGAATAATGAAGTATAATACTCAAACAAACATGCAAACCTTTTTGTCTAAAGGTTTGATAAACCGCTCCATTTCCATTATTTATATATCAGGCTTTACATGGGTAAATCATTTTATGATCAATTAAAAAAAAAAAAAAACTTAACTGAAACTAGCTTAAGCTAAGAGATGACTTTGTTTTGTTTGAGACGAGCTGCTAATTCAGTGTAGGCTACTAAGTAGCTGTGTGTCATTCTTTTATGGGGCCTAAATAAATGCCTGCCGACTTTTCACAAGATGGAACAAGTCAGAAAACTGCCATTACTCCCCTTACCCTATTAAAATACATAAGTCATGCAGTTAACTTTTGTTTAAAACCATGCTGTAGCACAATCAAACATGCAGCACAGACAGAATTATTTAGAAAAAAACTTTCAAAGAACTGATGACTCCAATTCTATTCTTTAGATATCAAACACAAACCAGGATACAGAGCAACACTAAATGTTTCACTGGCACAGTTATAATTTGCCAGTGGCATCCATTCACTTCTGTTTGTATAAGTGCCATACAAACAGCACAAAAACTTGCACAGAATATTTCATTCAAAATATTTGAGAAAATGTGAAGTCTTTCTAATCGAGGCAATTACAATGAATGAAAACTCTGCAAAGCAAATTACGCAAAAGCACCATCAAAATATCACAAAGGTGGTCCATGAAACTTACAAATGTGATAATAAAAATGCTTGAAGTTGTTGTGTGAATGCTTGTCCGAATTTAAATTCTCAGAAGCAGTTAATTTCTATTTACTACTTGATCAGCTATAATTAATGTCTTACAGATAGCCTTCTGGTATATAACACTTGACCATATAACTAATCCTACAGTCGCTCTAATCCTGTTGATGTGGTTATTACAGATCTGACACTGCATTAGGATTCTTTGATTTTCTTTGTGCACATCACAAAATTGAGTATAGGAAACAATCTATGGTTGCTCAACAGGTGCACGACCATACATTTCTATAATAATTAGGGGTGGGGGGGAGTATTAGGGTGTCATATAGCCTTTCATTTCAAGAACAACTTGACAAAAGGACATATAGAAAAGTCTACTCAAATTATGTCTTGTATCGGAGCCTGAGGGACAAAGGCAACTCATGGTATTTTCACAAAGGATTAGTGGTCTTACTGTTGACTTCCTTTGTGAAGAGAACTGCAAACATATATGTGTAGAATCCAGATTGCTCCTCAAACATAATCTGACTTTTATTTCACATATGTGTGCTGGAGTATCACAGTCCTTTGTATGACTTCTTTTTGCATGTCACATCAGACAAAGATGGTTACAATCTATATATCTCACCTCTGTGGAACCACAACATGAGATGTTTGCTATAATAACAGAAGATTAAAGTTGAGCCTGTGATCATGGATAAGAGAGAATAAAGTGTTATGCAACAGGACTCGCTTGTGTATGCAAATTAGGGCAGGATCTGTCATTAAGAAATTGTTTTTATCAGTTCAAAGTGGTGAGGTTCAACTATTATTTAGGTTTATTTAGGACTCGAGTGAAATTGCTCTGTTTCTTCTTTCCTAAATGAATGGTGAATATCTGATAGTGGGTGTAGCAAAATGGCTCAACAGCACCACCTATAAAATTTCAACAAAGTGCTATGTTTCACATATATTTCAGCAGACATGTACCATATCAATACAAACAAAAAGTGCCCCAGCACAAAGTCTGAAAAAAAAAAAAACAGGAAGTCTGATATTTTTAATTTTGATAAGAGTCTTATCTGAACACATGTCCATGCACGTTTTGTTATAGCGCCATCTGCTGGCAACAGGAAGTGACAAGTTTTACGATGTGACATACTCTTCCTAGAGATTTGGTTCAAAGTGGTAAGTCTAATGTAAAGGTATTTGAGACTTTAAATTGCAAAGATCTTAAGTTTTCATTAAAAGGCATGTCTATAACTGCATGACAAATGGAAAAAGATGCCAAACTTGACACGCTTGATAAGAGTCCTTGCCTGAACACATCTAAAGGCCAAAATTCTATTATAATTTTTTGCTGCCAACAGGAAATCATTTGTTTTGCGCAAACTAAACAATGCCCAATTTATACCAAACTTCACATTTGTTAAG
Organism: Enteromius afrohamiltoni; assembly: GCA_034779775.1. Classification (NCBI taxonomy): domain Eukaryota; kingdom Metazoa; phylum Chordata; class Actinopteri; order Cypriniformes; family Cyprinidae; genus Enteromius; species Enteromius afrohamiltoni. The sequence goes on from JAUYWG010000045.1 coordinate 10,648,257, forward strand.
AATTCCTGGCCTGAAGACATCTAAAGACAATTGCTCACTGTTCACTGTTCACTGTCTTCCTAAAAAGCCACCAGGTGATGGTAAGCCCAGGTGTAGGGGACCTTTTAACGCTCCTTGTGGTTATAATTTTTTTGTATAACAACGTAACTTGCTATTCATGTACATAATACATTGCATCAATGGAGAAACTAGAAAGTCACACATTTTTTGCAAAAATGTAGGAAGTTGTGCATCCATTGTTAAAATGCTGATTATCACTGCTGATTTCACACAGGCGGTGGAGTGACAATAACTGCAAATTAACAGGTTTGAGATCAAATTCATGTGAAAAAAATTATTTAAACAACAAACATATGTAAGAACTGCTTTTTATTTTTAAGTCCAAGTCATACTAACAAGAAACTACTTTAACTGCTTTACCCAAATCTGTAAATATGGTTAATATTCCAGCATCGAAATGACTAGTAATCAATATAAAATAATCTCTTTATTTTGTGTGTGTGTGTTGGTGTATATTTATTTGGAGGTTTGGGTGGTGGAGGGTGAGTTTTGAATGAGGAGTACGACACAGGAGGTCCCGCGAGTCTTTACAAAGAAGCTGATCGCTCATGTTGCTATAGGAAATACCATCAAACTGCTCTTAATTACAGATCTCCCTCCCTGCTGGCCTCTCCTCATCATGTGTGGCATGTGTTTAAAATTACACTCCATGTATAATGTCTTCCCAGACCTGTGCCAACTTGTAACTAAACCCAATTTGTGGAATATAGAGCAACAATATTGGTGGGATATTTAAAGCACACAGCCCAGGTGGAGGTAGCTGCTTGTACATTAAAAGGCTAAAGTGCGCTTCTTCGCTTCATCCCTTTAGATGTGTAAAGAATGTGTTAATGACTCCAGTTAAAGACGACCTGAGCACTGGAGGCCAAACAACTAAGAAGGCTGTGAATACATCAGCACGGGAGCAGTTCCAACTTAATGCGGTGAAAACTGTAATTTTCAGAGAAAGGAACAGAAATAATAGCAGGATTATGTTGGTAAAGCAGCCATGTCCGTGGCCTAAAGCACAGGGATAAGTGTACATTTGCTCTTTCCGTGCCTCAAGTTCTAAACAGAGGAGGATGTTGGTTGCTTTTAATGGGGTTTGTGTGAATCCCTTTCATCTACATGTTTGTATGATCTAAAGGTGTTTGATTGCCGCTTGTGGTATATGAAAAGAATAGATAAATGGGTGGTTGCAAAGTTTCCTTTCTTAATATTTGGAAATGAGATTTGAGATCATCAGATTTAAGTAGATTACCATCAAAGTCAAACTCGTTGTGCCATAAACCTTAATAAGTCTAAATATGCATATTGATAGTCTCAAAATAAGAATGGAATTTATATTTTATACAAATATAAATATAAAACATACAAACCATACTGCAAGGCGAAGAAAAATGGTAAGGTGTCTGCTTTGTGTTACTGGTCAAATTAGTTATTAATTCACTCTTTATCATCACCTTTACAAGAGAACAGTTAGTGAAAGGAATGTAGTCGATCATCTCTGATGGTCTCCTTGAAAGAAGAAATAAAAACATTAGGATTGTAGTGACAGAGCAAACCATTGCAAGCCTGCATTTTGAACCGTTTGATGACAGATGAACTCTGCATCACTTACAGCAATTGAGTCAGCAGTAAAAGGTGTTCAATGACAAATGCAAGAGAAATCACTTCATTACGCACATTGATAGCTATACTGCGGTATACTACAGGTGTTTTATGCTTGCAAGGTTACTGTACACTGCTTTAAAAAATAATTTCTTGGCTTATTACAAGATTTAGCTTTTTCTAATGAGCATTCAGGTTTAGTGCACTTCCAATAAAAGCATTATGATTAAATTTACAGCTTAATATGATCACTTTATCGGCATACTTTGAGACAAGAAGCCCCAAAGCAAAAAGCTTAATTATTCCTCTTAACAAATTCAAGCAATAATTGCAATTTAAGAGTCACCTACAATTCACCCTAGTTCAAGGCCAAGTGTTTGATTTCAATGCCAAAGGCACCAGTCTAACCCGAGTCCTGCATGATAAGTACGGCAAGCCAAGACTTTCTAGGCCCAGAGGGCTTCAAGGGACTTTTGCTGCCCTCTTTTTGGTACACCCATCCCACTACCACACCCCAGAGATTTAAGAGCGCTCAGGAAACATGAGCAATGTTTTCCTTTTTGAGTTATGTGACCTACCTGGCTCTGGGGCTTACCTGTTCGATATGTCTGAACTCCGAGTAGTCATATTTCATAGTACAGTAATGACTCTGGTTATACTAGACATTGGAGACTAAAGGGTCTCAATACTGCGTGTTCCACTACCATATTATCAACAATAACCATATAACATATAAGTTATACAATTTATGGATGGCAATTCAATAATGATGTTTTCCAAAAGAACGTCTCTACCTTTAATCCCTTAAGATGCTTATGATTGCAGTGTTTGCTCACTAAAACAAAGAAAACCTTGGAGCGAGGCTTATTGAGAACTTAACGCATCATCAACTCTGGTTTGAAATGTGTCTCATCATGCATGTCTACTGAGAAACAAGAACAAGTACACATGACAAATTCCAACGTTGCATAATACTTCTGTGACTCTTCAAACTGCTTGGATGCTCTTTCCATTAGCGGAAGATTTCTTTCCCCCATATTTTCCAAGTAAGCTGCCATTCTATGTAGGACACTTGGATCATTTATTGATTGTCAAATACGGATTCTGGATCAGTGATAAAAACCACTGCCTTCCATCTACCAGTTCAATACGAGGTCACCTTTATGACACAGAGAAGTGAGGTGAATAGCATAATGACTCTGACTACGTGGCTTAGTAATTTCAACTGGCAACACCAGCTGAGTACTGTTTCAATGAACTCACAGATCTGTCAAGCTCCTTCCAGAAAACAAGTTCGAACAAGCAACAAGATGCAGATTCTTCAGGGTAAAGAGTTTGGCTCAACTGCATGATTTCAAGGAGTGGCAACCGTTTGCGTTCATACTATCGCAGCCATAGACAAGAATACAGAGCATATGTATGTAATGTATATCACAAGGTCTCTAACATCGTTTGCCGGATATGAGCGGGCTCTTTCAAGAAATAACAATACTGACAATCTGAATTCTTGGCATGGGTGACACACTTGGCAATGACCTTTAAACTTGTCTATTTGATGTTCTGACAACTTTGACACAGCAAGAAAGAGAGTGTAAGGGATCAGACCCAGTTTTGAAGTGTTATAATACAATTGCTCAGGGTTCACAAGCTAAGCAATTGTGTACACTATAGATACTCTGACACAATGAAGAGGCAGATTTTAGCCCAATACCAAGTAGCTGATTCTAACTTTTTAGAGAGAACTGAGAATTAACTTTTTAAAAAAAAATAGTAAAACTAATCTCTTCATGGATTTCTTAGAAAGATATTTTGTGTACCGTGTGAAGTCATCATAATGGTCCTGGCCTGGTATATCTGTGCACCTGGCAATGGAGCAAGTTTAAGCAAACAGATGGGAAGCAAGTTCATATTTCTGAGGCAAAGGAAAATAAAACTGTTTCCCTCTACCCCTATTCTAAGTGGCGCATTCCCCTTTCCCAGGGTTGCCTCATGTTGCTTGTAGCTGTCCCCCACTATCATTGTTTGGACAGCTTGGTCAGCTTCTTCAAGAATGGAAAGTTGATATTTAGATTGAAACGTTCAATTGACCATTTGCTGGAACAGTTAGATCTCCACTTGGAGGAGGCCTTTAAATATTAAATTACATCTATAGAATAAAGTGCTAAGAATGTTACTTTCAAATAAAAACGCTGCATTTAACTGTTACCACTTACAGGACTGTTGGTGTATTGCACTGTCATACTTTTACTGATTTTTGTTTCTGGTAAAGTGATAGATGCCTTTGGTTGCAGCATCGCCCCTTATGTTTTTCAGAATTTGTGAGGCAACATCAAATTTGAAACAATTAAAAATGTCTCCTGAGATTCCTGTATTCTGCCCCATTCCACTGTTTTATGAACATAAGAATGTGTTCCATGTGATTATGTGATTGGCCCATAATACTATGATTTTCCTTGTCAGTTCTGCATGCTCAGGTTAGTTGAGTAGCAGAGCTTCTCATGAAGCTCCACTGGCTGCCTCCACAGTTCAGTGCTGGGTCAGAGGAGACTGTGTACATGTCCTTCTCTCTTCAGAAAAACACAGCTGGGCAGCCTGTACTGATGTCAAATGGAGACACAAGGAGAGAGATGTTAATTAAATAACTCTTCCCGCACTGGCTGACTAATGCAGAATTAAACAGTGGGAGACGATGACATTATACTCACCATTTCTAGTGAAGCATATCAAGTGGAACCTAATCCTGTTGTTTTAAAAATGTGTCATAAGTTTAAAATATGTTGGTTTGTCTTGTTACGTTGACCATTGTGCATAGGCGGAGTGTGAACCAACTCCAGGATAAGGCTAAAACAGCCAAATGTTTTAAACATTGTATACCTGTCTTTTTAGGCAAGAACCAAACATAGGTGTCATGTAGGCTAATAAAACACGTTTAATATGACAGAATTTGTATTGAATGTGATTACAATTTAATTAACAAATTAATAAAAATAATAACTATAAATTGATTTTTTATAATGTTTCCTTTCCAGCGAATTAATTATATATAGAATGTGATATTATGACTAACTTTGATCTATCGCGAACACAAAAATAAATAAATAGATAATAATATAAGTTAATAAAATAATTATTTGTATGTATGTTAATAATTAATTATAATAACATTTAAAAAATTTTGTTCAATTGCGCAATTACGGGTATAACCAATTGATGCTCCGCTGATTAACCCTTAACCAACAAGATTATTTTAAATTAGACTAAATTAGAATCAAAATGACTAATATGTTTTTCATGGACTCTTAAAAAAGCTAGCAAACACCAGGATTCACATGATCTTATATCACATCACACAGCTGCAGCGCTTCGACGAGCGGAGAGAAAACCAAAAAATTTTAAAGAATAAATATAGGCCTAAACGAGAATTATAATTTTGCTTAAATAATATATCAATAACCAAAACTAAAGGAACAGAAGAAAAACTGCAACATGTAGCCTAGTGTGCAGAGGTTCGGTTCATTTTTGTGCTGTATGAAATAGACGACAGAAAGCGACCTCATCTTTAAAAAGAAGTATCCTTGCTTCTAATGTTAGAAGAAAAAAGGGACTGTGTGAGATAATGTGGATAATGGCAGTGGCCTTGAAGTTGTCCGGCTGTACTGTGCGTACCATGAGCCCCTCAGACTGTCAGAGATTTGCCCACAAACATTTCTTTTTTGCCGACTGAACAAGCTGTAAAAAATTCCATTTTAAAATATTAATTTAAACAATATGCAAGTGATGACGTTGGCGCCTCTGTGTCCTGAAGAGCACGCTTCAGCTTCTATTGATATCCATCTAACATCTCATATTTATGTAGTTCAAACATTTAAACTAATGATGTGAAATGCTTAAACGGTTTCATATCTATAGCTTTTTTTAAGCCTGGTGATTTGAGAAGGCTAAATTATACTGACATGAACTATGAACTCGCTGCCGCTGGCCGCAAAAAAACAAAACACAAAAAAGGTGCATACCCTTGGAAGAAATTAAAAATTCTTGCCGGTAGGTTAAAGGCAGGGTATATGATTTGTAAAAAATTAAGCAGTTCAAATGAACGTCCCTATTCGCAACACTGAAAAAACGCCTAATATAACACACGCTGCAACGTGAGCAATCTTAATGTCATAATTGACACTCTCTATTCGTTTTCACTTTGTTGGCAACAGACGTAATAGATTTAATTTGATTGAGCAGTGGCATTTTTGTCCAATTTAGTGGAATTTTTCTCTCAAGTCCCCTTGGCCAGGGGAAGGCTAAGCCGCCCCTAGCTTTACACACGCTCTGCCTATGCCGTTGTGGTACTCTTAACATAAAGAAGAGTAGAATTGGATAAAAAGTCCTAGATAGAAACTGATTACACATAATCAAATTCCAAAACTACTTCACCTCAAAAACGGAAGCTCAGAGACAAACTTTTAAAGATGCCTGTCAACTTTTCTTTGACATATAAGGCCTATACATTTGGAAGGCATTGCCATTGAACACATTGAGTGAGGGAAATGGTATTCACTGGTTTGCCCCTCTGTGAGCATCTCTGTTCAGATCTCATCTTGGCAAGAGAAATCAGGAGCAGCCAGTACAGACCTGCTCCACAGAAATGTACCTTCATCTTATGTCATGTAAGTGTAACACTGTGCTGGAATGTCTGCTGGGGTCCTGGGGGCCACTCTCCCATTCAGCAAACAATCACTGCCAGCTAATAAAGGAGGTATTTGTGTGATATGTCAGCGGTTTGTGTGAGGCTTAGATGGAATGAGATGGTGTGGGGAGATAGCATTCACGGCCTCTCCAGGAGGGGAAACATATACTATTATTACCAGAAGCCATTGTCACAGCGAGCTCTTTGAAATAAAATGTGGCATGGCACTGTCAGCCGATACTTGTGCGATCAAAAACCCACAATAATTTGCAGCTCCTCAGGAACATTGATCTCTAGTTACTGGAGGAATGGCTACATAACTGTTACCTATTTACAGTCACCCCTGTTTGTACAGTGTTGTCAACTTAGCAATTTTGCTGCTAGATTTAGAAAGCTTTTCAACACATTGGCTTGGAGAAAGTTGGAGAGAAGTGTCAACTCATCATATGTGAATTAAGTTGCTAGTTGCAACTGTTTAATAATAATTATTAATGCTGGTGTGTCATTAGCTAGTACCTGTAACTGTTGATGGTATATAAACTAACCACAATACACTGCTTAAAATATGACTGTTAAGAATGTGCAGTTTACTTAAGAAAATAATTTAAAAGATGTGTAAATGTTCAAGAAATTAAAAGTTGTAAAATTTGATCATTTAAAAAAAGAAAACATAATAATAATAATAATTCCCTTGGTACAAGGTTAGACCATTTCTAAAGGTTAGTTTTCTAAAGATATATATATATTTTTATAAAAGTACAGTAACAGAACAACTTGTTTACTTTAAGGGTCAGAAAGAGGGTACAAAACAGTCATTTACTGTAAGTGGAGAGAAAAAAAATGCTACAAAAGTTCAGAATATGTCCTGAAGACATTGAGACTGAAGCAATTAAAAAAAAAAAAAAAAAGTATAAATCCCATTGCACTTTCTATTATTTTATGAACATGACTTCAGTGACACAAATATTTAAGAGAAGAAATCATATCCTCTTCATGTCTGTCACTACGGATTTGGGCTAGTCTACACATGATTAAAAAAACACCATATGTAAATCTCCAAAACACGGACACACATAAGCTGTTTTACTTTCAGTTCCCTGTAGTGTATCCTGAAGCTACAGACTTATTAAAGCCATTTATCATCCCTACCAGCCGGAGATGGTAAGGGTGGTGATGGCTTTAGGATTGCCCTAAAATATGATGTGGTTTTGAACATCATTTTTACTCCGCAAGCCACCAGCGCTGACTTTTGTTGTGATTATTGTCTGATGAATTATGTTTTGCTGTGTGGTTTGCTGTGACAACCGGTTATGGTACACGTTTGTTCTTATCACAAACATCTTGGCGAGTCAAAAATAAAAGCTGGTTTAGCAAATGCATTACTTATATTTTAATTAAAACTGAACAGACCTTAACCATAATTATTTATTTATTTTTTTTAAATATACCAGGGATAATAAAGTGACATTGGCTTACTGTCTCTGGTACAAAATTGACCCTTCACAGGGAGCTTGATTGACTAGCGATCTGATCAATCGTAACGCCATATGTGCCATTTTACAGACAGCAAATCAGACAGAAGAGTAAATTAACTTTGGTGGACTTAAAAATTGAAAACTTGCCTTTTTATCGCCATCTCTGTTTAAAATCTGCGATTGAAGTTATTTGCATCATCGTTACGTGTTTTGTGCAAAGGTTCATATTTTGGTCCACAACAACAGGATGACGCACATGTAAAGTCAAAAAACACTTTCAAAGTCTTACAATTTGTATTTATTTGCACCTTATTTGCTCAACGACTTGTCAGTTTTCATTTCAGCCAGAGCTGCTTTTGTATACAGCACTACCAGTAAAACCGCTATTTTACCGCTCCAAAAGCAACACCTAGTGGAAAAGAATGAATTTGCATTTTCATTCAAAAAGACCAACAAGTGGGAGGCAATATGCTAATGTTTCATGTTGACATCAACATGAAATGGCTTGCGATTTGTTTTAAAAATGACTTACAGTCAATGCTTTCTTTTGATACTGTAACTTTGGTGCACTTTCAAATTTAAGATTTAAAATGTTTTCATTCGCTTAAAGCTGTATTACACACTGAATGAAAGGTAATTTTCGAAAATCTGTAATAGGGGCACTTTAATTCTAACAATCACTTACTGTAAGTGTGCAAATTATTATTATTGCTATACTTTGTTCTTAAATTTTTAATGTTAACAACATCAGCATCGCGTTTATTTAGTGTTATTAGCTTTTGAGGATGAGTGAATCGTCAATTGTCACTGATGATTGTCATTTGGAACTTTCTGCTTTACAATCTAGACATGCAAAGGATCAGCTGAATCCAGACACCTTAAAGGGATATTCACGAAAGAGCTAAACAAACACAACAAAAAGTCAATTTTACTGCCAGCTTTAATACTACCAAATGGAAAGTACCAGAATTCATAAGGAAATAATGAAAGAACATGTAATACAGTACACTGCATCCCTTTCATAACAGAGAAGATACTGTCTCCAAGACCACAATGCGTGTTCCAAAAGGGACATGGTGTTATTTGTCTGACCAATTCAACTACTGAACGTTCACATCTGCAATTCAACAAAGTGTAAATGAACTCATGATCTCATCACTCTGCTGATACAATTACGCCTTTTGGCAGTCGCATCAACATATTTCCAAATTAAGCAATGCTTTCCTTGGTAACTATTATCCAGCTACCCTTTATTGTTTGTATGTAAGTCTATGGAACAGTTTGTGACTAAGTTTATGGATGCAATTTAAAATTTCACGTTTACGAACAAATGTCCTGAATTATTTAATAATTGCAAAATAATTGGTCTACAGTCCTATGGGATGACTGATTCAATCCAAAACTGTGATATAACTGATTCGAAGCCTCGCTTAAATTTGTCATTGGCCACTTTGAGCTCATCATCTTCCCAAAAGCAACATCATAGCAGTCCAAACAACCAAGTCCCAAAACCGTCAAGATGCAGAACAACAAAGCAGTGTCTGTTTAATGCCTATCCGTGTGCTTCTGTTGGGTTAGGCCCCTTTAAATACATGTAAAGGAGGCAATAATTTTCAGACGGTCAGTCTTGCTAAGCGTGATAAAGCTTCCTGTCACATTTTTGTTCCTAACTACAACAGCTCCCATTCAGGCCTGCGTCAAGCATCTCCAGGAGAGCCACACAGCCACCTCTTTCCGGCTTTCTCTGCATTCAAATGTGATCAAATCAAAAGGTGACTTTCCCCCACAGCTGGGCGGAAAAGCGGATTAGGTCAAAGCGACAGAGTTCCCCTGAATCCTGACACTGAGACGGGTGAGAGGAGGCGTGTGAGAGTGAGAGTGTGTGTCCGTCGGTCTGTGTGGGTGTGGGAGAGAGAGAGTGAGTCAGAGAGACAAAAAGAAAGAGTGAGAGAGAGAAAAGAAACATGCTTGCAGCCAAACAGCAAAGGCTAACTGCATTTGTCAGACTCCCATCGTTCCCAATGGCAGGAGGCCAATGATGGTGACCTGCTGTCTAAAGGCTCGTCGTCAGTGCAGAATCTATAATGAACTTGATCCTATTTATCCAATCCTACTCACTTACCCTCATTTCTTTTCACAGTTCACATGATGGCTTAAATGTTTTAAATGTCATTTGCACATTGTGAATAAACTAATTGTAAGAACGGGCTCTAAAACCAATCTCCAGGCTTATTTTTGGGAAAAATAATTATCTTGGTTTAAACAAGGCACTTGAAAGTAATTGGCTGATGGCATGTTCCACCATTCATGGTGTTTTTAGAAGGCAAAAAAAGGATGTGCTTTTTCATAAACTTCTATATTGAAGTTTGGCTCTTGTGGTGTACTTCCTAAATCTTTCATTAGTCTAATCTGACCTGGACAAAAGAAAGCAAGCCAGAGTGAATCTTGAGACAGATACCTGTAGAAATGGGAGAAAATAATCACTTGAATCAATATTAGTTTAAACCTAAACCACTGTACTTACTTTGAAAATGATTTGCTAGTTCTGCCAATGATTTGATTGCAGGGAAGTCAGTCAGGCATTATCTCTGATGTGGAGAGCAGAGGAACATTTCAAGTGTAACAGATCAATATTAGTGCACCCGGCTTTCTGCGTCGGCTACAAAATTAGGCTGTCACTTCTAAACGTCTTAATGTTCTAATGATCTGCTTTCCCATGTCCCCAACATCCAAGGTCCAGGGACAAGAGTGCCATCTGCAGGCTGTGTCTCCCCAGACACCAGTGTGAATCTATTCAATTCATTCAATCTGAAAAAAAGTCAAAAATAAATGATCAATTACCTTTTTGCTCTGTTAATCTCAAATGATCTGAACGGTTATAAATAAATAATGAATTAACTTCCGATGTGTTAAAAACTGAATTTTAAACTGCTGCTGTTTTGAACAGGTGGAAGCATGCTGTCAGACAGGCAATCAAGACAGGAACTGAAAGACATGTTGGGACATCAAAAGATATCAGCTTAAGTTTAATACGCACCATATAGGAAGATCTTTGGAGGTGTAAACATGATAATGTACATGGCATGCCTCCATCAGTGGTGCTGACAGATATAGTGTCCTTCAGTGGGTATGCACCCTTAATTATTATTTGGCACGCACCTGACAGAAAAAAAATAAAAGGTCAGGTAAAGTTGTCGTTCGCACTATTTCTGACTCAAGGCACTTGTCAGTAAATTTCTTAGAGCCAAGCAAAGTGATGCTAATTAAATGTAATTAAATATCACTGATGGATATCACTAATAAAGGAGAACATTTTAACATATAAAATCTAGTAAAACAACTTTTTGTTTTATTTATTTTGCAAACGGATTGGTCTTTTTGCACTAATTTCACTTTTTAAAATCGATATAAAAAGCTCTAGCATTAACAAAGACATAAATCACAGAATAATCTGCTAAAATTAAACACCTAAAAGCACATGTAATGAACAAGTCTATAAATCTGCAATGTGTTTCCTTTCTGCAGGGAGTACACGTGGAACATGAGCAACCGATTCAACTACTGGACCTTCATACCTGTAACTCAGAAGTGTATATTAACTAATGATCTCATGACTCTGCTGATACAATTACAGGTTTTGGCAGACACCCAGACACACTTCCAAATGTATTATGCTTTCTCTGGTTACTATTGTACCGCCTCCCAGTCACTTCCTCAGACTGACAGAATCAATGTGATGGCTTGTTTGAGTTTGCCATTGGTCACATTGAGTTAATCTGATTAATAAAAGCAAAAATTAACTATTTTAGTTTATATTGAAATCAGATGTATTGCCGTTATTACTCCAGTCTTCAGCGTCAAATGCTCCTTTAGAAATTATTCGAATGTGTTGATACTGTGCATATTTTTATAAATATTGAAAACAGTTCATTATAAACATATTAAGCTAGTTTGTATACAGATAGCAAACAGGTTATAATTAATGTTTTTGTGAAAGCCGTGATGCATCATTCAGGATTTTTCGATGAATAAAAACGTCCTTACTGACCCTAAACTTTTGTACACATCGTCACAGTTCGAGTTTACAACACAACAGGACTTTGAAGTCTTTGAAGTGTTAAACTTGGTGGTCTGTGGTTGTTGTTTACGGAATCGAAATCAAAGCTTTCCGCCTGGTACAGTGTCCAACGCTCACCTGTCACAGCTGTGTATACACCTGTCATCACTCCACTGTCACCTGGCCGCTCTGTACACACACACACACACACAGCGCCGATCACTGCAACACTGCTATTCTCCTCAGAGGAGCAATTATATCCCTTTGGAGTGCATGAAAGGTTATTTAGCACTTACATAAACATTATATTATGAGTGTTAAAAGTACAGCTCAATAGCAGCATAAATGATCATTCCAATGAATAAAAAAAGTACTTTAACATCTGAAAATCTCTAGGATAGTTCTTCAGATTTTAAGACTTCAAAATGTTTCTGAAGTTTACAAGGAAAGGCGCTCTCCACCTCAGGGCAATTCTTTATCGGGTATAGAGCAGACATTTGTGAGCAGACTACAGTTATATTGGTCTGATGGCTGACATATGTTTGCGCTGACAGTGAAAATATTTCTGCCTTGTGGACATGTATGTGACTTGAGCTTGCTCTTCAGTAAGTTTTGACATTTTGTGTTATAACTGGATGTGGAAAGCGTGAATCCCAAGTAGTATGAATTACAGGCCTGAAACTAGACATCAGTAAAATCTATTCTTTACATCCTGTGCAGTAATTAGTCACCCAGATCTATGGGTGAAGATAACATCAAGGAGGTGCATGGATGTCGACAGTGTTGTAAAGAGTGAGAGGAAGATTCCTCCGACAATGGAATGTTTGCTAACAGGCAAGGATATCTTAATTAAGCATGGCAGTCAACACGAAGCACTACAGGAGCAGCATTCAGCTATAGGCTGCATCGAAGCTTTAGCCCTAAATGCTGAAAGACTAATGGCACTCGCTTGAACTTCCTAGCAGGTACAGTTTGTCCATCAACAGTAGAGGTAAAAGCCTGAAAACTGGTTACCTGAGAGCTACACTCAATCTACTACTAGCAAGACATTAAAGATCTAGGATCTGCCTGCGTTCGGTGGGGATAATAGCAGTGACAAAGCCCGGTTTCTGCATAAAGTGGGAATTATCCATGTGACTAGATGATTTACACTTTCAGTCTGGCTGTATTTTTTATGAGGTACCTTAGGCTGTTGCAAACTTGCTGGAACACAGACATTTAATATGCCATTATATCATATATCAAACGTTTTTTATCATTATATTAAGGCTGATTAATCACCCAACTAAATTTCTCCGTAGACGTGTGATCTCTTTAAATATCAAAGGTCTCAATCAAAACATATTTACACACCACCAAAAAAAGACGTGTGAAGTCATGGAATGAACAATTATCTCTAGATGCGCCCTTCGAAAAAAGGCAATGGGGGAAAATGGGAGGTTAGGCGTTGTTGTGATGTTAGCTTAACACACCTGGAAGCAAAATATTTAGCTTCTCCATTTTCCATCAGGATTTTGTTGGCTGCATATAAATAGTCACGTAATTTTATTTTCCACCCTCATCATAGATAAGTCAAGCGTTTGCACTGACACAAGTCACACATTTCAGGCCATTTATCAGATTTGAGAGTGCTGTGAACAGTGAAGCACCACCCGTGATTATTAAAAAAACACATGCCCGTATTGCACGCGGTCCTCCGATATCAAAGGTTGTGATCAAAGATCACTTTTGACTGTATATCTGGCTAACAGTCATTCCACTCAAGACGTACAGAATGGTTTCTGGTGAAGAAAAACCCCACCAGGGTTCCTTTGATTTCCATATCTGCCCGGGTCACATCATGCTCTGTTTTCTCGTATGGAATCTCTCACAGGAATTTGGGGGAATTCAAAAGGGAATCTCAAGAGACAAGTGAGTCCAGCAAACAGGTACCTCGACCACAAATACTGAGCCGAGGGGAGAAACTTCAAGCTTGTGGTTTTCTCAGTGGAAACTGCAGGTAATCTCAGTGTGAGGCTAATTATGCCTTCACAAGCGCGATGGGGCCAGACAACAGGAAAATTACTGAGCAGTCTAAACCCATCATGGGTGAGCGCTACGCTGGCTCAGTAGATCATCACACGGCTGTTAGGAGCAGGACGGCACTCATTTCCTGCAGGTAGTGATGAAAGAACTGTCACTTTCTGAAGCCTCTGATCACAGAGGATAAGAGCACCATTAAAAGAAGCAGGTGAAATTATGCAAAATAGATTCAGGACTAAAAATGCAGACAATGACTCAGTCAGAGGTCTATGGACATGTATAAAACATTACTTAAATGAAAATTTAGGATTATAATAATCTTAATATTTGAGTTAAAGCTGTAACACTTTAGTATAGAGATGATTGTCACTACTAATTATATAGTTTCTTATTAGCATAACTTATTAGCTGTTTATTAGTACCTTTATTAGTAATCACATAATCAATACTACCCAATGCCCAAAACTTAACAAGTATCTTACTAACCATTACTAAGCAGCAAATTAGGAGTTTACTGAGCTTATTTAATATTCAAAGCTATCAAGTTTCCCATTGAATATCAGAATTACATCACATACGGACTTGCAGTCTTAGTTAAATTTTGTTTAACAAGACTTGAGATAAATGTGTTTGAATGTGTGAGGTGTTGAGTGTAATGAGAGGGGGAACTGACAGTGTTTGACAGGCCTGCTTAATATCTATATTCAGGAAGTTCAACACCTGGTTTATGTCATTCATTTTCAGCACGCTGTCCACATTGGCTCTGTGTTTGTGTGCGTATGTGTGCATATTATTATCATGTGTGCAATTACCATGTCTTCATCTCACAGGTTCTTGTGACTAATCTCACATCGACATGCCATTACACCATCAACTTTCCATCTTTTCAGAGAGATTCTAGTTGATTTAATTTCCTTAATTATAGATCATAACCTCTTACCTAATGACAGAGCAGTCTGCGTCTCTTTGAACAGAGATCACTATCACCTGACGGATGGATAATGTCTATATGCCCTGGCCTTAGGGATGCACTGCTAGACCACGTTCATTCGTTCACTCTTATCAGATGGTCATCTACCAATTTACATCCTGGATTTAGTAATTACTCTTAGTGCAAAATTAGCAATTAGTGCATCTACAGGTATATAATTATATGCTGGGGGGAAAGCAGCATAAACAATCATTTTAAGGAATTTTTAGACAGGCTTAGTCAGCATCACATCTTAAACAGAACTAACTGATTAATTGAATGCTTGTCAGCTTAGTTTCTAGTGCCTTGTTCAGACAGGCCTTTTTAAGCATCTTCTCGTTTGTAGTCTAAATAGCATTAAACACATTTAGAAACAAGGCAAAACCACATTCATTCTTTTTGTATGAATCTAAAACATCAGTATCAATTTCATACTCTTCCATTATTTCAAACTATGTTACAATCACTATTTAGTGTACAGTCAATGAGCGAAAGAGTTAGTGGTTGTGAACACAGAATACATTTCTGTTTTCACTTACATCATTAGTGATGATACACCTACACTGACTGAACAAAAGGATCAGATTCCGGCACTTGCAAATTGACAAAGATCGTCATTCAAGTTCAACTATGGAACCCAAACCGTATGTGTGAACAAATATGTGTAAAAGAGCAGTGTCCTCATCATTGCACATGATTACAAAAACGTTCCGGGGGGAAAAAAACAGTCCAATTTTTTCCATCTCTCACACACCAAAGGGATTTTCCTTTCTCCAGCACTGTACAGCCAACACCAAGTACTAATACTCCCACTAGCTATGATACTGATCTTCAGCTCGCCCAGATTAAGACCAGCCCCTTCCGTACAACAATGTTGCCTTTATCTTTTCCATAGTGCCTGAGATGTCTGAGTGTCTGTCAACAGATTCCCTTCTCCAGCCCCAACTGCAGTCAGACAGGCCTACAGGTCACTCGCTTTCTCAGGTGAGTCTCACCTGCTACTGAACTTTCCATTACCTCCCCTTCTCTTTTTCTCCCTGTCTTCACAAAGCAAACAGTGAATTCTACCTCTCCACCCTCAGGCGATCATACTTCCACTACCTAATATGTTTTTACATAAAGCTTTTAATCAAGGTGGGAGATTTTTCTGCCCACGTGCTATATAAAGAGAGGGGCTGCATTATTGGATGGGTAAATCGCGATCCAGAATGGATTCATCGGTTTCATGCCAGTAGACTGGAATTTAGGAAAAAAAAACTCCCCTCAATCTTTAAACTAGAAATATGTACATGCAATTTTGGTAGTATGTCAAAAACTTCAACCAATCATGTTTATCGTAATGAAACTATTTCACCTGATGGCTGCCATTTCTCAGACATGCTCTGACTCAGGCTTTGGATTTGCCTTGGGGTGATGAAACGTGACTTCTGCCTCTCTCAATCAGCTTTGATGGGGATTAATCAATGGAAAACCCCCATGTGAACAAGGACAACGCATTATTATTCAAATATATTGTGAACTCTTTTCTCTTTACTGCCCTTTCTACCTATATTTTATTATGTTTAAAGAGTAATCCCACGATAAACTAACATTCTGGTATTACTCATGGCCTATTAAACATGGACGTCCAAAACTGCACATTATTGATAACATAACTGCATAATGTGCATGTATTACTGGATTTTAAATTTAAAACCTAATTTGAATTTAAACCTGTCATTTTAAAATGACTGTTATGAATTTTTTATTCGTGATTTTAACTGTGCTATATTGAAAAGGGTTAAACTGTGCTAGAACAAAGCAACACTGTTAAAAAAGGAAAAATGTTTATAATTAAATACATTAATTAACAGAAGAATTGTCTATGACACATTGCAAATGTATACATTTCTTCTGTAACACTTTACTTAAGGTCTTCATGCATTGTAAATGATTGTTGTTCTTGTGTAAGATGGATTCTAATTATTCTTAATGCACATGCTATGCATTATAACTGTAAAGAAATGTAAAATGCATTTTGTGTAACGAATTTATAAAGTGTTATAATGTATTAACTGTGGTTAAAACTATTTATGACATCGTACAATTTGGTGATTTACAAGGCATAATTAATGCATTAAAACTGCTTTTATAATGCATTATATAAGAAGCCTTTAAGTAAAGAGTTACCTCCTCTACTTTCTGTGGAACACACACACTAAAGATATTTGGAAATTATGCTGGTAACCAAACAGTTTCACTTCCCATTTACTATCAGTGTATTACTTGTCTAATACAAGGGAAATCAAAGGAAACCAGAATTCTTCAATATCTTCTTTTACTTTCTTTTAAGAAAGAAAATCATACAGGCATTAAGTAATATGAGTGCAGAATTTTCACTGTTGCTGAGTTATCTCTTATAGGCATTCTTATTTAAACAGACAGAAATAGCAGTTTGAAAGCATGGCCTAAGCAACTGAGTAAACAGGTCAGTACCACAAACTGGTTCCATATCTTCCATCAGGCTGGAGAAGTCATATTTATTTTATTCACTCTGCCAAAGCAAGGCGCATCAAAGGATATTTGCAATCATTGTGAACACACATCAGCCACATCAAATTAGTCTTCAGTCAGACATCTCCAAACAATGATCATACAGAAGCGTCATTACCTGGAAGCCAACCTGATGTGAAGCATGAAAAGGCTAATAGTTTTTGATATCTGAACACCTTTACATTCTCTGCCTCTGCACAAGATGAAAGAATGCACCTGAGCACACTTTATTGGTCAGAGGATCGGAATGAAGCCTGGAGATGAGCTAATGTGAAAACAAATTATTTCACCTCAAAGCAATTCCTAACCCTTAACTCTAAATATGGGCATTCCTATTTGATATCTCACTCTTGAAGACCATACTGATACAAAGGAATACCAAGACACCTCTAGTGATCTAATATCAAATATTTTATTCTTTTTTACACTAATTCGTAGAGTTCTGATTGATAAAGTGTCATTTTTGCACAATTACTTAAAGACTATCATGTTATAACTTCAAAACAATATTAATATGCTGGGAGATTTGAAAACTGATTCTTTGAGCTTCTAATCTATGGGTTTTCACAGATAGTAGGTTTGTTCGGTAGCTCACGGAGTATGGAAACGTACAAGATACAAGGAGCTCCGGTTCCAATCCTGTGTAAGTACAGTTTGACAAAACATTTCAAATCTGCATTAAAGGAAGTTGAAATAGCACAGTTGCATCAACAAATACCTTTTTATATCAGTTTTGCATTCGTTAACACTATTGGTTTGGTTAAGGGTTGGATTTGGTGTAAGGCATATTTCCAACACAATAAAGGATATATTGGATATTTGATTTCTGAAACGTTGCAATATGTACCAATGTTGCAATGTGTCCTCACAAAAAAAAATGTCAGGGTTCACGTATTGAACCTGTGTTTTAGCGCCACTTAGTGGACATTTCTCTTTGAAACATTGGCAAAACGTGCACAGAGGTACATATTTTTAAGAGACCAGTTTAAATTAATGAGGTATAAATTGCGAAGATGGGCAAAGAGAACACGACACAGCTCATGTTAATGTGCATGTTATTTAGAGCAAACATTTGGAAGGGGCTTTTTAACTACTGGACTCTGCTGGAATTCCTCAGGTGCATTGTGCAGAAGACTCCAGTAAAAACACTGTGTGTGTGCGTGTGACCCACACATGCATACAAACACAGTGCATGGTGTAAAGTGGTCATGCATCCCGACAGATCTGTCACCAGCTGCTTAGAGTGTAGCTCAGTCGATGATGGCTACCACCACTGCGCTTTGTGATCCACCCTGCAGCCACACAGACAGGCCTGATTTCTTACAGTTACTCTCTTCACGGAAAACTCTTTGTTTACACCTGCAAACACATACCGTAGTCTCATCATTACCATCAACGGATGTATCAATGGCATGCTGTAGGCATAAGAACTGGTCTTAATGCTCAATAAATTGCTCAATACATTCATCACCTGGGCCGCAGTACTCTGAAGTGTTGATTTAATATAGCATTATTCTGCATTTTCTTGGTTGGGACACATGGCGTAAATCACCCAGCAGAAGAAACAGCTTCCTCCTGTAATTGGCCGCAAGTTGTGCCTGTCTGACAGGACGTGTTGCAGCACAGGCTGTAACCCGAGGAAGATTCCATCTTAAAGGAGAAAACTGCCTTTTACAATAACAAATTCTTGGAATCAGCTCAGTATATAAGTTGCAATGTTTGGGAATTTGAACTTGTAATCACAAAAACTGTCTAGTTTATGCTATCTTTTTGTCACTGTTTTAATTCCTATTATCGTCTTTTACATCACTGTCTTTAAATATATCCATTTTTTTTTTCTTAATTTACATTATTTTATATACATTATAATTAAAGTGACAGTATAGAAATACATATATATATATATATATATATATATTTATATATACAAACCAGAATACATTAAAATATAGCAGTATCACTGTATTTTATCAAAGAAATTTAGACTTTTCTAAAACAGAAAAAACAGTTTGGACGTTAGCATTCTGAATTATCAAAGAGTGTATAAAATATGTTATGTAAAATATATCAGATAAATTATTATTATTATTATTATTATTATTATTATTATTAAAAATAGTAGCAATAAAAACATGAAATATACAGCATAAATATGTAAAATATATAATTGTATATATTTTATTATGCTTTAGATTTTATAAATTAAATTTTCTAGAAATATATATATTTTTTTACATTTCTACTTTATTAAATATGCATTTGAATGAAATAACATCAAGCCTTTTTATTTCAGTAAATTCTTATTTAGTAAACAATTACTAAGAATGAGTGAAACATCAACGTCTTTACTATTGTAATATTGATAATATGTGCCCATAAATTCCGTTGCATACATTCTAGTGTTATGATAATTAGCACTGTCTGATAAATTTCAGCGTGAAACTTCAATTCAAATATAATATGCACTTGAAGTGTCACAGAAAAAAACATTAGTCTGACACCTGTAATCATAACTCTATGTATCCACTGGAATGACCGACTAATTTTTCAGACCACTACAAACATATGAAACGCCCCTGTGTTTGCCCGGGGTCTGACAGTGGGCTTTGATTGAGATTTGGGGGTAATGTAGCAGCCAGTCTGAGCCTCTGAGAACCGTGACACTAAAACAGGCGCAGACTGTGCACCACACAGAGAGACAGCAGCAGCGTCCGTCATCACCACCATTACCCTTTGTTGTAGCCAGTCAGGTGCTGAAAGTCTGGGTTAAAGAGCATTCACCAGAGGTAGTTCTCTTCCCTTCTCCGATTTCCTTAATCCCCAAATTAATTCCCTTTTATAGAGGCTCTGTAAAGTGAAGGATATTTTTGTATCAATTACAAAGCAGTCTGTTTTACAGAGCACTGACCTTGAGATGAAAGCAACTTTTAGACAAAGTCAGCCGGCAGGGAAATGGATTTTATGAAAGATTCAATGGGAGTTTCTTTATTCTGAATCATGTTAAACACTCTTAACATCTACACAAATTTTCCATTATTCATTATTTCATTATTCCATTATATTAATTAGCCATTATTCAAGTATTTAGTGTCAGATGCTTCATTTGTCAGGACTGAAAAAGAACAATACATCCTTAACATCACTTCTTTTTTTAATCATTATTACAATAGTATTTTTTTTTTAAATACCAATAGCTATGTTTCCATCCAAGAAGCAATCTATCTAAGGAGTAAAAGAGAACAAAATTGTCCTTGCTGATAAACAGACACTATAAAGACCTATCAGGTAGGAGAAGGTACTAAATATAATAATAATAATCTTTATCTATTATAAAATAGTTGTACCTCTAAGCGAGCTGATGAAACAAATGCTGTCATCACTTTCAGACGTAAAGGATGCTATTTGGGAATGCAGTCATTTAAGAAAATTGAAGATAGGCTTTGCTCAAGGGTTTGCATCATTTTAGAATGACCAGAAAACACAACATTTCAGATGCTGTGCAGTGAGATTGGTCTGGGGGTTAGTTAAGTTACCCTGTTTCATTGTTTACATCTTAGATTTCGCGCCTTTTTATTAAAGGATCAAAAGTTTATCCTATTCAGTAGTTTCTGTATTTTTTTTATGTGCATTTTTAGAATATATGCGCAGTGCATATAAAATAAAAATAGATGGCTGGAAACACAGCTAATGACTTAACTTTTGCACACTATTATAACAAACAGGGTTGTCTGACTTGCTAAGAAACTGATTCTTTTAATCTTTTAATCTTCAGGAACAAATAGAGACAACAAAAAAAACATCTGAACAAACAATTCACTCAAATGAATCAGGCCTCCCAACACCGCTGCAGAATATTCACAATGATGAAGATCACAAAATGTTATCGCACATCGTTGAAAACATTTGAAATACATTTATTCTTTGTACATGGACACAGTTTGCTGAACATAAAGGCTTAAGCTGTCTGCAAGCACATAAACCACAAACATGCAAAAGGCCACCCACAAATATGTCTTTCATAACACAGTTCCCATCTCTGCTGATAAGCTCAGAGCCAAAGTAAATACGACCTCACTTTTCCACCTGCCCAAGAACTAGAGAGTAAATAGTGCAAGTGTGCGCAAAGCGGTTGGTCAACATTTAGTCTCTGATATTCTGTTTGTAACTTAAATCTGGTTGTAACTAATAACGGTAAAGTCAAGTATGTATTCATGTGTGCATACACAGAACTATATTTTCCAACAACATTCCACAAGGACAATGATAATATTTATAGGGGTACTGTTAAGATTGCATCCCAACTCCTTTGGTCTTTAAATCATGCTGAAGATAGATTTGTTACCTGTCCAGCAAGCTGAGGGAGGTCCGTGACCTTTGAGTTTGTCCGTGAGTTTTATGATCTGTTAGGTTCAGCTCCCAGGAATGTTTTGATTTAGCACTTGTAATTTCATTATCAAAGGTCACATAAAAAAACTGAGGCTTGATTAGTTCTACCTAAAATCCCTTCATCATTCAAACCTCCCTAATTATACCTGCACTGACTAGCTCTCAGTTTCCCTCAGTGAAAGATGAGTCATCTCACAGCAGACAAACAGTATCTTCCCCTGATGTGATGATGACTATTACATGAAATGGATTCTTGAGCTCCCGTGGCTTATTTAGTAAACAGAAGAGCGCAGATGCCTGCCACTCAGGTTAAAAGAGGAAAAAATCCTCAAGCTTCTTTTCAAGGGGAGCAGAGGCGGAGTGTCTTAGGGCCATGTTGAAAGACATCTGATGGAACGGAAGCATTGGCAGGCTTTGTTGGCTGGTCAGGTGGCACCCCATCATTCCACTCTGCAACGACCCCTAACGCAATAACCTTGACTTAGACTTGGACTGCTAGGGTTTTTAGTCCGGTTTCAATGCACAAGTGTTACTATATGCAAAACGTATTTTGGTGCTTAAATTGTATGAATGAGTGCATTAGATTTAAAACAAAAGATAAAGAGGCATCAGTCAATACATAAGCTTTTATCAGAACATTTTATGTTTTATGAACAAATTAGGTCATTTTGGTCGAGTACACATAGATGCCTGATCACAAGTCCAGTTCATCACATTAACTAAGTGTGAAACGCCTAATGTCTGACAGCCAAGTAGTTTTGGTTGATCTACAGTCTATCAAATTTGGAAAAGTAAAACCTAATAAAGCTTTTTGTGCTTTTAAAGAAGGAATATGCTATCTATGTTGTTATCTAATGCAATGACATTCATACATTTCAAGTGTCAAGACACACTATTGGTCCACTTATAATATGATAAATTGCACAAAGCTGATGCTTTTTGCATTGCAAATTTAAAATAATTCTTACTAAATAAGACAGATTCCTAGAAATGTTTGATAACTATGCAACTACAGTGAAATGCTGGTGGAATTCCTCGTCAAAGTGTGAAGCATGGATTGAGAGAAACCACTTTGCACAAAGCACTGTTCCTCTGCACAAAGCACTGTTTTTGGAGAGGAGAAATTGGAGGATTGATGACCCCAGCTGAAAATCGTCTCCCACATTTGGCTGGGGTTCAAAAGCACAAATAACCATGGAAACTGCTGGCTCAATGATCCGCATGCTGGTTTCGAACACACTGGCTGTGCAGTACGTGGATGGTACAGTGCTTTACGCATAGTAAACAGACTGAGGAATTACATCCTGGGAGGCAAGATGGACCCCAATCAAAACATTCAGCATTGCTTAAAAGAATACCTCAGACTATGTGTATGAATAACAGGCTAATAAAATATTGTAACAAAATATTAATATGCACAAACATTCAAAAGCGTGTTACTTTTTAAAAACTTTTACTCAGTAAGGATCCATTAAACTTAACAAAATTGACATTAAACACATTTATATTGTTAAAAAAATTCTGTATCAAATAAATGCTTTTTTTACTTCATTCATTCATTCATTCATTTTAAATTCATTCAGTCCTTAAAAGTAACAATTTCTATACAAATATTAAACAGTGCCACTTTTTTCAATATTAATAAGATGATATCATAGCTGATGAAATCATAGAATTAAATTACATTTTAAATAATATTATTATTGCTTAATGCTTTAATAGTTCATTAAATTAAGTGAAAAAGGATATAATCTGACAATACAACACAAAAAAATTATAATAATGGTAAACATTGCACTAAAAAATTAACACTTTCAAAACTACCTCAAACAAGTCGACTGAAGGCCTGTCCTCTGTCACCATGGTAGTTTTTACACACACAATGCTGTCTTTCAGGCACAGCCAACTTAGTCATTTTGAGGTGGGCAGCAACTGAGTAGTCTAAGGTTTAAACTGCTACCATTAGTGGTTTCTGGGCCAGGCTTGTATTGGAGAGAGAGAAACCCAATCTGAACCATTAGCCTGAGTGAAAGCCTTTCAAAATACATTCCGATCCATGCACAATGAGCGCGTAACACTGGGATACATTCACATCTTTAAGGTTTCATTAAACAATTTGCATGCAATTGGCTGTGTTACTTGAGCTCACACAAGCTGAATGATCAACCGCAATGCTTTGTGTGCAGGGTGTAAATGCGTCTGAATGTGATGTTGAATAAACTCATGTAAGGATTTGACTGAATGATTGAATAACCACACTGTCTTTGAAGAGCTACAGAGCCGAGTGGAGTAAGCCATGCACAACAAAAGATTATGAAATTAGCCAAACGGCACATCATCTCAGAGAAAACAGGAATTGTGTAACAACTTCCACTCGACATTTATCTCACAGATCAATTAAATGTACGTCTGGCAGGTCCATTTTTACAAAGAACATTTGTCTGCTCTGTAGTCGCAAACTTTCTGGTGAATTGGTTCATGTAAGCAGGGAAATGGCCTATTGATGTTTTAAGACTGACAAGGCCATGAAACTTCAACTTGAAGCAAAGTCATGTCACTCTGCGGCCATCAAGTGCAGCTTCTATCTCTTTGAATGGGGAAACATCCAATACTTCAAAGGCTTACGATTAACTTTTTATATTTGAAAATCTGACAATGAAATCTGACAACAACTGTGTTATAAATGTTGTTTCTTTTGTTAAAATAGTGTTTTAAAAAGGCAAAATCAGTCCTAGTAGCACGTTAATGCACTGACTTTACACATCAGCAATTTGCTATTTTATTCAAAAGGCGGGGCTTCCTATGATTGATCAGCCATGTTAAGCATTGCATTTTCCCCCATTCAAAACTGTACTTTGCTTGAAGTCTTTTAAATCTTTCACTAATTATATATAACATGTTGTTCCATATCCTCTTCGCAAATAATTGTGTGTTATGATCTTGCAATTATTACCATTGGTTATGTAAACATTATGCGCTGTCTAATGGAAGATGTGCAGAGGTTTTTTTTAACACAAAAGGTGAAGTTTGTCGACAGAGCACATAACATGCCTTGGGCAAGCATTTCGCAAAAACCTTTGCGGAACAATAAACAAGACGCTGGATCAGACAGAGTTGAAAATGTGAAACACAGATGAGTGTATCTGTGAGGTTTTGCTGATGGAAATTCCCCTAGCGGTTTGGTGAACTCTCGTTAACGTATCACCTGCAAATAAAGACACACTAATCAGGGTATTTAAAAAATAAAAATGTCTTAGGGGTTTTCACACAAAGATGAACAAAGACGCTGCACCAAAGCACTTTCATCAGTCACCATCATTAAGGAAAATTCAAGATGTTACAATCTTACAATCCTTGGCTTGAAAACAAAATCAAAGGTTAATTATAGGCTTAGTTTTTATCCCTAAAAATAAAAAATGTCATCATGCAACCTCATGCTGTTCCAGACCTGTTCTTTTGGAACAAAAAATATATATATTTTGAGAACGGACTTAGTGTGTTTCTGTCAATTATGTTTGGAGCAATCTTTATATTTTTATATTCTTATATATTCTGCAGGAGAAAGTCATGATTAAATGAACATGATTTCTGATTGAAGTTTTTATTTTAACTTTAGATGATTAGTTTCAGGATGAAACATGTTCTTCTGTGACTTGCAAAATTTATGTTCCACTTTCTGGATGAGCTCCAGTTAATTGCTATATACATAATTTAAACGTACACACACACACACACACACACACACACACAATATGGTACATAAGATAAAGCCCTATAGAATGTAACGTATGTAATGCTTTGATGCGACTACGCATGTTAGGAATGCTTTTGACATTGCATGTCAAAACACAGAGTGCAGTTGGGTAGCAAACCTAGGTTTCATCTTTAAACAGTTCGAGCTAGATGAAAAATCTGGATGTTAATTTTTATTTTATCGCTTTTTTTCGCCTTCTAAATTGTTTGCAATCTCCACATCACATGTACACGTCACAACATGAATGTGTGCCTCGCTATTGTAATGCATCAGTGAAGTTTTGCCACCTTTTCCAAAAAAAAATCTTGTTTAGGTCTTGCTCACCTGACAAAAGCAACTCTTAAGGTGTGGTGGATGAATGAGCTTGCAGACTGACAGACTGCGTAAGACAGATTTCTATCGGCTCACATCTTAATCCACAGGTTGCTTCTCTAAACATCATGGAACAGCAATCGTCCTCCAGCCTCTGGGCAACAGCAAAGACAACAGGGAT
Organism: Enteromius afrohamiltoni; assembly: GCA_034779775.1. Taxonomy (NCBI): domain Eukaryota; kingdom Metazoa; phylum Chordata; class Actinopteri; order Cypriniformes; family Cyprinidae; genus Enteromius; species Enteromius afrohamiltoni. The sequence continues at coordinate 10,674,274 of JAUYWG010000045.1, forward strand.
TAATCAAGAGATCATTGCTAATTAATACATTTCAGCGCATTTCAACAAGGAAATTTCTCAACTAAACAAAGATGCCAGTTCTAACGCAGACCACATCTTGCCTTTCTCACTGTATGCAGTGACATTTTCACTCCTGACATTTGCCTCATAATATAGTGTGTGCTGACAAATGACATCAACACATTACATCAGTTCTATACAAGCGAGTACAATGATAACTCAAAGACGCAAAACCAAACTGTCCCATACATCCGACAAAGAACACAGTCCCTGTGTCTCACAACATCTCAGGCCTTTAAGTGGAGATAAGAGAGTATGAATGAAAGTGTTTGTGCTCAGGCAGTGCAGGCCATTGACTGGGCGAGATGAGAATCACCCTTCTCCTTATCAGAGCCCTCAAAGCGAACAGATCAGGCCGATAGGGAGGGTGCAAAGCTCCACAATGCCAGAGATTGCACAAGACATAAGGGCAGTTGCAGAGACTAAATGCAAGAGGCACAGTCTCATGTAGCCACATTCCCTCTGCTTTCTGAGGTGAGACAACAGTGCAGCTGAAACAATGCAACTACAGTCAGTTAGGTGATGTGACTCAGATAAGCGTAATACATTTATGTCCAATAAACAGAATTCCTCAGAGAAGGAAGACTAATAATTTCATTATACCTCATGGCGATGATCTTGAATTTGCCATGTATGTGTGTGTCCGTCTTTGTATATATATATATATATATATATATATAGTGCTCCAGACATCCAAAGATAGCCCACTGACAGGTCAGTGCCTGGACATCGTCCTGTGTGCTTTCAGTGGTACCACTCCTAACAGGTGGTGTATTTTCCATGGCTTGCTTTGGAACACCACTTCCTGGGAACAACCCAATTTACGGAAAATAACAAAAACCACTGCTCTCAGGGGACGTCCTCCAACTTCCGACCTTTCCCAGGAATCTGAAAAGACGAGTCCAAGCATCACAGACAACTTCTAGGAACAAGAATAGGAAGAGTGTTTCTTCTACTTTTGACACTTTTATGTCCATGTTTATTTATTTATTGATTTTTATTAAAACAAATATCATCTTACTTTCTTTTCATTGGTCAACAAAGACTGAAAAAAATGTAGCCTCTATTATTTCAGTATTTTGGCTTCTATGTGAAAATTCTATTACATTTCCCCAAAGAATTTTGCCTTTAATAGTACAAAAACTTTTTTTGAAAGTCAATTTTTGATACAGTCTTCTTTACTAATTAGAGTAATTATGCAGAGTGTAAAAATGTTTATTTGAATTGTAGAATTACGTTTTTAATATATACTAATTAATTAGATTAGAAATTAATTGATATACAATAAGATAATAGCAAACATTATTCGAGATATGGTGGAAAAACTGATGAAACAAGTAACTGCTGGGCATTGTTTAAAAAAAAAAAAAAAAACTAGCTAGGAGTAAATTAAAGTGCGTTTTAATCTGCTCATACAGAAACACACAGGAGCGAAATATTGGCGCGCTTTTGTTAAACGCATGCGCAAAAAGACTTTTCCCTTGTTTACTAATGTTAAAACTGTTAGAGAAAACATTTACAAAGGCTTGACATAAGATACCATTTGAACGAATTATCGCTTTAGATACACTTTTTACAAAAACATTAGGTTGAACAATAGAAATTAACTGAGCATGTCATTTCTGAACAACAAGTTAGTTTGTTTGATACTACACGAAGTCTACTTAAACCACTGACTGCATGAGATTGCAGTAAACCGGTATTATATACTGATCATAATGCACTGGAAATGTGAGTGGCCTCACCTGCTTGTATTTGAGGTGATACAGTAATCTGGCTTTATTCGAACTTGATGGATGTATTTGGTTTTGGCCGCTTCTCGTGGTGCTCTTCTTGGTATTGGTCTAGCTCCCTCTAGCGACCGAGATTAGAATAGCTCTGCGGTGTATATATAACATTGCAGGAGACACAACGGATCCCTTTATTATCCTGGAATGTTCTGTTTTTACCATAGACCGCTATTTATCCTTTTTTTTATTAAAGATCATTGTAATGAGTTTTTATAGGCTTACAGTATTTTTAATTCTTCAACTTTTATTTTAAATAACCAAAGCAGAGGGATTTGCTGATAGTATGAAGTCATCTGAAACAGTCATTGACAGCATGACAGCCGTTTGCTGTGGTTCTGCCTTCTCAAACGTTTCTACCCATCAGTCTAACAAACACATCTTATTGCGCAGATGGGGGGCGGCATGTGACATGAATATACACCAACCATCAATCAATATGACACTTTATGGTTGAAAACATTTTTATTAAAGCATGGAGAGCACAACCAAACACAAGGTCCGCCACGGCTGTGTTTGTCCATAAATCCATGCCTGATTCACATACAGATAAAATAAAATTGCACGTGTAGGGGTCACGTTTTATAAAACACAAGAGATTGTTATTCACGGATTTGACTGTGAGGGATGCTCACAGACAAAACAAATCAATTTCAGAGCTGTCCAAGTGCAAATAAAGATTTCTGATAACTCTGTAAGACACTTCCCCTCACTTCTTGACATTACAAATATAAAAAAATTGTAAACTGCAATATCATTTTGTTTCATGCCACTAGTCGAAAGCGTAAACCGACTATTATGGAATGAAGAGTGCTAACACATTGTTTACATTAATATCTGTGTGACAGATTCAGATGGATGAGTCTGTGATGATGATATAAATAAGCCCTTGAATTTATTTAGCTTGGACAATGTCCAAAACAACCTTTCTAGTTCTTGCTTCATAATTGCAATTATTTCATAAGTAGGGATCAAAGAAGCTGTGATGAAGCTGTTTGAATCATAAAATATTCAATATAAAAGTCCTTCATTGTTACTCTTGGGCATTCTGCTTAACACAAGCTCGTTAATAAAACTATGTCAAGTGCACAGAGAATGCAATCAAGCCAAACATATTAAAAGTAAAAGCTGAAGGGTTTTTGTTTGTCTTTTTTCATGCTGTCTACCTTAGATAAAGAAATGTGTTTTTATTTTAAGTTAAAGGGGTCATACAACCCAGTTTTCCACAAGCTCATATGATTATTTAGGGTCTTAATGTAAAGTTTGTAATATAGTTTGTTTTAAAATTTCTCAAAGATAGTTTTACGCTAATTTTAACCTGTCATAAACCGCTCTTTTGAAATCAGTCTGTTCTGTGTACTTCCCCTTTAAATCGCGCTTTAAATCTGCCTCAGTCACTCAGATGTTGGGGTAAATGACTACAGCTATGTTCATTAATACATTCAACAACAAAACACCTCAATCTCTTGGGAGTCTTGCTTGTCTCTGCGTCTCGGTCTGATGACGGTTCACTCAGGGCGGGTCTGAGCTAAGACACCAGTTCAGTCTGTGTGACACGCTGCTCTCAATCAACTATTGTGGGAGTGGCCTCTGTCGCTGTGACGCCACGTCGACATGCATTTGAGAATGGCTTGATTTCAGAAGGGGCGACTAAGTGCTATTCATTTCCTATAGTGGTAAAACCAAATTAGGCCTTGCATTAAAAATATATCTTTCTCATTATTATTAGATGTATTGTGACACTAATGAAGGAACACAATTGTTCTATGTATCAAAAGTTTTTTATTTATGTATATTTTTTATTATTATTTTTTATTAGGATTTATTAGTGCAATATGGAGCAGTTTCTGTGCATTTCACTGCAATTTACTATTATTCAACCCCAACATTACAGACTAAATAAATGACATTTCTATGTGATATAATTATAAGTGGTGATGCATTTACTCAAGCATCTCTTCAGCTTTAGGATGAAAGTGAATTAATTTTCTCTCACTTAAATAAAGATGGAATAGTTGAAAACAAAAAAGAGAGAAAAAAAACCCCATATATTTATAAATAATAAAATGTAAAATATAAAAATATATATTTATTAACTGAACAGATGGAAAATTTCATTCAGATTATTTTTATTTTTTAGTTATTTCATGCATGTTTACTTATGGAAATCTTTTAAATAAAAATTATGAGGTCCTCCCCCAGTGTCATTTTAGAAGTACAGATAGAAAATTGTGATGTTATCATTTTATTTTAATTCCAAAAATGTATTAAATTATTCATATAAAACAAATAAAACGACAGAAAGGATAAGAGTGTGCATGTGCAAGAAAATCAAAGTAACCTATCTATCATAAGTTATATTAAAAAATGAGATGATGAAACACAACACACACACACAAAAGCTATATTAAATGTTTGACTTCACAGATCCAGGGATGATAAATCAAATCCCACCCAATGCCTGATTAAATGACTTCAGTACACCAGCAGAATGTTAAGCATCGAGGCCTCATCTCTGAACCATATTTCTGTGAACTGATGCACTGACATGTGGGATCATGGTCAGGTGAGGAACTGCTACAGACCACCAAGACGCCACTAGATTTATTAACTAAAGCACGGATGCAGCTAAATGGATTCATTCCAAGTCTTTAGCAGAATAACTCGGATTCAGACCTCCAGGAAAACATTTATCCAATACTTTCCAAAGAAGGGTTTGGAATTGAAGCTCCATTCATTCATTCATCTGTTTGTTTACTCTAGAACAAGTCGGACCTGCCCTAACTTTTTTATGTAATGATTTATAGTATCATTCTAGTCAGCTTTTATTCCTGATGTAAAATAATATGTCACCTGTCCTGGATGGATGCCAGTAAACATCTTTCTCGCTTTACTTTGACAGGTCAAGAGATGGGTTACGAAATATCTGATGCATAAATGTATGCTACTCATGACCCCTCCACGCCAGCTGGATAGAACAGATAATCAAAATCAGCCCATATCATTATGATAACAATTTCAAACTGCCCATGCCTCAATCCTGCTCCAATTTGCAAATAATCTCAGATCGGTTGTACTTCCGCACTGGATAAATGAAACGCTTGGGATTCGATTCCAGAACTGCACCTGAGAAGATGACAATTGCACACACAAACACACACTCACATACACTGATTTATTGATGTGTTTCCTTGTGAGCAATTTCCTCTCAAATTGCCCCTCGCTCTTCAGCAGACCACACTGTCATGCACACCCTGACGGTGCAATATTGTACACCTTTGTACTGGGAAAAGTGCTTTATAATTTCATATCATAACATTTTTTGCCTGTCCATGTATTGCATCTAAGTGTATTAAAGGTATATAAATGCACAGTGTGCTTTTCAATTCCCCGATTTCATCTTTGGGATGTTCTGCATGTAGTGTCTTGAATGAGACTCTTCTTCATTTAATATGGCACGTTGCAAATGCTTTTGATAACAGATAAACCGTTTTCATTGTGTAACATAGGTTTTTCTACTCAGGATACTATCGTGTGTCTTTAAACAAAACAAACAGACAGACAAGAAAAAAAAGAAAAATCAGACGTGAGCAAATTAGGGGATTTTTTTCTCCACTATGGCCCCATCCAAGAATAATATTTCACTACCTCCACTGAAATCGGTGTAATTATACATATTACAAAGAGATAAAAATCAAATGGGAGCCCTGACTTACTGTTTGTATCTGACACAACATGACTTTACTGTAGCTGTGTTTTAGATGAATTATTATGGATTATTGCAAAACACAAAGGTATGCTTGAAAGAAATATTGTGTAGCAAGTGAATGCTTTGTGAGGAAGATGAAACAGATTATCCCTGTTTAATTAAAACATAACAACAAACAAATGGATTATTCTCACGCATAGGGTTTACTGGTGTTGCTATGTTAAACATAAATAAAAACCATATAACAAAGCTCTCCAGATAGCCAAAATAGCCAAAATGATTAGTCATTATACCAAAAGCTGACTCAATATCTTTGTTTTTGCCCCTAGACGATAGATACTGACACCCTACAGTAGGTCAAAGGTTTGAACTCTGTGCTTTCTGATGTTTTTATATGGGCACTGTGTTTTTGCTCATGCTGGAATGGAAAATGTGAGCATATAGTATTTGATGGGCTGACACTAAAACAGGTTACGCAAGTGTGTTGTGCAAGTGAGCATTCCTTCACCAGCCACAGGATGGTAATTAAATAAACATACTGCCCTTTAAAGCAAATCCCTCTCTCTTTATGATGTTAGTAATATTATAATTCTGTCTCAGCGGATTTAGTAAAATCAACTTCCTAGAAATGTGTGCAATCTCGCCATTTTTAAAATTTTCCTTAAAACAAAGACAAAATTAGTTAAAATCATTTAAGTATGGATGTATAGGATTCAGATCATTTAGAATTTAAACCTTTTATATATGTTTCTGGTGTATTTTCCAGCAACGTCTCCACTTTTCTGAACGGAACTAACATTTACTTGCCCATGTTGTACCCCCCACCCCCTGAGGTGCTGACCACTTGAGTTATCAACAGAGACCTTCTGATAACCATCTCTAGACTCTGTGTTTCGTAGAGCAGTGACATGCTGAATACACTCTCACACATCCACAGTCATCATGCATGGATATGTACAATCACACTCAGACACTCCAAAACGCGCTGTTTTTGTTGTTTTTTAACTGCACTAAATCTTAAAAATACCACAAGCCGGTTGGAAAGCACAGCATTTTGCAGCTAAGAAAGTGGGCAAATAGCCTTAACCTACGGTGGCCGAGAGAGCTTAACGCGCTGCAAACTTAAGAAAACAAATGCAAACAGAAAAAAAACACATGCAAATTCTCACAATTCTCTCTTTTTTCTGTTTGCATGTGTTTTCTGACGTTTGCAGTGTGTTGAGCTCTCTCGGCCACCATACTTAGCATATATTTAAATGCCAAAAAATCAACTCACCAACTTGCAGTGGGGGATCATCGCCTTCCATTGACTAATGCACTCTTTGCTGTGTACTGTCAATCTGGCAAATCTGGGAAGTAGGTGGCTGGAGAAACAACTCTCATCAATCTTTTGAACCTGGACTGCATTACCCATTTTAACTGCTAGCCGTCAACAAAACATACACCTTGAAGCCACATCTGCAGATGCCAGCTGAACATAATAACTATGTCTGATCTATTGTAAATAACCAATGTCAGAATCTGTATATCAGTATAGTCAATTTATGGTAGCCTACAGACAGATTAAAAACTTCAATTCATGAACAATTTCCAATAACATATACATTTTGATTAGCAACAACGTGTAACGTAAAATAGCGAACAAAACGTTATTGCTGGGATATTCGGAGTGATTTTGATCAGCCAGTAGGTGGCGTTCAGTTAACTCAAACGATGAGTTCGTTCAACGTCCTACTTTATTCAGGAATTAAAAGTGTTAAAGGACTCAGCGAATATTCATTTAATTTATTATCTGATTATTTTAGCCATGAAAATTTGGATATTTTTTCATTCTTTCTAATTCCCACTTGTTATTCGAAAAATTCAGCTGTTGATAGCACACATATAGCATAGCCTTAGTGACTTAGGTGGAATGAGTAATTTATTCATTCACTGTATTTTGAAACAAAACAACAGACTGTCTTATTGAGTCATTATAGTTGAATTAATATTCAACTGATTTGTTAAGAAATGTTTATTTAGGAATAAATAAGAAATACGGTCCAAACATAATATGACATTTCCTCAAAAAAATAAATAAAGTATTTATTGAATTTGTATATTTGTTTGTTGGATCTCATGTTTTTGCCATTACTACAACACATACAACAGATAGTAACACCCTTGTTCTGATGTTAGTCCGCCAGACAGCCCATCAGTGACAGTGCCAACAGGCCAAAGCAATTAAGAATTATGCTTTAATGCTGACCTGAGGAGCATGGGAAGGTCGTCTTAGGGGAACCGATGTCTAACTTCAAGGCGTTTGAAGTACAACACTTGTGACCAGGCACTGATGAAAGACTTCGATTTGACCCAGCTGACCACGCACAGGTAATGTTCACGCCTTTTATCTTCAGATCCCCGTTTCGGATTAAAGGGTAGCTTGGTGTGAGTACCAGCTTCCTACACACTCTCACACAGAAACCGCCTTTGTGCAATTCAATTTCATTTAATTACTACCTCTTTAGGTTCATATTGACTGAGCTCAGATGGTTTACTAGTTTCATTGATTGGAGGCAGGGATGAGGAACAAGTAAGCTTCAAGGGTGAAAAGAACTAAATTGTGAAGCTGAAGGCACACAGATTAAAGATGTAAATATCGGTTGATTGGCGTCAAAGAATCAAGCAGATGCTGCTGAAGGGCATTGGGATAGCTCAGAAAATGATCCACTTCAGTAATTAACTTGCATTTTTGGCACAAGCATTTGCAGTTCTCATATGCATTTTACATAGGTTTACTTTCAATAGCCATTCACATTAATTTTACTAAATATTGGTGCTGACAGTTTGATTTTAGTGAAGCAAACCATTCAGAAACATGTTTCACTTTTATTATATAGTGCAGTACTAGGACTTTTGTCCTTCTGATTTACAAAAAAACTGTCCAATTTCTGAAAAACACACTATGCTACTATTAGATAAATATAGTATATGGCAGAAATAATAAGTAATGTATGCTCTTTAGAATCAAAATATTTCACTAATTTAGATAAAAGAAAATATAATTTGTTTATTTTTCAAACAAACTGAAAAACAACACCTGTGCACTTAAATTAAAACATTTTGTTTATTGAAATAAAATAAAATATAAAATTGAATGAAAAACGTAAATCAAATAAAAGGGATGCAACTAACTAACTGAAATAAGTTTAAGCTCAAGCATCAAAAAAGCTGGTAATAAATAAAAGCTAAAACAACTAAAAATAAACCTAATATATATAAACAACTAATAGAAAGAGCAAAAGCACATAACAAAATATAAAAAAAAGTTAAAATAACTGCAAAAATTTAATGCTAAATATAATAAGAATGGTTTGCAGTGACGTTCATACATAAAAAAAAAAATCGAAATATCTTCTGTATAAAGCCTGTTCTGCCCAACATGTAAGTGAATCATTAAGACTTGATTGAATATTATCACAAAGTTCATAACTTCCTGTGAGCATCTTTATCATAGAAATAGCCAATGTGTCTCTAGGTGGCTTCCCCTCCTTGGGCTGAACACTTGCTTTCCAAAAACACAATGTATATTTAGGCCCACTGATAAGCATGAAGAGGGGAAAGGATAATCTGTAAGAAGCAGCACACTCCTAAGTGTGTGTAGGATGGCATCTCAATGGGTGTGTTTGAGCCTTGACTGTCGACAGGGAGGACAGGGGCCATCCGTGTGACACTATCAAATAGCACTTGTTGCAGCGAAGTGATCTATAGCCATATTACTGTCAGAGTGATATATGAATCTTATTGTAATTGTTTTGATATTTAGGCATTTTTATTAAAGCCATTATTAAGCATCATTACACCAATTACAGCACACTTCCTGACTGGTATTTTTTTAAAAACAGGCTATTTTAGGTGTGATTTACGGTGTGCTGTTGAGCTGACGAATCGTATCATTCAGCCCACTTACCCGATAGCAGCCAGAGGTTATCTGCAGGGATGTACTACATACACGACCATGCTGCTGGCTTTGAACAATGCACACCCTTTTCCGATACCTACACAATGAAAGGCAGGGTTGAGCGGCCTCCAGGGTGTGACAGAAAATGATAGCGCAAAGGACTGATGAGAATTACGATGGAAAGCATGAGAGGAGTAAAGAGCAAAGCACCAGGCTGTCCCAAAAGCTGAACGCAGTCCACCTTTCCAATGTAAATACCAACACACATTGTTTTTGGTCTTTAGGTCATTTCCTGAATGTGAAAGGCAGTTTGCAATTAATTTTACATGAGCATATAAATAGTTGATAGTTTTTATCCATTGATATTTGATTACTCAAAGTGACTGGAATCAAACTAAATAAGACTTTGCTGAAACAATAGGCTATTATAATATTCCAATTGCATTTTCTACAGGGTTTTTTTTCTGAATTCCATGCCATAAAATAAAACATAAAAGCAATAAAGGTAATTGCTACTTTATTACTATTATTTGTATTTGTGACTGTTTTTATTTCACTATTTATTTCCCTGTTTGAGTTCGTATCTCAATTCTTAGATGAAAAATCTGAATTTTGAATTATAAACTGAAAAAAAATCTGAATTGTGAGATAAAAAGTCAACATTGCGAGATATACAGAATTTACATTTTTACACCTTTTTTATTCTGTGGCAGAAACAAGCTTCCATGGTTTATTGACATTAACATTTCCAAAAGCTCACAAAGAAAAGATACTACTTTTGATTAAAAATACTTCTTTTTCTTTTTAATAACATGCACTGAGATTAAGTTTTGATTCCATGTTGACTTAAAAAGCATTTGATGGCGCAATAAAATGCTTCATTACAAGTGAAATTATATCATAAAATTTGATGGTGGTTTATAGCTAATGCAACATGCTGAAAGCCTCAGGATCCAAGCGACAGTTCCTTGTCTAACCACTTGGAGGTGATCTTTCACTTTTAATAAAACAATCAGACAGAACAACAACCAAAAAAAGTAGTGACAAACATCTCAAGTAATCACTAAGATACTAATAAAAGGATTAATGATGCTTTATTGAAGAATTGAATCCAGTAAGGCAGATAATATGTACTGCATTATTATACTGATGCATTTGGTTCTTCCATGAATTTAACGAGTATGAAACGCCTAAATATGTTTCTCAGTAATGAGAATTGTGTTATGATTTCAGATATGCTGTGTGTTAGAGTAAATCGAGATGATTTTTATTCTTTTACCCTGAGATGGATTTTCAAGACAGTAATACATTAAAATGGGTCCAGTATTGCTAAGTACTGTACAGACAAACGAAAAAGACGTATAACAATGAAAACGTTCTCAGTGCTGCTTTGGAGCTCACACACCCTTCATGTATAATTTCCAAAACGGTATATTAGCACCAAGAGCTACAATGGGAATGCATTTGAAACAAACATAACAATCAAACTCTTTTTTTTAATTGTTTTAATTTAAGTGTTTAACGCAAAGATTACAGACGTGATCGCACAATGTTGTCTTTCGCAGGCTGGTGTGATCTGAGAAACTCGTGTGAATTATCACGGATACGTTTTCAAATAAAGTTATTAGTTGTTTCGAATGAGCTGTGAAATGATTAGACGTTTGGCCTGTGGAGGGATTGTGACAGCCATTACAAATGTGTAACTCTACCTCAGCTCTACTAAGCCAACCCCCGAGGAGAAACATAGTGTTGTTAGAAAAGTAATGAAGTGCTATAAAAAGCAGTTTCAGGCAATCAAGATAAATTGGTACAGTATAAATAGCATCTGGTGTAGAGTACTTTCAATACTTTGAAGAGAAAAAAAACTAGGTCTTTTAAATACCAAATGTTTCTGTCAGTCTCTGTACTCCATCCTGTTTGTTCTCACTCTACTAAAAACAAGCAGTTGGATCCCAGTGGGAGAGTCCCATCAAAGTCTCTCTGAGCAGAATCCTGTTAGGCAAACAGAAGCCTAAAGATCTGCCAGATGACAAACAACTTCAAGGCAAAAGCTTGAAGAGTTTAGCACCATGCGGAATCAAAGGCCTCGTAAGAAGAGAGTAATATCATATGGAGTTTGCTGTGATGAACACGTAGATGCGAGCCAGGAAAGTTGTGAAAGTTCCTTGACGCAGCAGCTTCATCTCCACGTCAATGAGGAAGTCCTGCGGCTCACGCACTTGCCGGTGCAGGTACACGGCGCCCGTGAAGCTGTTGAGCTTCCGTGTGCTGAAGTAGCCTTCCTCGTTTCCACGCGGGATGCTGATGATGATGTTGTCACCCGAGTAGGCGGGCGAGGGTCCGATGCGGAAGATCTGAGCCGGGATGACGATGTTGGTCTGGAAGCTCAGCTGGTAGTACGTGATCCGTAATGGCATGGTCTGGCATTGCTGAAAGTTGGGGCAACTTACTCGCTCGCAGCGTCTAAAAGCATGAGAGAGGTCAGTGTCTTGGTCAACAGAACGTTTAAGAGTTTGTCCTGTGTTTAAAGTTCACTTCTAGAAGAAATAGCCCTTGATAATTCACTCACCCTTGTGTCATCCAAGACGTTTATGTCTTACTTTCATTAGTCGAAAAGACATTAAGTTTTTTGAGCAAAATATTCAAGCTTCATGTAACTAGTGTACTTCCTGGTTAAAGGTCCAAATTGCAGTTTCAGTGCAGCTTCAAAGCACTCAAGCACTCAAAGCACTCAATCCCAGCCAAGGAATAAGTGTCTTATCTAATGAAACCATTTCTTCTCCATATGATATACAGATTTGTAGTAGTGCTGTCAAGTGATTATTTGCCATAATATATGAGTAATATATGAGTGTACTGTGTATATTTATTATGCATTTATAAAATACAAACACATGCATGTATACATTTAAGAATAACGTGATAATGTTCGGGGTTCAGACACACTCTCTCTGTTTAAATCTAGATTCAATTTAAACTTTTCCTGCAGTTATATCTGATCAGATGTTCATCATTAATCTTTTAGCTCTAGTTTAACAAATCTTCATTTTCTTAGTCTGAACAGCAGCTATGCTAATTTTGTTCCTATTTGTTCTGTTTCTACCATGGGCATTTGAATTGAATTGAAAAGAAAAAATATGTTCATACATTATAATGTACATTTAGAAATAATCAAAATATATAACTATTAATCATTTGACAGCACTAATTTATAAACTTTTTAATCGCAAATGGGGGCGGGAGGGGAGTGTGTAGACTAGAAGTGAACTAATTCTTTAAATTTAAACTTCTAAAATGGCTCTTAGGACATTAACAGACTCTGAAAGAGATATTTCAAAGTGTTAGCCATTCCAAACCTGTTTGACTGACCTTCTGCTGTGGAACATAAGAGATGATCATTTGAAATATATCTCACTATTCTTTCCATATAATCAAAGTCAATGGGGACCAATGTAGCACTGACTTTAATATATAAACTTCATTAACTTCAAAACATAAACAAAGTGAAACATTCTTCCAAATACCTTATCTTTTTCAAAGAAAAGTCAACACATTTGGAGCAAAAAAAAACAAAAAACACAATATTAAACATCAGCATAGCATAAGAAAACAACAACAACATAAAACAAAATATAACAAGTCATTGGGATGTATCCATTTAAACACTGAAAAACCCTTCATTTTAACAAATAAAACATAAGCTTGTAACTGATCCCACAGCATTTGTGCCGAATGATTAATAAAATTGTGCAAATTGATGCTTGAGGTATGCTATTTCTAAATGATCAGATTTTACCTGGCTGTTGATAAAACAAACCACTTTATAGCCATATAGACATTAAGGGGGAGGCTCTTTTGATTCAGATCAATAAACCCTCACTTGAGTGTCTTTCTCTATACATTAAATAAATATGTCGTACAGCACGACATACAGTACATACTGTAGGTAACATTGAAGTAATACGGTGATACTGTCTTCTAAAACCACCAGATCCACGTAGGTGTTTTTGGACCTGTTCACTGCTAGGTGTTGTTAAATCTCTGATATAGCTGTGAATCTCAGGAGGTCTGATGGTGAGCAGTGGGAGTTCCCAACAATCAGAGTCCATGCTGACACTGGCCAGACGTGTGTCTTTGAACTACAGCCTAATCAAAGCAATCTGCCTCCGTCCCCTTGTCTTAGCAGAAACCGTGCTCTGTAAGGAGCCAGCGTCAATACAGACGGCGCAAGGATGCTATAGTGAATGTTTTTAAGCTCTAATGCTTATTGCAGATGTACAGAGCCAGTGCAGAAGGTGTGCATCTGCATTGTTTCCAGTTCCATAATATTGCAATAATTTATTTATTTATTTATTTCTTGATAAAATCAGAAAGATCATTTATTTATTGCATTTAAGGGGCAGTTTACCAAAACATAAAAATTCTATTATAATAACTCATCCTTACTGTATGTTGTTCCAGACTTTGGTTAATCAGATATTTTAACAAAATCTGAGAATTTCTGTCCAGCCATTGGAAGTCAAGGTAACCAAAACAGAATGGTGTCTTAAAAGAAATCCATTTTAAATTGGTTTAATCCAAGATTTATAAAGGAGATGATCACTGTTTATCACCGATGAACAGGTTTAATTTAGGCTCTTATTAACATCTAAACAAAATCGACACATATATAGAGCACATCACATATGTTAAACATGTACAGTACATGCATGTGTGTGAACCAATAAGGTTTGTTAGTGTGTAACACACACACAAGCTTCTGTGGTAACCATAAGTGACATGCTCCATGTAAGTGTGCATAAAAGCCTAAATTAAATCTGTTCATAAAGCTATCGTACTGTATTTTTTTCCTGCAAAACTGGGATTAAAGGAATAGTGCACCCAAAAATAACCTACTCACCCCAAGACATCCTAGGTGTACAGTATATGACTTTCTTCTTACAGACGAACACAGTCCAAGTTTTTTAAAAATGTATCCTGGCTCTTCCAATGCTAATACTTGTGGATATCAGCCATAAATCAGATATATCAGCAAGTACTGCATCGTATGACTTTGGTGGGTTATTACATCCTCTGAAGCAGATTGAGGGTTTTTGTAACAAAAATATTTTCAAATTATAATGCATATTATATTATATATAAAGTGACTTTATCAACACGCCAACATGCGCTTCATGCCAAAAACATGCTAATCATGCTAGAAACATGCTTTTTTTGTGAACTTTACTCATCTAGTTGATCTTGGTTTGAAAGATTTTTTGGAGTAAACTTTCAGTTTAAGTGAAACTTCTGATTACTGTGGTAAGTTGGACAGGTTTCAGCAACGCTAGCAGGTTCACTGTTGGAGCCCACATGTGTTCTGCATGATAAATGTGTTTGAGGAAAAAAAATCAGCGGGCCATACTTACGTGTCTGACACTCTCCTGTAGTTGTCTGGACATGCAAATGACAAGCAACGGAAGCCTCCTTGGATGTTGAAGCAAGTCTGGGAAGCAGAGCAATTGTGCGATCCAATGGCACATTCGTCAATATCTGAGAACAAAAGAGAAGACAACAGCTGAATAGATGGTTATATAACCATTCGATCGAAAACTGAGACTTCAGAAACGGCTTGAAACTTTTTTTCATTACTTTCCCTAAGTATTCTTTTTGGTTCTTACTTCTTACATAAAAAAGAGCAAATGGAAATTCAATAGTGAATCAAAAGTAAACTAATAGACTATTGTGAAGCTTTATTACGGAAATAAATATCTAAATGGCAGCGCATGTTAAATTTTACCCAGTCCCAGTCAATGCTAGCAGGGTTGTCTGGGGCGACTGATGTCTGCGGTGACTAACCGCCAGGCTTCATTCTGGAAGGAGTCAATTTTGGCCCCTCCAGAAGTAATTAATTATGCATCTCATTTTACAAAAGCAAAGTCCTCGTTACAGCTCGCCGGCTCCAATCCGCAGACTAATTCGTTTGGTGCAGGCTAGCGCTAACCTCCGGGAGCATGTACAGGCTCTTCTTCACCTCTCATTGACTTTCCTATCTCGAGAGCCTGAGGGAGTTTCGTCAATTTCGTGATCTTTCAGAGTGATGGAGGATACTAAGCAGCGCTGTGTTGAACCTGAGGTTAGTTCCTCGCAACACAATGTGCCAATTAGAGAAATTAAGGCTCCGAATTGAGTTTGTAGCATTTGGCTTTAGAAAGATGTCGGCTAGAATATTAACCACAGTTTAAAGGAACTGTTCACCCAAAAATCCTGTTCTCCATCTTTTGTGTCTTCCAAATCTATATGCATTTCTTTCTTGTAAAACGCATACATAACAACGCACAATAAAA
Organism: Enteromius afrohamiltoni; assembly: GCA_034779775.1. Classification (NCBI taxonomy): domain Eukaryota; kingdom Metazoa; phylum Chordata; class Actinopteri; order Cypriniformes; family Cyprinidae; genus Enteromius; species Enteromius afrohamiltoni. The sequence continues at coordinate 10,690,096 of JAUYWG010000045.1, forward strand.
AAACCATAATAACAAAAATACTGTGAAAGTCAATGGGAAGTGAAATAGTTTGGTTACAACATACTTCAGAGTATCTTGTTTTGTATTCAGCAGAGCAAATAAATGCATTAAAGTTTGTAATAATATAATTTTCATTTTGAGGAGGACTATCTAGAACTAAATCCTAAACCTTTATTCTCATGCTCTGTGCTTTTATTTATATGGAAGATACAGGAAAGATTTATATGTAATATATCACTTTTGTATTACCTTGACAGGTGCGTCCATTAGCTGACATAGAGTAACCATGTGGAGGACAGGCACATTTGTAGCTACCTGGGACATTCACACACTGGAATGCACAGAGGTTTCCAATGCTCTGTGAGCACTCGTCAATATCTAAAGAACAAATAAGAGTATTTATTTATCTTTAGCACTGGGAAAAACTAGCCATTTATAAAGAACAAACCACTGTGAGAATCAGAAAGATGTGTTTAAGAAACTGCTACACTGTGCTGAAAAAAAAAATCCATCCTTATTAAAATATTCAAGATATTATCGATCTCATATACCCATCAAAGGGTCCCCATCATCTCTTTAATCAGTGTACTGTATAATTTAAATCCTTAATGACTATGAATGAAATGATGGGAACTTGAGGACATTGATAACACTTCACCTTCACACGTGTGCCCGTCCTCTTTCAGGTAGTAGCCCATTCGGCAGTAACACTGGTAAGAGCCATAAATGTTTGCACATTCCTGACTGCAGGGATTGTTGTCACATTCATTAACATCTAGAGAGAACACAGTAAACATCAAGTTTTTGGATTAAAAACTCTTTGTTTGTACATATTTGCAGAAATAAATACAGTGTTGTGTACACTGGTGGTATCAGTGCAAACATACAGTACAGTACAAATGTCTGAAAAATTTGAGATTCAAAATTCCAAATGTAATTAAAATCTAGGAAAAGGAGGCGATGTACAATAAAATAAAGAATAAAAAAGGAAATATTTATAACTCTACACTACTTGTATATCACTAATCAAATTACTTTGACACACTATGTATGTAAACTAATGGTCGGATGTTCTTCCTCCACCATCATGTTTTCATATTCAGTTTGGTTTTAATTTTTCAATCAAACTGTCATGTTCATGAGGGAAAAAAAGTATTAAATTATCAGTACTAATTCTCCACATACTGTTGTCCCTCTGAAACCAAACTAAAAGTCACCTCATGAAAAGTTCCTCAGGCTATGTCAGCCACTAAGTCCTTGAAACAAACTCTGAATAAATGAATGGATCTATCCATAATGGAACCAGTAAAAAAAAAAAGAAGAAGTGTATTTCAGTCCCCTAGAAAACTCAGCTGACATCTCCCTCGTCTATTTTTGTTTTGCACTCTATTCGTGCCTTACTTTAATTGGAAAGAAAGAACATTCATACTGTCAGAGCACAACACATTCTTCGCAGGCAGAACTGATCCATGTTCAATTCTGCCAGTGCAAATGGATGTACCTTCACAGTTCTTGCCATCAAAGGCCAGGGAGAAGCCAGTGGTACAGGAGCACTGGTAGGAGCCAGGCGTGTTATCACAGGTCTGGGCACACAAGCGGCCCGGATACCGCCAACACTCATTTACATCTGCCAGCAGAAAAGATGCAGAGAACTGCATTAGTTTACAAAAATACTGTAGTCTATGGAGCATCTCTTTCTCTTTGCCCCTGTCTTGCTCTCTTCTTTTACTCTGCTATAGGAGCAGAAGAGATAAGAGATTAGGAAAATCTGCACACTCTATTGAGCATGAGTTGCTGTCAGCTTCATCTATATGCATGCTGTTAGTCTGGCTAACCACAGAGAAGATGACATCCTTTGAGTAATTCAGTCACGGTATCCAAACTTTTTTTAAAACCCTTAAAGTGCTTTATTTTGCTGCTGCGGTTTAGGATACTTCAAAAATTGCCTGAAAATTGAACTTGTTTGAGGTCAGAAGCCAGTTTTCCGTTGTCACAGAAGCTAACCCTGTTGAAAAAAAACAGCATATGCCGGTTAGGTATGTTTTGAAGGTGGGATGCAAGTTTAAGCTGGTCCTTTGCTTATAGGACCAGAACATGACCACCACCTGTATCCCACCTTCAAAATATACCTTGGATTTTTCAAATGGGAAAGCTAGTGGTGAAAAACTTGTATTGGATAGTATTTTGTAAGGTCATTTTGAAGTGACGGTTTATGTGAACTTGCTATTCTGACAAAAGTGTGTTTTGGCTGTGTATTTGTTGTGTGTGTGTCGATGCGTCTGTTGATACACACCCACACAGAGCTGGCGAATGGCATCGTACTGGTAGCCGGTTTGGCAGTCACAGCGGTAGCTGCCGGGCAGATTGTGACAGATTTGGTCCTCTCCACAGCGGTGGGTGCCCATCTGACATTCATCTACATCTGTAGTACATATTCAACAGACTTAATAGTTCTTTCAGACTCTGTTAGCATATGCTAACATAAATGGTAACAAAACATACCATGCTACTAGTGTGGTTTTTCATAATTGTTTGTATATGGTTCAAACAACCTTTTTTGTACATGCATCTTATTTGCATGGTATTATCATCATTTAACATGGTATTGCCACAGTATTTCCTAGGTAGCCTATGTTGTTTGAACAATTAGTCTTTTGTCAAGCCAGATTTCACAAGAAATGTTAGGTACAATGTTTGTGGAACACCATTCAAATACAGTAAAATAATATAATATAAAAATAGTATACAGCACTGTGCAAAAGTCTTAGGCCACTAGTATTTTCACCAACAAAAATGGTTTTAAGTCTGTTATTTCTATCGTTTGTGGTAGCATTTAAGTTAGAAATATCAGTTTTAATTTCCAAACATTATTTTTGTCATTAATAGTAATAATGCTGGGAGATTATTGTCTGACAACAGCCAGTGCTCCACACAGAGATCTGATCTGATCCTCATCCAGTCTGACATGAAGTAACAGAACAAACTGAGACAGACTCAATCCAGAAGAAATGCTGTAAAATGAGGATGCTTTCAAAAATAATGCAATAAATAGATTACACACATACATATATATATGTGTGTGTGTGTGTAAGATTAGTAAGTCTTTAATGAATCATTGCTAAATAACAGTATTAGTTTCTTTAAAATAAATATTCTTGACCCCAAACTTTTGAACATACATAAAAAGGTGTCTGAAAGGTTAACATTTAGAAAGTTGCAGGGTTAAGGTATAGAAGTGTATATTTATGTGCATCCTCACCAATGCATCTTGCTCCATCAGGGCTGGAATGGTAACCCCGACTGCACATGATAATCTTGCGCTGACAGGTGTAAGAGCCCACAGTATTTATGCAGTTAAATCCGGTCGTACATGGTTCACTCAAACTGCTACATTCATCAATATCTAAAATGAAGCGAGAGAAAGCATGAAAGTCATAATAAATGAAGAGCAATGAAACAAAAAAAACAATTTTTTGGTATAAATGTTAATAAAACTATTTGCTGAATTGGTATTATTCATGCATCTGTCCACTAGGGGGCACTGAGTGACTCTGAAGCTGGCTCTTTCTTGTCTTACCAATGCAGTTGCCATGTGAATCCTGAGTGAAGCCTGTGAGGCAGCGTTGCTTCAGGTTACACGTGAACGAGCCATCAGTATTCTGGCACTGGAAGCCCATCCCACAGTTATGGGTTCGCATAACACACTCATCAATGTCTAGAACAGAAAGAGTGCACCAGATGTCAAAACAGGCCAGCGGACAGGACAGCAAGACGCCACCCAGTCGGATTTCCTACTCTGATAGATTTGTTTAGCTTTTGAGACTGATGCTGTTGTAAGGTCCAAACTAATGATGTTTCCTCTCTTAAAACCTTCAGGAAAATCTGTAAATCTCACTAAATTTGGCAAGTGTAGCAGCATAATGAATAGACGAGGCTCATCTGAGACATCTGATAGAGATGGGTTTGGACAGAGATCACAAAAGAACTCAATTACAAGTTAGAACTTCACAGTAGGTGGCACTGTGGCTCAATAATAGGCCAGGGAAGCAAGCACACACTTAATCTCACAGGATCAAACCTGCGATTCTCCTCAGTCATCTACAACAATTGCATGCTATTAAAAGTAAAATCTTAATGATTTTGTATTTCGCAATTTGCTAATGGTACTGACATAAAACTTTCTTCAGTTTAATAAAGCATAGAGATGACTGAAAGCAATTATAACCTACAGCTCAGTAAATGAGTCAAATGATGCAAAGAAGGATTCAAAGGCGTATCTTGGCTTTTTGAACTCACAGTCGTTAAAATAACCATAAGAATCATAGCAGTGATTTATTTGGGAATTCCCATCTTCTGGTACAGTACATTCATTGTTTGATTTAGAAAAAAATAATGAACTTATATACAACCATTTTTAAGCCTCTCCAGAGATGCTCAATTGGGTTTAAGTCAGGGCTCTGGCTGGGCCGTTCAAGAACAGTGAAGCCACTTCTTCGTTATTGTAGCATAAGAGTGATTTGTTTGGGAGTCAGATTACCATGGTTGTGGAGATTTATTGATTCACAAAAAAATTTATTCAGAATCAGCTCATAATGAGTCATTTATTCATGCACTGATCATGTTTTTGATTTGCTTAAAAAAAAAAAAAAAGTCTATTGTTTACAAATTGACTGCACTGGTCACACTGTATATGTTTGATTTACTAAAAAACTTTACACTTGCACATAAGTGTGATTTGTTCAAAAATCAGAAAATTTGTTGTGTGCTGTATTTTACGATTCACTAAAAAGAAGTGAGTAATTTGTTCATGAATCAGACTGCATTGAACCAGTTCATTCATTATTTATCAGACAGTCTTTTTACAGCCCAAGAACGAGTCTGCAAATATGTTTCTTCATATTGTTCAATCACACCATTATTCCTTGCATTATATTTAATTTTCAGAACTCAGGTGAAATATGATTTCTCAGCACCATGATCTAAACAACATGAAATCCACTATATTATATCCACTATATTTTCATGATATTAGTGAGCCCTTAATCTTTCCAAATCATACATCTGCACTGCAGCAGCAGAGCATGCATTTTCAACACTGCAAAGTCTGCAATTAGTTATTCTATTCCCACTATTCCCATTCTGTCACTTATTATGATTATAATCCCTCCACACTTATTAGCATGCACCAGGCCAAGTCCTGACAAGAATCAGAGACTCTAGCAAAGTTTTCCCTGTTCAAAGGCAATAGTTAGATGTCTAGGCATCTGCTTTGTGTAAAAACAGAGTGCGGGGTGCTTTAGATGTTCGTGAGTGAGAGCCCGAGGCAGTCAGCTGTGGCCTCTTTCGAACTGCGAAGGCCTGCAAAATGCGCATTTTACTGCAGATTGACGCATGATTTCTGGTTCTTCTCTACAGCGGTAACGGTGGTGTGTTTAGATGATGAAGACACTGGTCTGGGATCTCGGAAGTAGTGTGGGTTAGAGCACCCTGACAAAGATGGAAGACCGTTTGTTATTGATTTTGTCCATATGCATCAGCGGATAGCTCCAATAGCTGGGTGAGAGTTGGACCGCTGCCATGTTTCTGCTGATTTGATTTCATGTAAAAGCAAAGTTCACGTAGATGTAACTCAGCATATTTTAATGAATAAAACAATGCTCTGTGGACTTTTAGTGTAATTAAAGGGGTCATCGGATGCAAAACTCGCTTTCGTTATCGGAACATAAATGTGCGTTGGGAGTGTACACAACCAACATATAATGATAAAAACCCACCCAGTGGTAATCTCTTTAAATAATACCAAATCGAGCCATTCTCAGCTTCTTGTCTGTGTAAGACTGAGGTATTTTGTTTTTAAATGTAATAATGAACATAGCAGTCATCATTTACTCCCAACATGTGAGCCACTAAAGGTGCAGAGGATTTCCATTTTGAAGAGGATGTTCCCCCGATCTACCTAAATGCATCTATGTTCGCGCAAATCATGTGATCCAGCTTCACCTACAGATGAGCATTAGTCACTTTTCAAACACATTAAAAATGTTACCCAAACCTTTGAATTCAACCTAGTCTCATAAAAATATGTACCTCTCTGCGCTTTTTGTGCAGCACTGTTTTTACGTGCCTTGCTGCACGTTTCGCCGCAGTTTCAAAGAGAAAGGTTCACTGAGTGGTGCTAAAACACAAGTTTAAAACACGTGAACCCTGGCAGATTTTTTATTGCGTCGATATAGATATACACCGTTTTGGAATGTTTTATTAAACCGAAGTTACACAGAATTTGAACCAGTGCTCTTTGCATCTCAAGTACTCTCTAAAGTTACCGAACTATATGAAGCTGGATATGTTGGATGCCTTCATGCAAATCTTTCAGCATTGCTATTGCTTTGAAGTCATGACATGATATTCTTCCAATAATTGTGTAAAAAAACTACACTTTATTTAATCGAAACTCTGTAAATTAATGTGAAAAGGAATAAAAGGAGTTTAACTGCCTCTAGTTTTCATTTATTTTGGTTACTACAGTGATAAATACTCATTGGTACGTCTCGCCAAAAACGTTTGTTGATACTGTACCCACCTTCACATACTCCATTCCTCAGCTGGTAACCGCTCGAACATAAGATCTGCTTCTCGCACATAAACCCTCCTACCGTGTTCACGCAGCGCTGGTCGGCCTGGCAGGTGTGCGTGTTCGTCACACACTCGTTCACATCTGCAAAGCAAAAGCACAGCGTTATTTCACTAAGCTCCAAAGTGTAACATCCTCACTCAGAGTCAGGAACACAAATAGAGAGTTACAGTACATCCACAAAAACGAAGCTGAAGCTGATGGAGAAGCAAGCAGGTGAAACAGCAGTGTAAAAATGCAGAGACCGGCAGAGTCTTTTGTGTGTTTCCATTAGTCATGGCACACATACTGTAAGGCATTTTGCTTCACATTCTTTAGTTCTGGCGCTGTGGCGAACTGTCAAGTTCTTTGATTGGTCAGATTTATTAAAGGCAATAACGCTGGCCTATGCTGAAACAAAGTCTAAACAAGATTGGAAAGCAAGCGCAGTCCAGAGAGAGGAGAAAATAATTACTTAAAGCTTAGACAATGGCTCATTTGTGGGCCAGGAAAAGGATTCAATCTGTCATGTTACTGCCAGAGTAAATAATTTCAGGGGACTAGCTGGAAATGTTTGTGCTTTCTCCTGGCCACATTAGGACAGAATAGAAAGAAAGAGCACATGCTACTACCTTTTCTATTCTATACAGCAGCTGGTAACACCATCGAGAGAGCAATGAATTTGTAGGCTTGGAAGTTTTTGGAAACCCATTTTTGAACCCATATTTTGTTTCCAGGAAGAAAAAAGAACATGTTTTAAGAAAAGTGTTTTATTGACTGCATATCAGAGCCATTTCATTGTAATGGGAGTGACCACACACTGTGAACCACACAGTAATAGTCACTAGTCAATAGTCTGTTTTGAGAGAAGGAGGTGAAAAAAATGAGATGATTCTTAAAAAAAAAAAAAAAAAAAATCCCAAACTCAAAGGCCAATTGGGGCTACTCTGTTAAATTTGTATTTCCTCTCATTCTGGCCATTTTTAATGAGTCGCTGTAAAAAATATGCTGTTACCATAAATGGAATAAAACAATAAAAATATGTTTTTGATCAAATTTACGATATTTACATAATGGTTTATGGGAATGTATGTACTGTTTTTACTGTAGATAATAGGGTAATTTGATTTAAATGTATCTTCAGGCTTATTTGAAAGCTAAATGGTATGTTTGTTGGAGCAGGGTTGGAACCAAACTCTGCAGGGCTGTAGAGTTTGACACCCCTGATATTTACAGGTTGTTACTGTAGTTGTTGTTTTTTTTTTCAGTAAAATTACAACCAATTATTACTGTTTAACATGACAAGAGGCATTTTTTAAAATGGTACATGAGATATTTTTTAAAATGTCTTTTTATTTTTCTCCTTTTTATGTTAAACAGGAAAAAAGTCATACAATGCCAAGAATGTGAGTAAATATTGACAGAATTTTAATTTTTGAATTGACAATCACTTTAAAGGTCAACACCGGGTTTTTTTATTTTATTTTTTAAGGTTCCTGTTTTCATGTGCATGATATTTAACCTCAGAAGTCACACAGAAAGCATCTCTGACACCCTCTAGCACTCTGTCGCAGATCCAGCACAGAAGTGTCAACAAGCTGCCTCATCAACATATACAAGCAGTGGCACTTATTCAAAAAATTTGCCTTATCATAACAATATGGTGAATTGCCTTCAAAATGTGATGCTCTGAAATGCATTAGAGGATATGTACTGTATGGGATGAATAATACATTTCTCTAGACTGGAGGCAAAGGGGAGTGGGTTAGTGCTATTGCAAATGGATGTGACTGCAATGCAAGCTATCAGGATTATAGTCTGTCAACATTATTTCTACATCAGTGGTGCTGGTGTGATTGATAGGGTTTAAAGATGAGAGGGTGATGATGACTGCCCAAGATCCCAAGCTTGGATTCACCTTTTCATCCAAAATTCTTTTTTTAGTCTTTATTTATAAGTCAGTGTTGTTATTTTAACTAAAACTATTAAAACTAAATTTTGGACACAAAACCAGCCATAAGTAGCACAGGTATATTTGTAGCAGTAGCCAACAATATACTGTATGGGTCAAAATTATAGATTTTTCTTTATGCAGAAAATCATTAGGGTATTAAGTAAATTTGAACAACTTTAAAGGCGATTTGCTCAATAAAGAAATTATTTATTCAGAAATTCATAAAAAAAACAATAAACCCTTTATGACCTTTTTTTTTGGTTCACAGGGTCACATTTTTGTATAAAAAAATAAATCTAAGTACTAAAATGTAAATAAATAATAAAAGCTAAAAAAAACCTAAAAGGAAAAACAAAAGTTTGTTAAAATTAAAATTACTAAAGCATAAACAATTTGAAACAATAACTAAAAATAAAAAATAAGAGCTTATTATAATAAATACTAATGTAGCTGATAAAGCTTAAATAATACTAAAATAACATTATGGACATGCACACACATTTTCATATTTATTATGATTACATATTACATATTTATTAATTATGCAAGCACTGAGAAGTAATGTATAAATAAAACATTATATATTATAAATACATTTATTAGAAATGCGTTCCAGTATTAGATAATCAATTATATAATAAATTATAACGCTAATATTAAAACCTAACAAATAAAAGAAGAGCAGTCATTCAATGACTAAATATTGGAGCACTGTTACTTTAAGAGCACATGTTAAACATGCTCAATTTTCAAAGCCTACACCCACACTTCTCTGTCTAGCTACTATTTGGTTTAGGGGCTTATCCAAGACGCCCATTAACCACCTCAAGAATCAAACTGTTTTGTAATAGATCGAGGCCTTTGTTAATGCTAACCACTAAAGCCTATGTTTTGGTTATGTCTGGAGAAAGGCAACACAAATTAAGCGGGGCCCCACAGCTTCTGGTGAGAAATCTGAGCAAACATAATACCCATAATGCAACCGTATGCATGTGAGCTAGTTGTAAGAGCATGCCGATGAGCTTTCGTATTTCCTGCTTGTGTATTAGTAAGTGTTTATCTGGGCAAGCACTGGACAAACATGCCCCGACAGCGAGCGGAAATGGTCCCACGGCGCCAATTGAAGCCTCTTACCCACACAATCTCTATTCTGGTTGTGAACAAAGCCCTCATCGCACATCTCATTCAGCCGCACACACTGGTAGGAGCCCTGACGGTTCACACACACCTCGTCCCGAGAGCAATTGTGTCTGCCGTTTGTGCACTCATTCACATCTATGATACACATAGCAGTTTAGTTGAAGAAAGAACACACACATAACACACACACAACCACCATCATAAAGTCCTATTAGCATTTAATGAAGTGTGAGATCAGAACAGGTTTTGTTTCTAAAGGTGAGGTTTGCTCTCAATTAATCAACCATTTTATTTGTTGCTTGAAGTTGATTTTTTTGTGGCGAAAACGCATGCATGTCTGCCTTTACGATTCTATAACGCTTAATGTTTACCACGTGAATACGGCTTATGAAGAGAAACAGATGCTATAGAGAAACCCTGGGGAGGACATATACGTATTTTTGATGTGCATCTGGAAGTGTAAACGTCCATCATAAATTGAATGAACGTTAACACTAAAACATTTCATTAAAAAATCCATCCAGTTTCCTGTAGAGTGTGACTTAAGTCTTTGGCTCAGGCAAAGCCAGTCAAGCTTGATTTTGTTACAGCCAAAATGAAATCAAGGTCTCTGCCCACCCGCACTCAGCATATGGGAACGCTTTTATGGAGAGACACGGAAAAAGAGAGAGAAATAAACTCTTGAAATGCAGAAATAATTCAGCAGTGAAGAACATTTTGAATATACCATCTCTTAAACTGTTCTCACATGCACAAATTGCCCTTATTTACAGTTAATGTCTCTAAGCTTGAATCAAGGTGAACATACTGTAAAGTACAATTTGACATTCATGTTGAGCCATTAGGCACTTCACGTTTAGTCAAATAAACAGTATTAATTGTTGTCCTACATTACAGTAATTCAATATTATATATCTAGTTGTTACTTCTACATTTACAGTAGAACTTAAAAGCTGGTACACTGTGCATTTTGATCTGTCCTCAGATTGTAGAATATGATCCCAGTGAGATCTTGGGTAAAGGCCAAGCAAACACTGCAACATAAACAGTATTTTATGCCAGAATACATGATATACAGCTAATATTTGTCACAACTGACAGGCCATTTAATATTATTAACCCATGTCACATTTTGATATCCTCACTGGAATTTAAAATGCTACAAAATAAAAGTATATAAAAACTAATTGAAAATGTAATTAATCCATAAAAAGTAATTAATCAAAGTGTATTTACTGTATCATAAACAATATATTTTTCATTTTACAGTACAATGATTACAATCATTAAAACTAATTTCTAGTGACTGTTTCTAAGTTGCATTCAATTACGTGCCTTATAATATTTGTTACATAAAGTGTTTTACTGTAATATATATATATATATATACTTATACCGTATATGCCACTGTTCTGTATACTGTAAATTAAATAAATTATTCTCCACCAACAAAAGATTGTTTTCTCATCTGGTTTATATTAACAGCTGTGCATGGCAATTTTATTAGCGCCTTGCATGACCAGTTTAGTACATGGAACGGAAAGACCTTGAAATATACTGTCTGCAACACTATCAGTACTGTAAATAAACATGTGGTAAAAGTGTCAGATCAGACAGGAAGATTTATTGTGAGAGAGCGGAGCTGTCGAACCCAGGGCTGAGGTCACTGTTTATTATTGTAGTCAGGGCTGAAGGAGAGTAATTGGTCGTGGATCAGTGAAGCTGAAGAAAGCAGATCCTCAGGTAAGACTGTGATGTTTAGGTCATGAAAAATCTCTTGTCATAATCCTTTGGGTATAACTGCTATACATGAGCGACTCAGTCTAAAAAGGGATTGGTTAGTGTGGTATGACAGTTTTATCAGTGTTTTCTGACAGGTGTGTTGAGAAGAGGTTGTGTGGTTTTGAGGCAATTTCGAGTACTTTACCTTCACAGGTGTGTCCGTCAGGCTTCAGAGAGAATCCTGGGGAACAGGAACATTGGGCCAGTTCTCTTACAACAGAACACTGCTGAGAGCAAGGCCCGTTACCTGAAAATTCAGTTTTTTATACATTACATTTTATGTCCTACGCTAAGGATTATATTATTATTCTTTAAACTTAAAATGATACGTTTTCAACAACCCCCTAAGCCTAATTATTAAAAGTTGCATAATTTGTGCTAAAGAAATCATTGATACCTCAAAGCTGAAAAGAAATGAGTGGCAATGTGATTTTGTCCATTTTTCTGACACTTCCAGGATGTGTGAGAGAGTGGCGAGTTATAATAAAAAAAAACAATGAATAATAAATAAAATAAAATTGATATACAATTATAGTTCATGATAGTATTTTAAATTAGTTTTATATTTTCAATTGTATTTTATATTTTGTTCTTTAAATTTGAGTGATTTTGTTGTGTTTCTTTAATATTTGAATATAGCTTGTAATACTTTTGTTTCAGTTTTAGTTAAGTTATTTTTAAAATTAAAAATTATGCTTTTTCAACAAGCTGAAAAAATGTGTGTGTGCATATATATATATATATATATATATATATATAATTTTATTTTTATTGTTTTCCAACTTTTTCCAAGAGCCCAGATATCAGGCTGAGTGTGTGCTGCCTTCTGTATGGTCCTAACAGATTTAGTTAAAAATTAAACTGTAATCAGCATGACTTAATGAGTCGCCCAGATACATCCAGATCATCGCACTGATTGATACTCCAGAAACACGACAGTGGCCCAGACAAGACACAGACTTCCAGTAAATGCTTAAGTCCTTAAACGTCTACCATCAATCCCAAACCAGATATACATTAAACCTTGTGGCGTACAGACTTATCTTGTTAAGTGCTATATCTTCTGTATAGCCTGCTGAATGAGGAGCAAAGGAGTCAGTGAAGTTTTTTTAAGCGTGTTTCAATTAAGATAACATATGTAGTGCAGAACATCAGATCAACCGTATAGAACCTGTGAGGCTACAGTACCTGATCTGGAATTTAGTTCTCTGTCATGGTGCCAGAACTTTAGAGATCATTGAAATATTGTGTCAGTCTCATGACAATTGAAAAAATAATTTTATGCGCACATCAAAACAATCCATTATGCCAAGACGTGACTAACAGACTGGCTGCTGATCAAAAACCACTTCATTTCACATAGAGGATTCTGAGTTCTGCCAACCACAAAACATTTGCATATTTTTTTTCCTTTATGAATGAAGCTCAGAAAAAGATTTGATTAGTATATTTATATATATTTTTATATACCTTGCATCAATAATTTATAAGTACTATAAGAACTATAAATAAGGACATATTTAATATGTACTGTATGACTGTGTAAAATCATCTATATATCTATCCATCCATCTGTCAATTGTGTGTATATATATAGTATATGTGTGTGTGTGTGTGTGTGTGTGTGTTTAAAAGCTAATTCACAACTGTATTTAGTGTCCACTTGTGATCAGCCAAATACCAGGTGTAAATATGGCCTAAAGTCCTTTTATTTCCTGTAGAGTGGATAATGAACTGCTAAATTGTATACCACTTACCAGCACATGGGTTATGTAAGACCAGGGTTTGAGGAGAAGTTTCTTGTCTTGGTGGAGGTACAGTTATCACCCTGTCTTCCTCACTAACTCTGTTGTCCTCCTCTTTGCTCTCTGTGAAAAAAGTGAGAGAAAATCATTCTTTTTCATTCTTTATCCTGTCAGATGGTATTTTTGGTAGAGAAACTGCATATGATTGAGAGTTTCTCTCCAACATTTAATCATGACCAGATGAGAAATTATGGAAAGTGCTTTGATTTGTGACATTTGCCAACATATATCTTGTCACCAGAATTCCTAAAGTCAGCTGAAGGCTGCTGGAGAGAAGGTACTTGTTGTGTATCATTACTTCATTCCTAACATGAGATCATGAGACAAGTTTTAAAACTGGAGCAGCACAACACTTCCATGTCACCAGAGACACTAAAAAAATATTGATACATGATGACAATCCCATCATGCCTTGGTGTTGTTAGGGTTTGGCCGTATAACCAGGGAAACAAGACATAATTACAAACTAGCAAAACAATTCAGGCAAAACAAATGTAGACTGCGCTATCAGCCTATCACCAAAAATGCACTATTGTCATTATTTACTTGTGGGCTTGAAATATAAAGATATTTTGGATACATTTATGATACTTTTTCAACATTCTTAAAGGGGTAGTTCACCCCAAAATGAAAATTTTGTCATTAATTACTCGTTCTTTTCTATTGTTTTTACAACGTTCCTAAAACTGGGACTATTTCAGTTGTGTTGCTGTCTATGGAGGGACAGATGGCTCTCTGATATGATCCAAAATTTCTTAATTTGTGTTACGAAGAGGAACAGAGGTCTTATGGGTTTGGAACGACATGAGGGTGAGTAATTAATGACAGAATTTTCTTGAAATAATTGTATTTTGGATATTCATGTGGGTCCTTAGAGTTTAAAGGATTAAAAAATAATATATCAGGAGGTCTAATTCAATGACTCATCGTAAAAACGTTCGCTCGACTGCTGTATGTACAGTCACGCATCTAAAGGCACTCATAGTGCATAAAGACGAGACTTGCATAAGCTATGTTGTATAAAAAAGCATATCTCTGCTGTGAAAATCAATGAATAACATTCTTTCTGGGTTCTTTCTGGTTCTGGGGATATTTTTCAGGATATTTCATTGAAC
>JAUYWG010000045.1:10712726-10724607 GCA_034779775.1 Enteromius afrohamiltoni
ATATATATATTTATTTATTTATTTTTATTTTTTCCTGGGTTTTTATAAGAATGAATAGCGGTCTTTTATATTTTAAGACGGGGCTTTGTTGTACTATATATATACACATATTTAGGTGTCAATGTCACCAAAAAGGTTGGCCAAAAATTTCGGCTGAAGGAGATCAATCAGCAGTAGCCTTTTACACTGTATTACATGCAAAGACTGATACAGACAATTCTCAAGAAGTTCATGAGCCACATAAAACTGGTCCTGTAACCTGTAACTTCATTAAAGGGATAGTTCAACCAAAATGCAAATTCTTCTTTCATTTACTCACCTTTGAGATTCTAATTTTGTTAGGCACAAAAGAAAATATTTGGAAGTGGAGTAGAGAAGTGGAGGGTGAGTAAATGATGACAGCATTTTCGTTTTTGAGTGAATTATTCCTAATTTTTGTGGTCAGTGGTTTTTGGGTCACCCACATATACTTTACTGGTCAGAGGACATATAACAGCAACGGATTCTGTGGTGTACTGTAGAACATAGAAATGGTCAGTCAACTTACCCACACACAGAGTTGAGGTCTTCTGTTTTGACAGGCATACGGTTACAGTGCTGGTTCTCCTCTGCCCATTTCTGCCCGGCCACACAACAGCTCTCCACCAGTCCTGGAGGTGAAAACGCCAAGAGGACAGAACATCTCACACATCACTTTTATCTTACATAAACCAGCCAAAAGAATAGAGAGTTTACAGTGAACGCTTTTCTGACAAGAAAAGGGTAGACAGGCAGACACGAAATTCAGCAATGATAGAGCCCCAGAGGCGAGCCAGACAAGAAGTCCAACTTGGATTCATAGGAAAAGCATAAAAGATGTAACGGCAGCCTTGCATGAAGGAAAACAGAAAGACTCACTCAATGCGGATGGGACACAGTCATGGTATGTGCATCATCATAAGCGTCATTAACTCAGCCTTCAAATATTTGACTTTAAAAAGCACCAATTTCAATAAGTCAGCTATTGAAAGTGAGTTCGAGGAGCATATCCGCCTGATCTTTTCAATATATTGCGATACAAAGAAACAAGAATTTAGTAATGACTCATTTCAACACTTGACATTTTGAATTATTCATCCCTCAGTGTGAATGAAGGCCTGAATTAAATTACGTACAAAATCCGTTTGCTAGAGTGATGGATGAAAACCATATAAATGTAGGCAAAAAATACTTTTCTTGTCAGACATGCTGTAAATCAGCTTAATTTTAGAAATGTGAAGTAGAAAGTATAGAAATGTAAAGGGGACCTGATTCTCTTAAGTACAAGTCTGACACAGGTTATTTCCTATTTTCCTATTATAAGGTAATAAAAAAAAACTTTCTCAGGTGTAAGTCTTAAAGCCCCTTCATAGAAATATTAGCTAATATTCATTGCAAACCTTTGGTGTGACTCATACTTTGAATAGAAACAATGGGTTCCCATTGAGGTATTCACTCCATGAACTATCACCTGGAAAAGAACTAAAAGTTGGTACAAGGAAGTGCATTGTTAAGTATTTTTGAAAGCTCATTTTTCACAATTTTATAAATAGTATGTTATAAGTTTTGCATATAGCAAGGCATGTTTTGTTCAGTGAAATATACAGTATGTTTAAATATTTAGCATATTTCTCATAGGTTAAAATGGTGAAAATGTTTAATCGTTCCTTTGTTAAAAAGGCTCTCAATTAGTTCTGCTTCAGGTCTCACATTTGAAACTGTTGTGACCCAATCCGGTTTCAAAAAGTTTATCTAAGAAAAAAAACTATTTTTCAGTAAGCAAATAACATTAAATATGAATGAGTTTAATATTATTATGCCATCATTTTTTAATTATTATTAATAATAACAATAATCATCATCATTGTCATGCAGAATAAATACAGAATATACATGTTATTGTATATTCTTAAATATATTTATTATATTTTATTGTAAAAGTCGTACTAATTATTTTTTTTAATGAATAATTGTATTATATATTATTATATATACAACCCAATTAGAACTGAAATGCGCCTCATTCTCACTTTAAGGTATACCTTAATGTACAAACTGACATTTAACCAAGTTTTAATTTAAACAAATACACCCTGAGAACTATTTACTAAAGGTAAAATTGTGACAACTAGTCATCCATCTCCTCTATAACCAGACACACATTCATAATCTATGAATTTACTTGAAGAGGATCTGATTGTAAAATCGCCTGAGCAGTGACATGAGGCCCAGGGCGCTCCGGGATTCCTGGAATGCTTGACAGGGGTCACAAGCTGCTGTTCCAGGTGACTTTTTGAACTTTGTGATAAACTTCCATCTGTACTAAATATCTTGGAAACAATAGGGCCCCTAAGCTATTTATAGTTAATCAGTGGACAGACATAGACATAAACAGAGTGGAAGGTCTGATTGGCTTTCATGAACAACTAAAACATATTAATTCAGTCAAATGTGCAATCTGTGTCTGCAGAAGTCTTAGAAAAAAGCTTGCTGAAATGAAACGCTTGTCATTCACAGTTCTTCACACCCCTTGTCTATTTGTTTTTTTAAATATTTTGGCTAATTTGATTATGCTTGAATGTGCCAACAGCCACATAATACTGTCAGCTCTGCTTTGCAATTTTAAAATAAAAACTTACCAAAAATAAATAATTGCCTGGGCCAGTACAGTACATTTGATGAGCATATGAAGCAGTAGAAGTTCTGCCGTTGATAAAACAGCTGACTTACTGATTGTTCTGATTAAATCAGACAAGTAATCATCAACAAAAAGGTCCCTATATAAAGTCTATCTCAGTTTAGAGTCCAACAAGATAAAATTACAAGCGGAAAAAGGGTACACGGTATATATAAGGTTTCATTTTTTGCTGCACTGTGCAAATCACTCATGTTCCACAAGCAAAGCCATAAAAAGCATGGAGAAGCACCATATGTTCTTAGTTTTCTTTGCATTGCGAGTGCAGTAAGTCGTGTGGCATTTTCACATTCAGTGTGAATTAAAAAAAATGTGTAGGCCAGGAATCTTCCTGATACCTTATGTACATACTACAATATTTATTAGAAGATTGTTTAATGCTTAAAACGTTTTCATGCTTGTCTTTAAATATATTAAATACAGAAGAGGAAACTGCTGCGTCTCCAGAGACAGAGTGACTTGAAATAAGCCCACAGAGATAAAAAAAAAAAAAAAAAAAAAAACTGACCTCGAGACAAAACTCAAGTCTCAC
Organism: Enteromius afrohamiltoni; assembly: GCA_034779775.1. Lineage (NCBI taxonomy): Eukaryota > Metazoa > Chordata > Actinopteri > Cypriniformes > Cyprinidae > Enteromius > Enteromius afrohamiltoni. Next base: position 10,715,972 of record JAUYWG010000045.1, read on the forward strand.
AGCAATCAGCAAAAAAAAAAAAAAATTGCTTTCCTGTTTAACTTTCACAGCCATAAAACATGACTGATGCCCTTTTTTGAGCCTTGAATTGTATTGGGATTTGTTTATTTGTACAAGGGCATAGTTGTTCCCCTTCAGTCGAGTCACTCCGACGTTACATATGGGAATTTGCATGCCAATCGCCTTCGAGTATTTAGAAAAGGCCAATGAATATTGGCATACACTTGATTACAGCCAAGTGCACCTCGTCACTACGCGAGTATAAGAGGGCACAGTAGTGCACTTGCAGCTTTTTGCTTTGGCGCCTTGCTGCATTGAATGCCAGTGTTTGAGTCACAGAGAAGAAAGAAGTCTGTAAAAAAGTTCCTGCAAGTTCACGCTCTCTCCTCGTCATCAGCAAGGACTGGGCGACTGATCGATGAATCTCGCGGGCTGGTAGCCTTTTTAACGGCTCTGAGGCAAAGCCAGCCTTTGCGCACCAGCGAGCGACCTCACACTGAGTGCACAGCGTGCCGCGAGAGGTCCTTCCTGGGCAAACAGGGCAGAAGAAAGCAATTTCTCACGGTTGGAGAGGTGTTCTTCGGGATGTCGATCCGAACGTGCGCTTCTGGGTGCAGGAGTTTCCTCACCTCTTCAGACGGGGACTCCTTTGGAGCACACTAGGAGGCTGCGATGTCGTCCACTCCATCAAAGGGAGAGTTGGCGGGCAAGGCTAAGGCCGGTTCGGGACAGTGCCCCTATGCGGTCGCAGCACCGTCCCAGGCGGATGACGAGCTCTCGGCTATGCTCCGAGCCGCCGAGGGGATCAGATTGGAGGTATCACGTGTGCCCCCGTCTGATCCTTTGAGGCTGGATGACTGGTATCTGGGAATCTCAGGGTCTGGCCAAGAACACCCGCAAGTCAAAGAATCGTCCCTGAGACGGGCAGCCCGGAGGTGATTGAGATTGTTCTCCGGGGAACAACATCTGCGCCTCCACTCCTGGAGGAGGGCCGGGAGCACCCTGGATCGAACCAGCTGAGCACGACGGTTATCATACCTTTGATACCCCTATCGACCCAGCTGGAGGCTTGGTTACAGCTTTCCAATCCCTTGCAGGGGTTGATACGGCTGGTACGCCTCAGCTATGCGACTCAGTTCGCCAGGGCCCGCCCAGCTACAGAGTCTGCTGACTGTGACAGAGCAACTGTCTGCACTGACACGGATGCCATTGTCCTGCATGTGGTCCTACTGGCGAAGGACGCAATCGAGCCTGTCCCTCCAGCCGAGATGAGGTCAGGGTTCTACAGTCCCTATTTCATTGTGCCCAAAAAGAGAGGTGGGCTGAGACCCATCCTGGACCTTCGAGCTCTGAACCTTCGTAACCTTAGACGTTATGTTACTTCTTTATTATGAACGCCTTTACGCCATAAAAGCGGGTGGGCTTAAAAGGAATAGTAAACACAAAAATAATCTTTTACTCACCCACATGCTAAATAGTTTCGGCTCCCATTGATGTCCATTGTATTTTTTGTCTTTATAGTGAATTATAACTGACCTACATTGTTCTAACTATTACCTTACTGAAAAAAGTCAGTAAGGTTTGGAATGACATTAGGGTGCATATAGATGATAGACTTTATATTTTGGGGTTGACTATCCCTTTAAATTATGATTCATATAAGTGGAATATGCAGCTACAAATAAATGGTGAAATCTGTAAATGCGCTTTTCAATAAAGGCTCAGAAACAGTAACACGTGTCTTATTAAGCCCAGATTTACTTTGCATGAAGGCCTTGTGCAGTAAGTTAAACAAAGTTAATGTTTAGACTTTGACTTGATGACATTAAAACATCCATCTCAAGGATTTTCTTCAAATATTTTTTCAAACGCCTAAAAGGCAGTCGCATCTCTGTATTGATCTTGAAGTTCTTGAAGCTTGTCTGTAAGGCATCCCACAGATAACACATGATAAATGTTCACACGAAGGGGTGGGCGCTAAAATGAGAGCTGTTTCTATTGCTATGTTAGATCATCATTAGGTCATCTGTAAAGCAGATGGTTACAATACAATGCTCTCTTCAAAACAGGTCCTCTCTGAGCTTGACAGATTTAGCTTTTTCTTTCGCAGATGGTCACAGAACATCTGCAGGATCAAAACAAGGGAGACTTGTGAAAGTCTTGGATCGAATCAGCGAACAGTAGGTTGGCACTTTAGTAAACTGCCAGAAAATACAGAAAAAATGTTTTATCATTTCAGTATTTTCTTTCAAATAAAATCATTGATCAATAAATATTTTTTATAATAAAACAGTTGGGTTTATATTTATTATTTATAAAATATTTATATTTTTCATTTATATACATAAAAACAAACATCCAGAATTTAATCTGAATAAAAACAAATATTTATTGTTTTATTTATACAAGTAAAACAAAATCTGGTTAACATTATTTAAAAAGCCTTTAATGTTTTGCTCACATTTGTTCAACAGCAGCTCTTCAAGAAACGTCGACCAATTTATGTTACTCATAAATTCAAAACCGCCATTCCACCAAAAAAAAAAAAAAAAAATTCCATTAGTGATTCCCAAAGGAACTCACGGCAAATTAGCTTAGGTCGACCTACAAATTGACGTCAAGGCTGAACAGCTCTTTTGGGTTTCACAAATGCCATAATCAGCCACAAACTGCAGATTTAGTCAAGCTAATGATCTCATTTTTAATCTTCTCAAAAGCGTTCATGGCCCACTGGTGTTCAATGACATATCTGTGATGACGAACTTGAGGTCAAAAGTTGAATTTCAGTTGACTAGTCATAGAGTCACATTTTGACCCCTTAGTGGCGATTGTCTGATCTGGTCAACCGTATTGACGAGCTCTTGACTTTGGTTATTTACTCCCAAAGCAGATAATGTGAGATCCATTCTTCATTCCCACAGAAAAACAGTTTTTAAACAATCAAAATATTTATTCTGTTTTGTTTTAAACTGTTTTATCAAATGGCACCAATAGAATCTTTCCTTTCCTGTTTGAATCAGGAATTTCAATGAGAGCCTCTATGTTAGTTAGAAAAGACAAAATACAACGTAACATCAACATTACGCATGCATCATTATGATATGTTCCATAAACAAACAAAGACTGTACATCACCAGCAAGCCAATGTTTAAAAAAAAAAAGACATTTTTCCTGTTGTTTGGACTTCAAACACAACACTGAGGAACTAAACACTTCTAACCAGACCCAGACACTTTCAGTGGAGCTCTGTGTTCGAATTCGTTTAAATATGGTAAAATGTTTTCCAATATATACAGTAAAATAAACAAACCAACAGTGTATAAGAGACTGATATAAAATCTTCCAAACATGACAGCTAGTCAAAATGATTAAAAACCTCACTGGATACTCAAACTAATGACAAATGTCACCTCACAGGGGACACGATTTCAAATCTGAGCACATCGCTTGGTTGTGACATCTCAGACAGTTTTAACGGTGACAAATACACTCCCAAACACTGACACAGGGCCACTAACTTGCAAAGCACATCACTTTGACATTAAGCACTAGAGGGGCGTTGAATGCTAGCTTTATTTCTGGCTGCATTTCAGCACAGGGCCTCAAACGTACATTTTCCCATGCACTTCAGAATGTGCACTCATAGCCTTTTTTTTTTAATAAACAATATCTATAAACTCAGCGCTTTGAACAAGTGCCTGAAGCTTTTCAATTTTAAGCAAGCATGCCGAGCTGTTCTCCGCTCGTGAATGAAAATTGATTTCTTCTAAATTAGTAGACTTATTCTCACATTACCCACGTTGAGCGGTCTCCATTTTTTTGTTTTTCTAAATCACCTAATGGAAAAGCTCTGCACAAATAGGTTCGGGGGAAAAAATAACAGGGGCTTGCCTGGAAATTAGACATGGATATAATGCAAAACCAATACCATGATATCTTCTGGACATCCCTTTCTGCTCTGTCATTATGATAATTGGAGCACTAGGTAATGGCAAATGGCACTTCATACTTTATATTATACCTTTGAGTTGCTTATGAGTTCCTTGTTATTTTTATAAATGCAATATCCAGTAATACGTTCCCCTTTAAGCAAAAATAAATTAATTGATTTAACAGAAAACATTGAAAAGCCATAAAAAAGCAACATATTTATGAATAAAAATATTAATGATTCTCGAAAGCATTTGAGTAGGCCTCATTATTTGAGAGTCATTAGAGAGCTCTTTTCTCATGTTAACTCTTATGTAATGTGTAAACTTCTGTATATAACAACAACCTGCTGTGCTTTATTAAATTCAGCATCTCCTCCTTCTGTCACTCTTCTGTAAATTACACAATACTCAAGACATGTTTTAATTGCACTAAAAGCCTTCAGATGCATAATGCATTTCCCGGGACAATGAACTCCCAGGCTTTGTTGGTAAAATTCTACATAAAGTCTCTTTGTTTAACAAGTCTAATATCTTGCAGTGACCTGTATCCCCAACCGGTTCTCTGCACTCAATCGAGTTTTTCGCGTCGGGTAATCTATCACTCTCAGGAACACATCAACACGCTTTTGTGTACAAAGGAACATCCAGGAAAGAGGCGGGGGCGTAGCTGGCATGTGTCAGAGAATTGTGCGTTTCTGTTAATATGAAAGAGCACACAGAGGAATTAGTCTAGAGTCCTGCATTCCAGCACTTGCATTCCAGGTCAAGTAATTTCCTATTCTGCTAAGCGATATCACTGCTAATGTCACACACCATGGTTCCTGCACACTATGCAGTAATAAACTGGATGATTTAAACAACAAATTTGAGATATAAAAGCCTTATGCAGAATAAAAGCCTTATGCAGAATGGCTTTTATTGGTCCAAGTGAATTGGCACATTATAAACAGGCAAAGTCAATGTATGTATGTGTGTATATATATATATATACACACACACACACATATATTAATAGCAAGCACACAAATTTAGTTCTATAATAAAAAGGAAGACAAAGTCATCAACACCAGCAGATGGATTTACATTACTGTCAATCTGAATCTTTAACCAGTAATCTTTTCTCTTTTTCTGGGAACGATTACTGTCTGCCGCAGTGCTGCACCTGCCACAAATGCAACATCCAATAAAATGACTGGATCTGGATAAATCTACAGCCTAAATTATTTTAAAACTATAAATTTCCCGAAAAAATATGTGATACTATAGTTTGTAGACATACAAAGACATAGCAATTTTAAGTCCTTTTTCTGCTAGACACAAAAGATATATTTTGAAGAATGCTGGTAACCAATTTGCTGGAATGGAAGTACGGCTATGGAAATCAATGGCTGTTTGGTTACCAGCATTCTACAAAATATCTTCTATTGTGTTCAACAGGAGAAAGAGATCTATTTTTATTTGGCTGACCTGCGACAGACATTATAAATTACACCATTTTGCTTTTCACTGAGCCTTAACTGGACTTCAAGCTAAGTAAGAAGAGCTCTAAAGACCAAGAGATGTTGAGACTATAATGTCAGCCATTTTTGTCTAACCTCTTATATAATAAACAAACCCTTTGTTATGTTATTGATTGTGGAAGATAAATCCTTGCTACAGTAAGAGCGTCATTGTTCCACATTGTAGCAAGAGATCCTTATCTTAATTGCTGTTCAAAATACAATCAACTCCCTATGTTGATTCCTTATGGCATTAAAGCAGCTGTTGAGTGATTTTCCAAAACAGGCCTTTCAATTCCTAGTATCAAACTCAAAGCAGTTGCTATTTTTTTTTATGTTTGCAGGCAATATGCAGAAAGGGCATAATAAGGTGAAATGCAAAACAATGCAGTACAAAGAAACAAAAGGAGGAAAGCCCAAAGCATGCTTGCTTGTCCAACTGCATTCCCAGATAAGCTTAAAACAACCCTCATTGAAGCAATGGCAGAACTGACCAACAAGTCAAACTTTGGTGTGAAATTGGCATTAAAATGTGGCATTATTCATTCCCTCACCCCCCAAAAAATCTCATATGGGGTTCGTATTTTAAATGCCCTGCTTCACAGGCTTTCTTGAATATTTTTCTTTCAGAAAGAGTCATGGCAGGTTTTCTACTCTGTCTGTCAGCTCAGAATAGAGAATTACTCAAATATTTCAGGGGGAACAAAAAGCAGCAAAGGTGCAGAGAGAATAAAGGGCAATTTCTCAAGGACAGTAAAACATCAAGACACACTGGCAAAAACCCAAACACACAGACCTACTCATATTTCCTTTAACAAGGGCTGTTTTGAGCAAAAGCGCATGATTGGTCAGTTTTCCTGTGTTGGTGCATGAGTGTGCACTTGAAACAAAAATGCAAGATGGAGACCTTCAGTTACGAAAGAATTGGTTGTCAACGTATGGGCGATTTTTGGTAATTGCAGTGTTTTTTTGAGGCATTGTGGGGCTATGGGATTTAAAAAACACTTCTGCTGAGAGCAGCACCCAGTCGACTGGTTCCTAGAAGCAATAACTGGACCTTTTCATCCGTTCTGTGAAATGATGTATTCTCACAGTGACTTCAAATCATCCTGTCACGCTAGGCATAAGGACAGGGTTTAATAGGGCATCTCATATTTCTCCTAACTCAAAATGCCCTGAACTTTGGGTTTTTCTTCATTTCATACTATACTGATATAGAAAATCCATGCCAATTTACAAAGACTATACTGCCTGTAATTTTCTGGTATGATAAAATCTCTGAGCTGTAATGTCATAGACTGATTGCTGCTTGCCAGAAAGTTTTTCATTGGCTTAAAGTGCAGTTTTAACAGCTTTTATTTGTCAGCATTGAGGCTATACAGTTGTGTACTGTACTTGACAAAATAAACTTTTAGCAGATATACCACCCCCCAAAAAAAGTATTCATGAAATTGATCAAAAGTGACATTAAAGATATTTATAATGTTACAAAAGATTTGTAATTCAAATAAATACTGTTCTTTTGAACTTTGATTTACACAAAACTTTAAAACTTAATTTGATGACAATATTAAATGTTTTTAAGCACTATATAAGCATATCAGAATGATTTCTGAAAAGACTGGCGTAATTGCTGCTGAAAATTCCAACCTAGGCTCATTGGAAATACGTGCCTCTACATACATTTCTGCAAAACTGAAAAAATGTACCTATACATATGAATCACTGAAGTTTCCAGTTAAAATGAACACTAGAGGCAGTAAATCTCCAAGAACATTTACTCCTTTTCACACAAAAGTATGATTTATGGTACATTTTTGATTAATAAAGGCTAATTTTTACACAATTAGTTGCAGAATGTTATGTTATGACTTCAAAACATGTTTAACATCCTGGACGAGTTACAAAATTATACTTTAGAATGTTATCGCCACATATACAGTTTTTCGAGTTCAATAGGCGTACTCGGTAGCTCACGTGATACAGCGTTAACGGATTTGTTAACACTATCAGGTAGGTTTTGGTTTGGGGATATTTCCAATGTGACAGAGCATTAATCGTTAGTGACATTCACTGGATATTTGAATTCAGAACACCCACAAAACGTATCTCGAGCAGCATTATAAAAACATTACAATACGTACCTGTAGCAACCTAAACGTGCCACGGTTACGCATTATACCTATGTTTTAGCACCACTCTCTGGACATTTCGCTTTGAAACTGTGGCAAAACGTGCAGTAAGGCATAATTACGGGGTTGCAGAAATGTATTTGCAATGAGCATGGGTTGGAAAATTCAGCTTTGCCATCACAAGAATAAGTTACATTTATTATCAAATTAGGCTAATGCTGCCTTACTCATAAACAACTTTCTTTCAAAAACAATCATTTCAACTCCAAATTTTTGTATGGTACTGCATAAAATAAAAAATGCATTAGTATATTCTCCTGAAATACCAGTAACGTGTGAATGCACAAAACAGATCCGTAAAATATAGGATGTAAAAATTCAAAATCATAAAGCACATGCCAATCCAACTGTTTCTTATGGCCTAGATACACTGTCAAGAACACAGACTTTGTCAGGGGACGTGACACACCCTTGATCAAAATTTTTTTTTCAGCTCTTTCAGCTGTAACGTGAATGACAATCTGGTCCCAGTCCTGTCGAACTTGAACAAAAAAACAAAAACAAAACAAAAAGCAAGCTTGCATTGAGTTCAATCTTTCATATACAGGCCAAAAACACTGGAGAGAAAAACCTGCTCAACATAGACTCTGACACTCCTGTAATTTTTATCACGAACGAAAAATGTAATCGCACAAAACCAGTGATTGACATCCGCTGACTGTTACATTTATTTCTTCTGTGTGATTCGGGATTGTGCTTATGTTTCAGATGACGCTGTTGGAGTCTCTCCTGGACATTTAATCTCCAAGCTCTCCTCCATCAGACAAACACTACCTATATACAGCCTTGTGTGTGTCCTTGATGTCAGATGACTGATAGTTCATGTCTGTGGGCATATTGTTTACCTCAACTCATCTAAATTATTCAGTAGTAGCTGAACTATATGAGCTATATAAAACATGTTTTTCTATGGAAACCAGGCTGCAAACATGAGTCATTCACAAGGTGTCACAGTTACGATGGCACCACATTAGCATATGACCACCCCCATATCAACGTATCATTTAAAAATT
>JAUYWG010000045.1:10724707-10763319 GCA_034779775.1 Enteromius afrohamiltoni
TACATTTTCTCGGATTAAACTTTTGATCTGTCATCTATGTTCTATTACAAATAAAATATTGACATTTGCCATCTCCATTGCATTCAGTTTTTATTCACAATTTGTTTAGTGTCCCAACTTTTTTGGAATCCGGTTTGTATAAATCTTTCATCATCATTACTCCAGTTTTGAGTGTTAACATGATCTTTCAGAAATTTTATTTTTCTTTCCTCTTAAAATTTATTTGGAAGCCATATATGAAAACCATGACTTTGGCATAAGCATACTTCAGGGGAAAATAATAAAATGTTGCAAAAAGACAGAAAACACTGACATTGAAGAATAAATATGATTAAAAAGAAATACATTAAGTGTATCTTGCTTATTTTACTGTACTTTTGAGTGTCTTCTCTTATTCAGAATCTGGCTGCAAAACCCAAAACTGCTATTATTTTTAAAATTTGAAGGCATATCATATTCTGAATCTGGATCTGCATGTATTAAGGATAGAAACAACTCAGACGATATCTTATTCATGGACGAGTGTAAGAGCCAATCATCAGCAATTTACATTGGGCTTTGAGGATGACAGGCAAGATTCAAATTAATGTGCATTTCAACACCATAAAATCCACTATGCATGAGGAACGCTGCCATTTATCTTAGCACAAACTCATATTTTCAAGGATGCAGAAAGCATACATTAGCCACAATGATCTGTTTTGTTTGATTCCATATGTTTGGGACTCTGGCTAAAACACAGAGGCCATTCATCTCAGAAATCACCAAATCTATTGACGTCTCACACATACTCTTGTTTCTCCACAAAATCGTTCTGGCATCAGCTCTCGGGAAAAGCAGCCAACATTATTAGCAAGAAGTATCCATCTTTCTAGTTTAAACATGGCTGATTGTTAAGAGGGAACAACAGGAATTTTAATGCTCAAGTAATATATTATTGGTGGTGGTGAGTTGCATTGTGCTGCCATACGAACATTTAATGCATCACATGACTTTAGTAGCATTATTAAACACTTCACATCATCAAATCAGAAAGGATTCAGTAACATATCTGTTCAGATACAAACCTAATTAGAGGTGAGACTCAGATGTGGGATTTGAAGCTAGAAATGTGACTTTTATTCTGCATAACCAAAATGTTGTTCTCAGAGGAATATAAAAGTGTAAAAGGCAGATTTTAAAAATAAAAAGATGTGTTTAAGTTCCTTGTGTTTTTTTTTATTATCGTCGATATTGTATTTTTTCCATTGGTTAAAGTAAAGGAAACAACTTGAATACTCTACCATATTGTTATTCTAAATGCAGATCAAGAATGATGTTTTGGTGGTACAGGATGAAAGCCACTAAAGTGATGTTTCCTTATGAGAGTGTGTCACAAATCTTAAATGTAGACTCAACTTCCCTCAGTAAGTGTCAGCCTTGCGGGGAAAAATAAATCTTCAGATCCCCGTCTTTATCATTATCTCTATATGGCTCAGAGTCTCTTTAATTCTTAAGTGTGAACAGAGCCTAGATGCATTTGAATGAGGAAAAGACGAGATCACAAATCACTGCATTACTGCTGGTAATAAACATTCAGATGTAAAAGAGGATATCAACAAAGTGCTAAAGTTCTCACTATAGCAAGACAACACATGCATATACACACATAACAGCACTGGATCTTTTCATCCCAACCAAAGCGGCAACCAGAGTTTGGTCTTAGTTTGATTTTGAACCATGTTCTTGATTTCCTCCACAAATTAAATTTTTGATCGTTCTGGCTGCTGATAGTCTTTTTAAAATGGTGTATTCGTGCGATTAGCATATTATGCTTATAATGGAGCTCAATCTCAGAGCGAGAGAACACAGATGCTCCAACTTTAAAAATAAAAATGGTTCACAGCATATTCCAGCTGGAATTACATCAGATAGTCTCCTTTAATACCTGCCTTGGCTCAAGGAGAAACTGATCAATAAAACTTCACGGAAGACAGTCCATGAGCCTTTAAGTGCATGTTCAGCTCCCCTGTCCTGTGTTTTAACTTTAAAAACTCCTATATAGTCACGCTTTGGATTTGGCCATGGCTTAACAGGGCTAAAACAATATCTTTTTAAATCACAAAAAAACATGGTTCCTGATAAAAAGTTTCCCAAAGGACGATGCTCATCTCCATTGCACAGATTCATAATCAGCTGGTGAGATGCATCATACAACACAAACCGTCTAGGCTGCTGAACCTCTGGCTTTAAATTCAGTGCACATGTTGGTAATGCCGGTATGCACAAAACGATAAACCTCTTTCCGGCCAAACATATTATCAGTACAGTATGCCTCCACTTTCCCTGATTATCATACTCATGCAATGCAGAAAGCAAACTGTTGAGAGCTCCAAGTGTTTCTATCCGGTGAGAGCTGCTTATTTTGAGCAATGGCCAATTGGCATCCTCCAAGATAACTAATTCCTCTCCTTATCTATCTAATTGTGCAATGTTGCCATTTGGTTGAAGTAGCCTTGTCACAGTGATCCGGTCTGACCCTTCCAGTCTAAGATTTAACTCTTTACTATTATCAGGGAATCCATTTGACTGAGCTTTACAAGCATTACTTTAGAGCTTCTTGTCTTGGTTACAACAAAAATAGCAGTTCACTAATCTTACAGAGACAGGCTGTGACCGTACCTAAACAATGAAAGCTAGACAAGACAAATCGGTCCGATCTTGGCAGCCAAACAGCAACTAAACAATAAGAAAAGATAGCGGATTGAGTTATTCGATGCTATTCAAAAGGTTACATCTATCAATGTTATGCAAACAACAGTTCTAGAAAAAACAAGAAACAAAACAATTTATCATTTCATAAAACTCCTGGAATAAAAACCTCTGAGTGAAAGTCATTAAAACATGTCACATTTCACTGCAAAATCAAATCAAACTAATTATTATACCAAAAGAAAATAAAGCCTATTATTAAGTATGTCTGCCTTGTGACATTGTTTTCACGACAATTAAACAAATTCCTATTACTGTAAAGCTTCCAGATGTTTTACAGTTGAGTTTATTTCAGTGGTGATTCTCTCTCATATCCAACGTTAGTTTTTTTACTTTTTACAGCGAGAAACATCAGCATATACTAAGCTACTAAAAGAAATACCACTATGAAAAAATGTTTAAACACTTTGCAATTTAAATAATGTAATAATATAAAGGCTAAATCGTGTATTCCATTTAATATTGCAATGAAATATGACCTTGGCACGTTCTTGTCATATTCACCCACTGTACTGGATTTACTGTCATTGAACAATGTGTTATTAATATAACAGCCAAAAAATGTTCACTATAATAGTCAAGCCTCACCATCTGAACCTATAAAAAATCTGAAGCCAGTGATTTTGTCACGTGATATTTAAGGCACCGGGAATATATTGAGTTACCCAATTAAATATTTCTGTTCCAGTACAAGTCCAGACAAACTATGCAGACAAAACCTATAAACACCTTTTGGTTCAAAGTCACAAGCCATTTTCTAGCAATGTTTTCTGCTAATTGAAGCTTTGAGCATGGTAAATGACACAAGGGTGTTAGGTGGTGTGTGAGTGAATATGATGACTGAGCCAGGAGGATGTTCCCAGCGGGTGCGGTGTTTGGCTTCACGATCCAGACGGCCCCCCTGAGATGAATATTTATGCTCCAGCTCACAATTCCAGGGACTAGCAAGAGTCCTTACTATTTACATGTTGAAATCAAACATGACAGCAAACAGTTTTCCTAAGCGCTACGTGATACCAGAAATACCTTAATTGGTACCCTGCCATGTGATCTGTGAAAACAAGCCACAGTAGACATCTCAAGAGGGGCCTGTTTGTTTTGTGTTGTCGTACTGCGGGGTGCAAGGCCCGGTGTGTTCCCCGGCAGTGTATTACAGTCATCTTTACACAGCTGTGATTGTCTATGGCACGTAGCCAAGCACTCACAATAAGAGTTTATGATACCAGGTGAATGTCGACTATAAATCATATTAGCATTAATTATGCACTAAAACTCTTCAGCATAACAGTTCAGCACTTGAAACACTGAATAAATGACATGCATTGCTTGTTAACTCACCCTCCTCCAGCCTAGTATGAGTTCTGAGGGTGTTGTCTGCCTCTTCCTCCTCCTCTCTGAAGTTAAACAGATTGTGGGACTGTTTGTTTGAAGGTGGGCTGGTAGGACTGAATTCAGCTGGAGAGAACAACGGCCACTGATGTTTGCCCTCATGCTCTGTGTTGTGTTCTCGTAGGGTCTGCACATGTTCTGCTTCAGGATTTTGGCGCTCAAGGGGTTTTATGTGTACAGCAAGATGTTGTTTGTGGTCTACAGAAGGTTCTCTGTGGCCCACTGAGGGCCTTTTGTGTTCCTCTTCGAGTTCTGCTTCTGATTTTACGAGTTCTGTTAAAGTTTTGGGAGGGATGGTCACACTTTGCTTAACAGGTCTTGGACTGCTTAAGATATGTTCATTCTGAATGCCATCAGTGCTAGTAGTTTCATTCAAAACAGCTGCTTTTTCCTTACTATGTCCTCTTGATATTGTTTCTTCTTGTTTGGAACCATCTGTTTCCACAGTATTGGGGTTAATGTGAAGTGAATGAACTTGACTTTCTAATACGCTGTCCAAAAAGGTCTGCGATGAAGTTGTGGTTTCCCAAAGCAGAGATGTAGTTTGCTCAGCAGCCAACGGAGAGTCAGTAACCATTTCACTGTATGTGGTGTGTTCCTGTGAGGTATCTTTATCCCCATCAGTAGTTTCAGAAGGATATTCAAGCTGTTCATCATCTGTTAGGTCCTCTTGATTGGAGTCGTCTTTATAAAGACTAAAGCTCTGGATCTCTGAGGTATCTTTATGAGCGGCGAATCCAAATCTGTTTGTAGTTTCCACAGGAAGGATGAATCGTTCCTGGTCTGTTTTATATTTTAGAGAACCGAATAGCTCGTTTTTTGGTTTGTCGTTATGAATGCCGACTCTCATCCTGTCAGTAATGTCCTTATGGAAAGGAAACTGCGGCCTGTCTGTGGTGGACTTACGGATACCAAACATCTCTCTCAGCTCTTGCTTGGCTCCCCTGTGCACACCCTGGCGGGGGGTAAAATTATCTGAACTAGATACAGAGATGATGGATGACTCTGTGGGAGCAGCAAAATCATGCAGGGATGGAGCTAAGGAATCAGTGGGTGAATAATCATAGTCTTCTTCATTCTCTTCCTTCTCATCTACTTTTCTCATACCTAGCTTAAAAGGACGATTATTATCGCTGTGTAAGGAAAAGTGTTTGGTAAAGGGACCTCTGGATCCTTGAGAGTTAAAAATGTGTTGAATCGGGTCTTTGTACTGTCTCTCTGATGTGCTGTCCTCAGCTGTTGTGGTTAGCATGGGTTTCGAAGCACGATTTGGGTCGCAGTTTGGAACTGGATAACACATTAGGTCTCCGCCTTCATTTGGGCAGTGGCATACTTGGCAAGGGTCAATTTGGAATGAGTGTCCAGCTTCGTACTTCTGCCCCTCGTGAACGCACCCAACTCGCACGCACTGAATGCACCCGTCTGACGGTTCCGTCAATACAATGCAGTTGGCCGGAAGCTCAGGGCATGGTATAAAATGGCAGCTGATCCGTCCACCTCCTTGAGGACAAGAGCATTCAGTACTTCCAAAGTCCACAAAGTACGACTCACCTTCTGGTACCTTGCCGCTTCTGAAGCCAGCACTGATGCAGTCATAATACTGATAACCCTCACACATGCAGCCCGTTTGCATGCAGGTAGCACAACACGCTCCGGTGTCCAAAACTTCTTCAATGCAATTGCGCAATTCAGGGCAACTCACTCCGGTGCAATCCCTTTGACAAAGGCAGCCAGTTATACTTAGTAAAAACACCAAGTTCAAGAGGCCACGACCCATTTTGACTTGGTACCTGCTGATAAATGTCTCCAGTACAGTCCAAACTCTCCAGATCCCAAACAGTCAGCTCTCCTCTTGTGAACTGCAAGCAGTCAGTGAAACCTTGAGAGAGAGAGAGATGCACGTTAGAGAGCACTCTGAAAATTTCCTGTGGAGTTCTTCCAGCCAGCCCAAAGTCAGTGTGTAAAAGCCAACATCTGGCTTCACAGTTGAGCTCACCCTTCTAAGACCATCCCACATTTTAAAATCATAGGGTTGTCCAAGTCTGATCTCATGAGCAAGTTTCCCCTTAATCATGAAACACCAGCATTCAAGCTCATTACCATTACACGACCACCACACGAACAGTGTATTCAGCGGCATTAAATTTGTAATATTCCATTTGATGGGTCTTAAAAGCCTTACCACTCCATACAATTTCTCTATTATTTTTGATTGCTTTTTCTGATTTGTTTGACATTTATGGGACAACTGTGATTTGCCTCAGTGAGCGCAGGTCTGTAATGAAGGAAGTCATACTGAACTCTCATTTGAAAATAGCAAAGCCAACCGAGAGCACTCAAATTGAGGCATTCGGTGCAGACACAAAGCCATTTTTGTAGTTGATGAGGTGTTTTGTGGGTTAAACATAGAGGGGATTTAAAATAATTCAGCAAAGCTGTGTTTTTCTGTAGTAGCGATGACTACAGCAGTACAAGACTTGTTTCTAGTGTTGTAAGCCATTTATATTGAATTGCTTTCCATTCAGCAGTTGAGTAACACGTTCTGTTTACTTTGGAAAACCATTGGAGTCCCGAGGCCCTGAACGTTTAGATTTCATGGCAGATGAAAGAAACTGCTTTAATTGTTTCCAAAAAACACCATTAACCTTAATATCTTAAAGTCTGGGCAAAGTATTTGTCTCTACCACATGCCTACATGCCATTTGCAAGGTCTAGCCTACCTTTGATTTATAAAAACAGGTCTAGTTTGATGACCTGTATAAAGAGTTAGATATATAGTATAAGAGTTGTCTGCCTGCTTGATGTTGAAATTTGAAGGATGTTAATGAATGATGAGTAGAGATGGCAAGCTTCTAAAAAGACAATAATTCACCACTTCAGTAAAAGTGGACTGCATAATACAGTAGGTAGTTGTTATGCTCTACAAAATTTAGCTCAACCTCATTAAAGTATCTGATCGTTTTAAATTATATATATATATATATATATATATTTTTTTTTTTTTTTTTTTTTTTTCTCGAGTGATTTTCTCAAGGTTAACTCACTAAGATGCTATGAAGACTGTTTGGAAAGATTATTGAACAACAACATGAATTTAGGCTCTGCTTCTTATACAAGCACCATATGATTTAAAAAATTAGATACACTTTTATGGGGAATCTTTTAGTCTTCAAAATGTTAGAATACAGAAGAAACACAGTCATGTTTGGAATTACATGAGGGTGAGCAAAGAGTTAAAGAATTTTTAGGGTGGACTATGCATTTATCAGTCTACAGAAGATGAGACCAATTTTACTTTTTGTAATCAAATGATAGAAAATGTGTATTTTGTTATTTTAAATGGTAAGAGGCAAATTGAATTAAAACTAACTATAAAGAAGGTGGCATGTGTATGTGCCTCACAGTTTGCAGATGCCTCTTTATAAAAATAAAAAAAAATACTATGACAAACACAGTTTCCGTCAAAAAACGGATGAAAAAGAGTTAACTGTCATGAAAATAAATGAAATATGACCATTCTAAATAAATTATTATTCTTTTACAGTTGTAGCAATAAAACAATAACCCACATTTTGGCGATATCCGCGGTTACCATGGTAAATTATGATAAGTGCTGTCAGAGAACGGACTAATAAGAAAGACACCTCAAGCGCGCGCTCCTGTACCAGGAGTAGCAGCACCTCTGTTTTACTTCAACTTTTTTGCACAAAGATAAACCAACTGAATAATCATTAAAAACAGTTTACATACAATGTTGTCGGTCGTCTACCTTTACAAGTCTGCCACTGCAACATTAAACTTGTTTTGCAGCGCGTAGATTTCTTATAACACATGTGAGCACCGCTCTTTTGCTGACGTTACAATATAAGAATCGTTAAAAAGTGAGGTTTTACCTCGCTGGAGTCATGCTCTTCCGTGCGTCCATAGGTTAGAAGTCGCAGCCAACTAACTTGCCTTATCTACACAGTGCAGCTCAGAGAGCGCTGAGAAGCGTAAAGGGGAGGGACAAAGTTGGAGACCTCCATACATACGTACAGTACATACTTTCTGAAGCAGCCCATTCATTTAGCCAATGACAATCAATCCGTTGACAGTAGGCTATTAGAAAAAAGTTGACATGTTATTTACTAAAGACTTAAAATTGCACTAATTTAGCCTAAAGGCAAATTACAATATACATGCATTTATAATTTAATGTCCCTCCTAGCAAAAAGACATTTTACATTGCTTCAAATATTTTATTACAACAATAGCATGATAAATTGATGTAGTCACGAATACACATAAATATACTTACAAGAAGGAGTCCCAAACTGCAATAAAGAAATACAAAAATAAAAATTATGATGAGGGTGATTATATGAACAAACTCATTGCATGTGTAACAAACCATATAAAATACCCCTTGGCTTTTTATTTTTAATGGTATTTCCAAGTAGGCTAAATAGCAGCAGCCTTGGCATTACTCTTTAATACAGGTCTGTAAAGCTCAGTTGGATGTCTCAAACACTTGTGTGAAATTCTTTACACCACAAACAAACCAAACTCAAGAGAGTTCCTCTCTACATATAGGAGTTGGTTTTGTTTGCCTTGTTAAATTGTTGCTTTTGCTCTCAAGTTTTCACTTCAAAGCCAAGCCAGCTTTGGGCTTTTGGAAAGTGACAAACATGACGAGTTTGTCTTCTGTCCAAGATGCTGTTTTAAGGGACCTTACATGTACTTCTAGGAGCAGCAGTATTATGCCTACATTGGCCCTCAGTTTATCAGTTTTCCTGACATCTTAATTTATTCGCATTTAAAACACACATGTGCATGTCGTCACGCATTATTCCCTCACCATGCGCATCCTACTTTCTTCAGTGTGTTTGATCAGGAGTGAGCAGCAAAGTTTTTAATGAGCTTTCATGCTCTCAGCAAGTTGCAGCAACAAAGCGAGCTGAAGTCCTTCATTATCAATGAGAGTTGGGATTTCAAATGGTATGAGTGACAGTAATGCAACATAGTTAAGAAGATCTTATGCAAATGAGCTGTGATGCAGTGTGAAAACAGCCAATGAAAGTGCAGACCACCTGAAACACTTATGAAAAAGCCACCAACACAAATCTGGCAACCTCTAATGATTTATTACACCAGTATACGCCCATTAGACGCCACCTCATTGGGTCACTCAACTGGTTTCAGAAGTATTGTTGTGTTTCACTAATATGAAACCTGTCCAAAACAATCAGAATCATGATATCATCAAAGGAACAATGTGAAATTATTCACATGGATTAAAGATTCCTCAGGAAAGCTTTGTGAGTCTCAACAAAGTCTTCTTAGAAATCCAACAATATTCTAATCAGATTCTCAGCTTTGCCATGAAATTCAGACAGGAAGAAGAGACTGTTCCAAGCTGATACAGTACATTATGATTCCATATTTCTGAGTGCACAATGATGTATGGCAAGGGTGGGGAACCTTGGCCCTCGTCCTGCAAGGTTTCCATGTTTCCCTGTGCAAACACACCTGATGCAAATTAACTAGTGATTGTGCAGAACTTCATTGGCTGTTGGATCCATTTGATTTGAGGCATTGCGAAGCAGGGTTGTATGAAAAACTTATAGGACTCATGAGGACCCTTGAGGACCAGGGTTCCCCACCCCTGACGTATGAAAACATTGGATATCATGGAAATTGTATACAAACTGACTATTCCAAGACATCCAGAAGCCATTTCAATGAGATCATTTAACACAAAGCGAGTATTATTTTTCTATATGGAAAAAAATATCAAAAAACCTGAAACCTGAAATTTTATTTCAAAATTATGGATTTACATGCAAACAAAAACAAACAAACTAAATTGAATAGGAAATCATTTAAATCGTTTAAACATAACCGTTTATTTTATGGTTGATAAATGATAAATATCACATTTTTTTAAATTAATAAACAAACCAGTCAGTTTAATTGGTATTTATATAAGTTGTTGCAATTTATGTATACAAAAAAAAAGAGAAAAAAAATGTACTTTAGCCTTACTGGTGGGGCTGAGGGTACATAAGGCATAGGAAGTCTGGGAAACACTTTTTTTAAATCATTATTTCCACCATCGAGGCCAAGCAAAGCATTTCCTTCAACATTTTTCTCAAACAGCCATGTCTTTTATCTGCAGGGCATCATAAATTTGTCACTTGGTAGGAATTTCAGTGGTGGAATTTTTGTCTTTGAATAGATCTAAATGATGTTGTTCAGGCATTGACCTGATCAGGATTCTGACCCAGGGCTTCGATGAGGCCCCTCTAATGACCAGGCTTCAGGAGAGCAGTGCAGGCTGTCTGCTGAAAAGATAAATGAGTTTTTCTCTGATCCTTGTAATTGATACTTCTCTTTCCAGGTCTACACTCCTCCAGGAGGCGGATGAGACAGTGAAATCAGCATACTTTCAAATGCATTTAGATGCCCTGTTTTGATTTGCTCAACTGGAGCAAAAAAGGTCCACCGTTAAATGCGCATTAACGCAGGATTAATTCTTGAAGCAAATGTGCTGAAATGCAAAGCTGTAATGAACTTCTACAAAGCCCATGTGTGCCAGTTAATTCAGGGCATTCAGTGCAATGACATTTACCAAGAAATTGTGCAAGTTTGTTTTGTTGGCAAACAAAACTGAATTCAAAATTGATTTAGAAAATGGTAAAGGAAGGCCTATTGAGATGATCGGTGATACTGATACTTGGGCAACAATCAAAAAGGTTTTCGCAGGGCCTGACCGCGTTTGACAGCCGTGCTTACAGGCATACTAGTGAGATTTGTGCATTCCCTGTTTCATCTCAAGAAGAAACTTATCAGATACAGTTTCAAAAAGATCTGGATCTTGCTTTAAAAAAAAATAAAAATACCTTTCAGCAATGCAAACTGCTCAAAATATGATGGGTCATTTTCATGTGTATCAAGTGCATAAAAGCCAATTGTTTATCAAGGAGGAGAGCATCTGGGAATCCTATAAGATCTGCTGTAAACATCTAATGCTGAGTCTGGATTAATCCACTTATGCAATATTCCACAGATCATAAAACTCTGGAAGAGAAGAGAATAAATAAAATAGTGTTTTCAAATCAATTTTGCAGCCACTGTGATAGAAATCAATTTCTGCATGTTTATAATAACAGTTAAAATGGGGTCCAGCTCTCTGCTATTACGGGTCTGATACTGTGTTAAGAAAAAAATGTATTGGTGTAACTTTCAATTTATTGATTATGAAATCTAGTGTATAAGGCACGGGTTACCTGTATTTCCCACATGCTTTTTTTAACAGTGGTGTTCCCACACTGCTGAGTCTTGCGAATATGAGTTTGCTGACCATATTTAATGTGATGCAAAAAATCCCTGTACTTAAATATAATAAGCTATGTCTTTCTTTTGAGCTGTCTTCACGGTCTAAACAATAACAACAGCCACAACAAAATGCGATGTAGTTCGATTCAAAACAAATGAGACATGATGAGAAAATGAGAAAAAACATACACTGTATATACAGTAGTCTAACTCTCAAACTAATGAATCTGAGTTTGTTTATAGTGAGTCAAAAAAGTACAGCATGACTAGTGTTGTTTGATTCAATTATAAATTATTGTATTATGTAAGTCGATTCGTAATTTTGAATTAAACTTGTGTAAATTAAACTGTATCAAAACAAAGCAAATTTTGCTATTTTAGTAGCATTTGCACGTTGCTGGAATACATTTTTTTTCTATTTTTCATTACAGTGATTCACGCTTTGAGCTTACAGAAAATAAACTTACAGGAGTGTATTTGCAAGGTTCCCATTTTGCTTCATGTGTATTTAAGTTGCGTGCACCTACATGTAAACAAGATCATTAAACTCTCTGTAGAACCTCTCTGCATTTTTAATATAATAAGCACATTATAAAAGATATAAGCAGTGGATAAAGGTGACCTTGATGAATTGTTTGTGTATGATCCCTGTACTCAATGCAGAGAGATGTACATGTATGATGAATGTTCTGTTTTCTGTTGCCTCCCTTAAAAATCTGATCTCTTATTGACCCTTTTATGTCTTTCTAATGAAAACCTGCAGGAAAAACACAGTGTCACCCAAAGGTCCCATAATATAGAGGGACCACCCAGTGCAGTGATGAGCACATTGGCATAGCCTAACAATAAGTTGGTTATCTTTGTGATGCAGTGGTGTTAAAGGGCTTGTAAATTGTGGGAAAAACCAAGAAAGCCCAGAGAGAAATGGAAAGGGAGGGAGAAAGGAAGTGGGTGTAGCAGGAGGTTCTGCAATCTTCATCAGCGCCGGCCTCCGTTTGTATAGACTACTGTGTTTTGGAGTGCTTCTCTTAGCAATATGACAGGTAACCATGATCCTGACAAAAGCAACCGAACAGCAGAGAGGAAGGGTAAAAATAACATAAAAATATATCCTGTGTTTAAAGAGCACACATTGACAGGAACCTCTCAGATAACCATAACATTTTCCCCCCCACTTTATTAATGCACATGCTTTGCCGATTATAACAGTGGAAGATATTCCATAGGCTCTGGTGACATCCTGTGAAACCACACATTAGCGAGTGTGGAAAGTTCCCATTTCATGAAATATTTGAACACAAACCGAGTAGCACTGCAATCCAGGTGTATGTGTCTTACATTTAACTTAAGGAAAAAAATACATTTTTGTCTCATTAGTAGTGTTGAGAGATGAAGACAATACCGCAGAATTGATTAGCTTCATACATAAGCAGCACATGACTAATCAGCAGAAAATGATTAACCTACTTCTGAGGATGTTTGAAGCCAGTTTCTTGTTCCAGCTAGGCATCTGTCAACACAGTGGTGGGGGAGACCTGGGTGGGCAGCGCAGCTTGACAAAACATGATGAAAGAGGGAGAAAGAGACCTAAAGAAAGAAGGAAAAATGTAGAACACTCATCTGTCTTGCCTACACTGGTTTGCAGAGTTGAGTGTACAGTATGTTCATGAGGTCGAGTGGACTCAGCCAGGCCTCTGATCTTCTCACTCCTATTTGCCAATTATGATGATTTAGAGAAAAAAACATGGGACAAAAATCTGTAAAATCAGACTTTTCTATACCGTACACACAGCCATGCAATTAAATCATTCTCAAGTTTTAGGGTCAGTATAACATTTATTTTATTTATTTAGATATTAGCAGATGTGCTTTGTGGCTTGAGGAGGTCTAAATTTATCATTTATCTCAGTGGCAAAAGCCTTTGGCTGTAGAAAAAGTCATTTTTTGGATTTATGCGCTTTTATATCAGAAGACATTGCTAATATTGGTTGTCTGTGGATTTTTTTTTTTTTTTTGATCCCAGATCCCAGGTGTAGTTACAGCATCTACTCACAAGTGTTAAGGGGCCAAACCTTGAGCACTTAATATTAGCCAAAAATTTAGGCAGACAAAAGCTGTCTCTTGTCAAAAGCAGCCCTGAAATTCCCATTTATTGGCGACATATGACACTGAGGCTGCCTCAGTTCAGAAAATAACCATTACATTTAAAATAAGAAAGAAATTACTGTAATTTAGAGAATTACAGCTAATTTAATAATAATTACTTTTCTGAAATGATGCATCCTTCATGACATACACTGCACGACCGAAGACTTCAAAATGAGACACAGCCAAAGTCGTTACAAACTTTGAAATAATTCAAATTATGAATTATGCATAACATGACCCATGCATTAAGATTCTAATTTGACCCTAATTTTGATTTCATGTAAGAGTGTAGAAACTCATCTGTATATAATTATGTAAGGTAAGATTAGTTAGGTAGCATGTCCAACTCGCCACTGCAACTACATGTTCTACTCCGCTTTGTTAATGGCATTACAAGCTGAGGGTCAGATTCTCAGGAGAGATGTTTCAGCTTCTGATGTTTCTTCTGTAAGCGTAGCGACTACACTTGAGTGCACAAAATGTGTTTCATGGTCTTGACGTATTTATAAGAACGTTCCTGCTAACATTGACCTCAAGTGACAAGAATGTGCTCGAAATATAAAACGTAAACACTGTTGCCTCCAGCCGGTTTGAGACGAAATTCTGCAACAAGTAAGAGTTTCTTATTTTATCTGATAAAGAAATTACTTTACCTTTGTTTTTAACTTTAGGGCAGGGGAATGTTTTTTCCCAACTCACGCACTAAAGACAAACGAGGTTGAATAATTAAGTGACAAAAACTGACATACACTGATCTACGGTATCGATATGATCAGATTCTGAAACAATTTAGCAAATCTTGATGTTTGTTGCATTTAGGCTAAGATGACAGCTCATTAATTTCTACCTGATGAAATCACCTTATCGCTGCAGCTTCAATGAAACACTTTCTTTCCATATGCCGCAATGACAGCCAGAGGTGGTTATAGACTCCAAATTAAAATAAGTGCAGTTTTTAACACTAGCAAGCCACAGAAGGATCATCAAGCTAAAGGCCTGAGGCAAATGTCATGTCTTGCGTTCATGTTTTGACTAAAGCCTGTGGAGAGATTCCGCTTGTTCTTGTGAGGGATGGTTCGTTGAGTAGGAACATTGTGGCCCTTACTTAATCAACTCCTGATTTCATGAAATATTCATGTTTTACCTGTGGGCTCTCAGCATGTGAATTGTTTTGCTTTGGATATATGCATGTCTGAATGTGGTATGAGATGCAGATAGCATGTATAAATCATGCAGGACTTGAAATCAGCATCTCTTGTGCTTTAGAACACAAAGGCAATGATTTCGGATGGCATGTTGGAATGTCTGTTGACCCTGAATCAACACAGTGCCGTAAAAGTTATATTGCATGTTATTAGATGTGTTTGTATTCTAAAAACTGTTGTGCTGGCTTATTAGCTACTGCTAACCTGATGTTATTTTGTTTATTAGTGCTGTGATATAGAATCATGACGTGAATAAAACCCTGGTGTATTAAAGGAATTGGAGAAACGTTAAATAAACAAACAGCTTTAAAGGGTACCTAGTATGTCCCATTAGACTAGATCCAATATAAGTCTGAGGACATGTCTGTGACGTTTCAGTTTAAAACACCACACAGATCATTTATTATATCATTTTGAAAATGGCTATTGTGAGGGGAAGCATGTCTCTTTAAATGCAAATGATTTTCTGCTCCCCGCCCCCCTTTTTTAGAATAGGGCTGTGCCTTTTCTGTTCTTACCTCAGATAATCTGCTACAAAACATCTGTTTGGTTTTGATTATCATCATGTCGCAAATATAGTTATCGTTATCTTTACCATTATTGTCTTAACAATTAAAATCTTCAGAGTTAGTGATACATGCATAACTTACTGAATTCTATTCGATTTGAAAAATAAAAGTTCATGCTTGCTTCCAGATATGTTTTTTTGCACCTATTTAATTGCCTTTTCTCACTCTTCTCTCTTTGACAACAGCTGCTTTCATCTCTTACAGCGATGCATTATCTGCTGTGACGCTTCATCTATAGGCCACTCACTCTGCACTGAGGTAATTCTCTTTCCAGCTGCTATCTCACGCACGGATACTTTCAGTCTAAACTGTGAGTGAAAAGATCCATGTGCAAAAAGTTCCTTCCATTTCCCAAAATCTGCTGTGAGAGGTATAGCTTAAAAGGTATGGTTCAGAAAGACCTTTAAATGTCATGCTTATTTATTTCCATAAAAAAAAGTTCAAAGGTTTCTCTTCCATAGCTGTGCTGTTTTAGCCGTATTGTACCAATCATTCCGATCGAAGGAAGCGTCTGCTAAACAACAAGAGCATAACAGGAGAACTTTCCAAATAGTTTCAAATGTCAGTAAAAGTCAAACACAGAGGTCAGTGTCTCCTCCCTCATGACATATTATCTACTATTGACATCATAACGGGCATAAACAAAAAGTCTCTCATATTTAATAATACAGTCAACAGTCCAACCTACACATCCTCACTTCGTTGTGACATTTTAATATTGCCATAACTACATTCAAAAGCATCCCATTTTCAATGGGGCAACAGACTGAAACTAGTTAAAAAAAGGTATTTGTGATCGAAATCACATATAAAGGCCTCAGGAAAAGCTTAGGATCAGTATTCATCTAAAACACAGAAGGGAAGTTATGTTTGCTAAGAAAGGAACAAGCAGATCTCTGGCCATATGGGCAGCAGAGGGAGCAAACATAGCTTGAGGCTGTTGCTCTGCCGGCTTTTTTCATTCTCCCCCATTGCAGTGCTGACACTCCACTGGAACTTGGGTTTTGTGTTAGGGCAGGTTTTAAGCATTTCAGATGGCAAACCATTAAGGCTTCTCGTTTGTTTCAATATATGGTGCTTCAGAGAAAAAAATGGAAATTAAATCAAGGAGTTGGATTAACTTCAGAAAGAGTTGTAGACGTGAATCATTTCATTGTGTGCCAAGACAGGGCACTGTAGGTAATCAAAGGTGTACCAAATCTGACTCCAGAACTTTATTAGGGTTTATTTGTCGCAATGATGTCAACCAGTTTGCAGATTAGGGGGCTGGAACTGATTTCTAAGGGCGTTTTCTTTACTTTATGTCACACACATCATCCATATACACTACCTTTCGTAAGTATGTAAAAAACTAAACAAAAAACAAAAAAAGTCTTCTCAGTGTCACACGATCCTACAGAAATCATTCTAATATGCTGATGCTCAAGAAACACTTATTATGTTCATAAAAGGCATAAACATATTAATGCACAATTGTGCTGCTTAATGCTTTTGTGGAAACAAAAAACAAGAATTTTCTGATAAAAACAAGGTTTAAAAGTAAATGTATTTACATTTGATTAATGCATCCTTGTGGAATAAAGGACACATTACAATTTACTGAACCCAAACTTTTGAAAAGTGTTGTATGTCAAACACTTGAGTTGAATCCGTTCATTCAAACAGACATTATGGTTGCTTAATCCATGGCAAGAAATTTCTCAAAACATAAAGGACTTTTTACACCCCCATCTGAAACATTTGGGGACATTTTTGTCACTTTCAGAGGCATTTTTGCCCCAAGCCCTGGTAATTTCTGACCTTAAATCTGTTATCAGGCCTGCCACTAGGAGGCTAATGGTTGACTCCATTAATGTGATACTGTGAATTTGCCTTTGGGCCAAAATCTCCTCATAAAAATGTTCCATTTGACGTGAGCAGACAAACTGGAGTTTAAATATAGAACATATCAAATGTAGGATGTGCGTCATTTTTAATTTATGAGGCTTTTTCCATCACCAAAATGATCCACACAAATTACTCTTTTATTCAGCCTCATGTCATTCCAAAGCTGTATTCTCTCCTCTGCAAAAACAAATAGTTAAAGCTGATACACGAAATATTTTAGAACACTAATTCTAAATGTGAAATCCAAGCAACCGCATCAGACAGTTTTTGCTGTAAATTTAACAGGATGTTTTGTACA
The DNA here is from genome assembly GCA_034779775.1 of Enteromius afrohamiltoni. Classification (NCBI taxonomy): domain Eukaryota; kingdom Metazoa; phylum Chordata; class Actinopteri; order Cypriniformes; family Cyprinidae; genus Enteromius; species Enteromius afrohamiltoni. The sequence continues at coordinate 10,742,272 of JAUYWG010000045.1, forward strand.
GTTAGAAGGCAGATTTGCCCCCTCTAACATGACTCTCTTGCTCTGAGTCCAGGGCAGAAGGCCAGTCATCATTAGACTATCAAATCTGTGGAAAAAAACCTTTATTATTCTTGATCTCTTTTCAACCTCGTTCACAAGATAGATTTTACATTTAGCTAAAGCACTTTGCTAAACGCTCACATTAAATTCACTTTAAACAACCCATGACCTGGAATAGTCTTTTATTCAAAGGCACTGAAGGGCAATTTGATATGATCTCATTAAAACCCCTAGAAATATCCAGCATCTGTGTAAGGCAATCAAACTGTTGTGGAGACATTTTCAGTGTTTAACTATTAACTATTATGAATGTCTTGATGAAAAATATGTCGGACTCCCATCTGGACACTGAAGGTGTCTGTTTTTCTCTCTTGCCTTCATTAGATGGGAGAACTATCTGTTCGCTGCGCCTGTTTTTGCCAGATATTGTGCGAGTGGGAGCTGTGTGTGTCTGGAGGGATTATCTTCCTCTGTATTTTCAGTTAATAAAAACAGCTTTACATGCTCTCACAACTGTGTGCGCACAAAACAAGTTATAATTTAAGGGTTGCAGGTAAACATATTTTTCATTTTGATTACTCTACAACAATGCAATGTATTGCTTTCCTACCAGTAGGTTTTATGAGAAAGCAATGGAAATTTGAAGCTTGTTATAATTTCCGGTGTACATGCTTTAACAGGTTGAACAGGGTCATCAATCAGAGAAACAATGAAAAACTTTTTGTTTTGTAGTTATATTTGCCCATTTTTACACATGGAAGCACATTTTGTGTGTGTCTGTGTGCATATTTAATTTAATTAATTATGATTAATAATGATACACTGTTTAATTAATCCAGTTAATTGTATTATGAAAAGAAACATGATTCGAAGACACTTTTGTGGCAGATGACTAAAAAATTTAATACGTATTACACAACATGGCTTTATAAAATCAATGTATTATATCAATGAACATAAGCTTACTACAGTCCACATTTAAATGTATAGTTCACCCGAAAATGTGGACTACTGTGATGCTTTTACCTAGCCTGGCTTCCGCCACTATAAAGCTCATAGGAGCTTAGTCTGGCCAAGCTTCCTTATTACCTGCGTCCATCAGATGCCTCTGTATACTACTGGACGAATCTACATCCAATCAGATCACTTATTCTGATGACGTACAGTATGCGTAGCGACGGAACCTGAAGACACCGTAACCAATTGTAGATAGCTTTATTAAAGCAGTAGGAAAATGTCTTTACTTACTTTAATTACTTCTGCTCCGTTTTCAAAGAAAACCTGTCATGAAAATTTCTCAAAACAGCTGCAACAGAGTCGAACGTTTGTTGCTGCTCGATACACGGCATGTTTAAACGCAGCCCGTTTCTAATTGGTTCCCACTTTTTGGGAATAGAAATGCTCTAAAACGGCAGCTTGGCCAGACTAACTTTGCTCGCGAATAAATGTATCATCAAAGGAAGTATGGGCGGGCCCAGGTTAGCTTTTTTACCAATATCTCAATTAATTTGGCTTTTTATGTTCTAGATGTTCAGTGGCAGCTAACAGGTGGAAATCTTAATGAATTAATCTTAATAAATCTCTCATTCTGATGGCACCCATTCACTGCAGAGCATTGTTGGGCAAGTGATGCAAGGCTACGTTTCTCTAAAAATGTTCTGAAGAATAAACTCAGATACAGATACACTGTAAAAATTTACAGTAAAAAACTGGCAGCTGTGATTGGCGGAATTTGACCATTTAGGTATTTCAGTTTTAAGGTAAATTTACAGTTAAATACCATCATTGTATTAAGTACTGAAATCTGTTTTGTATCTTTGAGACACACTGATAATCACTAAAGGCAGGTGGTGATGAGGAAGTCACATGATGTAAACCAAAGCACATTACAGGCAGCTTTAAAATATGAACATACTGTAAATACATGTACTGTAGAAGGCGCTCAGTGCCATTCACACAAGCACTGAAATATGCAATAAACATTTACAAAATTACATGTAACATTCAGATAAAAACTAAAGTTATTCTAAAGAAAAACATCAAATTCAAACAAAAATTTAAATGCAATGCAAGGAATTTCCCTAAAGTAAAGGAATGCCAGTAAATTTCCAGGAAATAACCATTTAACAAATTTTTACCGTAGCATATTCAGATTTTTACAGTTAAAATCACAGGTGAATACATAATAAAATTAAATGTTAATAAAATAAATAAAATGTTTTGGACTTAAATATTTCTTGATATTTCAATATTTCAGTCAAGAACAGTCTATTAATATTATGTTTTGCTTTATTTTTTATTATTATACATTTGGCTAAATTTCCACACAAACTTGATGGTCGCTATTTAAAAGCACAAAGATTATTATACACCACTGCAATGTACACAAGCCCTGTTCTATCCATTTATAATTCCTGACATACCTTCGATTCACTGAGCGGCGGGTTTCGATTTCTGTCTTGTCTTGCCAGGAATTTCTTCACAGATTGGAAGAGCTGCAGAAAGACAAGACGACTCAGACAATCCCATGGTGAAACCTCGATTCCTCCCAGTGCAGATGTTGCCATGATCAACATCTGGATGTATTTGGCTCACTTTTATATCCTGCCATTATTGGGGTAAAGGATATACATGAGTGCTACACTTATATAGGATACAGTATTTGTTCCTCCTTCCATAATGAACTGCACATTATCAGTAACCAAATAAATATGAGCTGCAGTTAGTCAGGAAGTTATGTGATGTATCTTTTCTAGTCCACAAGAACAGCATTGTAAATTATTGTATGCTAGTGCTAATGCTGCTGTAAAATTAACACCAGACCTGAAATATAAGTCACCACAGCAATTAGGTGTTGTGAACATTGACAAACCACTGAAATACTGTGATCCTGAAATCTGGGGCTTGCTGTGATTAAGTTGTCAGAACATTTGATAACACAGGGGATATTCACTTTCAGGTTTTCTGTTGTAAAATATCTCAAAACTACAGAAGCCCTAAAGGGACGTGATAGAGAAAAAAATGATGGGAGGAAAAATTATGTTTCAATGCTTTTTATGTTTGCTGATAAAAGTATTGCATTCCCCCAAGAAACTTTGCATTCATTCTCAAAACCTTTGTGATGGAAATAAATGCGGTTGGAGGGAACACTTTTGCAAGCAAATGCAAAGTGTCTTAGGAGAAAGGAAATATTTTTGCAAGAGGACCGAAAGTCTGAGTTCAGTAAGATTTATTTTTAAAGAAATTAATACTTTTATTTAAGTACAGACATTTATATAATCACAAAATATAGTTATTTTAAATAAATATTGCGCTTTTAACATGTTACTTTTTTTTTAACGAAAATATTAAGCAGTTTTCAACACTGATATTAAAAATATTTTGAGCACCAGATCAGAAAATAAGGATGATTTCTAAAGAATCTGAAGGAAACTGCATTTTACAGTTTTAAAAAGTGCACCAGGTATAAGACAGATGACTCTGAATCATTGAAACGTGTTGATGTTGAAATCATGTTGACATTTTACCTTGCGTACATGTCAACCACAAAATATGAACCTTTCATAAGCAATAATAGGGGCACTTTGTAAACAGTATTACAGTTTCTACTGTAATTTCAAATCAAATACTGTATATGCAGCTATGGTGTGCATAAAAGACTTCTTTCAAAAACATATCCTTCATATTCTCCAGCTGTTTTTAAGGCCTACCTCACAGAGCTAGAGATTTAGCTATTTTGTGTTATAGATGTTTTCTAGTGGCAACTAATAGATGGAAATCGTAATGAATTGGGTAACTGACCCCTGCTTCTTTCTTCCAGACCCCCAGCCGTAATCTCACTCACCTCACAGCTTAATAATATCATCCGGTCACACGCATAGTCTCACATTCTCTCACCTTTTCATTAACTTCACTGGTTGCTGTGCACAACAGTTGCGCTACAAAGGTCTTAAACATCGATGACAGGGTCCATATAATTAAAATATCTTGCTGACATAAAAAAAAAAAACGGGCCAGAGAACAATAAGTACAACAAACTCACCATTCTCATAGAGATTTCATGCCATACACCTTCAAGGCATGAGTTCTCTGCTCTCTGTGGGAAACCAGGGGCTTTGTGTGTGTGCGTCTTGGCCAGTCAGCCTTGTGATTGATTATTATTTGGGTTTTATCCAGAGGTGAGAGCCCTTCATGAGCTCTGATGGGTCTTTAATGATGAAAGCGGTGTCTGAAGGTCTGTGAGCCTGCAGCGCCACAGTCTCTGTTGCTTTTTCCATCGTAGTCATACCTTCATTTTGGAAGGATCATATTTTCAGCGACAAAAAGGGACGCTGGAAGCCGTCTCCACCCAATGGGGCAGACTGCAACAAAAACAATGTACAGTATGTCAGACTTTGGTGTGTTCAAACTGTCTGAATGTCATTGGCACCTTTTTAATAATTTACAGTTACTGTATGGTGGAGCATGTTTGTCTGGCAAAAAAGAAAGGCGGTTCTCTCTAACTGAGCCAACCATCACAATTGGAGATCACGGAACGTTCAGATTTTTCTTTGTGGAATTCTGCTGAGAAATCACGCTCTAATATCCCACAGCCAACGCCTTTTCTGCAGCTGCAAAGTAGAACAGTCATTCGACACAATGACACGCTGAAACACACAGGCATAAGTTGTGTTACAGTGTTACCGTGGTACTCCTCTGAGATGTAGTGAACAGACCCCATACAGGAAAGAAACAGTAAGAGGTTAAAAACAGTGACTGTTTCCTAGTATGAGTTGAGATAATAGAACGCTGCTCTGTGATTTGACAGCTGAACAACCTTTTCTGATGCAAGAAAAAATTGGCTGCAACGATACATGAGCAATTGCAACAACTGCTGTCACAACTTTGATTACAGTCCAAGAAACAGAGAGCCTTAGTTGTTGTTTTCCTCGAGCGAGTTCATCATTCAAACAACGTAATAACTCTCTAAAAACCTAGAGAGCTGCTTCGTAGCCTGCATGCTGTACTGTAGACAGTATAACAGAAATGGAACCATGTGGGAACAGTAAAGAAATTATTTCTCCTGGTTCCTATTGATGCGTTTGTACTTGTTATTATTGAAAAACAAAATGAATGAAATTTGTATACACATATAACCAGTCAGTAACCACACTGCCTTTTTAGTTTTATGTTTCAATTAGTTGTAAACTGTACTAAAAAGAATCGACTCCTATGAGGAATTAATAGTGTTCCGGCTTCTTGGCTAACCTATGAGTCGTCGTATAACGCAAATTATACTGGGTTGAGTCAGAAGTCAGCCAGTTAGTTTAATAGGTTAGTATATCTGATTTAAGGAGATTATTAGCATTATGAAGCTTGGAAGAGCTAGGGTACATTTTTTTTTGATAAAGAAGAAAGAAGAAAGTCATATACACCTAGGGTGGCTTGGGGGTAAGTAAAATATGCTGTAATTTTCATTTTTGGGTGAACTATTCCTTTAAATTCAGTTCCCCCAAAAATGAAAATTCTATCATTAATTATTGACTTCTTTTAAGACATCTTTTAAACACAAAAGATATTTTTGTTGAAATATGAGAACTTTCTGACTCTACATAGATAGCAACACAACCATCAAGACCCAGAAAGGTAGTAAGGGCACCGTTAAAATAGTCCATGTGATTCAATGGTGGTTCAACCATAACTTTTTTGTTAAAAAATTAATTAATTAATTAAAATTTAATTGATTAATTAAAGTTGTTATTTTTGTTTTCTTTGTGCACAAAAAGTATTCTCGTAGCTTCTTCATTCCGGGCCTTGAACGTGTCAGTTGCATTGCTGTCTGTGCAGGCCTGTTTAGGTCTTGAATTTCCTAAAAAATATTGCAATCTGTGTTCTTCAGGTAAACAAAGGTCTTTATAGGTTTGGAACAAAATGAAGGTGAGTAATTAATGCTAGAATTTTCAGTTTTGGGTGAACTATCCTTTTAATTTCATAGTCACCTATAGGTTATTCATTCAGCAATGAAGTACACTTGTTGCGCTGTATGTTTTGCTAAAATCAACTCGTTACTCATTAGAGTCATTTGAGTCTTTCGTTGTATAATCAGACTACACTTGTTTCAGTTTGATTCCCAAAACAACCGGCTCATAGGAATCATTCAAATATTGGACAATGATAATGATCATGATGTAGTAGACTGACGGTGTTCCAGAAATTACATTACATATTTACATATATAACATATTTATCATCATATAAAGACTCTGTCCTCAACAAGTGCATTACTGGCCTGAGGAGATAAACTGATCTTGAATATGCCCATATGGAACAACTGCTCACAGAAGCATGTGCTGCGTGGGACTGCAGTCACAGGGACACACTCGCCTCCTGCTGGTCCGCTGTTCATATTGCAGTCCCGATGAATAATGCATGTCCATCTGGTGACCACTATCTACAATAACAAAACAGGCAAAACAAGTAAACTGATACTGTACACTGTCATTCACAATTAAAAAGAAAAATACAGCTGCATCAATCCCTTCTGAGAAAAGATGGCAGATTTCAAACTTGCGCCAGAAGATTAACTGCTGTTGAGATGAATGCTAACATTATACAGCTCCATGGACAGGGGAACTATTTTTTAATAACTAGTTTATTAATTATATACAGTGAGGTCAATAAGTATTTCATTACCCTGTGATTTTTCAAGTTCTCTTACTTAGAAATCATGGAGGGGTCCACAAGTTTCAGCATAGGTGCATTTCCACTGTGATAGACAGAATCTAAACAGAAAAATCCAGAAATCACATTGTATGATTTTTTAACAATTTATTTTGGAATTACTGTGTCAAATAAGTATTTGTTCACTTGCTTATCAGCCAGATTTTTGACCCTCAAAGACGTGAAGACTGTGCACCCCACAATCAGCCAAAGTCTAGCAACCTGGGCAAAACCAAAGAGCCGTCAAAAGACAAAAGAGACAAAATTGTAGACCTTAACAAAGCTGGGAAGGGCTACGGGGCAATTGCCAAGCAGCTTGGTTAAAAAAGAATTTATCAGAAAATGGAAAAGGTGTTGACTAATGATGACTTTCAATGTCCCTCGGACTACACTAGAGGAGCTGGTCAATGCCATGAAGAGAGCTGGGGCCATTGATTCCAAGGATACTATCAGTAATACACTAAGACGTCATGGTTTAAAATTATGCATTGAACAATAGGTTCCCCTGCTTAAGTTAGCCCATGTCCTGGCCCGTCTGAAGTTTTCCAGGGACCATCTGGATGATCCAGGGGAGTTATGGGAGAAAGTCCTGTGGTCAGATGAGAACCTTTTGGTCTTAACTCCATTCGCCGTGTTTGGAGGAAGAAGAATGATGAATATCATCCCAATAATACCATACTGTATCTACAGTGAAGCATGGGGCTAGGGGTGATTTTCTGCACAGGGGACAGGACAACTGCACTGTATTAAGGAGAGGATGAATGGGGCCATGTATTGTGACATATTGGGCAAAAACCTCCTTCCCTCGGTCAGAGCATTAAAGATGGGTTGTGGCTGGGTCTTCCAACATGACAATGACCCAAAGCACACAGCCAGGAAAACCAAGCAGTGGCTCCGTAAGAAGCATATCAAGTCTCCAGACCTAAATACAATAGAAAATATTTGGAAGGGAGCTAAAACTCTGTGTTGCTCAGCGACAGCCCCGTAACCTGACAGACCTAGAGAAGATCTGGACCAAAATCCCTCCTGCAGTGTGTGCAAACCTGCTGAAGAACTACAGGAACCATTTGACCTCTGTAATTGTTGACAAAGGCTTCTGTAAAAAAATATTAAATGCTTTGACTCAAGTGATCAAATACTTATTTGAAACAGTAATTTCCAAATAAACTGTTGAAAAAAATCATACAATTTAATTTCCAGATTTTTCTTTTTAGATTCTGTCTCTCACAGTGGAAATGCACCTAAGCTGAAAATTGTAGACCCTCCATGATTTCTAAGTAAGAGAACTTGCAAAATCACAGGGTGATCAAATACTTACTGACCTCACTTTATATATATCTACACAATCACAAAAAAGGTAAATAATTTGTGGTGCTTCGCAATAAAAAAATTTAGCTTTGAAAGACCAGGAGGCATTTTCCAGTAGCTGCTTCTGCCTCATGAATGCAAAACACGTTACAATCCTAAGCAGGCTGGCTACTTAAAGCTTAAAAAAAAAAGTGTATGTGTGTCACATGATGATTTGATCCTGCTTTTCTCCTTCCTAAGTTCTCTTCTCCACACTTTTTGAGAGCTAAGTGGATACATACAGAGTTCAAGAAAGGGAAAGAGACAGATTGAAGGCAGAGCAGAGCAAGATTTCACCATCATAGTCTCGCTAATGGAAATGGTCACTGCTGGAAAGCACTATGATGATGTAGAGAAACATGGACCAGGGTTTCCTTTCAAGAGGATCTCTCTGATCTGCTTTGTTAGTAACCATCCTTTGAATTCACATATAATGTATATATGAGAGACAGTGGGGAAAGAGATATAATACCCAAATATAACCTGCTGAGACTAGTTCAAACCATTTTCTTTTAATTCTTTTTTGGTCTCCCAGACTGGCCAAACGGGTTTCCAATCAGCCATGTCTTTTAAAAACATCAAAATATACCTAACCATTAATAACTAGTTTATTGAAAAGTTAACATTATGTATGTTTTGGACTCTAATTGGCTCTAAACAAAATGTAAAAATTTCCCCCATGTTTGTCTGTTGGCATCAATAACAGCCATCATCTAGTCATTAACTATTTATTCCACCTAAAAAAAAAAAAAGTCTTACAGTCAGTGTCTAAATAGTTACTGGACCTTTAAGACACCAACATGTATATGTACCTCTTTTTTGACTGGCTAAGCTCTACGCATTTTGGAATCACATTTCTCTTGTTCTTTATAATGGCCACTTTATTAAAAAAGAGTGCATAGATTGAAGATGCATGCATCAGAAAATGCTAAGACAATATCATGTATCCAGCATACTTGAAATCTCCAGCATTCAATGTACTTCACTCGCCTTTCAATGAGACATTGTGAGGAGAGGGGGAGAGTGTTAACTAAAAGGCATTTGATTACAGTCTAAAATGAGCAGCTGTTGAGAGCTATTCCAGCCGTGAGAGCGACATGAACACTTTGATAGAACTTGCACATCATTTTTTAGATTTTGTGCAGCACAATGTATAGAATCTGTGAGTTGGGACTTTGCTGGAAAAGGTTCATCGCTAAAAGAGGTCACGAAAATATAGTAGTTCACTATGGTGCTAAGTTTTTATCACAAGTTGGGATGTGGAAATGATAAACTATTTGAAAGTGTTTCATATAATTTTTGCCCAACTACTTTCTTAAAAGAGCAGCTATACTGTATGGGAATTATGTTGTAGCTAGGTATCCTAGTTTTAAAGTACTGTAACTTCCTCAAAACAGCTGGAAAACAAACCCCACGATACAAATGCAAGCAGGATATTTCAGATGGCCCTGAAGCAACAACAGATCTGATGTCAGAATTACAACGGCATGACAACACCTTCAAAACAAATCACCACTTGGAAGGTTACATCCATTAGTCATTTAAAAGCATTCAGGATTCTGGTTTACTAGCTCTTTCCCTGCTGCCATTTGACAAAAAAGTCAAAATGATGTACTATCAAAGAACCAGAGTTATGTCAGCAGCACTGGCACAAAACTAAGATACGTCCTGCGGGTGCGGTGATGCTAGAACAAGAAAAACTTGTGGATATGTGGGAGAAAACAAGGTACGGTCACATTGTTGGCCAACAGGAATGTCCCCCTTACGGGATTTTAACAATAGCTCTCGCAGACTGAGACTCTGCACTCCAGGTCTCATCCAGGTGCCACTTATCAAGGGTGATTGACTTTTGGTCTTTTGAGAGCTGATGTGTGAGAGCTGGCATCAAGCCCGGTTAGAAGCCCCAGCTGTTCCAATAACTTTGACATCAATCTGCAACGACCAGCCCAGGATCACACCCTATAAACACAGATGTCAGTCCACAGGAGAGAAGGATAAACATAAGCTAAATAGACTTATGTCACTGCAATACTTGATAATTAAAAAACAAATGTAAATGATCAATGGGTTCTAGATTATGGAATCAATTCACAATTTTATAGATGAAATATGTAAATTGAAAATGGAAAAAAACCCAAAACTACATATTTGAAAATGACTGGAAAAATGTGAATATATGCTAATACTTTGCTCAAATCTGCTGAACATTAGTCTGCTCAACAAAAAATACTTTTAAATATCTATTTTTAGTCATTTTGAAAAGCTTACTTTGCAAATGTTTGGGGTCAATATGGTTTTAAAAAAATAGATTAATACATTTATCTGGCAAGGATGCATTAAACAGTAAAGGCATTTATAATGTAAAAGTTTATTTTAAATAAATGTTATTTTCAGCCTGCATTTACAGAAGAATCCTGAAAAATCACGTGACACTGAAGATTGAGGTAACGGCTGCAGAAAACACAGCTTTGCCTTCGCAGCAGTAAATTCTATTTTAAAATATATTTGAATACACAGCTAATTGATTTCTTTATTTTGAAGTGGCACTCTTTTGATTTAAATTTTAGCATGGGCAAAAAGCTCAAGAAATGTCTTTTAAAATGACTGACAGCACTTTAATGAATGGGCACATTTCAGCATGCAATTGAAAATTAATTCCGTCTCAAAAATATTTCCCTACGAATGTGTTTACCTCAAACAAGAGATTGAATGCACACAATAACTTATGCACCTGCTCCCCTCAGACAAATCTGCAAAATAGCTTTGAATAGTAACAGGGCACCCGCTGCCTTAGCCAAACTGGAAAAGTGCGATCTAATAACACAGTCTAATCTCATTTCCATCTATATTGAATTGCCTTTACGAAATGCACAGCTCAATGGGTGTTAGCCTTTATACCAGTGGATGAGCTGATCCAGCCTGCAGAGAGTAACATGGGAAAAAGAGTGGCCTTCCTTAACAGTGTCATCTCGTTCTATGTGGGAAATGGATGGTGGTCAGGTGTTAAATTGGCCAAGAGTGGAGATCTCCCACCTCAGTTCATCTGAAGAGTGCGCTGTGCACTTCTGGCCGAGTTAACATCTCGCTACAATTTTGGCTTTGCATCTCCTCTTGATATTGTGAGTCGGAGAGTAAGATTCTGAATCAGAGAAGGGTGGATTTATAATATTGAAGGCATAGTTCATACCCAAAACTTTATATTTTGTTTACTGACTCACCTTCATGTCTTTCTATCCCACTGTCATTGTCTTTACTGTTTTGTGAAAAACAAAAGATCTGAGTTTTCCACAAAGAAAATGGATTGTGATTTATAGAAAGAAAAGTGTTACGATAGAGAGTATGCAAGGTGTGCGAGTTCATGTGCAAACGGTTTAATTAACAATACTCAGGGTCAGGCCAGTACAGATCAAGAGCCGGCAGACAACATTAGCAGAGACAGAGGCAAAGGCAGAGTCCAAAAACAAGGCAGAGTGTCGAAATACCATGAGACAGGGTCCTTTGGGGAGAGACAGAGGGAATCACCAAATCCAGGCAGAGATCGTCAACAAATAATCCAATGGGTAGCAAAGCTAAGACAAAGAACACACACGAACTAGGCAGAGTAACGTAAACAATGAACTGTGAACAACACACAAACACAGGGGGGTTTCATACAGGTGAAAGTAGGTCAGAGGGGTGAAGCAAACAATCAAACACCTAGAGTCCATTGCTGAGAGTCCATGAATGAAAACAGACGTAAACATATACACAGTTAATGGAGAGCTGCTTATTAAGTTTGGAAAATGGATATTTATTGTACAAAAACACATAGATTCGCCACAGGGGGACTTTATTCACCCACCAGAGCCACGTTTTATAAGGAGCATGTGCATATTTTACTGTACGTCTTCCGAAGTGTAACATTACCACCGGTTTCAACCCACTCAAAGGCTTGAAGGAGTCTGGCCAATTTTTATTTTAACTCTGACTGGATTCATATACACCTAGGATGCTTTAAAGGTAAGTAAAAGACAGGACCAATTTTTGAGAGAACTATCCCTTTAAGTTACTTAGGATGAATGATAATTTTTCCCTCTGTGGTAGCTATCATGCCACTTTGCGACTGGTCATGATGGACAGAGTATCAGTGAACCTGGTGAAATGTTTTTCAAGACTACATGAGTTTAACACACAGACTATTATATGGCTTCAAAAGACCTGAACAAGTATCTTTTTTGTGTCCTTATTGGGGCATGGCAGTAAAAACACCATCTGCTTTCATTGTAGGAAAAAGCAGCTTGGACATTCCACCACATATCTCAATTAAATTTTTTTAGGTAAACAGATCCTTTATTTGCCAACACATGGAATTTGATAATGTCCTCACCACATTCCTGAGACCAAACATCTCTTACCGCTTAATTTCAGTAAAACATACTCCTGAGAGTGCATTTACAATGTTAAAACACTTCACATGGAGCTAAACAGCCCTCTGAGAATTCAACAGATTGTAGGTTGTTTTTCAATTCAATTCAACAACTGTATATAATCAACTTCAAGCCAAGAGAGACCAAAAGGTGAAACTCTAAACTATGTTTATAAATGAAATGTATTAAAATAAATCAATAAATGCAGGCAGACACATGCGACTGCACAGTCCCGCCAGGCACTCGGTATGAAATATTCAGTATCCAACAACATTGCATTTTCGTTCAACGCCACTTAAAAGCAATCTCAAGGATTCATAGCTTCCCCATAGCCATGCCTAAATGAGTCAAGACCACTCTAGCATCTCTCCTTCAAAGTACGACGAGAAAGTCCTTAATCAGGCTGAAGAGTAAGGAAAAAGAGACCCATACTCATTACCTAAGACTATGTAAACCGGGCATAGCAGCAGTTAATGAGGGCCAGTAAAACAGGGCGATGGGGTGTCTGGATAAAGACATCTGAGCTGCTTTTGTAGCTCTCAGACGGACAGCTCACATGACGTCAGTGGGCTCTGCACGTTTGATCGCTGAGTCATAGGGCACCTCCTGAAATAACTCATGACATCATTGGAGGGTGGAGTACGGGAGGGACATAGACACAGTTGGCATACAGGAAAACTCCCCGAAGTGGGTGTAGGTTTTGGCTTTTAGATTGGAAAAAAAGTTATATCAAGTAGAATAAATGGCTGCAAATCATTCACCTTTGAAAGCATATCCACATCATGGGCATTCAGCTCAACTGGCACTCGCAACACCAAGGTCATAGGTTTGATTGCCTGGAAACATACATGCTGAAACATCAGTACGAATAGATGTTATTTGCTTTTGCATTGCAACACAAACACACTACAAAAGAGACTGAAAGCAAAGATAATGAATAATACAGCGCATTTTTCCCGCCGCTCAGCACTAGCTTTCAACATTAATCTTCTCCAGTTGTGGCGAGGCTTTCGAACAATAAAACAGCAGGTGTTTGAAGATGTCATGCTGATGGAATCAAGTCATATAAATCATATGAAGTGTTAACATATAAAGTATACAATAAACATGAGGTCTTCTGTAATTGCATTGTAAGACTTGATTTATTTTCCCTTTTCTTACACGGAAATGCCATTAAATAAAAAGCGATCAGGTACAAAACAACACAACCCCATCATGAAGACATTTGGCATGTTTGTTAGATGTTAACGAAGCACCATACAGACTTGTATAAAGGTGTGTCACCCAAGTATTTCATACATGAAAACAGTTTAAAATAGACATATAGATGTGATTAATAAATACTTAATAAGTTATTATTATATCAAAAATAATTCAAAACAAAGGAAATAATGAATCTAAATATTTCTCAAAGTAGCACAAACCACAAAAAGAGCATAAGACGTTTAGGGGCAGTTTCCTGAATAGGGTTTAAGACTAGTCCTAGATTAAAATAAATGTTAAGAGCTGTCTAAACTGGAAAAGGCTTGCACTGAGATATCTTAAAATACATAATTGCCATTGTTTGTCTTAAAATTCTCACAGATAATGCATTTTTGTGAGACATGTTTCTAAAAATTCTTAAATGTCCTAAATTAGCAAAGGTCTAGTCCTAATTCCTATGCGGGAAACCGGCCCTTAGTGTTCAAAGTGTACATAAGGTTATCAACTGAAACAAAACATTAAATGTAGTGGGCAAGTTTGAAGTCCCATTTAGATTTATGCACACGAAATACTTATCAGAAAGTCATTTGTTCAAGCAGGACCACGGTGGTCCTTTTTATGTGCGGATCCATTAAACTGCTAGCTAGACCTAAAGGGTTCACGTCTTTCAAGTGACCTCCATACACATCCTTTTGACGCCTTTCATTAAAGAGAAAAAGAAAGGAAAGGAACGAAAGAGCCCTACTACACTCATTAGTGTCCATTACCAAGATCCCTTCAGCACCCGAGAGCAATATGAGACTCATAACCTCAACCCAAGACCTAAAAAACATTAATAATGCTCAAATTGTGCCATTCCCAAAAGAGTTAACTAATTTAGTGTTCTTCTCTCTTTACTTTTATAACCTACAGTAAGTTTTAAACCCATAACTGGAATGGGAGATATCACTGTAAACAAATCACAAAATAAATAACAATAATTTTAGTATTATTTCAACAGGTTTTAAAAAATTACATGTTATTTCATTGTTAAACATGATGCGTGTAGTTTCCGTACGATTAGTGCCTCCAGAGATTTTTACGTGACAATGTTTTTACGTTATTCTGTGTTCTACGAGCAATTTAGTGCAGAAAGGTCTGGAGGTCCACTAACACCGCCCAACAAATCTTTAAGGACAAGGTCAGATTAATTCGTTTCTACAAATTTCACACAATGTCGCTACATACCAGAGCCATAACCATTACCCCTGCAACCTGAGGATAAATGCCTACCACAAAATTCCTAACTTGCCAAGACAACCCTCTGAATATCAGCCTTGAGCTTGAAAAAAAACGAAATAAAAGACAAGTTCATTTACTCACCCTCATTATTATTATTTTTTCTTTGCAGAAAAAATAAGGAGATACTTAAGAAATTTTAACTCCTAGAAATTAGGAGTTTCTGATGGAAAAATATGAGACGCAAAGAACTTCTGTGTATTTAATGTTCACTTACTTGCAAAACATTACCCCAAGAAACTTTACATTCACTTGCATTACTGAAAGTACAGTTTTTTCCCTCCCGCTTCATATTATTTCCATACATTATTATATTATAACCAGGTTTGTTAGTGATCACAAAAGCATCAATATTCATGTCCTAAATAGTCATATTGCACAAGAAAAATGTAAGCAGATTTAAAGAAAACATGAGGGTGAATAAATTTAGATTTTTGGGGGGGGTAAATCATATCTTTAAATGATCTCAAATGCTTATAATGCCAAAAAACTGTCCTACACTTAATGTCTAAAAATAAAATCACAAAACAAAAACCGAGAATCTAGATTTCAAACTAGAATCTACAATCTGAACAAAAAAATAAACTAGCGTCATTATATCTTATTTATTCTCTAGATGACAGGAAAAAAATTGTTAAATTGAGGCCGACAAGATCACGGCTTTAGAACTGTCACTGGTAACCAACTGCAGTGTCTCTCAGATTCTCCAATGAAGAGTTTCATTTCCTAATAGAGAGAGCCCCAGCCTCAGCCTGAAGACATTTCAAAAGCCTGCCAGGCGTAATATGATAGAAAGCACTCAGCCTGACAGGGGTCCACCTGCTGATGCACACAAATGAGTATTCCTGCGTGCTGCTAAAACCAACTGGTCACAAAAGCACGTCTTAAGAGCAACTTCCATTTAATGTCACCGAATAATTTAAGGCGTTATAGTGGAACAGGTCGACGCAATGAGGAATCTGTAATGCATCCAAAATTGATTCATAATGCCCTAATCGAATTTGAACAAATCTAATATAGTGTTGCAGCTGACGCAAACTGCTAAATAAATTCAACTCTTGGCATATGGTCTATTTTTCTTATGTGGATCTCTAACTGGGGATTTCTAGAGGAATGCATTAATGTACAGTATCCCTTACACTTGTTTTGAAATTCATTCCCTTCCAATGCCCAACTGGTGGGCACTAATTAAAAAGGTTTACCCAACAATAAAAAATTCTGCCATTCCAAACCCGTATTGTCTTTCTTTTGTGGGACACAAAATGTTAAATGTTCTTTTCCATATAATACACCTGATTGGATTTAGAATGAGTTTGAACAAATGGTGACAGAATATATTTTTGGGTCAACTATCCCTTTAAAAATTGAATGTGCAAACAAGCATTGCATAAAATACCCTTAATAAGTAATGAAAAAATAAAACAAAATATTATCCAATTTCAAAATTTCACTCCAAAACTATCACAAAATCTGCAACATACAAATTAAACAGTTCAAATCGATGAACTACGAAAACTATCCTGAGTCAACCTCGGTCCAAACCACCAAACCTGACCAGAACATTTTATATTAGATTAGATTAACATTGCATTAGATACATTAACAGTGTGTTTGACACACTTGACAAGGTCCAAAATTATGAGAGTTTAAATGGCACTGAACGTGGCCCCTGATGACACAGATTTGCTCATCATGAGCGGCACATGTGAGGGTCCCGCACCCTCTACAGCCTCTTCACCAATCAAACCCTCTCTGTGAAGATTCAGGATGGAGTCAGCAATGATGCGGGCGGTTTTCTTCTGGTAGCCCCCTGACGTCACCATAAGGATGGGGATTCCTCGTCGCCGGGCTGCCCTGAAGATGATCTCATCTCTCTTTATGATACCCTGAAAAAGGGGAGAGAATCTGAAATTAGTTAAATAAAAATGAACCTGTCTATGCAGGCCCTGAGCACAGCCATTGCCGCTCTCACTCCTCTGCCGGCACCTACTCCAGTTATCACGGTCGCACCTCCAGGGGCGTCGCCATTAAGCATCGGCCACGCTGCACGTATCTCACTCCAGGAAAAGTACGACGGCTCAGTGAGGAGATCCTGAGCCTCAAACAGGGTACCAGCTCGACCGCTGATTTCCCTCTTCAGTTTCGCATGCTCGCTGCCCGGACAGGATGGCCATTGGAGCCGTTGAAGGCCTTGTATCGCAAAAGACTCTGAGACACTGCGGTCTACTGTGGTCAGCCTGGGCACATCCATGCAAACTGCCCGATCCGACCTCCGCGCTCCATGCCAGCACGGATGAGTTGCAGTTCTTCTGAACATTCTATGACACTACCAGTTACCATAATAGGTAAAGGGAAGAGAATCACCACAACAGCTTTCATTGATTCTGGGGCAGAGGCTCAACCCTAGGTACGTGGGTCCTTTCCAAATACTTCGTCAGATTACACCAGTGTCAATCCATTTAGCTTTACCCAGTCAGTACCGTATCTCAGCCACACTTCATGTGTCTTTGTTAAAGCCCGGTGATGCTCCGGAAGAACAGAGGGGCCTAGACGAGGCCGTCAACCCCAAGTCACCCCCCCCCATCATTGATGGAGAGGAGTTTTACTGAGTTCAAGAAATCCTGGACTCCAGGCGTTGGGGTTCCACGCTGCAATACCTCATGGACAGGGAGGGGTATGGACCAGAGGAGAGGTCCTGGTTAAACGCTTGTGACATCTTACATCTAAGATTTCAGAAATGCCAGTTTCTCTGGTAGTGGGGGGTGGGACTAATGCGCTAATCTCATTGGCTGGCACTCACCTATTGTCGTCCCTGTTTTAATTTCAGCAAATCAATTTGAGCGAATGCAGATAGCATGATTAATATCCATGAAACCAGCAGCTCCTTAATCCTAGTGTGCTTTATTAGTAGTAGAATTCGTAGCATCACAGTATCGTGTGTATTCACAATTATTTGTCATTTTCCCCCATTTTTATAGAAACACTAAAATGACAAACAATATCTTAAGCATCACCACCAGTCCTAAGTTCAGTCAACAAATATACATTCAGAGTTATGCTATGCATAGTTAATAAAGCTATATCACCGTATAATGCAAAATTAGCACAATATCATAGCAATTTATAGCGATTCTATTCCCAAGGTGTCCATAGAGATTTGATAATATTTACAATAATATACTGAATTTGATAGGTGTCTCTCACAATGTCCCACAGAAACATTACATATAGTGTAGATTAGTGTACAATGTTTTTTTAATAATTATTTATTCTATTTTGTGTCCTTTTCATTCATTTGAAATATGTCAAATAACATGGATGTCCACAAAATAAATATTTAAATAGTTACTTTCCCTGGTAATTTGTTACTTTTAGAATGATTAATAACTTATATTATAACTCCATAACTCTATTTGTGAGAAGTAACTAGTAACTATGATTAATTACTTTTTTAAAGTAACGTGCCAAACACTGTGTGCAAGTAAAATATAAAAAGTACATATTCTTGCTGATAGCATTTGATTTACGAGGTATAATAGGTCACAGTGGCATAGGGTAACTTCATGTGCAGGCATATCAAACACTGTCAACATTAATACAGTATGATATATGATTTTAATAAGAGGTCTTCTAATCTCCCTCCAAATCTTCAAAATGAAGACGTTTTCAGCACTACTGCCCATTCATCCTGAATAATTGATACAGAAGTTTATAGACCAGGCTAGAAAACCCTGCAGAGTTCAAGCAGTGATTCAAAGCAAATCATCCCAGATCTGATACAATAGACTGAAAGAAAGAATGAGTGACATCTGTACCTGTGGGGATATAGCCAGCCCTCCAAGAGGGTCTCCATCAAGAATGTCCGTGCCTGCATTGTATATGATGATGTCAGGCCGTATTTCATTCAGTGCCCCTTCTGAATGGAGCTCCACTTTCTGTAGATACTCCATGTCTTCTGTGCCCCATTCCAGCTCCACTTTTCGTTTAATCGCCCCTGAGGTCAGAAATGAAGGCCAAATTAGGTTTCATCCCCTTAAATGCAAAGCAATTCAAAGCAGTTACACTCAAATACTGGACAAAGAAACCTATTAAAATGGTTAGCTCGAAAAATTCACATCTTGTTATTTTCCTGTATGACTTTATGTACTCTCTTCAATACAATGAAAGTAAATGGGGAGCAAGGTAGGCAAAATGTATTTATTTGTTATATATATATATATATATATATATATACACTTTATTTTTCAGGATGGACTAGCCCTTTAAGTTGCACCCACTTAAACAAAAACAAACAAAAAAAAATTAGTATATAAATTCTAAAATCTGGGGGGAAAGCCACTAAGGATTTTTCTGCCTTTCTTTTCACCAAATTTGCAGTGGATGTAACCGAGAAGAAGTAACTATTTAAGGTAAAAACTAATGCAAGATGTTCTTTCGTTTATTTAAGTCTGCTTTAAAGGCAAATAGAGCACAATACCTTGCCTTCTCTAAGGTTTTTAAGACCTAATTAGTCTCTTGTGCCTTTCCAAGCAGATGAGAGGACTGCAAATACACAGAGTAAGAAAATTGTGGTACGTTCTCTTTTGAACCTACAGAGAAGTCACAGAAGGAAAATGGCTTAGAAAAAAAATTAATGAAAATTTGTAAGAAAATAGGGCCATGTAAAACTTATCATGAGAAGCCAGGATGTGCCTTCAATAGAGCGAGGGGAAGTTTAAGACAGAATATTATATGTTTATAAAACCTTATGTTTAGCTGGTTAGGGTATGTAAATGCATTAATGAAATCATCTCAGGTTTGACAAGTTGTCACAGTGAGCATTGAAGCTGAACAGAACAGCAATATTTCTGTCACTCCTACTCAAATGTTTGACAAAGCGAATTAGAAGAGTGCAGATAACGGATGCGTTAATTGACGAAGAATATAATGTGACCGTATCGGTGCCAGTTGAAGCGTGTTGTCAGTCATTCCTTCAAACCACTCTAAGCTGTTTCTTATTGATATCCAACATATCAATCAAAACACTTCCTGAAGGAAATATCAGTGCAACGGCCAATTCAAATACTGAATTTACTGTACTGTACAAAATTTCTTACAATAAAATAAATAAATATTAAATAATAAACATTTCACATCCCTGTTTGTTTGCATGTAAACTCTTCTTAATATTTTATATAAATAAGGGGGTTGATGTATGATGAAAAAAGATAAAAGCATGCAGTACAAGTACAGTAGCATGAGGGTTGCAGGACACTGCCCCCTCTAGGAGAGCAAATGCTCTAACCGTCAGAAGGCTAACACACATTCTTTCATCTGCCTTCACCCGAGTATGCATTATTTGTGAGTGTATGTAGGTGTGAATTTGTATAGATATGCAAATACAGAGCATGTCCAGGCTAAATTAGTCAGATAACCATGATCCAAAGCGCTTCGGCTTTTCGTATCACTGTGGGACAGATATCTTTACATAATCAGGATCACTTCAAATCCCCATTTACACACTCAAATGCACATTAACTCACTCTTTGCATATCCATCTCCTGGATAGATGTGGCGATTATAGACATCCATTATGTAAACGCGTCTGTCTTCCAGGAAATCCCGCTCATGGCCGTTTCCCTGCAATATGCATCAAAGAGCAAATATAAGTTCATTATGCGGACCAGGAGGTTTTGGACTAATAACTACAACAAGATTATGTTGCAACTGGTTTCACTAACTACAGTGCATTAAACATAATAAATATATAGTTTAGTGGTTAACACCAATATCAAAATCTGCTGAACTCTACATAATGGATTTTAATTCAGCCAAATGTGTTACAATGAGCTCAATTTACCCTATTTTTATACAGTTTCAATAATTCTGAATATTAAGGGTTTAAATGTGTGGAAAGCATTTTGACTCGTTTTCCATAAAAAAATGATATATATATATATATATATACACACACATATACACACACACATGTTGGGTTTACATGTTTTATGGGGACATTGCATAGGCGTAATGGTGTTTCTACTGTACAGACTGTATGTGTTATTGTCCTACACTGACCCTACACCTAAACCTACCC
>JAUYWG010000045.1:10771691-10782132 GCA_034779775.1 Enteromius afrohamiltoni
ATCTCCACATCATTGCATTCAGTTTTTATTCACAATTTGTTTAGTGTCCCAACTTTTTTTGGAATCCGGTTTGTATATATATTTATATATTTATTTGTATATTTTTTTTTTTTTAACAGACTCCATTCTCAATTTCTGTGTGTATTTATATAAATACAGCATTACAATAATTTTTTTTTACATATAAACACACACTATTTAAAAATGTAAATTATTCCTTTAATTTTTTTACTTTAATTTTTTAACTATTTTTCAAATAAATACTTCACGCCAGCTATAATGTATCTGTTGTTTAGACTTTTGCTGAAATATGATGAAACACACTGCAAAACATTATTGATTTATTTATACCAACACTTTCCAACTGATGCAAAGCCTATCACAAGTGACTTGCACACTTCCCCACTTGGACAAATCCCCACCTGCACTTCCTTTCACTCCCTAGATCCCTAAGCAGTGCATAAGTATATAGTAAACACAAATCTACTAAGCATTGGCACAATGATGACTCAGTTTCCTGGGACATGATTGGAATTTGCTCATTCACACTGGCTCTGGGCCATGCTTATTTTTAAATGTATCCTCTTCAGAATCTAAACAGAGCACATATCAGTGCCGTTTCTAGTCTAACTACCTTAATGACATCACGACCGCTCTGCGCAAAAAGCATCAATTTATAAAAACATCCACCGCCACATTCTGCATCTCTAAACTCAACTGAAGAAGTGCTATTAAAGCAAAGACAAGTGTGCACATCTGATCTCATTCATAATCATCACATTAAGACTCCGATCATAAACAAATGCACAACAACAGAAAAGAGATTAATGATACCAGCCTGCCCATTATGATAATTCCTCCCAAACGCCCACAATTACACAGCGGATGTTGTCTAACCTTGAACTTTTTTGCTCACTACCTAAGACGGGGACGGCCCGCACATACTCCCATGCTCCTCGAACCAGAACTACAGCTCCATCCAGTCTGTCGACTGCTGACTGAAATGGCAGTCAATTAGCAGGCCGTGAGAAGGGCTCAATGGGAGGTATAATTATGTTCTCGGGCTGAGAGGGACGTGTGGAGCACACTCATCGTGAGTTCGTCTGCCGCGCAGTGCAGTCTGTCAGAGCGCAGATGCACTGTGGAGAACACCTGGCATACCGCAAAGTAATTTACTGCAGTCTTTTACATCACTGGAATAACAGGGAGGATAGAAAGCAGGGAAGGACGTCCTCAAGATGGTACCGCTGCTAGAAGATTGACACCAACGTGCCTTAAAAGGAATTTCCTGGGTTCAGCCCAATCAGCAGCATTTATGGCATAATGTTGATTACCATAAAAATTATTTTCCACTTATCCTTTTCTTTAAAAAGCAAAATCTGGGTTCAGTCGCAGTAATGCACCTACGGTAAAGGTGAATAACTATTTTTAAAAATGCTTGATAAGTTGCATTTAATTATACTTTATTTTAATTTATTTAAGTTTTAACAGAAAAATAATTTTAATTGGTTAAATAAAATTATAAGCTTCTGCTTTTACATTTATTTATTTTTTTTGACAAGTAGAAATAATTTAGGTGTCAATATAGTCCCACATAATGCCCAGCTGTTTTATTTGTTTAGGAAAACAGGTCATTAAATATATTTTTGCTGTGTTGCATTTACAACACACATTCACATACATGCGTCTCTATCGCTTCAAAAATGTTCTGTTTGAATCATGAATAATTTTTAAAGGAATTGGTTTAGATGTCCTGAAGTTTCAAAAAGACTCACTCAAATTAGCTTCATGGCAGCAATTATCCAGAAGCAAGCACCTCTTACATTTTCCTAAGAAAATGTAACACTCAATTAGTACTATTAGTATCGATACATGTGGTACACTCTTCTTAGTAGAAATACGGGATGGCCTTGAAAGTAGTAGCAACTCCCAGTTGTGTTCTCATTGTGTGCTTATTGCTTAAGTTTAAGCAAATAAAATATTTAAATACAACAATTTAACCATCAGAAAACATTTCCTGCAGAGAAAACCGTCATGGGCTGAAGTGTGCAAACATCCAAGCAGGTTATTAAGATCCAAAAACAGAAACCTCCTTTGAGAAATAAAACACTGAAAACTCATTAGGAATTAAAGTAGCACTCTTAGCCTTTATTTTTTTGTTTCTCTGCTTAACTCCCAAGCAGAAAAGCAGCAAGTAATATGTCTGCTTCTATGATAGCTTCAAAAGAGGCTGTTAGTGTTAATGTGGTTGTGTTACCTGTGAGAAACTCCTCCGAGCATCTCTATCACAGATGTTCAGAGCCTTTCCTACCGGCTGTTCCTCCCCAGGTTATTTCAACTTATGCCAATGAGAGGCCCAAACTAGGTCCTCACAAACAACTTTCTGTCACCAAATGTTCCCATTTCCTAGCAAAACTTTGAACAATACTCCATGGAGCTGGAGCTGGAGCCTGAGCAAGATGATGACTCACTGTAGTACATTCTCCAAGCAGTATAACACCTGGTGTTGTACAAGACCTACTGAAAAAATCCTGAAGCAATGATTGTTCTATTCAAATTTATCTTTGCTACTTGTTTGCAGCATAAACAGAGCATTAGGAATAAAACCCCGTTAGAGCCTGTAGAATCCTACGACCTACAGAAACACACGAGATGGATAAACTGAATCATTCTCTTTTGACTTTCTATTTGATATGTACAGATGTTTAATCTTTCAGAACTCCATTTGTATTGTATTGATACAAAGTCTTGCTGCTGGACAATAAAAGGAAATTTGTCACCTGTAAAACTTTAACCCCCTGGGGTCGGCAAACACATGTATGCATTTTGAGGCTTCTTCTCCTTATAACACCAAAAAAACTAAAATGACATTCAGTTTTGATCATACAGATAAGAACAATACATCAAACCAATCGGTGAAGGGTCTACTTTTATTTGTATACACATATGATAAAAATAAAACTTTGTGCATTAATAAAATAAAGAAAACAAACAGAGTTTGTCTGTCACTTTGGTCTGCGTGATCTTCATTTAGAAATGCATTAAAATGAACTGAAACTCAGCAAATACTCCACAAAGAGATGGCTTGAATGGTATACTTTTAAATTTACCGATTCAAGTAAAAAACAAATCATCTCTTTTTATGTAATCCGTATGAAATTAAGGATTGGTACGGATTCTCCTGTATCACCTCATTACGCCTCATTATCCTGAAATGTTTGTTTCCTTTTGATTTTTACAAGTGAATTTTATGCTTCCGGGACCTATGGTTTCTTTTACTGTAAAATAGAAAAGGTCTCAATGTTGTAGCTTGAAAATCTTTATAATAAAGTCCCAGACTTTTCCAAAGACCTTTTTTAGAGACATTAAAAATTGGAATAATATATGAACAAATGAGCTGACCACCTAAATATCCTGAGAACAATAGACTTTGATTACAGTGCTGAATTATGATATTAAACTGTTCAATAAATCTGAACCCATATGCCACTCAACTTTGCAAAAGAGGCAAGTATGATTTCATAAATTCCTCATATTGCGCATGTTTTAATCTCTACATATACATTTCTGGAAAAAATCGATAATCGAAACCTACCATAATGGTTCCTCCCGTTTGTGTTCGCAAAGGTTTTAGAACTTTGCGCTGAACCAGGAAGTTGGGCAGGAACAGGACGGGTGGGATTTCTGTGATGGTGGCAACCACCAGCGACCACTGGCAGGAAAGAAATCACATGCACAATTTTTTCAAGGTAAGCAATCATGCTACTCCGGGTCTAAATTACAATTATACATTATAAATTATAATAAACAAATATTGTGAAATTATTTCTTTTTGGATATCGTGTAAAAAAACGGAATGCTGTAAATACCAAAAATCTAAACAGAAAGCTATCGGGGGGATGATGGTGGATTGTTGTAATACATCAGGTTTCCAAACTTGCTCTGTGAGTGAAAAATAGTTGACGCAGGGGGTAATTTAGGGGAAATGCAAACTGGTGGCAAAATGTTAAAGCAGGATAAATAGACTGTACTAATACATATTACAGAGTGAAAAAGTGTAAAGCAAGTACAAAAGATTCGGTCACAGTAGAACTGAGATACCTCTCTGGAGCCCTCCAAGATAGCGTTCTGCATGCATCAAGGGAAAGAGAGAATACATACACAGAGCCGATTTAAAGGGTGACCAAGTGGCTGGACGATAAGCCTTCATAAATGAGCAGAGAGCAGTGTGACTTAGCTAAAGTACAAGTGACAACTGAAGCAACACATGCATCACCAAACAAAGATTCAGGAAATTGAACGCCTAATTTAAAGGTGAAGTTCACCATCAAATTAAAACTGCCTTATTTGCTCACCCTTGTGTGATTCTATGTGCATTTCCATCAACACAAAATGAGAAATTCTAAACAAGCTGTACAGTTCTCTTACACAACGAATGTCTTAAAATGGGTAAAAATGTAGATTTTCTGTTTAATCGTGATTTTCATTAAAGGAAGCCTGATTCTATAGCAGCATTGCTGTATCGCTGTACTGAATCCAGAGTATCAAGGCAAGAACAACATAATTTGATACAATTAAAAGGGCCATATGCCATAAAACAGCAAGAACAAATGTTGGTTCTTCTTTGTAGTGAATTTAGGGAACACACCCCATGACTCTTCAGAGCTGGTTCTTTTTAGTCAATTACAAAATAAAGCACAATTCAAGAACAAGTGATTGTTTTAAAGAGGTTCTTTTCAGTGAATAAAACAAATAACACAACCATAATCTGATTTATGAACAAATGAGTCTCTGCTTTATAGCGACTCAAGAACATACAGTGTAACTAGTACAGTTCGAATCATGAATAAATGACACAGTGAGCCAATGCCTTTAATGAATCATTCAATAG
Source organism: Enteromius afrohamiltoni (assembly GCA_034779775.1). Lineage (NCBI taxonomy): Eukaryota > Metazoa > Chordata > Actinopteri > Cypriniformes > Cyprinidae > Enteromius > Enteromius afrohamiltoni. The sequence continues at coordinate 10,776,583 of JAUYWG010000045.1, forward strand.
AAGATCTTTCTGATGCTCTTTTATCAGAACAAAATAATTTCATACATGTTGTTGTAAGAGTTGTGTGCACAAACTATTTCAAGTTTACTTCGGCATTCACACTTGACGGCAGTTTTTGTTATAGAGTTGATAATTATACAGCTCACAGTTCTGCAACAACACAAGGATGAGTAAATAATTACAGAATTTTTATTTATGTGTGAACTGCTGCTTTAAATTTTCCCTCACTGTGCAGACTGCATGATGGGGCAGCTGACTCATGGGTGCTTTAGAGCCTCTTGGCAGACTGCAATCTTTGCAGAAGACTGCAAACTGATTGATTTGGATTGAAATAAAGGCCTGCTCTAAGTAATCCAGTGCAATTTGCTATTGTACACTTCCTCTGTGCATCACTGGCTCATTGCTGGTGAGATGAAATGAGAAGTCTAGATGTCTTTTTGATAAAGTAGGGAATGTCCACACTCTCATAATAGGGCTAAAATAGATTGAAATTGATTCTTCTTTTGGCACTGATCTCATAGAAGGTCTACAATAAGGACATTTGCCGTTTATTGCAAGCCGGTTTGAGAAAAGGACAAAAATCATAATATGGCTTTTATAAATGGCTATTTGCATTGCTTATAGTAACCTTTTGCCATCAGTATATGGAGTTATGGGTGCCAGGAAAAGAAGTGGTAACACAGGACATGGGCAAAGCATACACTGCATCTCTACCTTGAGTCTGTTAAGGTAACGCGCGGTGTGAACCACAAGAAGATCCGCCTCGCTGGCCTCCCGGGCTAGAACGATGATCTCATCTGTGATGAACTGCTCCTCTGGAAACAAATCAATGTATCATATGAAAGCAACAGTGAATGTGAACATGAATATCTGACAGTCGAATAAAAATACATGGTGAGCTGTGGAAGCTCAGCACATTTTCAACTGTTAAGTGAACTAATGAGAAAAAGAGAGCTTGCGCTGCTGACTAGTTTATCTGAAAAGCTGCCAGAGTTACACTATGCCCCTGACCTTGCAGCAGCAGCTGAGAAGCCAACATCCTCTTGCTCCTGTTCCCGAGGGGAGTTCAGCTTCCCTCATTATCTCTGCCTCACTGATTGCTGCTCTCTCTATCCTTCTCTACATCCCTCCACCTATACCTCCCCAACACCCTCTATTCCTGAACTGACTTGCAGCTCTTTGATTCCCCATTTCTTTTGGTATCATATTTTATAGATCACCTTACACCCCGGTCAGAGTGTCTGCCTGGCAAATTCCACCTGCAGTTGTGCTGCACACCTTTTAGGAAGCGAATGACCTTGCCCCATTTGCCAGCGTCAAAGGGATGAAGCTTTTCCAGACCCATGAAGGTGATGTTGTACTCTGGGGAATAGACAATAGGCAGGCATGTTGCAGGGACCTCTGCGTAAAGTTCAGTTTGGTGAAAACTGTGGAAAGAGACATGAATATGTTATGTAAATAATCAGTGTGCAGCATATAAGAAAGTAACTGATATTATTGTCAGAAGTTATTTTGCAATATCAGCCGTTTGAACGTATGTGCCCCTCATTTTACATTACAACAGTGGAAAAAATGTTGAAAACAATACCTACCCTTTCTTTCCTCCCGAATCTTCTTTTTTTGACATTGTGGCCACGGCATACCAATTTTCAGCTTGAAACACACCAAATAACAGCATTAGAAGAAAATAGTCATTTGTGTGGCATTGTTTTTCTATAAGGACTGTGTGAGCATTTGCTGCGTTTTTAATTTGTCATATAATAAAGTACATCCATCGTAATTCGTTTACGTTTCGTATGATCAAACTTATCCTTGACGTTCGCGATAACAAAAACTACATTTCCCAGAATGCCTTGCCTGTTTTGCGCAGGCGCGGTAGTAATTTAGAATACGCAACTGTGCAGGAAATATTTTCACTTTAGAATATCCTTCTCGAAGTCTTCAGGTAACCAAAATGGACCTAACGCGCAAAACGTGCAAAACATTCGTTGAAAGATACAGTCGGACCCAACTTAAAAAAAGCATTTTCTTTTTGATTTGCTTGGGGAAAAATCGCTGTAACAGTTAAATGTGAAATCGGCACGACTCACCTGCTATCCATTTTATATTTCTCTTATTTCTACGGTGAAATTATTCGTCGTCTAGGCGTTTTTATTAGTAACAGAACACTTGCAACAATCCTCTTAATGGATAGTATTGTTGTCTCTCTTTAAACATTTGCAGTCAAGAGGATTGTGCTCATATTTAATCGTCTGCTCGTAGCTCCCTCCCTTCCTAAAGCACAGCCGCTCTCCTTACGCACGCGTCCCTTAGTACGTCATACTGACAACAATGCTGAACTCTAAAATGTATAAAATTAGTTTTGTAAGAGCGAAACTGAGATGAATGCGGATAACATAAATTCATTATTCAACACTAATCCAGCAATAATATTCATTGAAATCACGTTGGGATAAAAGATAACGTAAGGCAGTAGGCTATTTTGTGCGTTTTCCAGGGCATTAAAGGGTGAACCCAGACGGGGAAAAGGGTTATTGTACAAAATAATAAAATAAAAATAAAAAAGCATTGAAAATGTATTCTATTAGACAAAATTTAAACACAGTAATATATATTTTAATGAAGACTTTGACCTTTGAACAGCTCACATCAACAACAAGACGTGAGAAGTGCGTTCTTTGCTTAGTTGCACTTTTATAACTCATTTGTTTTCTCTCAGAATAGGCCTGCAACCCTCCAGCTTAGGATCTCTATACCAATCCAGCTGAGGACAACAAAACGTGATGCTGTTATTTAGAAAGTGCCAAAAAGAGTTCAGCAAAACTAATAGTCTCATGTTTAATCTATGTTTGATGTTTAATTATTTGCATTAATGTACATAAGCATAATTTCAATAATTTATGAGAGATGATGAAACTTGTACTTCACCTCATTTATTTCATAGGGTAAACATGTCTCCTAGTTGCTGTCCCCAGAGTTTTAGTGACTAAAAATATCTGTTTGTGTAGCCCTTGTGCAATACTGACGTCATCACCCCCGTCTCAGAGATGAAGTGAAGCTGTATCCCTTACTCACTAGCTGCTTTCTTTTAGCCCCGAGTAACCCGTGAGTAAAAACCATCATCCAACTGTTATGTAAGAGAATACAATGGATAAAAGAGAATAGATGGCAGCGCGTGTGTCCCTGCCCTCATTGCTAGCAGTTTTATCAGTATCCTAATTCCTTCACAGGCTGTGGTAATCTAAAGGCACCCACAGCTAGCATGTAATGTAATGGGTCTTCGCACTTCCCTCAAAGTACAGTCTCACTGTGGCTGCTCTTTGAAGCTGAGGCAGCCTATGGCATGGCCTGGGTAGCTTCTTTCTATAATGGAATATTTTTGCATAAATTGAGACTTCAGACTTGTTTTTTTTTTTTTTTTTTTTTAAGAAACAGAGAGTATAGAAATATCTTACTCTCTGCAACGAAAACCAACCCGGTTAATTTAATTAATTCACTTATGACCCCATCATAATGCAGCATGCAAACTGGTTCATCTGCATTTCTCTATAAAGCTGCACATTTCCGCCCGCATCAAACAGATCTGTTGGTTACTGTTTAGTTTCTCAAAGAATTCTGTCTTTCTCTGTCTGCCTCACCTTACAAAGAGTTTGAGTCATTCAAATATGCACATTTTTCACATTGTGCATATAAAAGTCCTTGAGACTGACTCTCGGTTATATTCAGAATTCATTTTAAATAGTGAATTAATTGGATTTTCAGATTCATTCAGAGTGAAATGCATATGTGCATATTCACTAGAATTGAGTTTCCTAGAAAAGGACCAATAAATAAAGCCCTGTTACGCATTTATCCTAGTGAACAAATTGTACAAAAATTTGTTTGTACAAAAAAGTATTTACTAATGTGGTGTTTTGTTCTTTATGTATTTATTTATTTTTTTGAAACACAAAAAAACCATTAACAGCCTATTTAATGAATCTCTGCACAACATTCAGAGCACAAAGAACCATAAAAACATATTGAGTGTTTTGAATCCATATGAATAAGATTGCTATTCACAGGAAATTTTGCCCTGCTGGCATCCTGCATTTGGTAATGAAACACAAGAACCAATTTTAGTATGGCATTTTAAAATGTCATTTTAGTGCCCATGATGTCAAACCTTTTCCATTCTTTTGAAAGACAGACCAACTGTATGCTAATTCATTGTTGTACCAATTTATTACCACATTTCAACAGATGGAAGGTTGAAAATCAATCAGCTTAACCAAAGTCAGCTTCTAATTCGTATAATTGATTATCTTTTGATTTCTAACCAGAGTGTTTGTCAGAGAAGGATGATTGTAAAACATCTGTTGCACTCTGTTTTGTCATTTTTCAGATGGCTCGCTGGAGGCAAGCAGACACTTCACCTGGCCTCCAATACCCAGTTGATCAGTTTCCATGACGACAGTCAAAGAGAGATGACAGCAACTGTCCATGTTATCATCGGCGGCTTGGTTCCTACAGTGGATGTTCCAGGCTTTGTGCTTCTTTGTTGACTGCAAAGGTGTGGACAAGCCTTTCTGAGAAGTGGCTTGCGTTGTTTTCTGAGATACTGCTGTCTCTGCTGTATACCGTTCCTCGAGGACTCTCACTGTGAAATATTGCTAAAGGTGACCAAAAAAGTACGTTTGTGGGAGTGAACTCTGCTCATTTTAAGATCTTTAAAGGAAGTAGGAAATAATTCTCATACCGAGGGCTGGCGCAATTCATCTGTGAGGCGACATAAACATCAAAGGTTGCCATCGGTGCATTGCTGGAATATGAATCCTTTGTTCTCAAAGTTCTGTCTGGAAGCTCTTTGTGACAGAATTGTGTGATAAATGACTCTGCTTAAAATGTAGGGCTTGAATGCACCAGGGCTAGTAGGAAGATAAAGGAATGTCTACAGAATATGATGGCACTGGTCTGAGAATGTTCCTTGGTCTCGGACTCAAGATTAGATCATTGTACTCCACAGTCTGACAGCTAAAGAGTTAAAGATCAGCTTGCTGTATGTGATTGTCATTCTAGAAGAGCCTGTTGGGATTAAACTATAACATTTCAGCACAACCGATTGCAGTTCCTGTGAATGGTACGAATTAGTTTGACCTTGAATGGTTTTGAATTTAAATAATCCAGGTTTTGACAGTTTATGCTTGGTTAACAGAAACTTTTCTTCTTTTTAAGGCACAGGGGCTTAGTTTTTGCTAAGGACAGCCAGGGAATAATTAACTAGTTTTTGCTACTATTTGTAGAATATACAAATGGCTGTTACAAAAATAAACAGGGGGCCGGTGAGGCTTGAGGAAGTAATTATCTTCTGATGATGTCATATAAAGGTGCTAATTATTTTAGACCATGTTATGCTACAGGAGCTTTATTTTCTCTATTACTTGGCTATGCTAAATATGTTAATTTGGAAAGTTTATAGAAGACTCTTTTGGGGATTTGTTTCATGTATGAATTGAGGATACTATTTCAGATATGCTAGTTTGAATATGTTACCCGTATACATAATTAAAA
>JAUYWG010000045.1:10782232-10827203 GCA_034779775.1 Enteromius afrohamiltoni
GATCATGAGATTTTAGATAGAAAGCTCAGCCATCTGCAATCAAATCCTCCCCAAGGTCAACAGTGACAACATGATCCTTAAGTAAACATAGTAAAGAGCAGGTGGGATTTGGCATGCTTTTTGCCATTTTGAAAGAGTCTGTTATATGTCAACCACAGACACCGAGGGGTGAAACGCCCCCCTATCTCTCTGTGTGTGTGTATAAACAAAGAAGGCAAAGTCTTTAAAGTCTTTTATACATTATTTGCAGAAAAGGAGGAGGCAAATATACAGTGGGTACGGAAAGTATTCAGACCCCCTTGGATTTTTCACTCTTTGTTATATTGCAGCCATTTGTTAAAAATTATTTAAGCTTTTTTTTTTTTCTCATTAATGTACACATAGCACCCCATACTGACAGAACAACACAGAATTGTTGACATTTTTTGCAGGTTTATTAAAAAAGAAAAACTGAAAAATCCCATGGTCCTCACTAGTCAGACACTTTGCTCAGTATTTAGTAGAAGCACCCATTTGATCGAATACAGCCATGAGTCTTTTCGGGAAAGATGCAACACGTTTTTCACACCTGGATTTGGGTGTCCTCTGCCATTCCTCCTTGCAGATCCTCTCCAGTTCTTTCAGGTTGGATGGTAAACTTTGGTGGACAGCCATTTTAGGTCTCTCCAGAGATGCTCAATTGGGTTTAAGTCAGGGCTCTGGCTGGGCCATTCAGTCACAGAGTTGTTGTGAAGCCACTTCTTCATTATTTTAGCTGTGTGCTTAGGGTCACTGTCTTGTTGGAAGGTAAACCTGAGGTCCTGAGCACTCTGGAGAAGGTTTTCGTCCAAGATATCCCTTTACTTGGCTGCATTCATCTTTCTCTCGATTGCAACCAGTCGTCCTGTCCCTGCAGCTAAAAAACACCCCCACAGCATGATGCTACCACCACCATGCTTCACTGTTGGGACTGTATTGGACAGGTGATGAGCAGCATTAGATACCAAGCATTTTCATGCTACAATGCTTGTTTTTCAGCAGGAATGCAATTGATTTGCTCAAAACAACACTGATTTGACAAATTGAGACTACACTTCAACCAGGACAGTTTGTAATGAAGACTGCACACAAATGAATGTTAAATATTAGTTAAAAACCATGGACAGTAAAGGTCTCCTAAATTGCATGTTCAGACACCATGAACACAATGGGCTTTTATTAGTTTATTTAGTAAGCAAACATGGAACTATAACCATATTCTTTCCATCAATCAATGTCTTTTTTCACATTGAAAATATTTAATGAGGTTAACTTACACCCTGCTTATGGTCAGTCTGCACAAAATCAACATGCTTGTTTCCTTCGACAGCTCCTTTAAATACAAGACCAAGCATTCGATTGTCAGAGCATCCACCGATCTTTCCACAGCGTCGTTGGCAGGCTGGCAAGAGCGAATTTTGATGCTGTCGCTGGCGGCGGAGTGAACACACGGTCAGCAACCTTAAGTGCAGTAAAAAAAAAAAATTGTAAATTTGGCCAGTTCCTTTGACCTCATGATTCTCATTTGCTCTGACATGCATTGTGAGATTTAAGGTCATTATAAAGGTGTGTGGCTTTTCTAATCAAGACACCAGCTGTGTATAATCAAACACAGCTGGACACTAAATGAAGGTGTAGAACCATCTGAAAGATGATCAGAAGAAATGAACAGCACCTGAGTTAAATATACGAGCATCACAGCAAAGGGTCTGAATACTTAGGACCGTGTGATATTTCAGTTTTTATTTTTTAATAAATCTGCAAAAAATGTCAACAATTCTCTGTGTTTCTTTCAATATTGTGCGTTGTGTGTACATTGAGGGAAAAAAAATAATTTAAAAATGTGTTTAAAGCCAATAATAAATCTCATTAAGTTTTAAACATTTTACATTTATTCCAAAATTATATTTTTTACTTGTGAACATATGTTCAGCTATTCTTTCTAGTTAACTTTGACTTATTTTTTATTTTTCAGATCAGTATATATACAGTATATATATATATATATATATATATACATGTTTCTGATCCAGTAGGCACTGCCTCCCTCCCTTGCCTCCTCAGAGGAAAGCCCTTGATAGTATAAATACTATGAATTCGGACATATACTACTGTGTTCTCACACTGTTTTTTGACAACTTTGTTGCTGTAGAAAGACCATCACTTACCACCACCTATTGGTAAAAGGTCACAGTACTATTGTACAAAATCATCACTCTTTGAACACTGCTTGACCAGTCAATCAGATTTAAGGAGTGGAACAAACAGTGGTCCACATTTGATAGGGTGTCCAAATTATTGGAAATTCCTTAATATTTCAAGAAACACACAGCTACTTGATGACAGCGTCACCCTCAAGTAATAGCCCACTCCCAACAAAAGTAGTGTTCTGTCCTTTTCATAAAATAGCCCTCACAGTTTGCTAAAATTAAACTCACAAAAATTTGGACAGCCAAAATCAGAGTGGTTGATATCAAATGCCACAGGCTGTCACAGACATTTGGAGCATTTTGGAGCTGGCAGCTGGTGCTGGGTAAAGTCCAAAGCTTTGTCAAGCGAGCTTCTGTCCTCCCAAACCAACCCTGCCTGTACCAAGCCCTGAACTCCACTGCCTACTGCAAACAGAATATCATGTGACCGTGAAACAATGAGACCCCTCAATAAGGCTTGCCCACACTCACAGTGCCTGAGCTAAATATTTGCTTTGCGATGCTCGGCAATATCTAAGATGGAACACGTGGATATGATTTTGTTGTTTTGCACTTTGTGTTTAATAGATTTCTCATGTTGATTACCGTTTTCTGTGTGGAGCTGTCAGAATTGATTCTTGCGGCTTAGGCCTTTTTCTCAGTACTGCAATCAATTGTTTCACTCTCCTAATGATTTGCCTTTTTTGTGATTATTCACAGCTGTGGAGTCAAATGTCATTTCAGCTTGTGTTTTTCTTTTTATTTGTGAAACCGCTGAAATATTTGGATATGCGGAGGATATTTATGTTGTTTTCCTAGAAAAGACAGTACACCTCAGTCTCAGTATTACACTGCCAATGTTTTCAAGGTTGGAAGTACAGTCTCCCTTAGCAACCAAACCCGCCATACACACATATACAATAAATTCAATGAAGTCTGCAATACACAGAGAAAGCTATTATCATTTCCATTTATCTTAATGCCACTTTATTTAAAAAAAAGTTCTTATAATGCTTAGCTACATTTCAGTGTAGTCAATCATACTAGCATCATTTGTTTGCAGATGAGCATTGCTTCAATATTTTATCTAGGCTACTGCAATAAATTTCATACATTTTAGCACAACTTAAAGCAAATGTATGTCTTTTTGTTTTTACCTTGAAGTATCAGTACTGTATCTTCTGTTTCTGAATGGCTTCTGTTTCTCTGACATGCTCCTCTTAAACATCTGTTCAGGGAGTATAGGAAGAATTTACATGACTCCATTAATTTACACAACAGCATTTTGGGGAACTGAAAATCTTTCAAAAACTGTTTTTACAGTTTTTGAAAAATATAATATTATCAAGTGTGAATTTGTGAAAATGTCATGCACATACATATTATTAGGTGTGTAGTATTTCTAGAGAAAATGACATTACCAACCGCTGATCTAAATAATACAGCACTTTTAGTGGTTGTGAATGGGGATTTGCACAAAGCTGCCATTTATATGCCTGACTCATGGTACTGTCATGAATGGCAGTGGAGACTGACCTGGAAAAGAAGGAATCGTTGAATAAAGTTATTTTTGTTGTCTTTTTGTGCACAAAAAGTATTATAGTAGTTCTATAAAAAGTCTTTGAACGTGGTAGTTGTGTTGCTGTAGGTTCAGAAAGCTCTTGGATTTTATCAGAAATATCGTAATTTGCATTCCAAAAAGATGAACAAAGGTTTTACGGGTTTGGAATGGCATGAGGACCTTAATGTCTATCAACAAACTGTTAGAATGCTTGACCTATTTTGGAGATGCAGAGAAAGTGTAGACCTGTAAAATCAAGTTAACAAATTTGGGCAGAGAGAAAGAAGTTAGCAGTTTCATTACTATCAATCTATGAAAAGATTGCCTAGCCCACCTACACTGCCGGATGTTAAACAAATGAGCAGTGGCAAGGGCTAAAACACCTGCCAAATGAGCAAGTATTCATTTAGCTAGGTGGGTGTGTAGACATTGTTACACATCAGCGAGGCATAAAACCTTATACAAGCACTACTTAAAATCACATTTGTCTCGCCTGAGTGATTTGTAGAGCTTATCAGTTGTTTAAAACATTTTTTTAAAGTTGAGAACACGTGTTCTGATGTAGCAGTGGATATTTGCTGATGTGCACCTTTCTACAATACATCAAACCAACAAGAGATATAGTCAGTAATGAGCTCAGTATGGTAGAGTAGGTGTATCCACTTACAGTTAATAAGCGGCAGGCTGTAGTGAGGATGCACAGCTCTTATGAGCACTTAAATTTCAGGTGCATGATTTTATTAGTGGAATTACAGGAATGGAAGCAGATTCATTCAGTCATACATCCACCCACCCTTTGAACTTTGATGGATATCTCTATAGGACAACATGGCAACAAAGCTCATAATTTGTTATAGGTATCTGTGTTTACTCACAAATAATAGTGAAGAATTGTTGATGACACAAAGACCTTTATATAAAACCTCTTGATGCAGTATGTTAGTAATATCCACTACTTGCATGTGCATCCACTAGATGCATGTGAAGTGTGCACTCAAAGGGTTTGGAGGCAACTGTTTGCATTAATCAAGGTAGGGTAGAGTGGGGTAAAATGCACCCAATTTTACATTTACAGCAAAATCAGAGTAGAGGCAGTCTTAGCTTAAAAGTAAAAATAATATAATCAGTAATTACAAAATTATAATAGCCTATTTGAAATATGTTGTTACGTTAATGCTAACTGGCTAGCTAACTAGCTAGTTGATGCTAACTTGAGGTAATTTTTTAATATAAAATCAAAAGATTTGATGTTCAGAGCAGAATAACTACAGTTATTGCCCATTGCCCACTGGGGGCATTTCACCCCACAGACTATGTCTGAGAAAGAATTACGTCATTCTGAAAATATTATTATGTTTTTATTAAATAACAAGCAATGCCTACCTACAGGCCTCACAGTTCCTATTTCATATATAACAGTGATATTCTTCAAAACAACAAGTTTTAAAGCACTTTTTCCTTACTGCTGAAAATTTGATTATTTATTGTGAAATCTGTTTTCTCACCAGTGTAAGCTTTATGGTGAAATCTTCTACATCAATCTCGTCAAACTAGACAAGACTACAATAAAAATTAAGTTCTTGTGGTTATTTTGGGACATTTTCACCCACTCTACCCTAAATGTATTTACAAAAGTGAGTAATACTTTTATTCAGTTACAATTATTTAACAGTAGTAGATGTTTATAATGTTATAAATTTTTGTTTAATTAAAATATGTAGTTTACACACACACACACACACAAGTTTCTTGAGCAGAAAATCAGCATATTAGAACGATTTCTGAAGGATAATGTAAGGGCCAAAGTAATGTCTGCTGAAAATTCAGCTTTGGCATCACAGAAATAAATAAAAAGTAAAATAATGAATAAATTTATGTATAATTGAGGCATTTATATAGCACTTTATTGTGTATTGCCGTACACCCAAAGTGCTTTACAGTCATGTGAGGGGGTCTCTCACACCAGCTACAGGAGAGAGGTATGGAGCCAATCTAGTGGATGGGGAATATTCGGAGGCCATAATTAATAAGGGCCAGTGAAGGGAATATAGTCAGTGTTACACCCCTACTCTTTACAATAAATGTCAGGGGATTTTTAATGACGGACGAGGGTCAGGACCTCGGTTTAAAGGAATAGTTCACCCAAAAGTGAAAATTATCCTGCTTCCGGTTTCCATTCAGCAGACGTGAGAGAAAAGTGGTTATTCCATTTGAAATATGGACATTTATTGTACAAAAATTCATGGATTCACTACAGGGGAACTTTATTCACCATCCATAGCCATGTGAGGTATGTTTTATTATGAATATGCGCAAGTTATTTCACGTCTTCTAAACTGAATACAGCTACGACTCATTTAAACCTATTCAAAGGCTTGGAGGTGTCTGGACGATTTTTACTGTATTAATAATTTTTCTTGTTTTGAAAAAGTGAATTGATGAGCTATAAGTACACATCAGTGTACAAGTGTACTCAGTGTATGAGTATATCATAATAGAAAAAAGTGTACCAAAAGTTAACTTTCAAAAAGCCAGAATACTGTGTCAGTCAGTCAATCAATTCATTCATTTACTTGAGTTCAGAATGATTTTTACAGTGTACTCGAACACCTGAGCCACACACATGAACAGCCCCATAGCATTCAGATGACAAACAAGCTTCCCACCATTTAAATGACAGACTGTTCCTCTTCAGCACAACACACTCACACTTAGCAGGAAGCCCTTCTTACACCATAGATTTCTGCGAGTCCTTTAACACAATAGCTTATTTTTTGGGAGCTGGGGATTTCTCTAATATCTTTCTGAACCACTATGAGAGTAATGAGTTCTGCTGTGTGGGTTTGTTAATAACAAACAGGAAGAAGTAACTTTCCAAACGACAGAAGCAAAACTGCACAAAAGAAGATCTCAGAAAAGCACTAGGTGGAAATCATTATGCCACAGTTTTAGGATTCAGACCTAAAATCTTCCATTATCCGCTGATTACTGCAAATGTTTTCTTGCCAAATTGGGGCCCCGAAGAGATTTCTCTGCATAAATACAAAATGAAAAGCGTGTCAAAGAATGATTGAATTAACAGCCTATCGCTTGTGAATATTCATGGCTATCAGAGTATGATTTTTTTCCGCAAAAGTCTGGTTATGCCTGTTATGAGCATAATATAGATTCTACTGCATGTGGTCATTATATCCATCAATGCTTCATATCCACTGCTGTCACACTTTAATGACACGCTTGACCTTCTGACCCCGTCTTTGCTCAAATCAATTTTTTGTACATTGTTTCAAAAACCAATTCAATTTCAGTTTATGAAGTGGAGTGAAGAGTCTTTGCTGTACACTACTTTAAGTTTAAATCTTATTTATTGTCCTCACCCACCGCACTGCTTTGTTTACCTGAAGTTTCCCTGGCATGGCCTGCATAATTCATGAGTAATGTGTGTTACACATCAAAGTCTGCAGCTTTTTTAATGTGCCTTTTTCCATTCTTCGGTGCTGTGGGATGTGATGGATTCTGTTTAGTTTCCGTTGGAGTCATTTGACTGATGGGCTGAGGGCTGTACTTTGTTATATGTTGGTGGTAATGTGGTACAGCTCTAATGGCCCAACTCTGAGAGAAATGGCCTTATTGGCTCAACTGCTGATTGGAGACTTGGCTAAATGATAGATACGTTTTTCGGAAGTAAGAAATTGTGTTTCTAAAAGTCATTGACGTGCCAATTGGTGCTTAGTATTATAAGTAACACTATTAATTACACATTCTATATTGTTACTTTGTTAATGGCAACCACAAGCGATTACATGCTAATAAATAGTATTTAGCGGGAAATATTTTTTTCTATAATTACTAATAAATTTAACTGAACATCAGTGTTCACTCTCATAAAATATTACTGAAGTCAACATGTTTCCCCACCAATTAATAAAGTTTATTGCCTTTGGTGGCTAACAGTATTTCTTTAATAATGGTCTCATTTCTCGCCATTATATAACCTGTTGATACCTATTTTTTTGTTATAATATCCTGAAATGTCATTGTTTCCATACAGTGAAAGCAGTGACCAGAAGCTGTGCCAAATTCCCAAAAAGATCCTATTAACTTTCAATGTGGAAAAAGAGCAGCATTAACTGTTAGCTGTGTAAATTGTAACACAATTGTAATGTTTAGGTGAACCATCACCAAGCAGCATTGTATCATAACCAAAAGCAAGAACGACAGCACTATTCATTTTACATTTATATCAGACACAGGTGCATCAATGAAATATCTCACACATTGCCTTTGTGATTGATCACTCACTTTCAGTCAAGGAAAGTGGAAGAGAGTGAGAGGAAGATTGTAAAATGAGGAAAGAAGGGCAGACAGAGCTATTGTGCTTGTTATTAATGTTTGTGAACAGTGTTTGGAAGTTCACTGCTGACATACACCTTTTACGGCCGTCAGTTCTTTTGTTCTCATTCCTGCGATTGTTTTACCTATTGCAGGCTGACCATGCATTTAGTTCCTCATTCCTGTTATTAGAACAAACCAATCTTTCACTGGACTTATTGCCACTCTTATGTATGATACAGATATATTCTGTCAATCTCATTTGCAGCTTTTGTATCATTGCTATAAGTAAAATCATCCAGTCTGGATTGTTGGTCAGGAACTGAAAGGAAATTGGCCAAGATCAAAACAGCTGGATGGACTGCTTGCCACAAATATGCAGGCTGTAGGCATTTATTTGCAAAATAAAGCACACTTCATCTTGTAGCATGTAGTATGGCGCTTGATTTATAGGATTGATGTGCATTGGGTTAAGGTCAACTGAGCACTTGCTGTGGTCTGTGATGGCTGGCTTTTTTATGAATCACTATCAGCACTGAATAAATAATTGCTAAAATATGTACACTGTGGTACATTTTAAACTCCTTGACAGCAAGAGCGCTAATTTTTTTTTTGCTGTTCTATCTTTCCATTGTTCACTACAGAATGGCTGAAGGTCATGGCATTTTCATCCCCATCAACATATAAACAGAATCTACGCACAGGTCGAACCTACATAATGAGCCCTTTGTTAATGAGATCTCACTTTTACAAGGACACATAATTTAATATAATAAAATAATCCCTGGAAACAAATTAAGCTATTGTTAATGAGTCACAACCACCAATCAATTCAAATTTAACTTAATTGTAATTAGCATAATTTGTCGGTTAATAGCTAATGGCTTAACGACCGCCGGTTAAGAGAAATAAAATAACCAAAATTAACATTACTATTTCCAATACAGTCTAATAAAATGTAATCAGAAAAAAGAAGAAAAAAATAATGCAACTGCACCTGCTAATGAATAGCCTATTGCTTGATGCTCGAGTATCTAAATAGTCTATAACAAAATACAAAAACATGAAAACTCATTAAACTTGTTATTTTTATGTAGGCCTATATCATTTACTAATACAAACTTTTTACATGTGATTTGTGCAATAGGTGAAATTATGTATGGAAACAGCTTAAGGGCAATTTTTTTTTGCGATACACCAAAACTTATGCGAAAATTAGTTTTTTTAAGAAAAAACTAATTATATCGCAAAATAGTTTTTACGCTCGCATGAGGTGGTTTTTTAGGCAATTCGAAAAAAATTGCCTCCTTTGTATAATTATATCAAAAATCGGTAAAATGCCATTGCTTATCGCGAGAAGCAAAATATTACGTTTCAGCTGCATAACGTTGATTAATGGAAACGTGTCATTTCACTTGACAATTTAAAGCGGCAGACCTGCTTGAGCTTATTATAATAAACAGACGATATAATTCGCTGGTGTGGACACAAATATAGTTCATTATCTTTAAAATGATCGTGCTTGGTTTGAACAGGCCTAGGCATGAAAAGCTATAAGTAAAATGTCACGTGTTATCTTCTCTCGGAACTGCGGTAATTACGACATGGTGTAAAGACAGCTGCATAGCGGTGCCGTTGAACACAAAACAGTTTAAAACGTGACCAGTGATCAAAATGTGTCGTAAGTGTTAATTTTCCAAAAATTAAGATTTATACATGAATAAATAAGCTTCCCATTTATGTATGTATTTATGATTTGGATGGACAGGACGATATTTGACCGAGATACAGCTATATGAACATCTGGAATCTGAGGGTACAGAAAAATCTGAGATGCTGAGAAAATCACCTTTAAAGTTGTCCAAATGAAGTTCTTAGCAATGCATATTACTAATCAAAAATTAAGTTTTAATATATTTTTGGTAAGATATTGACTACATACCTTCATGGAACATGATCTTTTCTTACTATCCAAAGGATTTTTGGCTAAAAAACATAAAAGATCTGTAAGTTTGACCCATACAATGTATTTTTGGCTATTTTGGCTATTGCTACAAATATACCCAAATATATATGTCGGTATGTTACGGGCTACTTTTCTTTCAATCGTCATCATATTTTATGACATATAACAAATGTGTGATGTCAGTGACAGTGACATTGACTGACGTTGACTGTTGATTTACGGGAGAAACTTGTATAGCTTACTGTACTTGGGGGTGTATTATAGTTACTCCAAAGGAAACATCCCAGTAGATTAGGCTACAGTACTCAATGTCGAAACAGTACACTTAACCTGATTATGTTAATTAGTTAATTTACATATTCATAGTGATTAAATGATATCGACTGAAAAATCTGTGTGCTCTGAAGGGACTTGGATGTTGCTTTTTGTATACACAATGTGCATTTAATTTGGGTAAATGGAGTGTAAGAACTCTAGGTGAGAATATATCTAAGTATAAAATGCATTCACAGTCAGATAACATTGAAGTGTGAAGAAATAATCTCTTTAGTAAAAAAGCCAACATGTTATACATGCACGCCGAGTCTGTGAAGAAGAGCAACAATATTGAAACATCATGCTCACCCTCATTATACTGAAATACTGGCTCATTTAGAGAACCTATTTTTTATGCAGCTAAAATGAACTTTTTTTGTGGAGGAGAGGATGAATGTAGTCTCATTTATGAGACTGTTTATCAGTTTTGGGGGCATGAAATAATGAGGCAGGCAGATTTGCCAGTTTGTTTTACTGAAAAAGTGACTGGAGTGACAGCTGACTATATTGGGCCATAAGTCATTTTTATTGTTTACTGTATTTGCATGAGTGGATTTATATTAGCAGGCCTTCGGGAGATGGAATGAGAAACTTTTGTCTTAGAAGTGCATTATTATGTCTTAAATAGATGTTTATGGATTTGCTCTGGCTTTCACAACAAGATGCTACTGTTCAATTACAAGAAATTACTAATTACCTAATTTTCTCTCTTGCACACATTATATAACATATTTTTCCGGTGGCTTCAATTCATCAGCTGTGGCTGCTGCTGTATTATAGAACAATATTTGTGAACTTTAGGTCAGAATCATGAAGATATCTTTGTCTGAACAGCTGAGCTTGTAGTACATACTAAAACTGTTCATATCCTTGGAGGAATTTAATGAGAACCATTCATGTGTACGCAAGATGAGCGCTTTTACAGAACTTTAGATTAGATCACCGACAATTCTTCTGCTTTTTTAATCATCTTATCAGAGTCGTGTGTCAGATACCTAATAATCCAACCAGCCTGGGTTACAGTGATTTAAACACTTTCTCCTTCATGCCCTGATTCCTGTCTATGAGTTCTCTCCGTTTGGCTAAGCCAAATTAATGGGCAGCAGAGTGTAATGGGAATGGGTAGGCTACATGACGTTAAAGGATGGAAAGAGCTCAGATGCGGACATCCTCTGATGCATCGACACTCAAAATTGATTCTGTCGCCTTGTTTTCAGGCATCTGACAGCTCACCAATTGGCAAATGTGCTGCGTGTAAGTGTGTAGATGGACCCTGCTGGTGGCGGGGGGCTCTAAGTGGGAGGTTTGATTGGAAATGAATGTGCTTGCAGGAGCACAAGGGGACGTTCTTTGTGAGTTTGAGCATAATGGTTAATGGTTAGATCTATTTATCTATTCATCACTATTTGTTTATCACTTAATATGTAGTTCGTTAAAGTTAAACAAATTTAATCTAATTATAAATTTCAGTTTTTTGTGTATGTATTGCTGGTCTTCTGTATTATTAGATTAGAAATCTAAATAATTATAATGCTGTAATTACTTAATTACTTTTCAAGTGACTATTGATGTATATTATGCTATGACAAACCCTAAACTAAAATAATTTATTGGAATTCTCTGTTAAATTCATTTGTTATTTTATGATTATCATCATTGTATTATTTCCCTAAATATATTATAAAATGTCTATATTAAATAAATAGGCTTATTCAAAAAAATCTAAATCTTTTCTGATAAATTGCTATATGTTTTGACAGTAAGCTGTAATTATGCTGGTTGCCAGTAACTTACTGTAGATTTATAGTTATAAAATACATTGGCAGCAGTTTGTTCAAATATAAATGAACATTAAACTTAAACAAGTCTTTATCTTAAATAAAACTATTAGAAACAGTCTCATGCAAAGCATTCTGGGAACCAGATATCCTCATCAACCTTTCTGGGGGTTTAATCTGATATTGGTTCCCAGAAATGCTTTCAGGTGGCTGTTATTTTATTTATCCCTTTTTCTGTAAAGATAAAGACTTAATGTTAATGTTTAATGTTCATTTATTTTTGAATAAACTGCTGCCAGTAAATAAATTTAAATCTACAGTAAGTTACCAGCTGCCAGTAATACTGTAATTTCTATAAAAATTGTTAACAGTGATGCATGCATAAAGCAATTTCTCAATTTGCAGTTTTATACTTTTTTCAAGTGAAATTGCATTTTTCAATATCTTCAATATCTTTCAATATAAGTCCTAAGTAGTCCTGTATTAAACACGTTTAAACAAATATGCCTTAATTGCTTAAATTTAGGTCTTGCAAGTATGAAAAGGCATTTCTTAACTCCCTGTTTTACACTCTGTATGGGAATTTGGGCAAGAATCAGTTCCGTTGAAATGGCTTTATTGGCTTCAGCATTAATTTCACAAGAAAATGTGCTGAATCATGTGCTTCTTCTGATCCGTGCGATGAGCAGCTTATGAAATGTTAATAGAAGCCCTTTAATCGCAGAATCTCAGAGATGATAGAGACCGGGCTTTTAGCCTCCCTGAATGAGGAACCTAGAACGCAAACATTCTTCATGTAGTGTCATGCAGTAATGGAGATTCACTGTTAATGCACATTAATGATTGTCTCTCTCTCCCTTTTTTTGACTATTGCGATGATCCCTGCGTTAAGATTCAAGGTCTGTCATGATGGTGGCTGCCATGATTTTCTCAGATGGGGATTTAAAACATAATTGTTAGGAGGAGAGAAGACCAAGTGGATGCACATGCTCAGGGTTTCTGATGGCAAGGACTTTGCTGCGCTTGCCTGACAGCAGGCATTTGCACAAATCTACCTCGTTTCCTGAGATCTGGAGGAAACATCAGCCCTCATTTACTTAGTTGGACGTGGTGTCAGATGGGATGAACCAACTCAAATCGCTTCTCGCCTCGTTTAGAGATCAGAAGAGAGAGACACAGAATGGATGAATCTTAAAACCTTGACGCCGCTCTCTGCAGAGAGGCACGTG
Organism: Enteromius afrohamiltoni; assembly: GCA_034779775.1. Classification (NCBI taxonomy): domain Eukaryota; kingdom Metazoa; phylum Chordata; class Actinopteri; order Cypriniformes; family Cyprinidae; genus Enteromius; species Enteromius afrohamiltoni. Next base: position 10,795,621 of record JAUYWG010000045.1, read on the forward strand.
ACTCCTCATATCGCCTGCTTATCTCTCAGAGACCCCCTCTGGAACCAGCTGACAAGGTTTCAGTGAAGAACAGCCTGAAAACAGGCTTAATTAGGCTTGCTTTGAGGACTTTTAACAATGGTGTTATCGACAAATGCAGCGCTGGTATGGATCCAGGTTTCCCAGCTTCTGCTTCGTGGATCTGTATCTATTTGTACTAAATTCCTTACAGACATCACCCTCATCAGAAAAAATAATTGATACTGTATTACATATGTTTATGGAAAAATAGTAGATACAGTTTCAAGGACAGTTTCCACACATAAGTGGAAGACTATAAAGATGCACACTTAATAAAAATATCCTGCTTTGTTCTTTTTAATTAGCAGAGCTTGCTGAGGCAAACATCACTATTACTATTACTCATAAGGCCAATTAGGGATTTGAACAAAGCGCTTACTTTAGGTGTTGCATGCAATTCATCCCTGTTTGAGCTATGGTCATTAATGACACCTCAAATCATGTGGCTTGTAGCAAACAGCTGAAGTATTCGTAAAGATTTACATTGAAGAGAACCCAAGCCTGGTGAGATGTTCATATGTAAAATATTATTATACATTTATTTTAATATTTACTTAAACAGGGCTGGGTAAAGATAATCATGATTAATCACATCCCAAAAAAAAAAGTTTATATTGTATATGTTTGTGTACTGTTTATTTACTTAATTATGTATATATAAAGATACATAATTAGAGTATATATATTTTTTATATTTACATTTAGATATTTTTATTTAAATAATTTAGATATAAATATATTTAATATAAAAACATACAATTTTTCTTTAATATACATGTGTGTGCATTTTATATACATAGTAAATATACACTGTTCACACACTTATGTACACAAAAACTTTTATTTTGGGTGTGATTAATCGTTGCCCAGCACTAAGTTTAATCTTTAATGGCGAAGCTAAATTTCAGCATCATTAGCCCAGTCTTCAGTGTTGCGTGTTCCTTCAGAAATCATTCTAATATGCTGACTTGGTGCTTAAGAGCCATAATAAATTAACATGCTGTAGCAATGACATCTGCCAGCAGTAGGGCATTGCCTACCAACTCTGCCCTGCCCCCCTCATGCAGGATAAAACATGTTGACCCAGGAGCACATCCTTCTCACAGGCACCACATTCTATTGCGTAGAAGAATGAATAGAAAAATGCCTTTTATTGTCACTGACCACATATACAATATACATTATATACATGTACGATGAGATTAAGAGCATCTCACTCAGTGCAAACATGTAAGAGATATATTTACAATACAAATAACAATAAATAAAGTTACAGTAAAATAATTGGCATAGTCATGTGTGAAGTGGTTTTCATCAGTAATCCTTTAGCGGTGATCACATGAGTCAGGGATTCCACTGAGCTCAGGCATTAGTGCTAACGTTGTAAGGATTACTCATGACAGAAATGATTAAAGTGTTGGGAGAGAAACTGTTGCTATATACTGTTGATTTTTCTGAATGGCAGGGCACAATGTAAGCATTCTCTCTATAATGATCCTGCAATTTCTAAGCAGCTTCGTAGCGCGAAGTGCAATTTTTATTGAATCAAGACATCTGTAAATGTAAATAGTAATCTGCAGTGATGCTGTTATTTATGATGAGACCACAGTGATCTTGAGTTTAAGATAAAAGCTAGCCTAGACAGTCCCCAGGTTGAAAGAAAAGTGACTGGCAGGTCACATTGGGTTTCTGTAAGGGATGCTGATGTGAAAGAGGGTAGAAGTTTAATGAGGGTGAGGTGATCTAAGGATCATAGGGTTGAGTAACGGTTGGGCTTTAATTGGCCTATCCTGGATCCTGTGTTAAATGTATACTGCTAGAAGACCTCTGAATAATGACTGAACTTTTCTGCAAAGGGTGTGGAAACATGGAGGAGATGTAGTAAGGTGTTGTTTCTGTTTCACTCCATTACCCAATTTAAAGTCAGTCTGAATAAAATTCAGGATAGTTGAGCCTAAAATTTAAATTCAACCTCCTCTCAAGCCATCCTAGGTGTGTGTGACTTTCTATTTTCTCTTATGAATGTGTGTGTAACAATTTTTGTTGATATTTTATATTAAATATTGATATTTTCTTATATAAATGCATTACTTTGCTTAAAAAAAATGATCAACCTTTATTTTGGGTGAACTATGCCTTTAAATTCAGTTTTTAGTTGTCACTATGGTTTAGCAAATAAGCAAATTGGTTATTTTCTGGCAACGTTACAGGTCAAATATATTGAATTATTAAGATTTATATATAAAATACTGTTGATGTCACGGTCTATGTTTAAAGTTCACGTGTTCTACCATGTCTTTGTTTATATGTGCCATGCTCCTTTTGTATCCGCCCCTGCCCATGTATAGCGTTTCCTGCCCTTGTTTAGTTCATTGTGTTAATTAGTGTCCAGCTGTGTCTCGTCTATGTCTGTGTATTTATACTGCCTTTGTTCAAACCTTATTTGTCGAATTGGTAATAATGCTAAAAAAATGTTTCTTGAAAAAAAATGTCAAGAAAAATGTTTCTTAAAAAAGCAGATTGGAATGATTTTTGAAAACTCCTGTGACAGTGTCACGCCCCAGACTATGTTTTGTTTGTTTTCGTTTCCCCATGTGCTCTGTCTCCGTGTGACCTAGTTTCTGTTTGGTTATCATTATGTTCAGGTGTGCCTACCTTGTTTGTGTTAGTAACCTGCCCTTTATGAGTTCTCCTCAGTTCTGTTTAGTTTGTCGGATTATTAACGTTACTTTGGATGTTGTGTGTTTTGCCTTGCTTGCCTGTCTGTCTGTCTACTCGTCTTGGAATATTAAAGGAATTGCGATTTATCAACTATGCCTTTCTGCTTTCGCCACACGCACCCGTGACAGACAGTTAAGACTGGAATAATATTTCTAATAATACTAAAAAAACCTTTTTTGTGTGCTCCACAGGAAAAGAAGTCATACAGGTTTGACAAGAGGGTGAATAAATAATGACTGACTGTTAAGCTGATCATTACTAAGCACTGAAACTAATGTTCTATTTGTAGAAATGAAATGAGGAAAGCACACAAACACTGGCTTTAAAAAAAATCTGTCCTGGCTCAAAAAGCCCACAGACAGGTACGTTTTGCAGCTGTCTGTCTGCCTTTAAGCCACACTCGCTCAATATTGACTGACCAAGTGACAAGTGGAGGTCTGGATGTTAAAAATTGAGCTATTACATCCTACATCGAGACTCCCAGAGAAAATGATCTGAATTGATTTGAACAGGAAGTGTATTATCGAGAAAGACTAAGGGTGCACTTGGGTCACTCCTGAGCACACTAGCATACTGTTGAGCCCACCCTAAAAAAATCACCTCAACCTCCAAAGGTCAAGACGCTACAGCTGATTTATAGACTCACAGAGAAGCCTTTTTCTGGTTTGCCTTCCACATGTTCTTCCTGTCACCTTGTAAATTTCAACATCAGTATGTTTAAACATTCATTCCTCCAGCCTTAAAAAGGCAAAACACGTAGGCTAAAGTTTCTGATTTGTAAATGTACAAAAGTCTTCCTTTTAGTTTATTTTTTCAGTTCCTACAACAGTAAATGATGGAAGCATTTTCAACCTCAAAATATGAGAAGTGTCAGATACAAGGTCACAATTATCTTTTTTATTTGAAACTATAACAGATATGAAGCAGGATTTAGTGGTTGCATGAATAGATTAATTCCTCTTGATACTGAATATGTTGCATTTAATTGTCAATAAACCATCTGAATTTTCAAGACATCTAAATAGTAATTTCATTTCAACATTACATGGACTGACTTCATTGAGAATAGTTTTACAGAGAATACTGGATTGGTGGAAAAATCTCATCTATATACTTTAATTTAATTTTTGCAGCCCAGCGGGATGAGCAGCAATCAATGGGGAGCAAATTTCTTGTGAAGGCAATGTATTTCAACCTTGAAAATCAGGGCTGTCCGTCACCAGGACTGAAATCAGCACAGCTTAACGGCAAAGTGACTAACATCATACATGCAATCAGCATTTAATCTGAAACAATATGGGGTATAACCATCATTATATGCACCTGTTTTCCATGAGCATTTCTCACTTGAAGTACTGAGCTTCTGCTGTTTTTCTCATCTATTGCACAGCACAGCTAATTATTCACATGTGTTTTACATATATTTTGAATTATGAACCAGTAATAGTATTTTTCAGTCCTTTTTTTTAATGGTTTTCCTAAAGTAATTATTATCCCCAATCTGGTTTCAAGTCTTAATTTTTTACCTTGCGTCATCTATGTAATTGGAATCAGCATGTGATCTCGCATCTGATCACATGGTGTTACTTGTTGGGATTGCTTTTCATGTCACACCCCCTTTCATTTTAGTGTGTTGCTTGCTGTGTGTACTGATGTTAGAGGTAATGTTGCATTTAAAAAGTTTCTTTTCACAACTTAGGATGGCTGTTTACCAGCTTTTAGTTTCCCATTCTTGGTTTTGTTCTAGCTGATGGATGGTACTTCATGGGGATTTTATAATGCCTCTTCTTGTAGACATACTGAGAATAATGACGCCATTAACCAGGGATCTTGTACTGTTGTTCTGTGTCCTTTTGCAACCTACAGTACCTAGCCACTATCATGCGCATGATGTTTTAGTGAAGTGCTCTGAAAAACTCATTTTCAGCAACTTTTGTTGGAAATAACCCTTCAAGTGTGTAACAAAGTTTAAAAACAAGATAACACTGTTCACTGCCTGAGGCCAAGGTGGTCTAAATTGTAAAAACACACCTTCATTATGAATGATTTGTCCTTTGGGCTTGGATATTAGTCTTTAAGTAGCTGTGTATGGTGATAGGTTAAAAAGCATGCTTCCTTACTTTGCCACTTCCTAGGCTTATTTGTTCCCAGTGTGACAGAGTCAAGTAAAATTGCCATGAATCTGACAACACATTCAATTTTAATGAACATTCTGTTAGAAAAAAAGCATCTAAAAATCTTGTCTTATTCAAAAGGTTTGCATATGAAATCTATGCCTTTTGTGAATGCAAGATTTGGATATTCAAAGCTGCAATTTAGTGTAATTGCTGTAATTGCATCAGGGTGTCATTGAGCACAATGTTAAAAATGGAATAATCTCGAACACAGTGGAGGCATGGCTGAAACAGCAATCTAAGTTGAAGATAATAGTGATGTATAGTTTTAAACTGAGTCAGCAAGTTACTGTGAGGACTGCTACTTAAAATTGAGACATACATCATTTGAAATGCAATTCAAAAAGAGAATACAACAGTATGAAAAGTTCCTGTTTTGAGTGATTACATTGTAGCACAATACAAAGCAAACTGGCTGCCTGGAGAAATGATTTACACATCAGCTAATCAGGCAGCTGGATATTGGCATATAGGAGCAGTGTCAGAAATAATGTAGGTCACCTACCCTTTTAGTTACAATACAAGCTACTAACAAAATGTAGCTATAAACTATATTCAAGCTATATACGTAATTGGTGCATCTGTCATTTCAGTATCTAAAATGTGTTTAGTAGATACATTGTAATTCTGCAATACGATTTGACATGCACAGAAATTATTATTATAGTAATAGTAGTAAAAAAAAATTACAGCAAATACAACTAAAATATATAGCCTATTTTCTGCCCTGTTTTTACACCCCTCGTCAGAATGCAACATTTGAATAGACGTGGTTTATTATAGACTTGAAAGTAAATAACCACTGCTACGACTGGTGAACTGTTGTGTATGTTTGTCAACATATCCTTCACCTTCTCAGATAGACACTGTTGTGGTTAAATACTGACATTGTCTGGAAATTAATTCAAAATAAAAAAACACCAAATAAACTTATCGTTTGGTAAGCTTAGAAGATAGTAGAATTACAACCCAGACAGCAAGCCGTGTTGGCCAAGGTCTGGCTCACATCTGGCCCGCATGGATTTCCCCCAGGCCAGATCTGGGCCAACACTATGTTGCTGTCTGGGAATGTTTTTTTTTTTTTGGTAGCCACTCCCTAACATTGCTTAGGAAGTACAACAAGGGATTTTCATTTCATAGCTGTCAGGAAGAAAGTTAAAATTACACAGAGGCAAACTGTATAGGGCTCTATCACAATTTCTTTAATGCTTGTAAAAATATCCCCACATCCTTCACATTTTCAACGTGTGTTTAACAGGGTGCAAGAGTTGAGAGACAGTCAGCATCTTCTCTCTGACCTTGTACAGATAAGAAATTGCCTTTACCTTTGCAGAGTGGAAGCTGAGAAGTGAAGCTCATCTAGGTATCCCCTCACAGGAAAGGACAAAATGTCACAGGTCGCAATGGCTCGTCTCTTACTTTCACAGCACTTCAGTTACTGGTCAGAGTCCGCTGGTCGACTGATAAACTAATATGACATTTCTTTGGATCTCTGCTTTAGATGTGAACCAGCTGTGTCTAATATCTGAAGGTGTTATCATCGCTCAAAATATGTTCTGTTATCAGGTTTACGTTGTAGTGCAGAGAAGGACAAAAATGTGTTAACACTCCTTATAGGTGTTTAATCTAGATAGGGCCTTTGATCTGACCACACAGAACCAACAGTGTTTTTCAAAATACATAAAAATATGTACCTCTGTGCACATTTTGTGCAACACCATTTTTATGTGCCTTACTGTACATTTCGCTGCAGTTTCAAAGTGAAATGTCCACTGAGTAGCGCTAAAACACAGGTTCAATACGTGAACCCTGACGCGTTTTCATTACGTTGAAATAGGTACATATTGTGGCAGTTCAGAATTTAACCATATTAAAAAAAATGTGAAAACCTACAGATATGAAGCTGTATATGTGTGATGTTAACGTTCAAAAGCATTAGTTTTCAAATATCCCAGCGTAATAATATTGTTTTTCAAGTAACTGTGTGAAAATGACTCTTTATTAATTGAAAATCTGTACATTTGTGTGAAAAGGAATAAAAGGTTGGAGTTTAACTGCCTCTAGTGTTCATTTCTTTTGGAAACAGCAGTGATATGTAGTTGTTGGTACACATTTCATGTCTCGCTAAAAAGTTGCGAGAGGTATACCAAGGTATGTTTATGCCATGAGACCAGGTAGTCAAAATAACTGTGAATTTATCCTGTCTCTGCAACAGCAGCCGATGAAAGCAAAGCCTATAGATACGGATGAGACATAGGCTGGGGGAAAAACATGAATAAACATGCCTAACCAGGATCTCTCTTCTTCATGTTCACTATCGAGGTCAGTAGGGTCACAGAGGCACTGCGGGTACATACATCTGGTTTCTGTGGAATCTGTACCATTTACTTCCTCTAAATAATAGCTAGTAAAATGTTGAGTACTCTGTGCCTCATTATTCATTTTCTCATTTTGTATATACCTACAGGTCCTCAGTCGTAATTGATCTGTGAGAGCATTTGTGCACAGCAGCAGATGGGCAGTACAGAACTGGTTGCATTGCATTCGATTGAAAAAGGATTAGCATTGTCTGGAGCGGTCAGAAGGAGAAAATGGTACATCTCGCACAGCTTTATTTCATTAGCAATGCAGATGTGTATTGCACGGAATGCTGTGTTCCAGCAAAATAAAACAGATATCGTATAGATAAATAAGAGAAGCAACACAAACACTCTAAAATGAATTTGGCAAATCTCATCAATGTCTGTGAATAATTCTCTGCATTCCACATCAAATGAGTCTTCCACTGCTGGAGAATTCAATGCACATAAAAAGGCAGAGACTGCAGTAACACGTTAATGTGCCAGCAGGATTGATGTGAGTCTGTTATGTGAGTCTGACAGCTGCTTAGGCAGGTTGCTGTAGAGTAATAGTCTAAGTGAGGATTCAATTAGGCCATAAACCAAACAGAGAAACTTATAGTCAACAATGAAGGCATTCGCATCCCATTTTACTTCTGTAATTTTATGTATTTCTAAACTAAACAGAGTAAATATGTAGGACGGGGCTTAATTGATTAAACTGTGAAGCGGGGCAGAGAGGTCTAATTTATCTGGAGATTTATTTGTTAACATAGCGCTTCATTGCTATGGTAGTTGCTTGGCTGGTGCAGGAAGTCCAGGAAAACATGACCTGAAAAAAACACTGGTGAAACAAGAGTTTTTTTTCTTTTATGTAGATTTTAAAACTTTTTTCATCTCAGAATAAGTCATGGTGACAGATGCAGGTGACCTCTAAATGTGAAAAACTGTTTCCATTGCAGTTTTAGAAAAATATACATGTTTTAAATTGGCTAAAAAGAACAACTCACATGAGTGTAAACTTTTTTTTTTGAATTTTTGTGTTTTTGTGAATTGTACTTTATTGGCCACATTTTTAATTTGCAATATGAGTTTGTGAAATTTGAAGGGTAATGGAAATGCAGCTGATAACATAATATTTTTCCCCAAACACCATTATTTGATTTACTCTGAATAACAGCAATTTTGGGGAATCAATGGCAAAAATGCTTTTTTGTTCAAATAATGGTATATTTACCATCAGGGCTTAAACTGGCCAGTTGTTCACTACGATTGATGTTAACATTTCTGTAATTTCATCTCAGTTTTGTCCATAAAAAGCATGTCTGAGAAAGAAAGGAAAGCTAAAACTAATATCTAAACTGCATTGTTTAAATTGTGCACAATAAAAGGCTAAATATGATCAATTTATTAATTTTGACTTTATGTTGACTTACAAACATTAGCTAAGCTAAATTTAAAAAAATAAAAACATTTAAAAGAGAAAATGTTGTGAATTACATATTGGATTTCTGTAATTTCATTTCAGTTTTGTCCATAAAAAGCATGACATTATCTATCTGGTTCAGGAATTGTTGGACTAATGTTGTTGGCCTGCATTCATTGCAGACCCATCTGCCAGACAGCACTGGCTTATGAGAAGAAAATTGAAAGTTTTAAAACGCTTTCCTCTTTTACACCACAGACAATGAACGACTGTAAATATTTAAATATGCAGTGAAAAAAAAGAGTGAGACATGACTGGCAGAAAAGCAGTTTTCCCTAGCAATGTCATGAGGATATTCTGAAGTGCTTTGTCAGTTTCACAAAGGAGCACCAGCTGAATTTAGTTTCTGTTGCCCCGTATCATTATACCCTATAGACGCTGCACTCTGGAAATGCCATTGTGTATGTAAAAATGCACACCATTACTTGGAAAATCAATGTTGTTTCAATAAGAGGCACAGTAAAAACAGTATGCCATTAAGGTGATTGTTTCTGTGCTCTTAAGCACCACTTGTATAAATCTAGAGAAAATGTTTGAAATTTCATTCATTTAAAAATGAAATTGTGATGTAAATGCAGCCTTGATAAGCAACAGGTCCGTAAAAGCTTTTTAAATATGATCGTTTTTAATGATATCCACAGGAATAATACCATCGAAAATATAGCAGCTCTAGTCTTTTGTTATCAAATGCAATTAAACATGTTTTTTGTAGTCAGGCACAAACAAGTGCACTCACATGATGCTGTTGTAAATGCTCATCCATCGGAACGTCACGCTAATGAAATGTTTAAGAATGAAAACTCTAGCTGAGTTTAAATTACTCAAAGAACTGACAAAGATGGCAGAAGAGCTTAGGCTGAGAAGATGAGGGTATAGACGGGGAGAGAGATGGAAGGGAGTTAGACGACAGCTTCCCTTCAGGCTACATTCTGTTAGGAATCAGACAGAGGAAATTCACTCAAAACATCAGTCGTTGAGATGCAGTAGTCAGTGTTGCCTCTCAGTGATTGAGACAGCACAACAGCAAGGTTGAAAAAATAATTCCTGTTTTCAAATTCAATTGCATGCCATTTTAGCTGTTGCTGTGCTGAAAATAAAAAAAAGATCTTAAAAGATTTTTCATTGAATGCCATTTCATAGAATTTGCATGTTTTAAGAAGCTACTGTATTGAAGATATAGAATAATGTGCTTTCCCCAGACATCAGATTGCTGAGTACTGCAGCTAATCTATGGAGCCAGTTCTAGTTTTCATAGTCTAGTCATAGTTTTGTCTTGCCTGTTTTCCTGTGTTCAGATTCCTGACCGTTTCAACAACAGCAGCAACATGGATTAAAGAAAAGTTTATAAACAATAAATGGAGCAAAATGTTGGTTCAGCTGTGTCTGGATCAATGCAGCCTACGCCCATTGTTATGGCTGGTTGCACTTTATGACATTATATAATATTATCAATGCTTGGAGAGGGATTCAGCTGGACAGTTTATATTGATGATTGGTCATAATGAGGAAGAAGAATGTTCTTTTGTGTTTACAGCACATGATCTTTCCTGTCCTAGCTTTAATTTTCCAAACCACAAAGTAATCTGCTAAAAAAGATGAGATACTATCTAAAAGTTTGAAAAATGAATCAAGAGAAGACAAAGGCTTCTAAAAAATTTTTTTTTTTTTGAAAAAGGCAGACTGTCTTACAGTAAAACTCAGCCCGTCCTTGTCATCATTGCATAAGCTTTGATGGAGACAGCGTCTTTGTGATCACAGAGGATAAAGTGTGAATTATGCACATTATCTGGTGTCTCTTCCTCATTAGCAGCACAATGCACAGGTACCGGAGCACCAAACAGCATATGCCTCTGCGCTGTCTGTCATGACAATTGGGAAGATAAACAGTTCCCCCAATCACCTGTTTTTTCTCCCTCTTTCTTTTTTTGGCAGCTTGCATATGCTATGCATTCTACTGGACACATGCTATAATTAGATCCCCAGGCTCAGCCATTTCTCTCTTTTATGTAACAATTTCAATCTTTCATTGTCATTTGAAACACTCAGATGGTGGCATGTAACTATTTATTCATCTCAGCCACGCAATGCTCGACTGTAACTGTAATGAATTATACAAGGCGATTACCATACAGACAAATTGAAAAATAAATCAAGTAAATCAAGTTTTGGTTTCATTATACCATTGCCCCAACTGGCATAAAGATCAATCTTAAATGGGCAATCATATTCTGTTATTGCCAAACACAACCACCAGAGGGCACTTAGTGGGACTGAGTCACAGAGAGCTGCTGGCATGAAGTGTACAATAGTATTTGAACCCACCCTATATATTTTGCATGTACTGAAATAGGAATGTGATATATATATATATATATATACATATATATATATATACACACACACACACACGTATGTGTGTTTTAAATGATATAATAAAATTCCATATCGAACACTTTACATCTGTAAGTTTAACATATCTTCAAATCCAAAGATGACCAGCAAAAACAGAAACTAGCTGGAGTTTTAAGCATTGGTAATTTAATGAGCCATGAGCATCATTTAACTGTCAGGGCTCCAGTGAAAATGAGTCATTGCATAAAAATGTAATTCCTTTTTTGGCTTCTCTGTTCTGTAGCAGGAGTGGTTCAAATGAGTTTTGTGCACTTGTTTAAAGGGCACACCTGAGCTACTTTGGCCCCTCTGATCTCATGTTGATTTATTATGAGTTTACAGTGTAATATCTTGTAGTCTTGTAAGCTGGTCTTGTTTGTCTCAGTCTTTTTTCAGCAAAGTTTTATTTAGTTGGGAGAACCATTTGTCCTCCTAAACCAGCTAGACATCAGCTTAACACCAGCTACGACCTTTTAGGCATCAGCAGGTTGTAACTTCTTTTTATATGAAATAATATACCCCGCTAAATAGAGATCCTACCAGCGCAGCAGGCACTGCTTACCTTCACAGTCCTTCCAGTGAAGGGTTAAACGGATTTACCATCCACGGAGCGGGTTAGTTATTGTGGCGCAGCACAGAGCCTCTGGACGGCGCGCTGCAGCGGACAGGCGCTCGAGCGCAACTTCAGTACTCAGTACTGAGCGCCGACAGCAGTCAGCAGTACCAGCAAACATAAACAATGGCGGAGCGGCTGTAAACCCAGCTCAGCGGATCTAATTTGCCCCATGGACGGGCATTTCGCGTACATCGACATGGAAAACCCGACCGAAAACCCCAGCAAGGCGGCGGAGTACCTCAAAGAGCTCAATAAAATCATCGAAACCCAACAGGAGTTGTTGGAGAAGCAGAAGATTCGGATAGAAGAGCTCGAACAGCAAGTGTGTGATCTTTGTCAAGAGAACGCGTGCTTGAAGGATCAGCACCAGAGGCACCTGGCCACCTGCAGACTGCAACAACAGGGCAACAGTCACCCCACGCTGGGTGCCATAAAGGAGAATGTGATCCAAGAAAAGTAAGAGTCCCACTTTTGCAAAGCTGTCACGGTTTGTTACGTTTGGACCACGCATGAATGGAATATCTAAGCAGGCATGTCAGCTGTATACGGCGCGCTTTAAATGACTAGTTATGATCAGTGCTGTTTATTTGTGGGTCTCAACGACAATGAGCACACTCGGTCAGCGGGACGGCTTTGGGTATGAGTAAATACCAGCACTCAAATGTCACCGGGCGTGTTGTTTATATAAAACGCCATGCTATATTAAAGTGAATGTAATATAACACTTGGGCACCACTGCAGTCAGTTAGAAAACATACATTAAAAGCAATTTTGTGTACGGTTGCGATGCTCAAAACGCTGTCTTGGTAACGTTAGCTCGCGTGGACACACACCCATGTCGACGGCGTTCAATCTTGACGGGACTAAAATGGGCTTTTGACACTTGAAATTGTTACCCAGCGTCATTCTGTGCACGTAATTCTGGGTTGTCTCTTTGCGCGTTGCACACTGTTGTTCATACTTTATCCGGGGTTAGTAATTAATCCTGGGTTGTCAGCTTTTGAGATTTCTCGAGAAGCACGGGTTAATGTTTTTATTGGCGTTGCCTATTTATGAGCAAGCTTACGTTGATTGGACAAGTACGCACGCGACCCGTTTTAATAACGGCGTGTCTATCAGTGGAAATATTGGCAAGTAGTCCCGCGCCGTTTGGATTTAGCCTTGTAAAATATACAGCAAAAATTCAGTGTCATCATAGTTTTCAGTTAATGCGTTTGCCTTCGCAGTTTGACATGTTTAACATTTCTCTCAGTTATGGAGACTAAACAGCGCGTGAAAGTTCTGAGAGCTGTGGAAGCTCGTGAATATTTCATAGAGCAAATCTTGATTGGGATGCCAGTTGCTAAACAACCCAACATCCTCTCAAGAACAAAGGTTTTGTGACCCTGGATGGAAAGCAGTGCTAACACAAGTTTGACAATGCAATAACCCAGGGTGAAGTGTAGTGTGAAGCACTCTAAAGAGGTCTGGCTTAGGGAAAATTGTCAAATGAAGCATCTTTGAGCCAGTGTCTGACTGGTAGGGTTCCATAGTTTTAAAAAAAACATGAGGTTTAAACAATTTAAGATATCCTCTTTTTAGTAGCCTGTTTTTTAAATATTTTTTTTATAACAAACGCAAGACTTAATTAAGAGAATTGCTCACAAAACATCTGTTTTGCAGCTGCGACATTTTTAATTGATCTCAGTCTGGCTTTGTACGAAACTGAAATGGCAGACCATTAGCTAGTTTCACTCAATATTCATGTCAGCTCCTAATGTACTTTTCTTGTGAATGTTTGAGATGAACTGCCCTCTGGAATTCCTTTCGATTCCATTCATAATACAGTGTTACGTCACAATGTTTTTGCTGAAGAAGGCGCCCTGAGTATTCTAATCTGCTATTACTTTATTATGTCGACAATCAGGAGCTCACATAGCTTCTGGTGCCACACTGCACGATGGGTTTGCTGGCTTGCTGCAGTGTGTTAGGATTTCCAAGAGGATTCATTGCAAGAGATAAGTGTTTATCTGGCATATTTATGGAAATTTACATGAGTGTTTGGATGAGTCAGGAACATAAATTTCTCCCCCAGACATGTGGCATTTTTAAGCCTCATGTGGATTTGGATTTTAGCTGTATCACATTAGCCCTTGTAATGCAAATGCACTGGCTGATCACTCGTCATGTTTTATATATTTATTATTTTTAGAGTTTATTTTGCGAATTCATGTTTTATTCTGCCATAGCAAAAGCAGTAACCTTTTAAGAAGATGGTGCTGTTTCATGAGCTGCACTTTCTACAGTACATTTAGTCAATATAGCTTGTGTTGTAATTCAGAGCAGAGAGGCAGAAAGTTTTGCTTTCACCTTCACCTTTCTTCTAAGAAGTGCAGATTCCGTAAGAGTGAAATGCTGTATCTGTTCTTGAGATCAGGGAAGATATATAATTAAATTTTATTCCTGGCTCTACAATGACTGAGCTCTGTGGTGTAACATTAGCAATTCATTTTTATTTCCCACTTGCTATTTGCTTTCTGCATATGCCTGACTTATCTGTGCCTGCTTGAATGTCAAAACAATTCTGTTCATAATATGCGCACTCTTCCTTTCAGTCTCTTTTCCACCTTTGGGCTGAATGGTTTTCACTGGTACAGTTATAGTTTCCTTTTTCACTGTGGTGTTATGAAATCAGTATTACAAAATATTCAATATTCACAGTGATGCAAGAGCTGTAGTTGGCGTGGTACCATTGGTAAACATTACAGCAAACATGGTGTCAAGGATGATGACATTCCAGTTTTAAGGTTTTCTCTTTTTTAGAGATGAACAAAGTTCCCAGATCAGCTAACAAAAACATTTGCAGTATGGAGTAATATAAATATGCATGTATACGTTTCATTGAGCTGATATTATGAGATAAACATGGCGATAAATCTGAGAAATCAGCATTGAAATTGTACCATGCTAAACCCGAAACGCAAATGGAACCACTGAAGGAGGAAAAGAGCTTTTTGAAGTGACATAGTAAGGCATTCTTAGCAGTATGTCTTAAGTGTATGCATCATTGTGATTGCCTTTGATGTAAATTCAGCTCCTTTTTTCAGTGTCGTATTGAACTGAGAGTCCTTCAAATGTTGAGGATTAGAGAAGATCAGCTGCTCCAATCTTCTCACATCCTCAAGGACTTTGGTTTAACACCAGAGGCTGAGGAAAAAGAGCCCTCCAGTTATTCTGAAGCTAAACATATTCTAAAGAATAACTGGAGTGAGGAATTGGCATAACTTAAGAGGAACCCGCATGGTGACAAAGCTGTATCTGTGATATTCATGGCAATATATCTTGAATGCATGCTTCATTCGGATTGCCTGTGGTGTGAGGTACTTGTCCTTTTTCTTCATTCCCCTTGGTGTCGAACCCATAGTCCTTCAGTTCATAGGGATTTGAGAAGATCATCTGCTTGGATCTACTCACATCCCTGTGATTTGAATACTTAACACCGTTGGAGAATGAGAAGAAGACCACTCTAGTTATTCTGCAGCTTAGCTTATTCACCAGAATAACTGTCGGTTTGAGGAACTGGCATTAACTTGAGAGGAACATGCACAGTCACAAAGCTGAATATGTTATGTGATAGAGTAGTACACAGTATCTGAAGACTCTGGGTTTATTATCAAGAGAAAAAGGGGAAATGTCACAGGAAAATGCAATGATGCTTAGATTTGAGATACAATAATATCACCGAAACAACATGACATGTCACTCTTCATGAAAGATAAATGGTCTTTTTTTGTGTTAAACCAAGTTCTACTTTAGACACAATGGATCCTGTATCTGATCTTTTTACCTCCTCATAATTTGAAGAAGTATGACTTTCACAATGAAGCATGCAAATGTAATGTAGATTATTATAGATACTGTAGATTACAGTCACTATACTTGACGTTTCTCCTGTAGTGTTATACCCAGAGTCATTTAGTTCATGAGAATATGAAAAGATCACCCGCTCCGATCTTCTCATATCCTTTTTGATTTGTTGGACTCTGGGTTTAACACCAAAGAATAAAAAAAGACTGTAGTTAATCTGCAGCTCCTCGCAGATCGTCAAAGTAACATAATTTAGTCTTTATCTTGGTTTTTGAGACAAGGAAGCATTTTCTTAAAGGGTGGTTCTTGCAACCATTAACAGTCCTCTGACTGCTAGCTATAATACATTTGCACAAAGGCGAAGCTGTCACTGATAAATTTTGTTCTGTTGCAGAATCGATTACATCAATGCATCACTATCAGAAGTTTTCCACAAACTCATAGCAGAACGATTTTTCTTGCAACAGAAATGGCTTTTCGGTTAGCTATAGCTTGCCAAAACAATCGATTGTGCTATTCGTGTCAAAAAAGACAAGTCTTTTTATTTTATTCTGTTGCCACTTTATGTTTTAAACATACGTCAGTTTGTTGACCTCCGAAGGGGGTTTGAATGCTGAATAGCGAAATCAAAGCTGGAAGCAGCATGTGTTTAGCTTGGCTGGTCTTTCTTGCACAAGTCAGTGGCTCTGACAGGGAGATCGCCAAGTCATAACAGAGCATTTCTACACTTGCAGCTCTGCACAGGCAATCTGTTTCCTAGCTGCTCCATATTTTTTTCATAGGCTGGTGCCATTATCGCCTGTGACTGCTTGCAAGCACACACACGCACACACACTATGATTTAGAGTATGGTAGTGTAGTAGGCAATGAAACTTCAGCCAGTGATTTGTGTGTCGCGTTTCACCTTAGAAGAGGACTGTATTTGCTATGCATTGTTTCTGCACAATGCTGTGGAGAGTTAAAAGACCAGCGTTTTTTGCTGCAGCCTACTGCTGGCCCTCATGTCACGAAGCACTTTGCCACGTCAGCCTACGGCTTTGTGCTGACCGCAGCAAACTGGCAATAGCATAGACTGAAATGGCTTGTGAAGAATCTCTTGGTGATTTTTGTACACAAATGTCAGTTGAAGCAGTGCTTGTGTGGAATAATGTAATATTGCAATAAGTGGCATCTTCTTCAGTAGATATTCGTCAGAATATTCAAATTCAGCTTGTTGGATTTAAGCGAAAATTTGCTGAAATATTTCTCTACCTCAGGCCATCCAAGATGTAGATGTGTTTTCTGCTTCAACAGATGTAGAGTAATATAGTATCACATCACTTGCTCACCAATAGATCCACTGCAGTCAATGGGTGCCATCAGAATAAGAGCTCATCAACATGACTTCATTCCATTAATTCATTTTTTATAAGTGAAAACCTGCATGTTTATAAGGAACAAATCTCATATCATTAAGATCCTGGCCAAAATATGAGTTATTTTTTATATTTTTAATATTCTGCCTATCCCTTGCATGCAGATCCCTATCCATGCAATCAAAACCTTCATGCATCAATAAATATAAAACAAGTAAATCATATGAACTGAACATCCCGTTTTTTTGAAAGCAACTTTAATGCTTCATATGGAGAGCAAGTTTTACTTTTGAGAATTTTTTGGAATTTTAATTATCTGCTTGAAGATAATTTTACCAATTTCTTTCTCAACAAAGGCTTAGTTTTTTTGTTGTCTTCTTTACCACTGTACAAAAAAAATAGTTTCTAAGCCAATTTTTGGCGTGGTACTTTCCTAAAGGGAAATATCACCGTTGCCAGGTTTATATTAGATGAGGAGATGTTGCTCAAGGGAACTGCATAGAATCTCATAGCGTTCAGTATGCAGTGTACTAACATCTCTAACTCAAAATCAATGGCTGGCAGATGTACAGTATACTGTTGCCAGAGGTGGTGCATATCCTTGGCTGCAAATATACTTTTTTTCAATTCTCTTTGATAGCAAAAGTAGAATTTTTTTTGTCTGTTAGAATAAAGCTAATTTAACAGGTTTATGTTAATTATTTTGTTTAATAAGTCCATAAAAAGCATGATACTGTGTCTTTGTTAGAGGCATAGCAAGTGTTATACAAAGCATGCATACCGTGTTTTTTTTCAGGTTCAGCAACCTGCAGCTTGTATGGCTGCAAATGGCATATCGAAATCTCCAGCCTGATGGATAATTAAGTGTATGAATGGGATTCAGAGTAGCCTAGGGCAGAAGCAGAACATGTGCCGGCTATGATGTGTTTTTCCATAAGGGAGTGGCATCCATCTCGGATAGTGAAAAACAGACTTTATGAAACCCTTGGGAGGCCGTGTAACACTGCCATTTGAATACTAAGATGAGAGGAGTAAACAAACATGAGATCCAGTGTGAGGCAATGAAATATTGGAGACATTGATGTGTGACTGATAATATTGCTCCTTTGAAAATACTGTATGTGATTGTGTATGTTATATTAAGCTTGAGCTTTAAGACTTTAAATCACAGGTAGCTGAGGCTTAAGGGAATGTTTTGGCTTCAATACAAGTTAAACTCATTTGATAATTCCTTGGTGTTATACTGTACCTGGCATACTGGTATTGATTATTACAAAAAAAGCAAAAGTCGCGGTTACAGTGGAAGTGATATAAAGAATAAAATGAATGCATGAAAAATGCATTGAAATGAAATATGAAAATGCAACCATCCACTGATCTGCTGATCTCTGGATATTTGAGTAATATTGCTTTTTTGTGCTATTATGGCTCATGGCATCGATCTATTAGTTGCAATGCAGAGGCATGGTATATTGTTTGCTGGTGCAGAACTAGTTGCAAATTGGAACTCCTGTCATAAAATGTGTCGCTTGAGCTTAGCGGTCTAATATTTCGTCCCAGAATTAAGAAACCTCACAGGATCTGGAAAAGTGAGGAACTTTGAAAAGTGTGCTGCAGATGGCATACGATTTAATGAGGTGACAAGGCTTAGAGTTACATAATGATTGTTAATTCACAGTAGGAGAGTGTCTCTGTTTATTTATTTGGTTTTAGAAGTCTTTTATATGTCTCAGTGTGTTCTGTGCATATGAAAGGACTGACAATATGTGGCATATTTTTCCTGCTTATGAATTCTGTAAACAACTGTAAATTCAAGCCTATCAAAGAGCAACATTTTCTGTGTTAGATTGGTTTTTTTGGTTGCATTTTAATTCAGATTTACTGCAGTAAGTGTTGCAAAACATGTCAATATAAATATTACAGTTACATAATGTGCTTAATTATAATAAATATTGTCATAATGCAACTAATTAGTAAATTAATTTAAATAAAATGAATGTGTTATATTTTGCATAAAGATAGTTCAGGTGATTGACTATTCTCATGATGCATTAAAAAAAAGAAAAGTAGTCCTAGTAATAGTACATTTACCTTGTGCAAAATACAGTTTAACTGTTCTTTAATATTGCAGTACCACAATCGTTTATTATAACACTTATTTGTTATAATGTTTCCTCCTTGTTAGGGTGTTAGAGGAAAGCTGAAGGCAACAACAGTAGAGACTTACAGTGTATTCAGGGAGAATTCTAAATGGCCATAACTAGCTTCACTCTCAACTAAAAAAAATCACCTTTTACTTTGCAGTTCATTTATATTCTTTGATGAAGTGGGATGATGGTCCTGGGTTTAGAGAATGGATCATATGATGACCATTTCCTTCCATTTGTAACATCGTGATAGGGATTCTCATGGGATATTATCAGCTGGTTAAATGGAGACCATCTATCATGTGGCCAATGCAAGTTATCCTGTAATGGTCGAGATGATCTTTGTCTGAGCCTGCCAACAGCGTTTTACCACACTGAGCAAAGAAAAGGAAAAATCGCTCTGTTTTGTTCCATTTAATTGCTCCATTGTTTGAGTTTTATGTGTTTTAGCTGGCTGGCGCTTCAGATTATAAGACTTTGTGCTGTATTTAAACATAATTACCAGAGCATGATGGGAAATGATGTGTTAAAATGAGGAAAATTGCAGTTTATAAAACATTTGGGTGAGGTAGTTTGTGAATCAACTCTTTAAAAGGTTTTGTTACCTCCTGAGGCAGCATTTGTCGATACGATTTGCTATTATATTTGCCATCACTTCTTTATTTATGTTCTTGATTGGAAGGCAACTGGAATGTGCGTAGTCTCCACTTTGATTTGGAAGTGTCATACAACCATGGACAACTGTCAGGGAGCCCTGCCTTACACCAGCAACAAACACTAATTGACAATTGATCCTGCAGTTGATAAGCAGGGCCTCTAAGCTATTAGTCACTGAAGGCCTACAGCATGAGGCGAAGTGATGAAGAGGAGCTTTTATTGGATTCTGCCTTAGAAAGCCCACTGAGGAAACGTGGTTCCTTACATGCCACACTGATTGACGGTGATTTGGTTTTGGGAACACGGCTTTGTTGAGACCAAATATGAGGGACACTTAGTAGGAGTCTGTGGATCTCTTAGGACAAAGTGGGAATGAGAAGCAATATTTCAGAGTTTGTCTGTACCAGGAGAATGTTACATAATATATGCATTGTAGACAGGTGGCTCTAATAAATTATTCAAGAATGTGTCTGGTTCATATGTCATCTCAAAATTAAAAGAACAAAATATTCTATAATTTATGTAATTTAATTAATTATTTATTTATTTACACAACATGTTATATCAATGTATTTTAAAGAAAATGCCTATTTTAATAACCTTTTTCCTCGTTTGCTTGTTGGATGGCTTGTGGGTGAGTAAATTCTCACCAGTTTTCCGTTTTTGGGTGAACCATTACTTGCATTGTAATTCAAATGATTTAAATTGTGTTTAAATGAAGGTTACATTACCTGACTCCGTTTGCTACATTGCACATGCCAGAGGCACAGCACAACTGAAGTCCCAGAGCAATCATTTTTCTTTAAAATTCAAATTAAAAAACATGCAGACTAGCATTGCCTTTTCTTAAAAAAACAACAAAACAAAACAAAAGATCGGTTTCAGCCTCTTGCCAGATTTATTAAAACAGATTTACACACTCTATGATTTTGATAAATTGTAATTATTAAAACAGATCAGATGCAGTGTCAAAAGAAAATAGAAAACTATTTGTGCAGGTTCCTGAACCAGTAACCGGCAATGCAGATCTGCAATCCACCCGCACCCCCTTTAAAGCTTAATGTTTAGTCTTTAATATCTGATTTTACTTACATTGATCTGTTATTTCATATTCTAACCTGCATCCCTGCAGGAACCCTGAGGCACCTTTTTCTGTGAGCTGGCCAAGAATCTGATGACAGTTTGTTTTAAATTTTCAGTAATCAGTGAACATTTGACAGTGACATAAATAAGAGTCAAGCAACCTCTCAGCTCCAGTCTAAAATGTATTGCATCACTGCAGGGTTGTGCATCACTCAGACCACAATTGCAGTTTGAATTTGAATTTATTTAAGCCATTTCTGTGCTCTCAGCTGTAGACATCCTCTTCAATTTTAAAATCTTCCTGGTGCCATGAGGCGTAAACAACATTCTGCTCATTCAGAAGTATTATTATATTTCCTAACGCAATCTGTCAAGTGGTTATCTATAGCTAAATTCCACAAGGAGGCAACTTTGGCTCCAGAACTTTGGTGTTTTGAAGCAATTACAGAACACTGCAACGTTTGACTTCAATGACAGTGTTCCTCTTGGCAGCACTCTTGTAATTTAGTCAGTCAATGTTGCAAAGTGAACACTGGATAAGGATATTAGAGAAATTGTATTATAAAGAAGCATAACCAATTATTATGCAGCTTGGGAGACACGAACCTCCCTACTGGGGCTTAAAATTTGCACTCCTCTGGCCCCTAGTACAGTCGAGTCCAACCTCATTTCATGTGAAGCCACCAATAGTCATGGCACACCACAGAGATAACCAACAGCCATCTGCTTTTAATAGCCTTTCACTTGGGGGTTGTAGGGTTTGTTGAAACACCCACTGTGTTGGAAATGGACTGTCTTCTTCTAACTCATGAATGATCCGTCTCTCCCTTGTCTGTGAGGTTTGTGAAGCAACAGCAAGCATCCATCATTAATGATGGGCGAGACATTTCGTAAATACCAAAATCCAATGTCTTTGTGTGGAGAAACGAGCACTATTATACTTCATTTCATGATATTCAGCAACAGCCAGGGCAACGCAGTTGGTCTGTTTGTTAATGGATTTATTTACAGTATCTGTCTTTAGATGGATATTTCTGTCTGACTGTCCAATGATTAATATTTGTTTCTGTTCATTGATCTGCCTTCTCCCATCAAATGAGCCTTTACTCCAGGTGTGCATTTTGCTGTCTGTTTGTTTGTTTGCTGTCTGTCAGTTGTTCTCTATGTGTCATAGATTTGGTATCTGCACGTTGCTTGCTATACGTGATGTATGGGTGGAGGATATACTTGTAGACACAATTACCCGAGATTTTGTGGTTACAAGCTCACGTGACGTTGCCCTGCTACACGGAAATGCATCAGTTGTCAGAGAGGTGTGCGGATGTGATAGTGCTTATATAAAGCACAGTTGATCTGAACAATTTAAACAGTTATTTTTTGCCATTATCTACATTTTTCTTGACATAAAAACGGGAGCGGCCATTTGTAAATTCTAGCTTCGGTCTCATCCACATCCAGCTATTTTTAGCTGTACAAAACAGTTAGTTTAGCTGCTTGATATTGAGAATTGGTGTGTCTTATCATATTATTTTAACATATTATCTTAATTATGAACACACTGGTTTGTAGTGCTTACAGGTTTACTGTTTACTGCAGTTATTCTGCTCATTATTTACCCACAGCGTTTAATGAACTGGAAGCCTCACCCATAGGATTACCACATTGAAGAAAAAGGTGAATAGATCTTGAATGGTTAAATACACTCTTATTGTTGTCAAAATGCAAAATGTTTTTGCAAGTATCCTTGTGAAGGTGAACACAGTAACTGAGGTCTTAAATGACAGCAGCTCTTAAAGTTACTAATGAAATTTTTCAGCTCAAAAAAATCTTAATTACTTTATACACCGTAGCATTTATTTCTTTTTCTACTGTGTTTTTTCTGTCCTATAGACTAGCTTCCAGTTCATTTTTTATTCTCATTTAATGGCTGAATATTTCATATTGTCTTCAGTATTCTTGGGTTTTATTTTTAATTTAGGCTAGTATTCTGGGTTTTTTTTTTGTGATTTTGTGACACAGCTGATAATTATGAAATTTCTATGGTATCTAAAAACCTTATTTACATAAAAAATAACTAGCCTATATATATATATATATATATATATATAAAATGCAGCAAACATGTCGACTATGTAACAGCATTTAAAAGTGTCCGAGAAAGACACTGGAATAATTATAAGCACCGACAGCATGAGACCGTTTAGCACTGCATCACAAGTCTCCGCTGAGAGGAGGAAGGGTGGCTGTTGCGGGTTGATGACTGAATGTACAAAATGGCCTCAAATGGTTAGTAAATAAACTGTGGACCGTGTTGTTTTCTAATACATGCACAAGTTGCATGTAGTGCTGTTTATTTTTTTTTCTAGTCTAGTCTGCTGCATATCCATTGGCATTGTATGTAATCATTCATGTATGCAATTAGCCCAGTTTTTTATATTTCATAGTTTGTTCACCATCCAATCTTTGTTAATTGTTTGTTCACATCCTATCTGTCTCCTGCTCACCACCCATTCCTGCTGCAACTGATCCCCATCCAAATGTTGTTTATTCCCAGTATTTAGGGTGTATGCATGTTTTCCATGTTATTTGTTC
The DNA here is from genome assembly GCA_034779775.1 of Enteromius afrohamiltoni. Lineage (NCBI taxonomy): Eukaryota > Metazoa > Chordata > Actinopteri > Cypriniformes > Cyprinidae > Enteromius > Enteromius afrohamiltoni. Next base: position 10,819,088 of record JAUYWG010000045.1, read on the forward strand.
GCTGTAGGCATGTTTTCGTTTGTTGATAGCCGTCTGTCACTCTTGTATGTTGACTACATGTCATCCCTTTGCTATTCATTGACTCTTCATCTACTGTTTTGTTCCCTGTTCACATGTCCATTCACTCTTTGACCATTTTTTGTCCATTCCTCTCTATGTGGACATTTTCATCTTTTCCAACTGTTTGTCTGTACATACATCTATCGTTTCATTTGTCTATCAAAATGTCTGTCCGTCCTTCATCCATTGCTTCTTCTGTCCCGTTGTTGCTCTGTTTGTCCAGAAGTCTAAAAGTCTGTTCTTTCTTAAGATTAAAGGAATACAAACTTTTCAATTGTTTTGATTTGTTTGTTAAAAATATGAAATGTGCTTCCTGTAGAGTCTAATCGGATTAATTCACCCCCAAAGCCATGAGAATGCACTGCTCTGTAAAGATCTTGTGCATCTCAGTGGTGAGATTGGTAAAAGTGCTTTGGTCTGCTCTCTGATTCTTTGATAAATGGGCTCTTACTTTCAGCAGAGCTAAGTAGCAGGCCAAACTCCCACAGCACAGCACTAAGTTTTCAATGACAGTTTGATTTGAGTGCAACTTCTCTCCTGTGAGGCAGCGCATCAAATTCTGCTGGAACACAGACCGTTGTGCGCTCCTAATCTCTGCATTCAATTTGGCCCCATTACCCCTCAAAGTGGCTGACAGGAGAGGGCAGGGTGCATGGGGGGAGAGATTTAATCCAGCACCAGGGAACATTCGCTAAATCATAGCCTGAGGGTGTGTAGATTAGTGCCCCAATGCACAGCACTCTCCTGCTCTCTCTCAGGTGCTGAAGGAGGTGAGTGACTGTCACGTCCACCATCACCGTATCTTCTCTTTGCGGTTGGGAGATGACCATGTGGTGCAGTGATTTTCCTCATCTTTATGCTAATGCTAAATAAATATTAAATAAATAATAAAATTGGGATTTTTTTTAATCCAAAGAAATGATGTGATCACTTGAGTTTTCGGGTCACATAAATCAATAATCTCTTTCTCTTTACTACTAGATATAGCATTAAATTTACTTAAATGAACATTATAAGCTATGTGAAAGAAAAAAGGACAACTTACTAAAATATATTGTTTCTCGTTATTGCTAAATCAGTGTTTGATGACGTCTATAACATGGTATGTAAGCAGTGTCACTTAACTTTGCATTTATTTGAAGAAAAGCTATTTGTTATTCATTGCTTGCTAGTCAACAGAAAAAAATAAATCGATTCACTACACTATCTTTTTTTTTAATTTAGTTATTTTTCAGCAAATTACAGTACAAATATAATTATATAATTAAGAAGTTGATAACTACTTTAAATGTTTATACACAACTTTTATTTGCATGTTGATCATTTAATACATTTGATGAATCAATTTAATAAACCTTTTTGGGGGGGAAGGGGGGGCAGCTTTGCAGTTGCACCATTCATTTTGCTTTTGGAGTTTTAGAGAAAAAAAATGTTTTGGTGCATTGCTAATTCTAAGCTCGTGTGGATAGATGTGCAAACATGGCCCTCAGGGCTTTGGCTGGAGGAAGGTGGGATGTGGACAGAGTTGTCTTGAGGAGGCAGAGTGGAAGGATAGAGAGTGAAGATTTGCTTGGCTTTGTTCACCCTTAGGGCAGTGTTTACAGCTACCCCAAGAGCCCTCTTTTAGATTACTGAGCGGTGTGGCTCGCTAAGGCTGCTGGTAGAGGCCCTGATGGTCTGTATTCTAAGTTGCTTTTTGTAGTAATTCCTTGGGACGCTTTGGTAGCTTTTTAATAAGCAGGTAATCTTGTGATCAGTGAACACACAACACTGCCATGAGGTGTAGTGCCAGTTCTCTCAGTAGAAGAAATTATATTCTTAGTAAAAAAGATTTTGTTTTGAGTATAACATTTCAAATATTTGTTATAAATGAGTATCATATTGGTTATGTTTTTTAATTATTTGGTGATGGTGCACTTTTAAGGTAAACTTTGAATATAATCTTTAGCAGACTGCACATTCATATATGACTGAAATGACTTGTAGGATTTAAGGAGATTTTAAAAAAATAATTTATTAAGCAAAATGGTGAATATAATATTGCTCATTATATTAGTATTTGCTGAGATTTTTGAGAACTTTCTGGATGAGAGGCAAACAGAGCGTGTTAAAAGGGGTCATATGATGCAATTTTAAGTTTCCCTTTCTCTTTGGAGTGTTACAAACTGTTAAGATCCCTAAAGTTACGAAGACTCAATTTTCATGTCATGGCTAACATGTTTCCACAAAGAAGGCAGAACTATTGTTCTGTGGTAGTGTTGCTGCTGGCGCCATGTTCTGGTGTTGTGAATGCAAAGTAGTTTTATGTTTCATTGTGAAACTAATTTGTTTGTGCTTCCAAAAAAGGACACAACTAGAAATCAGTGAGCAGTGTAGAGTTATGCAAGTAATTTCTCCAATGTGTCATATCGCCGGAACATGGCATCACGTTTTAGTAAGGGCATAACATTTCCAATTACACAGTTGATGTATTCGACCACAGTGCACTGGATTGCTGGCCAGTCCTAGCACACCTTGCTTTTTTAGAATGATGAGCTTTGTACAAATGAACCCGTTTTAGAAGGCGGGGCTTAGAGGACAAACAATAATATACAGTATGTGAAAAATAATGTTGTTGTTGTTTAGTTTTTTTTTGTTTGTTTTTTACCTTAAACCGCATAAACCACACCAAATGCTCAAAATAATGTTCTTTTTAGCAACATTTTATAACCCTTTATGGAAATATTTACAGTCGAGACATTTTGTTCATTTGGCTTCTGAAATGTCCTACTGTGGTCATAAAACAATATAGTGCCTGTACAGAAATGGCTTCCAAGTGGTAGACCGTTTCTCATTCATTTTCATCAGAACCCACAACTCCCAGCCTCTGACTCAACCCTTGCCACTTATAAATCAATTCTGTGTTATTACAGTAGCGGTAGCAGAGACTGATTCTGAATTTATGAAGCATTTGTAACCTCGGCTAAAGCAGAGGAGGCCTTATGATTTGTTTATATGCTCTGGTTAGATTATTTTTTCTTGTTGTTTTAACTGAACATGTACTGTAAATCCTTTGGTATATCCAAAGACTTATAAACTATCATAATTAATTTTGATCAGCTGTGTGATTCGAGACATTTGGTTGGTTGATTGATTGATTTAAAATACTCTCATGGTCTGTGAGTCATATAATAGTCATACAGTAGCCTAAAACTACTGTATTTTACTTTTAGCATCCCATTAAAAATATGCAGTACTTTTTTTTTTAATTTATTACGGTTTGAGCTCATAATACATTTTTAACTTCTCTCTAGTACTTCCAGTTTTGAATTGTCCCAGTGCTTTGACTGGAAGCTTTGCCAATCATGTAAACAATAGCTGTTTGGATCCTCTTTTTGGCCTCTTTCATTTAAAAATTCCTGTTGTCTCCTGAAACAAGACCAACTTGTATGTTGACTTTTCATGCAAGCATCTGGTGCATGCTGTCTGTTTATTCCCAATCCAAGGGGATGCTATCTGCACCCGGCTATGTGCTGTGTTGTGTTTTTTTGTTTTTTTTTTAGCTTCTTCTTAACAGGCCATTGCTAAAGATGCTTTGGAATGTGAGAATTTGCCACCTTCCTGCATGAGAAGCAAACAGAGCAATTTGACGTTAATGGTAAGGGAAGTACTTGGTTCATTCACAGACTGTCAAAGCACAACTAGTCGCTGCTCACCTTCCCTTCCCGCCTGCTAGCATTTAAGCAGGTTCCCAATTAACGTCACCGCTACATGGAACATCGCAGCATAAGTCTTCATCTGTAATGGGTTCCCTTTATTTTGTTCTTATTGCGCCTCTAATGAAAATGGGAACCACACTGTTAATGTGTTCCTGTTATATTTGCATTTAATAACGATTGCCTAAGGCTTAGCAAGGTTTAGAAGCCGGGCTTTGAGAGCCACAGGGTCTCGAAAGTTGGTAATTTCATTGTTGATTTATGAGTTTTGCATTTGGCTCAGGCACTTCCGCTAATATCACGCTTCTAACTTGAAAATCCACAATAACCTTCTACATCGCTAATCCGAGCTTTAGCCGTGGTCTTTCCACAACACTGATGAGTAATGTTGGGAGTCTGTTTACATAATGCTCAATATATGTTAAGCCTTAAGAGCAGCTTTAGCACTTACCTCAGGGCTGTACTTCCTGGGACCGCATTTCCTCTCTCTTTTGGCCCTGTTTGCATCTGGTATTGACATCTGCGGGTGATCCGAACACAAGTGGTCATCTGAGACTGCTGTTTATGGCGGGTATTAAATAAGTTTTAAATGCGTCTCCTATGACCATTTGTTGTGACAGTGTCTCTGGCTGGAAAAAAATATCAATAAAGACTTTTTTTGTGAATTATTTAATTGTATTGTTAAAGTCAATGCAAAATATAACACAGATGTTTCTGATAAAAATTGTAAACGTGAGTAATGTGTGAATTAATGTGCTTGTTCTGGCCAAAATATTTGATATCAGTTTAAATAACTGTTGATGCAAAGCATATTTTTATCCTGACGTAAAGATTTTTTTTAACATCCTTAAATGCACCGCCCCACTTCCGTACATTTCTCTGAGGCCCTTCTGTCATTTCAACCACCTGCAGGGCAACAGAGAACGAGGGCAGAGCCGCAGGTGAGAACTGCTGTATGCCAAAAGTCAAAGGTCATGTAGATGAAGAGAAGCTCCCCAGAGGCATTTTAATTAGGCTGTGATATGAAATCATCTCCTCCTGTGCCAACTTCTGAGGCAATTAAGCATAACTGCTCTTATTCAGCCTGGGCTTCTCAATAATTAGACAGAGATTAATGAGGATAATTTGGATTTATATAACAGGTTAAGTAGACATTCTGTGTGACAGAGTTCCAGGGACCAACAGGCCAGCGTGGACGGTGACTCCATATATATACATATGACTACATACATACACCCCCCACCCCCCAACCCCCCAACTCCCAAACCAATATTGTCATGGAGGTACTAATGAGAAATGCAACCTATACAACACAATATACCATACATTACAACAATATCCTTCTGCTGACCTGAGCCAAATATTAGGTGGATCATTTTCTGTAATATTTGAAAGGTGTGATTTGAATTACAGCACAGAGATCTTCTCCCATAGACTGTGATTACAGGTTTTGGAACAACCCCAATTATCTGAATAGGTTTAAGAGCACGATCAGTGCCCAGAATGATACTGGCACTGTTGTCCTCATGTAAGGTCCTAGAGCTCAGGAAAAGAAAATCTGAGCATTTTCCTAGAGCTACGTTGTCCAGGAATTAATATCAGCTTAAATGGGCAGTTTTGCCCATTACAGTAACTATATAGATGAGCTCTCTTTATATGTGTGTATGAGTATGTGTATCACGTTTTTTCATTGTGCATTCCAATTAATTCAGTCAAACTATAGTTCAGTAACAAAAAAATACAGCTAACTAATACAATAAAACACATTAAAAACATAAATGAAACAACAACAAAAACATTATATTAAAAAATGAAGAAAAAAACCCTCCGTTTTTGCAAATAAACTATAGGCTATACGTGTGTGTGTGTGTGTGTGTGTGCGTGCTGGTAATACAATTTGTAACACTGTTAAATGCTTTTTTTTTTAATCTAGTGTTAATGTAAAACCACTTGAACTTTGAAAAAAGCAAACAAAAAAGTCTACTTTAAAGACTAATGTAGTTCAGTCAATAGCATCAAATGTGTTTTACAGGAGAACTTCAGATTTTTATCCACCAACTTAACTTTGTTGTGAAGGATAACAGGATGTCCACTTGAAAGTATCATGGTTGAGAAGTTCGCACATCCTGTTTGTGAGCTAGATGTTGCTGATCAGAGCATAGTCAAAATGCCATTTATGTTGTCCTACTTTATTAAGACCGTTATTTCTGGAGTTATGTGGATATATTTGCCTATAGTGCTTTTGTGAAGAATATTTAGCCCATCAAAAAAGAAAGAGTAAAAAATAAACAACTAAAGCCTTAAGGTAACGACAGACATTTTGCTTCATCCCTTTCTCAATATTGGAATGTGAGGTTTGTATTTATGTGCTTTTCAGTGTGTGTCTGCTCTTTAATCCCACATCATCTGTTGAGCGCGTCAGACTGGCTACTTTTACCAGGCCTGAACTGTACTGAACCCTTAAGTCGTATCCGCTCGATATAGGAACTCGTTTCTGCAGGCATGTGATTATGTCAGGGCTGCTGGGGTTCTAGCGGTTACATAATTTTCACCATAGCAGTATGGCTCAAGCTCTAATGTCCCTTTCGTTTTTCTGTATTATCCGGTGTCTAAGAGAGAATACAAATCGTTTTTGTAATTATATATTCGAAAGTGCAAGATGCTTAATTTGTCTGTTGTTAACATTAAACTTTAGTTACTGATATTAGGCCTAATTTACAGAACATATACACCAAATATTATTTATTTAGACATAAAAAGAAAAGAATAATGTTGTAATACTAGGTACATTTTGGAATATTTAAAGGGTTAGTTTACCCAAAAATGAACATTTTGTCATTAATTACTCATCCTTGTGTCGTTTCAAACCCATAAGACGTTCGTTTATCTTCGGAACACAAATTAAGATCTTTTTTATGATGTCAGAGAGCCATCTGTCCCTCCATAGACAGCAACACAACTGAAATGATCCCAGATTCAGAAACAGCAAAAACACCGGTAAAACAGTCCATGTTCAGAGAGAGCAATTAATGACAGAATTTTCACTTTTGGGTGAACTAACCCTTTAAGATGTTACAGCCTAACCTGTGTGCTGGAGTAGTTATATGAATTATTACAAATTTGTCATTTACTCATAATCATAATTTCACCATTCAAAATAATTTATACAAAAAAAAATGTAATTTCATTTATTAAAATAAAATTGTAATTTTTTCGAAGTAGGTCTCTTGCTCACAAAGGCTTCATTTATTTGATCAAATACAGTAAAACAGCAATAATGTAAAATATATTATTACAACGAAGAGTTTAATATTGAATTGACTTTAAAATGCAATTTATTCCTGTGAAGACAAGGCTGAATTTCCTCCTGTATCTCCTCCTGACGTATGTTCTTCTGTGTTTTTGCTGTCACTGACATAATCTCTGAAATCTAGTTGTGAAGTAGAGAACTGCATGATGTAGTTGGAAGGGTGCGAGGGCTTGGAAGTAATTTTGTCTCCTCTCGTTTTGGGTAGGTCATATGCTGGTGTGTTATGAAAGCTTTGGCGTTTCTTCCTCCTTGGGCAGCGGTTGACCAGAAAATGATGGATGGGGGATTGTAGAATTGACCTTCTAGATAGGTTTTGCAAACAGATTGGGTTCTAATTAATCTTAGAGCTGCTGGGAAGTGCGTTACGGCTTTTAGGGTGGCTCCATAGGCTGTTTAACCTGTTTGCCTTGTCGTGAGATAGACTTGGTAATATGGTTTTATCCTGTAGGGCTCCTGCTGATATTACCCACAGCACTGCTGTCCCCAATGTCAAGCTTCCTTGAACGGTTAAATAAAACAGCGATTTTTCTCTCTCTCTTCCTCCCTCCCTCTCTTGCTCTCTCATCTCGTGTGCATGTGAGTAAGCAACCTCCTGCCAGTGATTGATAATGCCCCTCATTATTTGTGCCATTTCATCTTTGGCTTCCTGGGGAAAGCCTCATGCAGTGACTGTCTGTATGCTTGGAGCACCTGCTAATGACTCTGAAAACAGCCCACTCTCCACGCACATACACATGCAGCACAAATTCAAAGCAGAGGCAGGAAGTTCAGCACTGGCCACGCGCTTTTACCAGCTGGTGCAAACGATCGCCTTTTCAAATCGGTTGAGACCGCTTTTTAACCCAACAAGAGTCAAGGGCTGTTCGGAATTGCATGCTCATGTCCTTGCATGCTAACTACTTTCTGTGTGATGAAATAGAAGTAGTTAGTGTGCAACTTTGTTAGTATACAAATTTTCAAACTAGGAATGGACGATAAGGCAAAAATACTATAATATAAAATATTTGAAAAAAATTATATAATAAAAAAAAAAAAAAAAAAAATATATATA
>JAUYWG010000045.1:10829013-10861192 GCA_034779775.1 Enteromius afrohamiltoni
ATTTTATTATTTATTATTATATAATTATTATTAATATTTTTTTTATTTAATGCATGTCATGTATAGGCTCTATAAAAATGCCTTCTGTTTTACTTTTAACTTTTAAAGAATATTCAAAAGCATTCGGGATCCAAATACAGTAGTAAGCTTGTTTTTTTTTTTTTTCTTAACATGCCAGAATGCCTCACCTGTTTTGAGGCCTACAGGAAGCAGCATAGGAAGTGAGGTCGGGGCTGCTGGATGCCTTTGGGAAGTGTATAAATGACAGGAACAAAGACAAGCTAGAGATAAGGTGACAGGAAATGGCAGGATTTAAATGCGCACTGCACCCCCCATTGCTTCCCCCCCCCCCCTCCCTGCCTCATTTATTCTTTGCAGAAGGACAGCAGCATTAGGCCGACGTGTGAAAAGTCTTCCCTAACAAAGGGATTTGACGAATAAATGCAATATTACGGTATTGATTCATCCGGGCTGGATGTAATCTCAAAGAACGCCGGAACAATGAGCTTAAATCGTGTGAGCATTAGCTGTTATGAAACTGCAAGCGAGCCTGTGCTGATCATGTTTTTCTCTCAGACTGCAAAAATGACTCCTGCGTTTGAATCATAAAAGAGAAATCCAACAGCACAGAGAAGCATAAAATCTGCTAAGAGCCATGTATGATGACTGTTTTGTAATATTCTTTCTAATTTGCCTTATAAAATCCTTTTCAGCTCAGCGGTAGGCCAGCCTGGGTAAAAACAGAGTGTATTAGGCAGTCTTCTCAGATTAAAGGAATAATTCACCCAAAAATAAAACTTTTGTTGTTATTATTCACCCTCATGGCTTTCCAAACAAAAGGAGAATTTTGAAGGGGCTTGAAGCAACATGAGGGTAAATGAGTAACATCATTTTACGTTTGTAAAAATTCCCAAAATCCACTTAGCTGTACATTGTTCATCTTTATGGTTTGTTACTTTACTAGTGTCGGGCTGTGATATCATTGGGAGCACAACAATATTTCTGCAAAAACAGCTGAAGCGGTATGTGAGCACAGCGCAGTCAGATATAGACAAGCCAGCGGTGGTCTTATCAGCCTGGCCATCCATCCTGTCCGGTGCTTTTGGGCTGTCATTGCTGTTTGAATACAAACTCATCTTTTGATATCACAGAGATATAGCAGAACATTTCCGCAGAGACATACTGCGGGTCAGCACTTTATTTTTGTGCTGTAACTTTATAAATCTTATTGGGCTATGTGTTAAACCCACTAAGTGATGGAAATAACTGCCAAGTAAATCTCTCTGGCCTTCAAACAGCCGCATTTGATGTCAGAGACTGCTTTATGGAGCAGTAATGAGCGATGTGAACATGCAGAAGCTGTTTTTAGAGGCTAAAATCAGCACTGCTGCAATGGATAGTTCACCACAAATGAAAAAGGTCATTATTTACATATCTTTATGCTTTTTATTTAATTAAGAAAAAACATGAAATATGTCACTGATCATAATTTAATCACAACTTCAAAAAATAGCATATGTGTATGCATGTGATATGACCCATTATGTTCACTGTGTGTTCTTGATTTCTGCCCTCATGAATGAATTTTTTTTTGTGTTAAGTAGGTCAAAATCTCATTGGACCTTTATATTATTAAGACTTTGAAGGAGGGATGCCAGTTACTTGGTCACCTGCCATATTTTTTCAGTTTCACATTGTAAGCTTGAAGGAGTTAATACTTAAAAAGGGTAATTTAATAAATAGTTATTAAAATGAAATACATTTATGACTGTAATTCAGCGTGTCCATTAATAAGCCGACAAGATGCGATTTAGCATGACAAAACCCTTCAACTGCAGTTAAAGCTTTAGCGAGCCGAAGTGATCATTTCATTCTGTCCTCTATGATGTGGTGTATGGCCAAAAGTATGTGAACCCACTCTATAACAGGTTTGCTATTCCAGTCCTTCCTGTGAGGGTGATTAAATATTGTGGAAGAACTTGACTGGCCCAGACCTGTACATCACTGAACACCTTTGAAATGAATTGGATCGCAGATGTCAAGCCAGACTCTGTCCCCCACCATCATTGGCTGACCTCACTGATGCTCTTCAGTCTGAATGAGAGTGTTCCAACATCTAGTTGAAGGCCTTCCCAGAAGAATCAACGCTTTTATAGCAGCAAACGGAGGGATTAATGCTTTTTTGCCATGTCAGTAAGGTCAGTAAGGCTTTTTGTCTGGGCTTGCTGGATTTTATTTTTAGTAGTTAATAGTAGCTTGACTGTAGTTGACCCAGTTTAAATTATGAGTAGCTTAGAAAGCTTCCCCAACAATTTACATTATTGTGATCTATTATGGACAAAATTAAATATTTTCCATTAAAAGTTTTGCTTTAAAGCAACTTTGTACACTTGCCCTGTACATTTGTCTTTCTTCAGCTTTTATATTTTAAATAGAGCACTGCATAGTCCCCACCATTTTTCTTTCATGTGTACAAAGCTGCAGAGAAAACTGTGATGAATAATTTTCGTGAGAAGCCCTGGCATATCTATTATAAACAGAAAACCCGAAAGACCCTGGAGCATGACTTCATTCACCTGGGAAAAAGACCAAGGCAGCACTCTTATGCAGAGCTGCTGTTTTACAAAATCCCATTTATTGCTGTAATAGTCAGTCCTTTTCTGTAACTTTAAAGGCTTACAGAAAATGGCCTTAATATTCCCATTTTCACCATGATCGAGTGATTAGTCCTGCCGTGAAAAAGGGGGCATTTCAAGACTAATTCTTCTTATTTAGGCCTGATTAAATTAAACTAGTTGCGCTGAAGGTTCTAACTGGCTGCCGTTGGGCTGATCGTGCTGTAAAATAAGAATGATTCGATGCATGACTCTGATTTGTTAATGTATGCAGTGCATTACTCATCTTCTCATTGATAATGCACTAATGCAGTAAAATGTGGTCTTTAGCCTAAGCATGTTGAGGACCCCAATCATCACTCCTAGAAAGTGAAGCCTTTTAAAGGAAGTGCAGACTCAGCGAGCGTGACTAAATGCCTTTAAAAAGATTACAGTACAGTCAGTGGATGAGAATGAATCCGTGTAAGATGCCAGGGTCAGTCGTGTTACTCATAGAGTTACTGGAACTAAGGATGCACAACATCTTGGGCTTTTTTTATTTTGATTGTGTCTGTTGCATATGCAGTTTGCTTTTCTTCCTTCTTTATTGTGAGTGAAATTTCTGTAATACTGGCCATGTTTATCTTCTAATAGTCAAAGATCACGGATATTAAAGAGATCACCAAAAAATTAAATTGTCATTTACCCTCATTTCAGTTCAAACCTGTATAACTTGCACAAAGACTAAATACTCATTAAGTGTTTTGGATCAATAACCTGAAGATTTTACATTCAGATGTTGTTAATAAAATAAGGGCGAGTAAATGTTGGCAGAATTTCTATTTGTGGGTAAACTCTAGCTTTCAAACAAAGCCATTGCAACCAGTAAATCATTCACATTTTACATAGTAAACGTAATCTGTTTTGAAGTCCAAATTAGTTTTTGATGACATCAGGGGAAAGAAATGATAATCCACAGCTAAGCTTTCTGGAATTCATTATCTTAATGCAGTCTGATATTTACCACTGTTCAGCAAATGACATCCGGATATAACTCAAGAAAACAAAGAAATAAACTTGCCCTCAAGGAGAAAATATGTTACAAGATATATCCAGCCATGTAAAACTGCTGAACACATCGTAAAATGCTTACTTATATAGACCAAGACTACGTCAATTAGTTAAGAGCGGAATGCATGTTACAAGACCCGGGACTGAAGTTTTGAGCTCATTTTATTGGACATAGTTCTCTTTAGAGCAGCTCTTTAAATGGCAATTTACATGTGACCCATATTGCTGGCAGTGCTGTACCAAAATGGCCCATTTGGATAGAAATTAATGAGAAGAGAAATGCAATGGCTATAGATTATCTGTCAGATGCTGGTTGCCAATTCATCATCCTCTTACATGATATTTGAGTGCGTTGTTGAAATCTGAAAGTTGGCTTTAGGGGGGAAAATATCATATTCCTGGTCACTTTATTAGAGCAGTTGGAGCATGTGGTGAACATGAGTTTGGTGCGCTTTAGCCCCTGCCAGGCTTGACTGCTCACATTGCAACATGTTTCATTAGAGCTGACGTTTACGCCAAATGGATGTACCCTGAACTTTCAGACTCCAGTGCTATGATAAATTGTTACCATTTTCTTTAGTAGGGAAAGGGAGAACCACCTGAAATGGGCTAACTCGGTTCCTTCAAACATGAATAACCTCACCGGCTAGATATCCGCGTGGCTAAGTGTCATTTCAGCTGGAATTGAACATGGTGGTAAAATGGGTATTTCTGTTCAATCGACTGCACTCCTCCGCCAGGGCGTTTTGCTACATACGGAGCACACAAGAATCAATAGAAATCCAATTGGCATTAGATAGAGACTTGTGGCTGTGTATCTCCCCTTTAAAACTGCAAAGTCCAACATTTGCTGCATGGGTGGGCATTAACCCCTGTCGCTGAATAAAAGAGAGCACTGTTGAGGAGAAAAGAGTACCAGAGAGTACATTTGAAAAAAGGTTTCTGAATTCTTGTGGATAAAGAAACATTGATTTCTTATTGATTCTTAGTTTAGGCCAGCACTTGTCGGTGTTTTATGTCTTTTTCTTCTTCATCTGCTAATTGTATATGAAAGAAGATGATGTTCAGTGATGTCTTTAATGTCTTCCAGTGGGTTTTTACCATGGTATTGAGGTGCAGTGTGTGTGATATTTAACTGTGGTTATATTATCTAAAGGTTTTTGCTACTATAGAACACCAATGGTAGACCATTTCTAAGAGACAACATCATTTATGTGTTAATTGATATTAATTAATTTTTAAATGAGTATTAATGTTAGTATTAATTATTAATATCACAGCCTACACTGCAAACTGTCCTGAAGATGTGAAACAATATCACTCATTAGAATATATTTATTTATTTATTTTAAATATATATATTTTAATACTAATATTTCTACAACTTTCACCTAGGATCACTTATTCAACAAGCCAGCTATTCCCGCACACTATCGCAGCTTGCAAAGAAGTAATATTTATTGACACAATGTTTTGGTCACACAACCAAATTATTATTCAGAAATTCGAAATTCTTAACTAATAAGAAAACAATTGGTCATGATAATATTCTGCTCATATTACCCAGCCCTTCAGTATTTGAAAGTGATTTCTGTCCATCACTACAACTTTTGACAGTGGACGGCATTTTGCAGAAATGTTTCTACTGTGAATTCTTTACAGTGTGGATACTTTCTATTTGCTTGATTGGTTTTCTTGACTTTCTGACCTGATACCCTTTGCATCTGAACTCTGGCATTATTGTCACTTTTGCATGTTTCCAGTTTATTATACAACGATGGATTCGTAAAGCAGCTCATATATGAGACAGAATCGAATGCTGTGTGAAGTTGTGGCAGTGAATCCGAAGGGACAAATACTTCAGTAACACAGCGAAAAAGGCGTTTTCTCCTCCTGAGTCTTTACCTAGTTACTGTGGTAAACAGCTGCTGCTGGTGCAGACTCACATTGATATCGGAAATATGCCACAGTTCGGATCCAAATAAGTTTTAAGAGAAAAGAAACAGGACTAAGCAATCAAACCAAGAACCAAAACGAACGACCTAATAGTTGCAGCATGCCTAAATGTCAGCATGTTCTTTCCTTTAGTTTTAGTCCTTTGAGTTTAATTAATACTGGACTTTACGGTGTCTAGAGTTGTAGAGATGCCCGAGACGATGCTTAGTGCCTCAAGTGACATCTAAATTAAGCTAACAAAACTGCTTTTTCATGCAATTCTTATTTTAGCCAAGCATGATATCTGTGGCCTTTGAGTGATGAACCCTTCGAATGTGTGAGGTTAACAGGTCTAGGGAGAGTCAGGCCCTCTTTATCCAGTTTAAAAATGCGATTTGCCTTCCAGGCGCTGATGCACGGGCTGGCGGGTGAAAAGGTTAATTTCATTGCCCTGCTGGATTAAATCATTTTTCGGGTTTAATGGGGAGAGAGGACAAAAGAAAGCGAATGAAAACTTGACTTTTGTTGACCTTTAATGGACATGGGAGCCGGAGCCAGCCGCAGGACTGGGTCAACACTTCTAAAACGGCACCCACGGGTGGATGATTTTAAACTGGGCCTGCATTTTACATTAATAACTCTTTAATTTGTGTTATTCATGAAGGCGGGTTAGGTAACATGATGATCAACTGGAATAATTGCAACATTTAATTTATGACTCTGATAAGAGGAGGGTTTTTTGGGGGGGAAAGTTTTAAGTTGAATTTACGTGTTATTTTTCCTGTGTTTTTGGTGGATCTAATATGATGAAAGAAGAAACAAAAACGGTGTAATTTATTTGTTTAAATTCTGAGTAAGTGCCTTTTAACAGCAGGGGAGACGAAATGACACTTTACGACACGGATCTGGTTTGAACTTATTTATATTCTCTGATATTCTTATACAACACAGTGGCAAGAAGTTCAGTTTGTTACAAATCATACAGTAGCTGTGCTCATGTCTGCTCTCCCAGTTGTGTTCTGTCTTGGGCAGGGAAGTTCTGCAGTTTGAGTAATTTTCTTTTGTCCTGGAGGGCCAAACAGAAGTCAACACAATATCCCACCGCGGCCATCAGCTTGAAAATTTCAAACGTTGGAATTATTCATGCTGGCACAAACACTGACGGTTCTGAACATCCTCTTAATGAGGGGCAGTAAGAGGTTCAAAGCATTAGAACCGATGGATAAACATTTCATGAATCAACAGGCAATCAGAAACGAATGAAGATATTAAATGTACAATCCCAGAGTGTGAGTGCTCAACACAGATAAGAACGCAAAATGTTTTTTGTCTCTCAAAGCTCAGTCGGTCGACAATGAATTACTGTGGCTGACCTAATTTTCCCAAAGTATCTGAATCCGACTGGTGAATTGTGCTAATGTGCTGAGCGAATAAGTAATTGCCCAGTTTCCATTGTTGCCTAATAATAGTGAGAGTAAAAATCTTCTCGTCTTTAGTGTAGTATATTGTTTCTACAAGATATGTCTGTTTTAATAGGTTTGAAAGGAAAAAAAAAACATTGCAGCATGCAAATGATTGGAGAACATGGATCAGTGAGATATCATTTTGAAATATTTACATAATACATAGATTTATTAATGCATTAAAGCAATGAATGGTTTGTCATTTCTCTAGTCACGAATGCAGACATGGTGTTATGTTTACGAGGAGCAACGTGTAAAAAGACAGTACAGTCATGATAATCAGTAATTATGTCCCCAATAGTTTGTAATGTGTTTTATTGTTTTGCTGTCATAGCACCAGGGACGCAACATCAGGTTATGGTAAGGGGCGTAACATTTTTATCACATGCTTGCGGTATTTGGCCAATCACAATGCACTGGACAGCTGGCCAATCAGAGCACACCTCACTTTTTTTAGAACGATGAGCTTTGTACAAATCGACCCGTTTCAGGAAACGGGGCTAAGAGGAGAAACAATAATGTACAGTATATGGAAAATAATGCATTTTTTGCACCTTAAATCGCATAAACACATTGCATTACACCAAATAATAACAAATATTTAATTATTTAATAACACATTTTGGTTATTTATAGCAAATACATGTTTGAAAAATTATTGGTTATTATTTCTTAATTTCTGTTATATTAATTGATAATATCTTGTTTTAATTGGAAGTTTTAGTTATTTTGTCATGCACGTTTTTGTAAACATTCTTTATTTTACTTAAAATTTCGATGCTTTAGTGCTTAATGTATTGCAAATACATTACATTTATGTAGTCAAATGTATTATTTAATTAATTTATTTCAGTTAACAAAAACAATAACAATAACAACACTACTATGGACTTTCCTGCTATCTGAAATTGATTCTATATAAAATCTAGTTCATGTAGCAAAAACGCTCGAAAACACCTGGTGAATGTAATGCCACACATATTCATATCTTATGGTGCTCAGATGTGCCCGTGATGATAGTCATAGCAGTCATTCAGTGTAATGGGGCTTTGCTATCAATGTATATCAGTGTCTGAATCTGGGAGGTCTTGCATTAGCCCAGAGCAGACAGCTGTAGTATTGATGGTTCAGTGTGTCTGCTATACTCTCAAACCACCATCGTCTTTGCCTGGAGAGCTGTCCAACCCTTATATTTTATCCACACACGCAGCTGTATAACACAATGAATATCAATAAGCTATCTGAGCATAACCTGTTCACGTATATGGGTAGATATGATTTGTTATTCAAATTAAATGCTTTGATTTAATTGTGTTCATAAGCATGCCATGAAAACAAGCTTAGAAATGATGATTGATTTTGATAGGACCTCATTAGAGCGATAACGATTAGGGTCATTATAACCTTGTGTTGTGGTGATTGAGCAGCAGCGTTATGTTTCATTGAACTGGCATCGCTCTCCGATACCATGATACATGAGGTCCAGTGATTTCATTAGGCCAAAAAAAGATGGAAGGATGATTGAAATATTGCACTATTTAAAATAATTTCGACAGTTTCTCATGACCTATCTATCAAAAAAATATTTGAAATGTAATTGTTATCATTTTTAAAAAGCGCAAGACATACTACAGTGCCATTGCTGATCCTGCTGATCTGTCTTGTCATAATGAAGGCTAAAATAACTGACCTTACTGACCCGAAAGTTATTAATGGCACTATATGTACACTGTGTATGTGTGTTATTGACGGCATTGATAGTAAAGTATAATCTTTACCCTCTTTAAGATTGTAATTATAGATATAAATAAGTAATCATTACGATCTCTGAAGTAAAAAACTGATATTTTAGGGCTCTGTAGAAATTCCTTCTACTTGGTTTTAAATTCAGTGTTGTAAACCGAGGATTTTGTCGCTGACGAACGACACACAAGACCTTCAGACTGTGCTATCTTTGTGTCCTTCGTCGTGTGGTCTGTTCCTCGAGTTTTTTTTTAAACACGAGTCACTGGAGGCCACAAAACGATTGCTGTGCAGCATTTTTCCCAGACATCTGTTCCACGGCCACTCCTGTGGGGAGGCACTGCCACGGCTTTGAAGTGCTGGAGCTGTGATGTTAGATTTGTGCTTGTCTCACACTTTGTGGAGGGAGTGCAAACTCTGCTCACTTTTAAAAAGCCCCAGTTCGCTGAACTTTTTTTTTTTTTTCTCTCCATTTTTTTTAACTGCTGTCTTGTTGAGAACTGATCTGACTTTCTTTTGATGATCTGGAGTATTCTGGTTTATCATAGCGTAAGACCTGTTCCTTGGCATTTCATTTGCATTGAAGATGTTACTTGTTAATTTTCCTTTGAACATTTAGAGCTTAAAGTTCAGAACTCAGAAACCAACGTCAGGCCGGGACCAAAATTAACATTCAACCAAGCAACAAATTCAAGGTAAAATTAGCTGAATAAAATTGCAGGAACAGCATCAGTGTTGAATTGTATGTTTCACACATACTCCGTATGCGGTCCGTATGCGGCGCAGAAGCAGGAAGCGGTCATTGTGCTTTCACACAGGACACGTTTGCAGTGCGCTACGCTGATGCCGGTTCAATCCTCGATTTTATGCAAAACCAATACAACAATCTGTGTTTTGTAAATGTGAATGTTTAGATGTCTTGAGAGTTATATAACTCTCTTTATTTTGCATGCAGTGCGTGTTGTTGACAAGTGAAAGGTGGTCGCGCTCTTTATGTTGTTACGAAGATTACGGAGAAGGAGGAGATGAGTGTGGGTTCACCCACTTAACCAGCGGAGAAGACAACTTTGAGCATATCACCACCTTGTCTCAGTACTTCGTCTTGACAGTGACCGGCACATGAAATACTTCAGAATGATTGACTGATGCGATTAAACTCCCTCCAACGATATAAAAAGTAATTTTAGAAGGGAAAAAAACATATCTGATCGCATTATGCAAGTTTTATAGAAGTACTGTTCTCATTTATGTATTTTCCTTTTTTATTTCTTTATTGGATTTATTTTTCTAATGTACTGTGTACAAAGTATCACACATTAATTAAATTATGAATTTATTACAATTTAATGCCAATCCATGTTCATTTTGCCCACAGCAAAAATAGACTCTGTGCCGAAACGATCGCTGCACTGCTGCAAACGCAAAGTTTACACGAGTAAACTTTAACTACGCGTAAATTGCGTGATTTATCGCAAGTCTGGTGTGCACGTAGTTGTAGATATGGTAATACTTTAAATTTGTGGCTTTTTAAGGTATGTTATTAATAGGCATGCTAATAAGCAATTAAGTATTAATGAGAACGTATCCTTATATTAAAGTGTTACCGGGTTTTTTTCTTCATTTGAACAGATTTGGAGAACTTTAGAGTTACATCACTTGCTCACCAATGAATGGGTGCCATCTTAGTGAAACGTTATTATGGATTATTGATGAATTTGATTGTCAAAAACATGCAGCTTTTCACTTCACAATATGTAAATTGATGGACTGGAGATTATTTATTGATCATTGTGATGTTTTTATGGACTTTCATTCTGACAGCGTCTATTCACTGCATAGGATCCATTGGTAAGCAAGTGATGATAATTTTGTCTGCATGTGTTCTGATGAAAAAACATACTCATCTATGTCTTGGCTGGCCTAGGCTTTCCTTTTTCCTTTTAAAGTTACATTTGCTGCTAAAAAATGTGTAAATTACATTACTCAAGGAAGAGTTTTCTACGTGTTTACAAATGTTGAAAATACCTAAGATCATTGGTTTGTTTCTAGTTTAAAGAGTGTGACCCCATTTCGGCTTTTGGCTGGTGGTAAACCAGAACCAACTTAAGATCTGTAATCAAAGGCATAGCAGAAATTGCATCTGTATAGCTGTCTACTGAAAGCATTGAATGGAATGCAGTATTTCTGCTGTTGGTAAAAAGATGGAGATTCTTTTCCCTTTAAAGTTAATTTCTTTCAAGAATAAACAGGTCATGTCTTCTAGCCAACTGTCTGCCAAAGGTTTAGGTTTCCTATTGTGACTTTCAAGTTGTTTCAGTGGCATCAGTTCTGTTTGAACATTCGTAGGGGTAATGTTCGTTTGTTTGTTGGTGATTGTTGTTTCTGTAGAGTGCAAGAGGGTTTCTCCATAGAGAAATTGATTTTTAACGTTTAAACCTTTCAAGGCTGATCTACCATGAGCTCTGAGATTAAACCGTGTTATATGCTTCTGTTTGAACAAGAAGTCAGTGTGAAAAATCAGAGCAATAAACGTAATGTATTTAGTTTTAGTTGAGTCTGTCTTCCTAGGTTAAACTACTGTTTAAATTGTTGTGATTGGTAGAATTCATTTTCATTTTTTAAACAAATTAATTTATTATTCATTTACTTGATCAAAGATACAGTAATTTCGTGAAAGTTTATTATAAGTTAACAAACATGCTAATATGCTAATTGGTGCTCAATAATATATATATATTTTTAAAAACGGTTGTGCTGCTTAGTGTTTTTGTGGAAAATGATTTTTTTAGGATGAGATAGAAATATTTCGAATCAGTTGAATTTTCTTTACTGTTACTGTAATGCATCCTCGTTTAAAAAAGTATACATTTTTTACACAAAAATAAAATATACATTTATTTATAAAGCTGTTTATTTATATTTATTAGAACCATAGTCAATAATTTCAAATTCCTTCCATTCTATTTGATTGCATCATTGCACCAGTAGTTTTTTGAATCAGTAATACTTTTGGAGAGAGTGAGAGAGTGTGTGGACACTTCGTGTACTCTATTATTAATTTACTTTTCCTGCTAGACCACATAATGGCTGGTCATACCACAAACAAATTAAAGCAATCATAAGTACAGTAATGTGAGATCAATAAGGTTAATTTCGTCCTGTTAGGCATCGCTAACAGCAATTTAGTGCAAAGTATAGGTACATTTGTGGCATTGTGGATCTTCACATTCCCTCCTGCATTGCCTCATTTGCCTAATTGCTTAATTTGCCTATTACTGTATTATATTAACCTGGCATTATTACAGCACTATTCCAAAACCAACACTCGTTGAACCATTATAATGAACCACCCATGACCCTCTTAGACTGTTTTATATATGCATATATATGCATGAATATATGCACCATTTTCAAAAAACAACAATATATGTGACTGCTTAATTAGTCAATTATTGTACCAAGCCGTTGGTTTTCAGATGAACTTGCTGTTAGCCGTGCTAATAATTAGCAGAAACAAAACAAAAACAAAACAAAAGTATCTGGGTAAATACTATAAATTAATGGAAAGTGTATTGTTTATTTTACGACCAAGTACAACTCGCACTATTTGGCATGGCACTATTTTATCCTCGCAGTCCAGGCAGGCGAGCGAAAGCGCTAACTGCCATGTCAGCGGTTCACCGCATTCATTGATGTATGAGTCTACCAGCAGCTTGCATAGAATGCTACAAATTGAGTTTTGATATCTTCCATCTTCGTAGGCTGAAACTAGCAGTTGTTGAAGTGAAAGAGATGACCAATAATAATAAAGCACACTCTGAATTCTTCACAATTATTAGCTACACGGCTTCTTGACATTTCCAGAGACATGTCGATGCCATCCACTCCTAACATCAACACAGTGGTCTCCTCAACGGCTCTTGACACAGTTTTCTTTGCGTGTGACCGTTTTGTTGAGAAATGGGATCAGAACCAGTTCTCTGTCCAGAAAGCTTTCTGACATCTGTCTGAGAGCCAGACCCCCGGCACCTTTAGTCCATAGCTTTTCTGACAAAGCCATTTCCTCAAAGGTAAACTTGTGAATTATTAAACAAGGGTTTTGGCTAGAGGATGCCTGAGGTAATCTGCCAGTCACAAATGTATATATTAGAGCTCTCGATCACATACAGAGAGCCTGCTGCTGTTGAGGCTGGGAGTATACAGAATGGTGAATGCTTATTTACTTGCTTTAAATGGCAGAATTTAATTGCAGAAATGTGATGATGTATGCATGTCCTTAAAATGTTTACAGCCTCATCACAGTATGCAGTTGCTATGTATTGGAAAAATAATACTCAAACTGTAAACTCTTAAGACAACATAAAAGAGAATGTGGGTTCAGGATTCGTCAGATTGATTGGCTGTTAAGGGCCTACTCAAAAGAATCGCACTACACTGGTTGTGCTGTGTGTGTTTTTTAATTCACTTAAAAGAATGGGTTTGTGGGTCACGTTAAATGTTATCACTTGCATTATGGGCATAGTTAAGCATTCGTACTGTTGATGTGTTTAGAGTGTAGCTCATATGGTTCAAAACAACAAGAACGCTATTGTTCTGTCAGTACAAGGAGGATTTCTGTTTGCTGTTGTTAGAAGTTTGACATGTCAAGTCTTTCAACTTCTAATTCTGTGTCTCTCTTTTTTGTCCCCCACAGGAATGAAAGCGAGGGCTTGCATGTCGCAAATGTCAGGTAGGTTAGGAGAGGACACTCTCTCTGTGGATCTTGGCTCATCTGCTGTCATCATAAAGCTCACAGTAGAGAACTGCTCTGAGAACTGCATTTCTCATTGTCATGTCAAATTCTGTGATGCATGTTGTTTAGTAGACACATGTCATTTCCATGACTGAGTCACGCATGTTTGTTGACATTTTCTGCATCCTGTCTCAGATGCGCATTGACTTCATAGACGGACATCCTCATTGTCCCTATTACAGATTTGTAATCGGTTTCTGTTATTGGGGATTTGTAGAAAACACTGACAGTGAGGAGGGTTTTTTTTTTTTATACTTTTTCTAGGGCTGATTTTTGGATTATGTGGATTATTTTTAAGCTTTTAAGTTTATGTTCAAGGGCATTGTGTAATCATGGACGTACCTTTGAAAGCTTTCGCTTTTTTTTTGTCCGATTTGATTCAAAGCCTCAAAGAGAGTTTATCTAGCAGAAATATTGCCGTCATTTATTCCCCATGTGGCATGGCCAGGTTTGTATACACTAACCTCTAAAATGGCTTTTTGCAGCAATGTATGGAAAGTTTTCATGTTGTTAGTGTGTGTGCTATAGCTAGTAGGCCGGTCGCAATAATCAATATATCAATTTATTGGATAAAATATATACATGACCTCAATAATTTTTCATGATGCAATATATAGCCCATTATATTTATATAAAAAAACATAGTTTTTGCATTCCACTCGTGCCTATGTATTTAGCAGCTTATCGTACATGACGTGGTGTAGTCATGAGGGGCTAGTTTAAATTTTCAAATTATACAAAAAAAAAAAAAAAGATATAGCCTCGTTTAGGCATATAAACAGAGATCTGACTACTAAATAGGGATTGTGTTTTTCAGCAATAGTGTGCACTCTTGGCTATAAAAATCACACTTAGTGTACGGTAAAACATTGAACTGTGAGACCTTTTCATCATCTTAAGATTGCTCAAGTAATAAGACATATGCTTGTACTATCTGTCTACTTGGCACTTCAGTAAGACATTGTGAACATTTTTTTCCATCAGTTTTGAGCCGTGGGTCTCTACATCAGTGTAATAGATTCTCTTAAAGGACGGGTGTTCAGAGCACCTGAGAAGCAGGTCTTTATTAATAACATTTGTGGGGCACCTTTCTATTGCAACTCAAGCCGACTGCAGTATCCGTTCTGTTGAACATTTCAGCTATTTCAACACTAGGTTATTAACAGACTTAATTAGATCCTCTCTGAGTGCTGCAGTGTTATAGCGTGTGAATCAATGTACCTCAACGTTTCCTTCCAGCTCGGGGTGGCATTAGATTAGATGGAGCAACGAAATCCTCAGGGACGCCTCCATACATCCAGCAGGTCCTCCTCAACACTCGTAGCGTTTTGTGAGCGACTGAAACGGTCTTGTTCGGGGTTTGTTGTTGATCCCAGATTTCATCAGCCAGGGAAGTTTGAATTGAGCACTGGAGAGGAAATTGTTGCAAAAGAAGCTCAGACTGCTTATCAAAGCGAGAGGCTGTCCCTAAGGAGTGCTTCTTGAGGAACATTGGACTTGTGCAACAACATTAAACACAATAACACACAACAGTTGTTGCCTGTAATTTGCAAATTATCTGGTTGAAGATTGATGACACTTATTAGTTTTTGGGTGAAGCGCTGTAAGGGATCGAGGGTGAATGATCATAATCGGGAAAGATCGCTGTGTATTTTCTGTTAGGCGAGCAAACCAGGCGCTTTTATAGACTGAGGAAAGCCTTGTTGTCTTAGCCTTTAGCTTGTATGAAAAGGCCATGTTTTGACAGTCTCTTGGCTCAGCCTTCTTCCTCCGGATCTGTCTTATTAACATGGAAAACTTGATAAGATTGTAGGATTGGAAAAGCAAGTCAGATATGGATCTAAATTTGAAACTGTGTTGGTGTGAATGAGCCAGATGCATGAGTTGGTAGAAAAAGACCTTTGGGAAGAAATCGTAGCTTGTTGTGTTTAAATATATCAGCATTTTTTTGGTTATTTTGTGATGATTTGCATCAGCTGATAAATGCATCCAAGTGGTTGATTTAAAGCATATATATATATATATATATATAATTTCTTTTATATAATACAGTTTTATTCTTGGCAAATTCCGTTTTTTGGATTCCATTTGAATGTGTTGGGGGGGTGACATGGTGTTGTTTTAAAAGTTTTGATTGTGGACGTCTCAGGAAAAACATGCAGTATATTTCACAGAAATATATTTCTTAGATTTTTACGCAACTGTTTTATCCCTAGAAAAGGGGGCAAACACTCGGAGTAAGCAGAGACTGTGGGAATTTTCACTTACTGTAAAGTTCTCTTCTTCGATATCAAAGCCAAACTCAAGTGAGCGAGCAGGCATATCGCTCATATCTCTCCCTTATCTGGACGTTTTTAAGTCCCCCCCTCAGTCAGACTTTGATGTTGAGACTGATAAATGGATGATGGCAGTTGAGTCAGATATCAGTGTTATTTCAGCCACTGTTTTAATGTCGTCAAACTCTCTCATCGGTTTGAAATCACAGACAACATGTTGAGCCTTTTTAGGGCAGAATGACGGCCGCAGTGGAGGACGTTATCCTTGAATTGTAGTGTGAGTGAATGATGATGAACAGGGCAACTATTAGAGCAATTCTGCTGTTATTTTAGATATTTTAGATTGGTTGTGGGCCCTGTGTCTCACCTGGTTGTTAGCGAGGACAGCTAAATTGCTCAAAGTTGTCCTGTATATCATCAGAGTGTCTACTGAAAATGTTTAAATAAATAAATGTATACATTTCAAAAGTGTTAAAATCTAATTATCTATGAAAAAATTCTGTTTTTATTTTTAGAATGCATCATACAGTACGTATGTATTATTTTATTTAAATCTGCTCATCTCAAATCTTTTTTTATGATTGCTATATCATGTAGAGTCATGTAGTCTTCATTAGTTTTATTATGAAAATGTTTTATTTATTAATAGGTATTTTTTGTTCCCACTCTTTTAGATAGCATCAGTATTTTGTAATATAGTTTTTTATTTCTTAACTGTATGAGTAATAATTTATGAATACATTTTTCATTATTATTTTTTTTTATTAATTTACTTTTAAATTAATTAAATCATTTAAATTGTGTTTTTTATTTTTGAAAGTTACATATTTTTTAAATTAGCTCCTCCAAAACACTGTTACAAAATCTATTTATGATTTCTTAGTGCTGCTGTGTATAACTTCTTCAGAAAAAAAAAGAGAAAATGTTTATTGTTAATATTTCAAGCTTTCACTTCTAAAATGTGTGTGAGTCAGTATATATGGAGTGACTGAGAAAACAGCATTCACTCTTTGAGAAACAAAACTAAACCTCATATTAGTCTTTAATCATTTTGAAAGCACAATTTATTGTGGATAACTCAAGATATAACACTTTCTCATAAAACCTATACGAAGTGTAGTGTGTTTGACAAATCGTTTAAATTCTGGTGACTCAGACCATCATCAGAGTAGAGGGAAATGTCACCTCTTGCAGTTTCTTTATTCACCTTACTACAAACCAAAATATGTCATTGCTGTCAGGCTTTGCAAGTGGAATATATCAGCATGACATCAGCACACCTCTGCTTTCCAGAGAGCAGCCCTGTACAATACACATTGTTCCTTCAAGACAAGGACGCACACGTGTGTGTGAGCTAGTATAGCCGCAGGGAGGTTTTTCAGCCTGGTCCCCGGAGCATTTGCCCTCTCTCATTTTCACCTCTTTACACTCACCTTCCTGCTTTCTCTCTCTCTCTGTATGTGTCTGCTCATTGATTTGGGGCCTGTAATAGGCTGCTCCATTGAAGCCTATCCACTCAGGTTGTGTGTGTGTGCGTGTGTCACACAGCTGTTGGCAGGCTCTGTTCCAGCCCTCTGATGCTCACGCTAACAGTGCAGAGTAAGACGGGTGCTTTCTGCTGACACGCTGTTCTGTACCCGGCCTGTGGCTTTGCCAAGGTTAAGTAGGCAGGGCCGGCCACACACTGGTTGCTTGCAGATACTGGGAAACAAAAAAACGTGTGACTCTGTTGCTGACCAGAGAAAATGCTTCTCTTTTCAGCATCTGGAAGAAGGAGGGGTCCAGTGTTTGGGTCACATCCTGTCATCCATGCCTCCTTTTGATTGATTTTTGAAGGCAGACAAAAATTTGCCTTTAGAAAGTAGATTCATATTTTCATGTAGCGTCAAATAGACACTTTATTGTTGTAATACTTTATGAATATTAGTCATGTATGTATTTATTCACTCATAAATATTAGTATGTTCAT
This sequence comes from Enteromius afrohamiltoni, assembly GCA_034779775.1. Lineage (NCBI taxonomy): Eukaryota > Metazoa > Chordata > Actinopteri > Cypriniformes > Cyprinidae > Enteromius > Enteromius afrohamiltoni. Next base: position 10,846,857 of record JAUYWG010000045.1, read on the forward strand.
CTGCAATATAGTTTAAAAGTTGGGGAAGGTAATATGAGGTTTTTTTTAATGTACATTTAATATTTTTCTTTTAAAAAACGTCTGTCATACTCCTTATTTAATTTTGCATTTATACAGTATTGTCAATGCTGAAACAAAGTTGTGCTGCTTGTATTTATTTTTATTTATTTATTTTTTAAATATGTTTTTTTTTTCAGGAATAGAAAGTTCAAAACAACAGCTTTTTTTATCGACATTTTTTGCATAATGTCTTTATTGCAAATTTCAATTACTTTTATTCTTGATGAGGAAAATTATTATTATTATTGTTAATTTCTGTTGTCATACTGTGTTCATTTATTTTATAACTATCTAATAATAATAATAATTTGATAATTTTGTTCTATTTTAAATGGTTTAATCCTGCTAATCACAGCTATTTTACACATATTCTTTTAGTATAATCTTTTAGTGTTTGTGCAGTAACAATATAAAAGTAAAGTACTTAATTTAGGAAACAACGTTTTGTCTTTGTAAAGTTTTTTTTATGTAGTATAGATATTTTTCTGTTAAAAAAAAAGGTGTGTGTGTGTGTGTATATATATATATATATAATAAGGAAATACTATTTTGGGCTTTCTATTTAATAGCTTTTTATTTAATTTAATCCTCCTTTTTATAAGGCAATAATTCTTAGTCCCCTCCAGCTTTGTCTCTGAAGTTTTTGTGTTGGCACAAATACAGGTTGTACTATGTTGTTGTGGGGCCGGTGTCTGTGTTCACTTACTCTCTCGCTCTGCATCTGATCTGCTGCAAAGGGATGTAGGGAATGTGGAACAGTCACACACTTCGGAGTCTCTCTTACGGGAGGTTCACAACCACTGCAAGTGGCTACTGCAAAGACAGCAGCTATGGGGATCTCTAGCATCCTCCTTGCTTTTTAGCTCATGTTTTTTCAACATGAGTGATGGTTACAAAGCTCTGTACAAGCACCTGCGCCCTGTTAAAGTGAGCGTTGTAAAGCCGCAGTAATATATGTGGTGACTTTACTACTGTTTGGTGGAGCTGGCCTTATACGACCAGGTCGCAAAATCATTAATTATTAAAAGCCATTGAAGTTGCTACTGCCTTCTATAAATAAAGGCTCCCTCAGGGTTATACGAGATCTGAGGTAGACCAAAAGATAGACAGACAGAGAGAGAAAAAAGGTTTAGTAGCCAGATTTACACCTCTTATGTTTTATTAACACTCTATCAGCTTTTATACATTGTAGAATAGGGCTATATTGGGAGTAGCATACTCTGTCAATATTATTTTATTATTATTCTGCATTTATACCTTTCATAGGACACTACTAAGATTTTTGTGCTTCCATCGCCCATATGAGCACCACTGATTTAACTTGTGAACTGACCGGTATCAAATGCACCCATATTTGACAGTGATGGTTTATCAAGAGTACTCCACAGGACAGCTTTATCACAGCACCGTTTTTTGGGATGGAGGTTAAGCACTTTATTAACAGGAGAGCAGTTGAATTATGGAGGTACACTGCTTCAAGTGCTGTGCCTCTGCCATGATATATTAGCAATATGATAACGACCTTTGTATGATTCATCTGCACAGTGAAAGAGGTCACTGCAGCAGGAAACAGAGCTGGGGAGATTCGCTTACAAACACTAGGTTACCAAAACCATTTTGTTGTAGCCAGACCTTTTGACTAGATGAATGCTCACTAGAGATGTACTGAAATAAAAATTCATGGCAGAAGCTGAAACCAAATAAAATGAAACGCCGAACATGGTTTTTCATGCTCACTTGAACAAAAACAGAATGTCTGATTGACATAACAGTGGGTTAATCTGAAGGTGGTTAAACATCAATGATAGACCATGTTTTTCCAGACACACTTGTGGCTTGGCCCCCGTTTTTCGGCACCCATGTGTTAGCAGTCAGACCATTCTCAAACTGGCAGATCTTTGATGGATTCTTGTGTAGTGAAGCTGAACCGTATAGCCGCTTGGATTCGGTTTGTTTCACGGTGCCAGGGGCCAAGTGAGTGTGAATCGGAGCCCTACCCATTAAACCAGTGGCTTAATAGTTCAAAGCTTCTTTAGTTTCATGCACAGTTGATGGTAACATGGAGGTTTGTCTGGTGGATCTGAGGAAACGCTTTGAAAGGAATGAACAGATCTGCGATCACAATGCTGATCAGTCTGGACCATTTAAACTCAATTATTCGGTTTTGTAGTTTGGGTGGCGGCCAGTACTGCTAAACGCTGCTCCATTGCAATCAGCATATGCCCTATGAGAGATGGGAATAGTCTTTTGGCTTTGCCAGTCAGGGACATTTTATTTCTCTCTGGATCACCAATGTAATACTGGCAGAAATGACACATGAATCAATGCTGTCAGATGAAACCAAGGACCTCGAACTAATGAAAATTTGCCCACCGTTTTCAGGGTCAGCAACCGGGGTGGGAAAAATATTTAGAGGGTTAAGATGAAGCAGAATCAAAAGCAATCACCTGACACAGATTGTGTTGTTTAAGGAAAGGGTCGGCACAATGTCATGCTACTGACTTGCAAGCATTGCTTTTACGAGGCTATGTTAATTTAATCACGTCTCCATGTGCTTCACTGAATGTTTTATAACATGTTCAAGGTTCTTTTTTTATACTTGTTTATTTCCCTTATTTACATAAATTTACAAATAAATAAATATGTAAACAAATAAATGCTTACCCAACCTGTATGACCTTTTGTCAGTTAAGAACAAAAAGAGAAATGTTGAAGAAATGAAGCTTCAAAAAAAAAAAAAAAATCGCACAACAACACCATAAAAGTTTTCCTTGCACTATATTTCAGTTCATTTTTAACTATTCAACCAAGCTTCTGTGAGAAAAATAGAGATTCCATTTGTTTGACATTTGACAAAAAAAAAACAAATCAAATACAATAAATTAAAATAAAAATAATAAATAAAGCTAAAAAATAGAGAGATTTTTTTTCTAGGGTTGGGTCGATAGACGATGTCATCGTCCATCGCTGATGGCCGATAGACATCATGATGCTGAGCCGGCATCGTGATATTCCGCCCCGCCCCACCCCACAGCAGCAACCAGCTTGCGAAAAACACACTTAATTTATGGCGGCAAAACTATGCCATTTATAAGCGAGTGCACCACTGATGCTGGCGAGCGCGGTAAATCGCGAGAAGAAAACAGATGTACATGCGCAGAAACACAACCCCCAAACGGCCACCTACTATGACGATGCCATCATCCATTGCAACGTTTCACATTATAAATCATACGATGCCAAATTGGTCAACATCGTCCAACCCTAATTTTTGCTATTAATAAAATAAAAAAGAAGAATCAAAATTAAGTTGCAATTTCGTTACAGTATGTCAATATATTATTCAGAGTAGGCGTATCGATTTTCTTTATATTTCTGTAGTGTTTCAGGGAAGAAAATGAGTCAGACATGTTTGTTATGGGAAGAAGGACAGTAAATGCTATTAAAATGTAATCCTTGCTTTAAAATATTTGGGGGGGGGTATGTTTGATCACAGTTCACTTTTAACAGCTCTTATAATATGAAGCTCATGCTGCTGTTTTGCAGCTCAATTAGTCCTTGAAGCTAATCTTAGGCTAGCTTTGAGTTCTTGCCAGCTTTTTGGACATTTTTTTTAAGTTTAGGAGCGATTGTTTGGTTGTAGGAGTTATGTAACTCCAGAACCTGCTCTGCGGTGATAACAGAAAGCTTATGGCAGCCAGGGCGGAAACTCAAAGGGATTTAATCCCATGACATTACCGATTATGATTGGTTAGCAGAGTCGCTAAGGAGAACAGCTTCTTTGTCTTGTGGTTACAGTTTGTAAACCAAATGGCTTTGATGTGACATTGCAAGATCTTATTTTTTTTTTTGCTTATGAAATGCACAGTCATTAATATTAGAAGGCTGGAAATGGACTGGCCGATGTATTAGAAAGTTCATTAAGATAAATAATTTATAATTCTTCCCTACATGCTGTACCGATGGCTAAAAAAAGCAGACAAAATAAGTCGACTGTTTGGTAATTAATAATTTAGTCTTCAAAAATGGAAAAGATAAAAACGTGTTGGGATTTTGATCAATTTGATTCGTTGGTTTGTTGCCATGGCGACAAATTAGAGTGAGATTATGGGTAAATATAAATTTAATGTAATAAATTTAGCAATTCCAAGTAGTTGATTAACTGGATGAGGGACCATGGTGATTGAAATTCAATTGAAGTTTTGTTCAATCAACAGAATCCATTTTAAACAAAATACTGAATGCATTCATTCCATTTAACTGATTAAAGAGCATGTGTCGCCTCCTGTGAATGTTAATACTCACATTTAAGCCTGACTAGCCAAGTTTTGTAAAAGCAAAACGTGACATTCAAAGCATGTCTGGCTCAGAAACCCAGCAAACATCTGGTCTTTTAATCTCATGTAATATTGACTTGAGGGGTGTGCTCTCTCTAATGCTCAAAAAATCTGCCTTTTTGAGGTATTATAGGTTTTATATGTTGGATGTGAGATCGAAAAATAAGATCCGGTAATTGCTTTGGTAGAACTAGCATAATCTTACCAGGTGTCCGGGATTGCACAGATGACGTTTAAATGCTTCAAACCTCTGGTCTCTCAGAAGCAGTTGTGGTGAACATGACATCTAATTGTACTGACAGTAAGCCTCTTATATACCTTCATTAGATTTCATTAATAGTCTGGAAAAGATTATTACTCATTGCAAATGCAAATTAAACCTTAACCAGAAATGATTAGGCCGAGCAATTCTCCCATAATCTACGATACCACCATCCTTTTGGGACGTAATATGAAGATTTTTAGATGTTCTGCATACATTAGCCAAATGTCACCTGACTGGCTGCACAGCGTTGAAAGGCAGATGTTATTTTCTGGTCGGATGCTACCTACTTTTCACAGGATTGTGTCTTCGACGCTTTAGATTATCTTGTGCACTGATATGAGGATTATAAAACTGAACAGGAAGAGATGTAATCTGTTCCTTTTTAATTAATCACAGAGACTTAAAATGGCTTACAGTAGAAAAATCTGCTTGTTTCACCACTTGTTCTGTGAAAAGAAGGACAAAGTCCTTGTCATATATAGCTACAAAAATGTCAATTTTCAAGCATCTGATGATATTCTTGTGTTTATGTGTTTTCTCTGAAAGCTCTTAGAAGTAGGTTCAGATGTTTAATATATCAGCTAGTTACAGTAAAATAAAAGGAATTATAAAGGCATGATTTATGAACATTTGAATGATATTTACAATGTTGCTTAATTTCATTGCCCAGTTTGATTATATTGTGCACATTTATTCATCCGAACCTAACGACTAACTAGATGTCTTCATCTATCTTGAATAAGTGCAAGGTTTTGCTTTTAGTCTTAAATGATTTTAATGTACAGTTGACGACAGATATTAAGATCACAGGAAATATGCTTTTGAATTGAGGAAGCATGGCATGTCCTATCCTCTAATGAGAAGTTTTTCCAGCAGTTAAATTAAAGGGCATGTTATTTTATTTATTTTTTAATTTTATTTAGATGTTAAAGAGTTTTCATGAATTTAGCATGAATTATGTAAACACATTTGTCTTTCTTTTACATTTCATTAGTTTTCCTTGCAGGTTCTCTTTTTTTTTTTTTAACTCTGTCTGCCCGTTACATTCTTTCAGCCAGATGAGAGCTGATTCAGCCAATAGTCGGGTTGCGATTATTCATATTCGAAAGTTCCTGACCTTGATTTGAAATCATTGAGATGCAATGCGCACCGAATGCAAGTAACAAGATATTCCAGTCCTCTAACAGCCTTGGTCAGCTTTCCTGGTGTATAAGCACCGCTGGGTTCCCCGCACTTCTTCAGTAAGTTTTAGTTTCCTGCCGTTCAGTTCAAAAGATTAAAAAAAAAATCTCTGACAGTGTTTACATATATTGGTCTAACATGTATAGCATGTTGGAAATGATTGACCCATTGCCATAGTTTCTTTTTGTATTTTGAATACTCGATGGAAATATAAGCATCTATTATTTATCATACTTACAGGTTGTGGTTCAGTGGAGCTGCTGGTCCAAATCAACTGGGTACTGAAGCGTATTTCAAAAACAAGCTTATTGTGTATCTAGCGCTCATATCCTGGGAATTAAACAGTTGAGGGTAAAATGACGTTTGTGGGCAGGGTCAAGTTGCTTGCAGCTGGCCAACAAAGTACATAGGCGGGAATTATGCAAATGTGTTATGGGATTCTAGTTTAGACTATATTGAGTCGATTTTTTATTTTGGGAGACAATATGTTTGTTTTACATTTACATTAACATACAGCTACATTACACACTGGCAGTATTGGAAATGGCATAATAGGGACACTATTTTAAATCTGCTGAAATAATTTTACATGCAGAGCAATGCTGGGACAATGAACATAAATATACATAGGTGTGTCAGTGTCTGTGTGTTATGTATTTATTTACTTCTAGTAATCTTTTGATGCAGGGGAATAAAAAATGAAATGACTGGCCCGGCCAGTTTGTGGTATGACTTTAGAAGAAGTTTTTGATCATTTGATAGTTTAAGCTTTTTAAAGCGTCCGATTTCTGTTCATTTTAATTGCACAGAAAAGAGTACAGTAAAGTTTCTCCTGTTTCATTTCACGGAAGAAAGAAAGTTTTTGCAGTGGCACAAGGGTGAGTAAACGATGAATCTCTTGAACCATAATTGGTTTGGTTGTGCATGTACACGCAGCATTTTTTCATCATTCCGATTCAGTACATTTCATTTTTAGTGCATTTCACGACTTGCCTGTGATTTGTTCCTTGCTGACTGTGATCTGTTTGAAGTATGACCGAACATCGAGAACCTCTTGTAAGCTGAACATGTCTCTCTCTTTCTTTTCCTTTTGAAGACGGCACACTTCTTTGCCCCTCGATGTCACAGATAACCCTGGCAAATTTATTGTGCCGCTGTGTCGAAGAAGTTACCCCTGTCGCAAATGGAAGTCTGCATCTCTTGGGTAAATGAAAGGGTTTAATATACGCTTGCTAATATCTCAGAGCTGCTGCATGGACTAACTTATTCTCCACACATACTGGTAGCCTGGTGTCAGGTTATGCAAATTGTCATGCTCCCATCATAGCGGCGTTCGGCTGATTGCTCAAAAATACACATCCGTTTTCATTTAATAGATGTGTCTGCCGTGACTGGGCCAGAGCAGTGCTGTAATGCTCCTTCTTCTTTGTGGCTTCTGTGAAAGCGGACCTCCTGTGTCTGATGCTGCACTCAGATGGAAAATGAAGAAACACATAGATTCCTCCTGCTGTGGAGCAGTAGGATGTCATGCTGCTGATTGTGTGACGTGTTGTATGATGCAAGGTTTTACTGGGTCAAGTTAGATGGACGAGCTTAGAGACATTTTAATTACGTTTTTTAAAGACACATTGTTCAGTTGCTGCCCACTTTCTATGCTGGCTGAATAACAGTCCTGAGTAAACTGAATTAAATGAGCAATTACTATGTTTTCAATGTAGGGTAAGTGTACCCATTAGGCCCACTTTTAACTTTGACATCAAATTAAAAAAAGAGAAAATAATATTTTATGTCGATCATTATTTTAACCAATCCAGTAATTTGTTAATTGCTTACCTTTCACATCTGACCCTTGTTCATGCTGCCTCAGGGGGTTTCATACAAAGATACCCCAAAACCTTTGTGTTTCAGGACCCTGCAGGGCAGGATTCAGTCATTCATTTGATAAATACACTAATATTATGTCAAATAAGAGATACATGTATTGTATTGTATGTATTGTTTTATCAGCTTACATACAAAGATAATCTGAAAATCTAACCATTCGCCTTATTGAAAGCCAGCGAATTAAGCATGTGCATTACAAACACTGAGTGGGTTTTTTTTATTCATTGTGTATTAACTTACAAATAAATGCATCCTAGATGGTTATGTAGAGCGTATCATTTTAATTAGTTAACTATTTTTAAAGATTGAAGAAGTGGTACAGTGCCATAAAACACAAACAAAAAACTATAGCCAACACATGCCAACCTTAAATGAAAAAAACTTGATAAACTTGAATAACTATGATGCAAGGTTCCATGCATGTTTTTGTAAACACATCTTCCATTTTTAAAGAAAAACATTGTCCTTTTTCACCATTATTCATTGTGGTAAAATTTAAGCCCACCTCTAGTTTCAGTATTAATGTGGAACCATTTATGCTCACTTTAATGTAAGTGAAAGAGTATAATAACTATTATTTTTGTGTGCTTTTACCTAACTAACCTTTAACCTTAATGCACTTATTACCCAGAGGCCTTCAAATTACACAGTTTAGCACCATTGTATAATAGAGGTCTGCTTATATGTGTCAATTCTTTTCAGTGAGAAAATGGACAAAAAAAAGAGACAAAAAACTACAACACCTGTCCAAAAATCTTAAAGGGATGTCACCTTAACCATGAAGGCAGAGTAAAAAAAAGAGATTGTGAAGGCTAAGGTAAGAGCTAATGGTCAAGCACCAGCAAACATTAGTAAAATTATTTTTTTAAGTACTTTGCTCTCTCTGAATAATTAAATAATATTTTTACTTCTATAAAATAAATAAATGTTATTATTTTGGTGAATAAATCATCATGTGGGCTTATTAGGAACACATGCCGGCTTAAATGGTGACGAAGTACCAGACTTTTGACTTTATTCATAAAATATTTACATTTTATATTCTAAAATGGACATCAACTAATTAATACATTTTCAAATGAGAGATAAATCTTGCATTTTAACAAATATTTGTTCTTATAAACAATATCAGTATCTTTGAAAAATACCTAAACTTAGATTTTAGTGGGCTTAATGGGCACACTTACCCTAAATAAAATTGTAAAATATTTTATATATCTGTATTACATTATATTATGTTGTATTATATTATCTGTATAGTATAATTTTTATAGTTACAGATTATATATACAGTTAATCAACATATATTCAATTAAATACAGTATTTATAATAAAACTAATGCAGCATATATTTTCATGTCTTCTATTAAGTATTCATATTCAATATTTTTTTTTTTATTCACTTGCTGTTGGCAGGTTTTGCAAAATGTTAATTTTTGACTTGGTCTACAGCCGCTTGAGGAGTTTTTTTGTTTTTTATATTTGAATTTTTTAAACCGTATAAATTATTACTTAACAACTTTTCTCAGATAGTCATAGGGTTTCCGGTATCAAGTAATTTTCCTGTGCTGTACAAAGAGACATATTTAGCCATATAGCCACAAACTGTTACATGCTAGAACCCCCCCTCTCCATAATACTGTAGCAGATATTGTAGTTTTTGATATGTGTGTGTACTAGCACACTAGCATAGCCAATAGCACGTCCATAGAACTCTGATGATTAGAAGCCTCTGCTATAGTTTGTATGAAAATTCATGCTAGCTTGTTGTCCGTGGAGGATTGTTATTCTGTGTCCTGTTAATTAGCTCTGTTGTTTAGCCTTGTTTGATGATTTTTAATTAGCTTTGGAGATGACGGGTTCTGATAAACATTAGTGATTACCGCAAGGGCTGGAGACGTCCCTGTACATTAACTGCCGTTGACCACGGATCGAGATAACATGTCAGGCTTAGAGCGCAACTACAAATAACATCAGTCATCCCGTGGGATCTCGGGCTCAAACAGTTGGGTGGAATGTTCAGAGATCTCTTAATCCTGGTTTCATGAGATGAGCCTCTGCTTGAGCCATGCAGGGACGACGATGATAAAAGGATGAAATGAAAGAATGTTAAAGTGTTAAGTAACATGTTAAGACTTTCTCAAGCAGAGCTTTTTGTCTCAAAGAGAATGTGGGTAGCATGAGGGAAGGAAATTGTCTATAAGAGGTATAAAATGTGTTTTATTTATTTGTTTTTTATATGGATGAAAACTAACCGTTTTAAAATGGGTCCTAACACAAGCAGGTTTGGTCAATCTCATGTTAGTCTTGAATACCTATAGAGTAGTACCGCATCCTTTATATCTCCAAGAAGTCTTAGTTTTATCTTATTTACTGTATAATTTTTTTTCTATTTTCTCTGAAAAAAGCTAAGCTCCTGGAGGTGTGCTGTGTGGGCGGAGCTAAAGGGTGACAAGCACTTAAGCACAATCACCAAAAAACACAGAAATTATGCTGTTTCACAGACATATTACATTGCTTCAATCATCCTTCAAGATATATATATATATATATATAATTTATTTATTTATTTATTTTTTTTTATGAAATGAATGTGAATGTAGCAATGCTTTATTGTGTTGATTGTTGTACATTATTGCGGCAATTCAGAAAGGAAAAGTGGCACTAAAAGGTTGCTCTTCGGTATTTAAAAGTAGCGTACAACATGCATTAAATCCTACTTTAATCAATAGGCGTACCAGAAACAATCATGAGATAAAAATACATTTCATAAACTAACCATGCTATTTTAGATCCATTTTTTCCTTTGTGACTTTAAAAACAAACACTTGATATAAAAACGGGCTATAAGTATAATGCTTTACCAGGTGAGCTACCAAGCAAGTGTACATTAGAAAAGCCACGCGTGGAGCCAGTAATGTTAATTTCTATGGAAAAAGTGTTTTGAGATCATAACAGTATTTTTTAAGGAACCATCAAGGATGACCTGTAAGGGTGGAAAGTGAAGAGTAAATAATAACAGTAATAAAATAAATGACAAATAAAAACAAATTCAAATTCAAATTTTATTTGTCACATTCACATACATTCACGGTATGACATGAAATGTAGTGCACGACTGCCCCAACAAGTTGACACATTAGTAAACAATTAACAATGGCAAAATAGAGGGTAGAATATGAAAATAAGTACAGTAAATAAATATAATATAACAAAATAACTAGCAAACTAGTTATTTAAAAAAAAAAAAAAGGCAAACTGGGGGCAAATGATATGTAAATTCCACTCATTTATCCCCCTGTAGCCTTCTCCCCAACTGCAAACAGAAATAAAGTAAATTTTTGTAGAAAATATGTTGTGGACACACTTGTTAAAGTTATAGCTAGTCAAAAATGCTTTTTAAATTAGATTTACCTATTTACTTGATTTCCCTATACATATTAGTAATGTCAACAGATCCATATTAAGTTAAAATAACTTTTATTTATTAATAAATGAATAGTGTATTTATGGGAATAGGAGTTCTGCAAAAATGTAGGTAGAGGCATGTTTTTCTAATGAGGCTTGGTTGAAAATTGACATGGCTCCGGGAATTGATGAAGCACTAAGGAAATAGGTATTGATCAGAGACCCAAGTGCCGTTCCAGATTCACAAGTTAAGACCATCATCAGTCGTTTCTTAAAACCAAACTACAAATAGCATTGCTTTGCTGCTCTTCATTACCAGCTAACAAGGTAATAAACATTCTGTATCAAGAATGCAATTACATTCTAAACACCAATGTTGATTTTAGACACAATAAAAGAAGATTCTAGCCTCTGCCTCATATTAGCATGTAAATTACAGCCTCTGAACTTCAACAACTGGGTTCTTAATTGCAACAGCCTCATATTAGTAATCAAGGGCTCCACTCAGAGGCCGTGAGATCGATAGTGCTGGTTGCTGTCGGAAAAATACATTCAGGTGATCGTGCACTAGGCAGACACATATCTAAATAGCAGGCGACAAGTTACCAGTTGTGTCATTCCATTGCTTTCGGTTGCGTAATATTACATAATATATGCTATTTCTGCAGTATATATATATATATATATATTATTGATATTTGAGACACACACACACACACTAATTCACTGATAACACTGATTCTTGAGACTATTATAACTGCTATTAGGAAATAACATGAAAAGATTTTCAATTGTGAATGTTATGAGGAATTATTAATAGAATGTTTTTTAACACACTTATCCCCTTCGGTTTAATTTGATCATTATAATATCAAATCTATGACACATTGTCTTCTCACTACCTCAAAAACTTTGTGTCCGCAGAGAAGGGTTCATTTGTTCATAAGTAATAAAATGGATCAAATGTTTTTAGTTATGAAAAATAGCTTGTTTTATCAACATTTATAGCTCATATCAAAGCAAGGTTGTTTTTTCAAAGTCCCCACTTTTTGCCAATGCCATCAGACATTAAAATGTGAAACAAATCAGGGAATATCAGGGGCAGCTGTCACTCTTAATGACCTCTCATTCCACCTCTGAAGAGTACATCAATGTCAGACAGGCTGTGCTAAGTTTTATAGTTTTCGAATAAAAATACAATTTTAAAATCCTAATGTATATTAATAATATTTCCTGTCACAATCATGTTATGTCAGCACCATCTTCCAATTTCAGTTTGTTGGCTGATTCATTGCATTTGATCGTTAAAATGACTACAGATTCAGGCTTTCAGATGTGTCAGCTCTGTCAGGTGAATATTTTGATAATATTATATTACTATTATATTTTGATCATGATATTTTAGATTTGTTGAGGAATTGTTGGTCAGATGTGAAATGCGATCTGTCTGCTTACATAAGAATGCGTTTTGAAATATTCTAAACATCTCGATCGCTGTTAAAGGTAAAGTTCAAATAATATTACAGCTCCAAGATAAAGAGCATATTTCTATTAAAAGAGAGAGAGCTGTTATCACCTGTTTTTAAGTTATTAAATGACTATTATTATTTGTTAAATCGGACTGATCGAACTGCCAAGAGACAAAATTCCATATTAAAAACTTAAGGTGACACCAGTGTATAATAAAATTTTTACCATTACGTAATGCATAATAATTCAATGTTAAAAAAAATATAAAGAAAATAATAATTGTATAATTCCATTTAGTATCACATTCTGAAGCAACAATAAAGATAATTAATTTCTTTTCATTATTTTGTAATTAACAATATCATTAACATCTCCTCCTTTTCTCTCTTTTATCGTTTTATTTGAATTTTTTTTTTTTTAAGTTATGAATAATGAATCTTCTGCTTTCAAAGCAACACAAATTTAATAAATAAATACAAACTAACCATTTTGGTTTTATAGATAATCTAGATCCCACTTAAAATGAATTGAACGTGATGCTGACAGTTTACCGTCACATTTTTACATGGGGACAATAAAAAAAGGATCCTTTGCCAGTATACTCGCTGTATTATGTATGTCTAGTCAATCTGCTCCACTCTCTGGTTCTCACGGGGGATCTTTGCATGTTATATTAAAGGGAGTGGCTGAGTGTGGAATTCATCAGTATGCATGCTGGGTAAAGCAGGAGGTAGCCCTACTCCAATCCACTGGGCAGGCATTCGTATCCAAGATACTTTGATCTTAACACCTCGGCTTACACATCCATCCTCGATATATCAGGACCGTATGTTTCTATTCACTCACCAGCTTCTCTGCTGTGCCACATGTGTTTCTGAAGGAGAGTAAATGGAGCTCTTTTCGTTTTTAGGACATACTGGCTAAACAATCAGCGCAATAGTATGTTTTCTTTTTCTTTGTAGTGACTGTACTGTGCATAATAACTGTCGTCTGCTCTAAAGAGTCTTAAAAAGTCTTAAGAAGTAAAGTTTGGCAGTTGAAGTGCTGGAATATATCTCTGCTTCTCAGCAGTGGGTCTGTTGTCAACCATGACAGTGCATATACTGGCCCGGTCTGTGTGGTTTGTCTCAATAACGTCTCAACTTGTCACCACAGGAGGAAGAATTTCGACAAGTGGACCCAGCATGCTTCACTGGAAGCTTCTAATAGACTGTAATACAGCAAAGCATGCTAACTGTTCTTCTTCTACACAACAAACCCTCTGAAAGATGAAAAAGATGCTACTTTGATTCCTAGCACACTTTGTAATGCTATCAAACCGTGTCGTTTCCTCTCAAAGTGTGGAATGAGTTTCATTTGAGACTTCACTGGTTATAATTTGTTACACGCTCCTGCCAATTTGACGCACGCTTCTTATTATTATTTTGACCAAGAACCAGCAAATCTAGGATGTCAAATCTGTAAAGGTAGATATCAAGAAAGAGAAAAGTGAATAATAAAAGTAATAAAATAAATACAATTTAAGCAGAAATGTTCTTGATTTATTTGATATTTACTTGGTAATATCAATAGATACATATTAAGTTAGATGAATGTTTATGTATTACTAATAAATGAACAGTGCATCTGGATTACTGAGATGCAGTAGACTCTAGTAGGATGCCTGTTTGTATTATGCAAGTGTGTAGCAATAACACCATAAATTCTGACACATACCATAATAATTTGAT
>JAUYWG010000045.1:10882079-10906921 GCA_034779775.1 Enteromius afrohamiltoni
GACATTTGCCATCTCCACACCATTGCATTCAGTTTTTATTCACAATTTGTTTAGTGTCCCAACTTTTTTGGAATCCGTATTGTATGATACTTACTCATCGAACAACATTTGAAGTTTGAATTTCGAGATTTTTGTCTTTATATTTTAATGTTTCATTTTCTGTTTTCTTTCATTAACAAAAATTATTTTAGTTGGTTACCATTAACACAGATCTATCTATCTATCTATCTATCTATATCCATCTTATTTTGTCCATCTTTAGCTACTGTATCTAAGGACTATAACCTTCTTTGAATTTCAAATTCTTCTTCGTCGCATTCCAATTTGAAGTGCAGTTCTGCATCCTGTTTGCCACTGCACCACAATTCAGATCTAATTCAAATTCAGGAATTTGAATTTTAAAAGGATTCTTAATTCAATACCGACAGCCCCGTAACTCTTTCGTGAGTCTTCTTGCTTCAACTTTCACCTCATGAGCAGTTCTGCCTCAGTTCTATCTCACGAACACTCCTGCCTCCTCTGCAATCTCTCCAATGTATCAAGCCCCTGCCTCCCTCTGGTTTTCCACCCCTCAGCAAATCAATAAATCATTTCTCCGTAATAGATGTTCAGTTGTAAGTAATCTTTTCTCCCTCGGTGCTGTATTGTTAGCGAGTAGCTCAGGGCTAGCAGAGATTAGCCTGCATCAGCTCCTCAGACAAGACCCTCAGAAAGAAGAGGCAGAACATCGCCGAAAGAGAATCTCAGCATGGGCATCTTAGCCAAAGCTAATTTCTGATCACAAGTAGTGGAGTGAATAAGGCTGGGGGCAGTCCTCTCTGAATTCACCACATACACGTAGACACTCACAATTTCCAGCCGTCCTCCAGGGGAGTGAATGAGTGCTATTTCCAGGAACTGAAGTGGGATCAGAGATAGAGCTCTTGTGTGATGTTTAGCTGCCTCTTTACTTCACCTCAGGATGTCTGTGTGTCTGTGTTTACCAAGTTTGCCATATAGGGGATGAATTGCAATGGTTTATTAGTCATCAAAGATGATGTTGCAAATTCTGCCAGCACGTCACAAATGAAATGTAATGTAACTTAGCATTTTATTGTATTTTATTTTTTATTCATAGTTTGCAGCTTGAAAAATATTAATGGATGATGATTTGAATTAATATATTTTTAATATATATACTGTAGTATAATACATATTATGTGCACTTCTGTTTAAAAATGTTGAGTCAGTAAGAATTTTTTAAAGGGACCATATAATGCGATTTTAAACTTTCTTTTCTCTTTGGTGTGTTACAAGTTATTAATGGATAGATAAGATCCCTAAAGTTGCAAAGATATTCTTTTAGAGATATTCTTTCTAAAAGTTATGAATTGTCCACAGCTAGTTTTAACACACCTCTGCAAGGACCGTCTGGCGTTTCTGACTCACAAACTTTAAGTAAGTTACATTTTCTCACTAAAAGAACCTGCTACGTACTATTGGTGCTTGTTGTTTGTCATTTCTCTGATCACAAATGCAGACATGGTGTTATGTTTACAGTACTAAGTCATGATATTCAGTAATAACGTTCCCACTGGATGCAACAAACGCCTTGTTTATAGTGCATTGAATTGTATTGGTGTCATAGCACCGGGACACTGCATTAAATTATGGTAAGGTGCGTAAAATTTCCATCACATGCTTGCGGGATTCGGCCAATCACAGTGCACTGGACAGCTAGCCAATCAGAGCACACCTCGCTTTTATAGAACAATGAGCTTCATACAGATCTAACTATTTCAGGAGGCGGGGCTTAGAGGAGAAACAAAAAATGTACAGTATGTTTTGGAAATCATGACACATTTGAAAAATTCTTTGATGAAGACAGTTTAAAAGAACGCCCTTTATTTGAAAGGAAACTCTTTTGTAACATTCTGAATGTCTTTTAATGTGTCTTTTGATTAATTTAATGGATGTTTGCAAAATATTAAGTAATAATTTAAACAGAAAAAAAACTAATCCTTTTTGCTGACCTCAGAAATATGTACGTTGATTAAAAAAAAAAAAAAAAAAAAAATTAAAACGAGTGTTTTAAATGAGTGACGATTGTTTATCTCTGACACATAGAGTTAGCAGTGCTAGTTTTGTGTCTAAACAGACTGCCAATGCTTACCCTTTGCACGTCTCCTGCTATATGAATTACATGCTGTGCGTTCCTCTAAACCTCTTTGTGAAGCTCTGTGGATGATAGAGCTCTGTTATAAGCGTGTATGGGTCTTTGATGCGTTAGCTTGTGAATTTAATGCACATGATTGTGATGTATCAGTAAGACAGTAGCATCAAAACTGTTGTCTCTGATGGATGCTCCTCCAGCTTTCCATCATCCATACATGCATGTACACCGGTCCAAAAAGTCTCTGCCTCATGCCTGCCACCATGACTCCATAATGAGCATGTTTGCATGGGGATGTACAGCCTCATTACTGTGCTTTTTCCTATCCCTGAAAAGATGTGATCCCACAATGCAATGCTCCTTCGGGAGCTTAAATCAGCATAACAAAGGCCCCAACCTTGTTATATCAGGGGTGGAGATGTTTCCAAAGCCCCTCTCCATGTTGAGTGCTATGTCAGCTTGTGGAGGTATTAAGGTGTGCGGGAGCTGTTTAAGTCTCCTGGTGCATGTTGGGAATGTGTTTTATCTGTCAGGTATTGTTATGGTAACTGGTAATGTGCCGCGGTGTTGTTGATACCTGGTGACAGGTACATGCTGGAGGGTCCCAGCGGGAGAGGAGAGGTTGTCTGTTGAGACGTTTCAGAAAAAAGGTAAAACTGGCAACGGTTAATGTTGATGTGTTGGCAACCTAAACTTTTTATATTAGTAATTTAGATCAGCAGTAAGGATATCACAGTCAGCGACTTTGTATTACAGATGTGGAACAGCAATTAAACATTTAATTTGGATGCAGAGATTTTATAAAATGATTGCAGAGCAAGAGTTAAACGTTAAAATGGCACCAACTATTTTTTTTTATTTATTTGGAAATATTACATAAAACAGCAATAAAGAAATAAAATGTAAATGGGTTAAGCAATTTTATAGAGATTTAGAATAAATTAAGAAAAAAAAAATGTTATGAAATATAAAAAAGAATTTAAATAGGGATTATTGTGGAACTTACAGTAGATATGTCAAATTTAAAATGCCATCCTATTATTTTATGATAGGGACATAGCACAACTATATAATAAAAAAAAATAAAAATAAAATACAAATTAAATTGTAAAACTGACCCATTGATTTTATATAGGAAATGTATTAAAAATAAATACATCAGTTCTATAAAAAAATCTCTATATACAATATAACAATTTTACAATAAAAATAATTATATATTAGGAAAGTCAACCAACAATTGAAAAATAAAAATCACAGGAAGTACATTTATGTTAGGAAAGAAAGGAAGAAAGAAAGAAAGAAATAGAAAGGAAAAGAGTAACAGCTATTAAAAATTAAAAACCAAGGCCAGCGATTTTATATTAATTAAAATTGTATAAATTAAATCACATCCAAGTATATTATACAAAGAGAATGGATCAATAACTAAAAACAAAAATTATGCCAATTTTATATTAAAGACATAGACCAGCAATTTAAGAAGTATATACCAGGATCAGTCATTCTATATGAAGGACATATATAAAAAATAAAAACCAACATCTGGCCCAATAATTTTATATTAAGAGCTGTAGACCAACAATTAAAAGCATTACTTGAGCCCAGCAGTTTTATAATAGAGATGAAGACCAACAATTAAAAACTTTAAATCACTGCCAGCGAGTTTCCATTAAACACACAGACCAGTAATTAAAACATTTCTTAAATCAAGAGGTATCTTCTTCACTCCCAGCATAATTAAGTCTTCAGCTTGCCTATTCACACAAGCTTTTGGTAGTTCTTAATGAATCCGTTTGTGTCATTAGGGATGCTGCACGCTCGTGCTGATTGGCCCAGCCTCACAAACAGAACCTGTTACTATAGCAACCACTGAGCCAAGTGGGTCTCTGGCTCACTGAACCATACTACAGTCCAGGGTTGGACAGATCAGAGGTAAACAAAAACAAATCGAGGGCAAAAGAGATGCATTTGCAAAAAAGTAATTTTCTATTCATAACTCTGAATCTCATATGAAAAGATGTATGATTGTGTGTGAGTCTGAAAGGCACATTACATCACTCAGTGTGCCGCCCCGCTGAGGCTAAGCTTGAATGAGCTGAGCACGCCTGCGAGTGTTTGAGAGAAGAGGTGCGTGTGTGAGTGTGTGTGAGACAGAAGCTTAGTTTGGCGCTTAAGAGACTCACACACAACACAGCATCTTCATGGCTTTTCTTCGCTACCACTTGTGAGTACATGGATGAATTGTGCGTGTGCGTGTGTGTAATTGTGCCGGGAGTCATTAGAGATTTTAAGAATATTGAGATTTGCATTTGTGTTGATATGAAACAACAGCTGTTATTAACCTCAGCATTGCATTCATGTGATGTCAGATCTACTGAAGAAGAGCGCTTATGACAGCGTAGAGATCTTGTTATTCTGCCCGCGTCTGCGGGGGTAAGACCCCGTTTTAATTTCATACGTGACAACTTGACTGCTGCAGTTGCTTGATTGCTTCATTTAACATTTTGAAAAGCCATCACATCGTGCGAGGAGCAGTATCTTGGGTCATGTGTTTGATTGTTAATGGACTCGTCGACCGTTTGAGCCAGACACGTTCAGCATGTTCTGTGAGTTTGCCGCAGGCTGTATGTCTCTAAGCCCAGGGCAGAGGGATATGGTTGGCTCTGTACGCTGAGATATCTCGCGCACGCAGACTGAAAACAAAGTGGACAGTGTTTACGTAGCTCTGGTGATGTCACACAGGACTATTTTTGGAAACGGTATAAGACAGCAGTCTCAGTCCCTATTGAGCGCACTGCTGTTTGTCAGGCTGAATGAACACATGCCCTCTCTCTCTGGGTTTCGAGTTTCTATTTGGCACAAATAAGTTCTGAAGAAAAATATACAGTATATTTGTATTAAAAAATTATATTAGGTTGGTTGTTAATAATGTTAGGAATCTTTACGTTTTTGTCATTTTAAAGATTTCAAGAACCATACCTTAAATCATTTTGTAATAAATTATGCCTGACTATGTATCTATCTTTCACTGTTTTAATAATGCAATTTAAAATACGCCTGAACATTTTTAATAAACCAATAACCGCTATAAATAGTAAGATAGTAGATAGACCGATAGACATTTAAATAAGTATATATGTATATATATGTGTGTCTATATGAAATACTTGACAAACAGAGACATTTAAGTATGTATTTAACTGTCTGTCTCTGAATTGTTTTCTTTGTTTATAATGCATGCCTTTAAAATGCAGTAATACAGGGCATTGTCGAGGCATGTGTATCAACAGAAGCTAAACAGTCAGCATATCATTTATTACTGTTTATGTGCCGTGTTTTCAAATGGTGGTTAATAAAGTGAGTAAAAAGACAGTCAACAAGCCTCGCTTTCAGCTGGGACATTGCATAAGCCAGTGGCCCATGTTTCCATCTGCTCCTGAGCTCTGTCTGCCTGCACATCTTCCACTGCCGCCCGCTGTGCCTCATCCCAGGGGGGAAGGGAGGGAGGAAAGGGAATTGGGACAGCCTTTCGCTGTCATGTGACCCTCCCTCAAGGTCACCCTGTACAAGCGTTACTCCTCCAGAGCGGACCATGACTAATAACCCTTTCTTTCTTCCATCTCTCTGTCTCTTTTTGTCTCTGTTGGACAATTACAGATCATGCTTTTCAGATATGCACAGTGCAAACTAATGCTGCAGCCCATTTTTTGTGGCTTGTGTGTGAATGTGGCTTTTTATGTGAATTGAATGTTTTTTAAGAGCTGGACCGCAGCAGTTGTAATGACAGTAATGGGGGGTGGCATGGTGACATGCCTCGCAGGAGGAAGGCATTCACATTAGCCTGCCGGCGAGAGGCAGACTCCAGCTCTGAGGTCACCCGAGCAGGATTCAGCGTGGTGGC
The DNA here is from genome assembly GCA_034779775.1 of Enteromius afrohamiltoni. Lineage (NCBI taxonomy): Eukaryota > Metazoa > Chordata > Actinopteri > Cypriniformes > Cyprinidae > Enteromius > Enteromius afrohamiltoni. The sequence continues at coordinate 10,888,136 of JAUYWG010000045.1, forward strand.
AAAGCATTATTATATCACTCAGTGCACTGATGGGATTTGGGCTTCTAACCCTGTTATGTGCATGAACGTAGGTGTGTCAAATTTTTGGATGACATGGCAACGGTTGTTGATTTATTTATATATATATATATATATATATATATATATATTTGTGGTTCCAGTTGCATAAGTGATTTATTCTTTTCATTTTTCACATCACATGATCAGAAAGACAATTCTATTCAATACAAAGATTATAATAGAAAAGTGGAACATAAAGTTTCTCACTGGTGCTTCTCGAATAGGGTTGGGGGTAGGGAAGGCATTATTGTCCCAGTAAGCATCCATTTTAATTATAGTAAAAACAGTAATTACACTTAATACAGTAAACTATTGCATGCTGTTTTATACCATACTATAATACTGTGCTGCACATATCTGCCACTTTCGGTAATCTCAATAACATATAAATAATATTACTGCCAAAAAACAAAAACAGCTATTTTACATTGTTTACATATGATCTATCACCAAGAAAATACTGAAGATATTTTTCACTTGTATATAGCATCTAGCTGTTTACACTTATTTGCATTTAGTACAAATAGCCACTGCTTTTAAAAATGATTTATATCTTACAAATACAACATGACATATTTTGATTTCGATTAATTATAACACTAAAGCTGTTTGGTAGAAGCTGTTATGTACTGTATGTGCAATCTTGAACATCACAGCTCCTCTTAATAGTTATTTAATTAATCTTATGAATTAAACATATATGTCATGTTTTTTTACACTCCTAATGATGCTACAAGTCTCAAAATATTAGTTGCTTAGTGACATCTTTAACGGCCTTTTAAACAGGATCTTTAGGATCCTTAAGGATCTTTGCCTGACAGACAATGTAGGGCCTCCACAAATGCGGAAATATTTGGACTAATTTTATAATATTTTCAGGTATCAGTAAGATTATGTAACCTTTATTGTTTTATTGATAAATCTCAGATATTTGGGTGAAGAGGTGGGGATGGGTTTGGAAAACGACAGAAGGCATAAATGCGTGTGATGCTAACCGCGAAACCACAGAATGTTAGACCAATAACCGGTTTGTGTTCCCCACTCCGGCCCTCAAAGAAAGCCCATTGGGTCTGACGGGGCTCTGCTGATTGGGTCATGCTATGACCCTAAAGGATAGCCTAAAGGATTTTCTATGCTGAACTAAAGGCTCTGTGTCCCTAAGGATTTTTAGTGTTTATGTGAAACAACTAGGCAAGAGTGCCATGTCTGCTGTAAGAGAGATGAACACTTTATTCGGGGTCTCGAATGGCTGACTCAATCAGTGAACATGTTGCCATCTTACTCAGCTTTTTTTGAACCGCTACTACTGCAGTATGCTGTGACAGAAATGCATTGATACTGTAGCTAGCTGTCAATACATAGAATCATCTGTTATTTGGTTGTTGGGTATTTCTCTGGAAATGTTTTTAAAACATAATCTACCTCTGTTCCTACTGTCAATGAGATTTCTTTTTTTTTTCCTACTTTTTTACCCTTTGCTTGTTTAATATTGTGACTGTATTTGTTAAATATGTTGTTTTAGACACAATATTAACAGACAGTTATATTTAAAAAATAACAGTACAGTTACAATATTGGTGTTTTGATTTCATATTGTATATGTTTTGATATAGGCACATGCCATAGCAACTACCCAGAACACTCTAGTAGCCACATAGCAACAAGATCCTATCCTGTGGAAATGCCGCTGTTCCCAGCCATTAGGATTCAGTAATGTGTAGTGTCCGTGTAGTGTCACGGGTGCTGTATGTTTTTTGTGCTGTACGTTTCCGTTGCTGTCAACAGGTTAACAGCACAAACCAGCATGCCTCTGCTGGCATTTTATTCATCTTTCATCTTTATATGGAATTATTTAATTCACTGACAACAAACAGACACTTCAAAGCAAAGGTTGAACCCACCAAGACTTGCCTGTTTCATCTCTGTGTGAGGAGAGTGCTCTCAAAATAGTTACATCAACCTCAAAAATAGCACCGTATCGTTGAATTTGTTCATCGCGCTTATAAGTATGTTCAGTCTTTGTCTCTTTGAGTGCATAATTTGATCAGGGAATTGAGGGAAACGATTCTCATATACAAGATGTTATCATTAAGAAGTTTCATAAATGCATATGATTCTTAATAAAGAGTCGTTGATGAAGCTGAGAGACCGTAACTGTTTCAGTAGGGTTGAGAGCCACTACAGTTATCCATCCAGCAAGCCATTTTTAGTTCAGATCTGGTATTATGGGCCACATAATGAGTGAAGTTGATGAGATTTAGTGTAATCGGTTTCCATCTCAGCCAGTGAAACCGAAATTACAATTCTTTGGTCTGTGATTGAATTAATTGGCTCTTAATCTCATGCGGTCGTTAAATACTTACACCATTAGACCTTGGTTAAATGTGTTTTAAGCGGTCTGGCCTGTTTCCAACAAGCTCAGATGGTACACGTCCCTCGATGACATAAAAGAAATATTCACAATGTTTTATGTGCAATATTGTGTTTAATGCACTCACCACTGAAGTCCATTTTGTTTGCATGTGCTTTCCCAAAACTGGAAGGCAACCAGTCGTTTAATACGCCAAGCTCACATCTGATCCTGTTCTACTCCCAGCTGTCCTCATTTACATATGCAGCCATTTGTTTCTGTGTAATTTGTATGTCTGTGCACTGGGTGATCTGTTCGTATGTTCGTAACAGGATCAAGTTTAAGACGGTGTGTTTTGCCTTTGGCAGGATTGCATAAAAGGAAATGAGCGTGTGGATTATTAATGAGGAGATGGACTGCAAGATCTGTGCCTCAGTCCACTAGAGGGAGCACGAAGCTACGATCACTTTTTCATGAGTATGAAAAGCATGTGTAGTAACAGTTAACAAAAACATCTGGGATATGCCCATGGCGTTATAGAGGGGGAAATAAATATATATATATCACAAGATCAATAAAAGGTTAAATATACAATATTGAAAGTATAATATAATATAATAGGAGTAAAATAAAACAAATTTAAATAATGAAGTAAATATTAGGAAAATATAATTTTCTTGCATTATTAAATTTTTAATTTGTATTTGTGTGTGTGTGTGTGTGTGTGCAGAGACAGAAACTGAAAAATAAGTGTGAAACAATTGAAGTATTATGAAAAACAAACTCAGTTACTACAAAATTTCCCAAATCATGTTTTTTTATTATGTTATCATGTTTTTATAGCATTTTATTGTGTAAGTTAGCTGAATTTAGTGTTTATATTGCGCAAATGGTTTTCCTGTTAGAACAAACTGCAAATTTTTCCCATTTAGATGTTTGAGAGAAATGAGACGCATCAAGAAGTGTCATTATGGCCCACTTTGGGGCGTTTGGAACTATATAAATAGTTGTGAATTGATGTCATCCAGATCTGGGTGTGAGTTTCGCACCCATGTTTCTTTGTGCTCGAGCGATTCTTATAGGGACTGTCCACAGGCAGCTATTGTTCCAGCTTTGAGAGTGAGGGAAAAAAGGGGCTTTCTGAAGACCTTTGAAAGGGAGTGATCACAATAAAACCAGACTAAAAATAGACAAAAATATTCTGCTTTTCTGCCCTTCTTCGTTTTTTGTTTTTCTCACCAGAAACCTGAAAAGGCTCATAAATACATATCCTTATGCTCTATTTAGCCCCAAACGGGCGCACCGGTAGGCAATAATTCCCTCAGCTGTCACACCAACCATCCAGAAGATTGGAGGATTTCAACAAAAAGACATTTTCACCATCAGTTAGTCAAATATCCAGCACTTGTTTATGTTCTAAATTCTTCAGACGGATATCCATAAGCAGTGTCTTTTTGTTTACTTTAAAAAGAGCCAATTTGAATATTAGCCATGTACATATTGGCTTCTCCCAAGCCTGCGGGCAGTTTGCCGTCATAACTCGTCGCCCTGGGTTTGCGGACACCTTCTACAGAATAGCAGCATGGCAGGACATATCGAGATAAATTAGTCTATCTGCCAGAGCCTAGATAGAGTACTTCAGCGTGATAGCCATCTTTCAGAGAAGCGATATTGAGGCCACGAAAATACAGCCTAGACTCATCATTTCATCCCAGACCCCATCTGGCCCCACGTGCCACGACAATAACTGCAATTACACACCCTCCTACCCGTTTAAGGGGCCCAAGGCCTCTCAGGGGTCTTTAAGACGGCCTGCGAGCCGAAACCCGACCGTATTTAGCGCTTATTGCTTTCCGCCAATCAAACGAGAGGAGCGCAGATAACGCCACTTCAGGCGTTTTATCGGCAAAACGTATCTCTGACGGGCTCATCACCCCATTCACCAGGGGAATTAAAAGAAGCCATACAGCTCTGTCGTAAAGGATGTTAACATTGTGAAGAGAAAAGAGGGAAGTAATGAAGTTAGCAGAGTGCAGACAAGATGGAGACTAGGAGCGAGTGCCAGTAACATGATCTCACATTGCCATGTTTTGCAGTATTTGTCATTGTGGTTGGGGTTATTGACAACAAACAAGCATGTTGTTGGAAAATCCAGTTTGAGCTGTTTTTTGGCACATGGTAGCTGATTTTTTGTTTGTCCAAGCTGGGTATTAGCTAGTTGACTAGCTAGCATGTCCCAAAAAACGGTTTTGGTTTTACCTTCAGTGTTTTTTGGACTGATATAAAAGTGTTTTTTTTTTTTTTTAATAGTACTTTTAATAACCCTGCTCTCTATTTCACTCGAAAATCTGCCTTTGAAGAGACATCAGGCCCCGGGGATGAACCATTACATTAGAACAAACATTATAAAATCATCTCTTATGTATTTCAAAACAATACCCGGGATCGTGAAACCAACGTATATTTACGCATTCGGTAGCTCTGTGTTAAGTACTCACTGTGTGATTTTCTCTGAATGTTCATTTTTACTGTACCATATATGAGTAATAGCTATCCAACAATCACAAAGAAATGTGATATCCTTGTATAGATGGTATTGAGGCATACTGTATACTTGCCATTAAAAGCCTAGATGACTTCTGAATTGTACATAATGTTTTTTTTTTGTTACTGTTTGTGTATTACCGCATTTAAATCTGTAAGGCTGCTCTAACATTTGTCTGAATCATTTTAAAAGGTATATTCCACTTTTGTTGACTAGATACCACAGAAAATATTGAATAATGATAAAACTTTAATCAGAGCTCAAACGGCTCTTAATTTTGAGTTAATCAAGTGCTCACATAATAGTTCATTTAGGTTCCAATTTTTTTTTTTTTTTTTTATCATTTAATAATTATTTTTTTCAGTAATCATTGTATTACCTTAAACTGATTAAAGTGACAGTAACATGGATAATAATAAATGCAAATAATAATACATTACTGAAGGATCATGTCTGTAGTAATGATGCTGAAAATTCAGCTTTACCATTACGGGACTAAATTAAATTTTAAATACAATTAAATACCGTTAAATTATTTCTAGCATTACTATATTCTGATCAAAATGCAGCCATTTTTATGCAGTCATGCATTCCATATACAGTATATAGCCTTTAATTACCACAGATCTGTGTTCCCTTGAGTGTCATTCATGAATCTGATGCCTTGCATCGTAAAACTGGCACTCGTATGGCTGTGCCTGGGGGCCATTAACTGGTGCTGAGTTCTTGCAGAGCACAGGTTCATTAGTAGCAGTGTGTGGCGTGTGCTTCCTCGGGTGCTGACCGCTGTCATTAGCACCAGAGAGCCGCGTGGCTCATTTACTGGGGACGCGGAGCACAGCTGGGTCCTGAAAAGCCAACACCTGGTGTATAAGAAGGACTAATAGGCGGCTTTAGCCCAGTCTGCCCGCTCAAGGACACTTACACCTTCCCCCCATTAAAGCTTTGTTTCTCTTCAATTGGGTCTTTGAGATATTTTTAGCCCAGCTTAGCGATTGACTTTTAAAGAATGAGTGCTTTGTCTATTGTTCTCATTCTCTTAGTTCTATAAATAGTGAAACTGTATACAGTTTAACTTGTTTTTTAAATCTGGACATTCAAATCATCATGTAGCATTCGAAACGCTTTGATGCTAAGGGAAGTAGGCGACAGTCATCTCAGCCAAACGGGTGATGGATGCTTCCTCGTTTGTTTAGTGGGCAACACCACCCCCCAGCCCCCTTCTTGACAAAATGGGCCTCAAAAGTACCCAGAGGACAAAAGAGCTGTTTGCTGAGACTCATTAATGAGGAAAAGGGACATGTGTGGCTCTCTCGTGTTTATGGGTTTTAAACAAGTAAAAAGGGAACATAAAATTAAATACAATTCCAGGTTGAATTGCAGAAAGGTGGAGTGTAAATGGGTTTTTTAAGTGAATTGACTGTCTGTGATGTGAGTGCTAGTCACAAAACATTTGGATCAGCCAAGAACTAATGAATAATGAACCAGTCTGGAAATGAGATTTTGTGCCCCTGTTATCATAATATATATATATATATATATATATATATATATATACATACATATATATATATACATACATATTGCTGAATGATGTGCATTTTTTTTTTATGTTTACAGTGCGACCTATTGTGCCTTGGCATACAAACAGTATGAATGCGCAACTCTATAGAGCTCTGTTTGGCTACTAGCGTCATTTAGCATTTCTCACTTTACACTTACACAAAGAAATCCCTGATCTGTTGTACCAATCTACAGCGAGAGAACTGTGTGTGTTGTTTGAGTGCCAGGCTGTGGATGGATTGAAGAGAGTTTAGAGGGCGTGAGAGGGAGCAGAATGATTCGTCTGCATGCAGGGGCTGCAGGATCTCGCATAATGACGAGCATCCCAAACACACACACACACACACACAGGGGTTTACTGATATTCTCTAGAGAAGTGAGCGCCTACAGGGTTAGTAATTACTAGTCATGCTACCTTGAAATGGATTGCTTGAATGTGCTATCATGTGCTTAAATACAGCTCTTTCAGTGCATTCAATTTCTGTGACACTGTGGTCACATCTCATTTGTTTCTCTGCATATTCAGGTTTAGAGTCAGCTCATGCATAATAATTTAACTTTAATTTCATTGTTTTTTGTTTTTTTTCTTTAAACGGTGTATAACTTTACCAATAATGTTTTTGAACTTTTGTGTGTTTCGGTTAACATTTATACTTCGTTTACTTTTTCATTTACACTTTTAGGGATATTTTACATTTTTGCGGTTCTTTTAAGTAGCCATGTAGTGTGATAAATATGTAAATGTACAAATATTAATTCTAATAAGTTTTAAAATATTGGATTTTTTTTTATATTGGGATACAATTTATTTTTAAGGGAAATTATATATTTTATTCTAGATTTTGCTATTTTTAACTATCTGTCTTTTCTGCAGTTTATTTGAAAAGCCATGTATTGTGACAAATGTTTTTTTTTAGATTTTTAAAAATGTACAAAAAAAGTTTAATTTTAATTTAATTATTACAGTATTATTTAATTATTGTTTCAAATATTGTTTTATATTTTTGACAACAAGGTCAGGTCTCAATTAATATTAAAAGCAAACAAACAAAATGAAAAACAATGTTTCCTGAAAGTTTCACAATTTAGCATTTAATGCAATTTAACTTAAAATGCAATGAAAAAAAATCAGTGCCCTCACTGACTTGCTTGGCCACACCCACTCTCCCGCTCTCAGCCAATCAACATCATCTTAAGGCTTCCATGTAGCATTTTAATCGCTAGTGATTCCGTATCCCAGCAACGGGCATCAGCATATCAGAGTGGGGTTGTAAATCAGCCAGCTTGTGTTTGGTGAGCGTCGGTCCCTGCTGATCACCATGTGCTTTTCCTGATTAGCACTGCTCAGCACACACATGGCTGGCAAAGGGAGTGCACCATCAGATAAAGCATAATTAATACGGACCAGGCGGGGGGGGGGCGTAGGGGGCTTTGTGGTTGTGGAGAAGCACACTGGAGCTGACTGTCATCAGCACTGACAGACAATGAAAGCAGCTGTAATTCAAAGCTGAGTGTTTCCTTTTTTATTCTTCTTGGACAGTTTTGGGCCTGCTGGAATGGTGCTAGGATATATGCTTCTCACACACTTTGTGACATCTCTGAAGCGGCGAAGAGTTAGGCACATGGTGTGTGTATGTGTGTGACATCTTCATTGAGGGTGTGAGAGACATCACCAAGGGCGTTACTATTCATGCTTGAAGGATTTACAGCCGCCGCTGAGGCCCTGTGGTACGTCGATCTACGGGACGTTTGGTATAGTTACCGTCACTCAAACACCTCTGAGTCAGGTGTGATGGTGCAACCACGTGGATCTCTGCTGTTTTATGCAGGTTAGCAGGGATGCTAAGTCACTAAACTCATCAGTTCTTGCTCAGGAAAATGCTGAAGCTCAAGACTTTCTGTTTGGATTACTGGCAGTTTCTTTGCTTGCAGCCTCTCAATGGCTTCTATAAAAGGTAAGAGGTCTTTGTTCAATATTGGCGTCTGTGTTGCTTTTATATAAATTTGACTTTACAAATATATCAGCGTATGATAACGTGCTTCTCTTTGTCACATTATGAGCAATTAGTTTCTAATTAAAATGCTTTTATTGTTGGAGCAGAGTCATTGTCTGCATGCAATGTATTGTTCTCTTTCAGTAACAGTTTTGAGATCAGCTTTATAGGCTGTTATTTAGTCAGTAAAGAGCCATGACTGACCTCAGTTCAGCGTGTCATTGTGCTATTGTGAGTTGAGGGCTGTAAAGCTGAGGTTACAGCGAGTCAGGCTGATTTAACTCTAGCTCTATTGTGCTTCTGTGACCTGACAAGCGTTTCCATCACAGATCTGATCCTCTATTGCGGGGCATGGTACCCGGTGGGCCCCAGGGCTTCATCCAGTGATGGGTCACATGTGTGTGTTCTGTCTCTGTCATTGCTTAAAGATGGTCTTCCTTCTTATATTAGGAGAACTTTAAGCTTTAGTTTTAAGTTGAGATTAAATTTTAAACAGTGGCAGCAATGTTGTACAGTGCAAGATACAATATTTACTTACTTACTTAATTCTCGTATTATTACACTTGCTGTTTTTTTTACTAATATTGAGAACATGAAATATTCCTTTAAAATATATTCAATCAAAAATGGTGATTGTTGGATTTTAAATACATTAAGCAATGTTACTGTTTATTATTTTTAATTTTATATATTGTATTATTTTTATTTAGTACTTGGATATTAATAGTTTTACTTTTATTTAATTATTTTATTTGATTATTATACATAAGAAATAATTGAGAAAGAGAGAACAAGTGTGTGTTCGGCAGCAATGTCTTAACTAATATTGCAAGTATAAGTTTATCTGCTTCAAGAAAAGCTATTAATGATAAAATCATCAGAGCAGTGCTGACATGTTTCTGTGAACGTATATGCCTTCTGTACATAAATGGAATTTATTCAGTACATAATTATTATCTTGGTTGGTGTTTTTAATTTCTTATGCTGTTGTAGGCTGTAAGGACCTTTGAAATAATAATAATTTGGTAAATAAATCATTTTGTTGAATGGATTTGGACATCCAATGTGGTCAAGACCTGCCTGAAACTACTTTTGCTGTGCTTTACCATGAAAATAATTGCAACTTTAAAACATTCATTAATCAATTAGATTCAAGCACTGAATGGCGCTATATTATATCATAAATGTGTGCTATCACTGATGAGGAAGCTGTCATGACTAAGCTGTTCCTGTGACCACCACACAAAAAAAGCAGCACGGTGGTGTTTGTGCTTAACCTTTGCTGACTAAGGAATCCGGACATCTCTGACTCGAGCAGCGACTCAGGAAATCCCCTGTCAACTGTTCGCGCTGACCTTCTCGCCTAACCGTGTCTTTCAATTGACTTCTGTAATCAGTGGAAACTGAGTGGTTTTGTGCAATGCTGTCAATCTAACGCAGTATACAGTGTCGCCGGTGACTTTCAACCTCACATTTAAAAACAAAACTGAAGAAACAAAAGAGAAAAATCTCTCTTTATTATTTTTTTTAGCACACCATGTGTTACAGAATTATCAGAACAGAATTATGCACGATTATACCAGTTTGTTCTTCATTGATTTCTACAGGCTTCACTTCCTCTTAAGTTCTGAATCTAATTTAGCATCTACATCCACTGTATGCATATGGTCTAGAAACATATTCTGTGCTGGTTCACACTATTGTATATTACCACAAGTGCAGACAAACACAGCATCCCTTCCAAATGTAAATTAGCAGAGCAGGTGATTAATATTCACCTCAGCTGTGGAGGTGGGCGTAAACGTACCAGGCTAGAATGTTTTTTGAAGTCTGGACCTTGAAAAAAAAAAAAATCCCTGCTGTGGTCATTGCTGAAAACAAACTCACCTTTTATGGAGATTTTGATTGGAATTGTGGTTCTTTTCTGTTCATTCTCAGTCTTGTATTTCATTTGTGTAAATAGGAGGGAACTGTATGTTCCCATTGCTTAACCAGCAAAAAATGATGCTAGCAGTGCCAAGGTCAAAACAGATTTCCAATAGACACATACTGTTAAAAATGTGTGTCTTGAAAGAATATGTAAAGCTGATGGGTGAATAGTTCAAATGTATTGGAATATATAAAAATAAATATTTGATTGATTTTTACTTATTTATAGACTTTTTATCTTTAGTGTTGGCATTTTATTATTTAATTTATTTTATTGTTTGGGTAGTTGATTTAGACATTGTGTAAGCAGTCCTTTAGTCCGTGCCAGTGTTTAGGATTATTATGATGATGATAAATGCCTTGAAATGACATAACTAAGTCTCGGGTTAGGATAATATGAAAGAGGTAATATACAGTATCATCTTAAAGTGGTTTCATTGCATTAATAACAGTGTAACTGTACATTATCCTGCATATTATGTGCCTACTTACCAAATAAATATTGATTTGTCTTTTAATTATTTTAGTATGTCAGATAGAGACTGTATAGTGAGGTATTAAACTTGCACATCCACATCATAAATAAAGCTGCAGTCATAAATTCATCCTTATAATGTGTTCCGCACTTCTGTTGAGATTATTAGCCAGTATTAAACTGTCAGCTTTAACAGCGATACAGCAGCCCCCACTTTATGACAGACTTAAAGCTGGTTTGTGTGTTCTGTGCCTTGAATTGCAATGCTTTTGTCCAAATTGCATTTTGTCCAGTCTTTCACTGCCATGAAGCTGGAGGCTACAGAGACATATATGTGTGCCAGTGTGTACTGTATGTGTGTTTCTTTCTGTCCAGACGTGTGTGAATGTGTTTGACAGTAATTAGAGAAAGGGAGGATGTTTTTTGGAGGATGTGGCAGTAGTATTCTGGGAAGTATTCTGATGTCAGTAACAGAAACAACAAAACAAGGCTGCTTTAGAAAGGTGCCGGTAATTATTCTTATGCTTTTGAAAGGGTTTCTGTTTTCAGCTGCTTGTGAAATGTCAGGCAAGTTGAGCCGGCATGGAAAGCAAACAGATTAAAAAATTTTCGTTTGTGAATTTGCTTTTATAATATTTCCTAAGGAAAAACGAACACCAGGCTTACTGTGGTGCGAATCCAAGCTTATAACTTTAATCTTTGAAATTCAATCGAAACTTAATTTGCATAGTGTTTTTCAGCTGGAATGCAATAAATTGATCGAAAGTGACAGTAAAGACATTCATGATGTTACAAATGATTTCTGTTTCCTGAAAAAATAAGCACTTTTTGGGGGGATAGTTTTCCTTGTACGTTTTGAGTTGGCTTCACTACATAAACTTAAAAAAAAAACAGTAAAATGTTTAAATATTCACCTTCCCTTTAAATTACAGTGGACAGTTCAACCCAAAGGTTTCATAACCAGTGAGGAAACAAAAACAAAGTTATCATATAAAATCCACCTCACTTTATGTTCCACTTATACAAGCCAAGCTAAAGTTCATTTTAAAAGATTCCTGACTAGTTTGATTTCCATGTTTCCGTACAGTTCCTTCGCTGGCTGCCTTCCAGTTTTTCTTCTTCATGGCTTTTCCTCACATGCTTCCCCATGTGTATTCCAGTGTTGGTGCGCAAGGCTTTAAGTTACAGTTTTTGAGAGTAATCCATTTCCATGGAGTGTGCCAAGCCTTTACTCCAATGACAGGCTTTGATTATGATCTCATAGCCTCCTCCAGCACTGTTCTTCAGAACAAATCTGGCCTCCCTCAGCTCAACGGCATCAGCGTTTTTACATTCAGATTCCATTACGACACTCATTTGATGTTATTGAAACCAACTAACTACATCCACAAGTCATATTCGAGTGTATAAACATTGCTCAGACCCTCCCAGGCCTCCTTAGGGAGACGTGTCACACGGGGCGTAAGTGTTGGCCGAGCAGGCCTGCCTTTCCCTTTTGACACAGATTGAGATTTAACAACCTCCGGACCAAAAGAAACACCCTGCGAGCAGCTGACAGTACACCTGCTTGAAGAGAACAAGTACATCCGGATGCGTCTCTGATGTGCATACATAGCATGCTCCGTTCCTCGGCAAACATGGGAGTCTCTGATTGCTGCTAGACGACGTCTCCCAGAGGGGAACGTTTGGGTATGGCTGCATAAACAAAGCTAAAGATGCCTATACTTCAGAAGCTGCAACAACTGCTGTAACTTGAACTGGGGGGGGGGGTGAATTAGTGAATTGTTTTTTTTCTCCACTTGTGAGCACTTCGAGCGTAGCACTCCGTTTGTGGTTGAAAGAAGGGAAAGAGGAAGGAGCGGCTATTCTGGATGATTGGTGTTCAGTTGAGTCAAGCAGCACATGCTGAGCTCCACTGTATTTTCTTCTCCTCCTATTTGGATCTACAACACCTTGTTTTGAAGACCTTCATCTAGCAGCCAGGCAGGAAATGCCCTCATGTTGAATCTGATGTGGAAATACTGCATTTCAGTGCGGACAATAAGGTAGGAGATCCTTTATATCAGGCAAAAATAACTTTTTGAGGTTTAATAGAGAAACACCTGTTCTGTCCAATCACACGTGATGGTTTGACACAGTCAGACGGTTTAAAAGTCAGCCTAGGCTGAGATGTGGTCACATTGTTTTATAGATACTGAAATACCCAAGTTATTATTTCCACATTATTGTCATTACAATAAACCTTTATGCAACGAAAGTACTCACCAGTAATGCGGATTTGCACAGTACAGCTATTCGTTCTTTAGTGTTGAAATCGCATGCTTTTTTTGTTCTGTTATTTTGTTTTGGTTAGTACAGTCCTTTCATTAATAGCTCAACTCAGCTTGGCTAAAATTAGTGACTAAAGGCCACTTCATTCACCACAGCAGCCAACCAGTTTTCCAGAGCTCTGTAATTTACTCCCTAGCATTTGGTGAGCCACAGACTCAACTGAATCTTCTGAATCATCCTTTGCTTTACAGTTGTTTTGTAGTGGAGGTGTAAAGGCGTTTTAGTCCCCTTGAAATGAAAGCCACTGTTTAATCAGAATTTAGCTCACAAATAAATAATTCTTAGCTGCATTTTAGTGAATCAAAAAGCATACAGCATTTTAACTAAAGCTATAGTTTTCTATAGCGATAAATGAAACATTGGACTTGTCCATATTCATATGCCCAATTCTTATTTATTTTTATTTACTTCATTTAATTCAATTTGATTTATTCTGATTAGTTTCAAAATTTGCTCTCTGTAAATGCTTTAAATTGTCCAGAGCAGTGTTTCAGACAGATTTAAACCAATACAATTATTTTGAGCTGTTAATTAAAAGAAAGACTCATAAGAGGCATTCGTAATTGTTTGACAGTCTGAATGGGTTCCACTTGGGCATGTTTAAAAAGCACAAACATAATTGAGATTAAAAAGCTAATGACAGAGTCTGATTTGTTACAAAACATTGTGACAGAATTGTCATTTTTAAATGAAGTATGTCTTTAAATTATATTCTTTCTTATTACCCAACACCATCATTAGACTTTGTCCCAAAGGGGGGGACACTGTAGCCTTGAAAAAATTTCTTGGCAGAGAAATTAATGAAGACATGGCAAACCAGCGTTTTGAGGGGTTGGTGGGTTGATTATAGCATTCCTGTAAGCCAGAGCTCTATGATCTCCACTTTCAGACTGTCATTGTTGGTGTCTCATGGCAGAGTTCTCAGGTTCTTCTCCCTTTCATTTCCGGCTGGTTCATGGCTGCCTTTCTTGCTGTCATCTTTAGTATGAGTTCACTCTCTAGATCTCATTTCACAAGGAAAAACGGTCTCCTCATTGGCCTTCAGGGCACAAACCCAGGACAAGGCCGTCCCAAGAATGCAATGTCTTGTTTTTTTTATACTGTCTGGAATGATTTCAGATTCATAAGGAACCCCCTGTGATGTTTTATCAAGGCTAAAGGAAATTGCTTTTTGGAAGATTTTAGGCTGTTTTAAAATAAAGGTCTGAAACTGTAGATGTCCGGCAACATGATCCAGTGGTTTAAACTAGCACACCGTGCAAGCACAGGCTATTATTAATTTACTCTGTGCGGCTTGCATTTGTGTCTGAAGGTGCCTGCCTTATCCTGTCGTTCCTTCTCAAACCTCGTGTAGAAAGGAGAAGTAGTTGTTCTTTTTTGTGTCGTAGTCTTATAGGAGAACATTATGAATCTCTCAGTTATGCAGTGTTTCCTATGGGTCTGACTGGTCGTCGACATCCGTGAGTTTGCCTCCAGTGCGTCACCAGACTTTGCAAATATTTTCCAAACCTTTTGGAGGGGGCTCTCAGGGCCGACCTGTTTGCTGGAGCCCGTGTTTTGTAAAGGAATCTCCCAACTTTTTGCCTGCAGTCAGGCTGTTTTTAGACTTCAAAAAGCGGCTCGTGGATTGGACGTCACAGTCTTTTAGACCTTCCTTACAGCAAGAAGAAGAAATTCGAGATTCGAGAACGTTCGAGATTTGAGTTCTGTATTCAGAGGAGATGCTGGAATTTTTCTGAGTCGTTTGACTGGTCAAGTGGGCAAACGGTGGCAAAAAGACAGCAGCACATCTCTTGACAGATCACTGAACTGTCTGTGGGTGAGTAAGCAATGCTGTCTGATTCACGGCCTCTCGGCTGGATGGAAAACTGCACCGCAATGTGGGGAGAAATTACTAGAGAAGCCTGCAGATAATTTTACTATCTATCTATCAATCCGTCCATCTGTGATCAAACTTGTGTGTTTTTTCTTTTTAGGGGAACATTGTTTTCCACGGCAAGCAGTGTGTATTGTTTGAATTTCATATTCCAATATGGAAAAGCTCATTATTTAGTAATTTTCCTCATTGACAAACATGTCATCACAAGTGAATGCACTGTTCCCGTTTTCCTCAGACACAGTGCCAATGTTCTTATTAGCATCTATTAATATTTCAGAGCAAGGGTTGCGGTTTGCACTGAGTGAGTGATTAGGTTACATTCATCAGTATAATCACATGACACATTCTTTGTTGTAGTTTTATTTTGTGGTGCAGTCTAACAGTCACTTTGTGATTTCTGTGAATTTCTAACGTGGTTTATTTTTAAACTGAATGAATGGCTTTCCTATCAGCCTGTTTTTGAAAGGATTCATACTTCTTGCTCTCCTGGTTATTCGATCTGTATGAGCTTGGGAGTACTCATTAAATTTATATCAGATCTGCCTAAACAATACAAAGCGAATCGCCCTACTTTTCAAATTCATTTAAAATCCAATCCATCCTGCCTTATCGTACCATAGCTTACCTTCCAGCTCATAAAGTCCTGAATCTTTTAACATGGGCTATATCTCTGGTCGTAAAATGACTGTCACTTATTAGAATGTTTTAAGGGATCTGATGGTTGTGTTAAGAAAATGGCACATACTTCTGTTAAAGTCAAGTAATCTTGTGTACATGTAGCTCATGTGCTCTGTCGGCTCAAGGCCAGAGTAATGGCTGGATATTGGCCTGTCCCATCCACCTGGGGCTCCATATTTTATGCATCTCACAGCACATTGCCCAGTGCTGTCTCTCTCTGCTGCGCATCTAAAATTGATGGCGGTCGTGACCTCGTTGCGAATAGGTCAGTCCATCTCCTGTTTAATGTTGCCTGACCCTTTAAACCTTATGCACACAAGCGTCCCCTTTGGCCACTATTTTAGATCTGAAACTGGTCATCTAGTTTATCACACTCTTCTCTTTTCAAGTGGTTTTGCTTCAGAGAATATTGTAGATAGTAAGTTGTACAATTAATGATGCATAGCTGCAAACATCGAAGATCTTTACTTAGTTTTTCAGCCTGTATAGCCATTTCAGACCACTTTTGTATCTCACAATATCATTTTCAAGAACCACTGTGTCTTCTTCGTGTTATTGGAAAGATTATTTTCACCACGGGAAACTCTCAATGACATTTCAATGAGAATTCTGCGCCTTTTTTCTATTTTTGTTTATAGCATTTCAAAAAAGCTCAATATGAAGGGCTCTTCAAAAGTTACTTTTATTCATAGGAGGCGGCGAACGAATTGGTGAATTTCAGTTTCGTTGACAGAGATGTGCATGCCTGCATGCATCTCATATAAACATCATTACCCTTGTAAAACAGCTAGGGGCGGCACAATAGCTACTAAAGAGGAAGCTTTTAGAGAGGAAAGATGAGACTGACTTTTTCCCATTTTAAAGTGGAAGAATATGTCAGACTGAGTGACGCAGTTGGAAATATTTGCCTTTTTTACTCTCAACCCACAGTCTTTTTGTCCACAGATGCACCACAACTTCTGTTCGTGAGAATAATAATAAAGAGTGCAAATAGCAGGGTGGAATGACTTGAAATAGCCAAATACTCGAAAAGCACACAATTAAAGGGACAGTACACCCAAAAACGAATGTTCTGTCAACATTTACACACCCTTGAGCCATTACTCATCGTCTTGATGTTCATAACATTTGAGACTTCGATTTATGTGGTTAATTTGGTATAAAAAAAAAGTTCACTGCCATCTTACACACAGAATAAAGACAATTTGTTTATCACTCTTAACTTTGTCTGTTGCCGTTCTCCTCTGTAGTATTGATTTAAGTCGGTGAGATCTTTTCTAAAGCTCTTTTACTCTTGTGCAGGGCTCTTTTGAAATCTTGAGTCTTGAGGCCAGACAATTTTAGGGCACTTGTATAGTGAGGTGAACTGTTTGAATGATATTAGAGAACCAAGGAGACATGCTTTGGGTTTTTTTTTCTTCTAAGATATATGTGCCGAGACCAAACATGTTTGACAATTATATTGTCTCACCTCAGACATACGGTAGCTTGTGAAAAGGTCCTGTTTTATGGTGCTTTTGAGCAACTGTATTGATTTTCTGCTCTAAAGCATTCATCTCAAGCAAGAATTTTTTTTTGAGACTGGCTGTTATTCGTTGTCATTTAGCCATTTTCAGACTGGCCTGGTTTATTGTGCATATTTAAGTTAATAGCTATGACTCTTTTAAACTGAAACAATTAATTATACTATGAAAACATTCACTTTCAGGCATCAAATATTGGTTTCCAGTAACACCAAGAAAGTAAGTTAATAATTGACATACTTCTAAATAATAATTTGAATAATTATTTTCATTATCTCATATAAGATGCAAATAAAGCTAATGGAGAAAAATGATTATTAAAAATGTATTGTATAGTCCGGCGTGGAATCCAGCAAACGATGCAGGACTAATCTAAGAGAAACTCCAGATCAATTACCTCATGCAGGCAACCAATCAATGCAGCCTCCCTGCAATTCCTGCCCGGTTAAAAAGCTCATCCTTTGTGATGAACATAATTATGCATGAGAGACGGGAAGGAGAGGATTTTAATCTACTGGAAAGAAAGAGACAGAGAGAGAAAAAAGGAAATCCCTTCAGCGGAAACTAAAATGACGCGTTGCCTCAGCCGAGACGGCCTGTTCATTTTTCTCTCGCCCTCTTCAGATGTAACGAATGAAAAAATGATGATGAAAGATTCTGGAACAAAGTGTACAATCTTTGCTTTTTTGGGGTTGAATAAAAATTATTCATTTCGGTAGATGCTTTTCAACTGCCACTCAAAAACATCTGAGATAAAGCAATATCCAGGGAACACGAATTCTTTCAATGTCTGCTTCTATCCGCTCCTGTGTTTAAGCAGAGCCAGAGCTGGAGGTATAAGCCGTAATTAGGCAGCTCTGTCTTTTTGCTGATGCATGCTTGTCACTCATTACCCTTCTGCTTCCAACCTCTCTCTCTTTGTAATCCAGGCTTCTTCACTGTGTAGCCCGAGAAGGTCTATATAAAGATCTCGCTGGAGGTGCTGGGGAATAATTGAGCTCTTTTTGACATTTTTGTGGAGGTCTGGGTTTTGATATTGCTTGTTCAGAGTTTAGCAGTGAAGCCTGGATAGATATTTGGTCATTTTGAAAAGATCAGATGAGTGATGCGCAATAAATCGGTACCATATTTGTTATTTGCTCATATATTAGAGATTGTTTAATTATCAGTATCAGTCAATGTAGGAAATTTAGCTCTTTCAATTAGGCTCATTTTCACATGTATATTATCTTTTCCATAAACTAATGCTCATTTAAAGGTTTTTTCTTAAAATGCAAGTAACTTTATCAAATCTCAAAGTTAATATCTAATTTATATTATAGTATATACTAAAAAAATTGTGTAATTTTTGTGATTTATTTTTACATTATTTAGAAACCATTCTAGGCGCTCTCTCTCTCTCTCTCTCTCTCTATATATATATTTAAATTAAAGTACAATAATAAATATATATATATAT
>JAUYWG010000045.1:10915924-10968740 GCA_034779775.1 Enteromius afrohamiltoni
TTGTGTTGTGTTGTGTTGTGTTGTGTTGTGTTGTGTTGTGTTGTGTTGTGTTGTGTTGTGTTGTGTTGTGTTGTGTTTTGTTTTGTTTTGTTTTGTTTTGTTTTGTTTTGTTTTGTTTTGTTTTCCACAGAAATTGAATCATGACAGAAATGGGTTGATTGGAAATGGGTAGCTGAGTAATTGATAAGCAAATTTACATTTTTGGATGAACTCTCCCTTTTAAAATCCAGTTATGCCTGCATTTGTGCCTGAGCTCAAACAGCCCAAAATACGTCTGTTCATCTGTGGCATTAATAACAGCTGTGCATTTGTATAGTCGTCCAACCCCGCATGACTCATCAAGAATATTTCAGACCACTTTCTAGGGTTACACAGTAGTCTTCACTGCTGTCACACAGCACACATCTACTAGAAAACAAGGACAAATCACACAGCGTTATGATACTAACAGTCCCACTAACAGTCTGCTGCCACTGTTCTGTTGGGCCGAACATATCCTGACAGTCATGTGATCTGAATGATCTTTTTGGGCGCTGCTGTGTTGGTGAGTTTGACATTGGGGTTTGATTCTCCCATGTGCGATCATACCATTATTATGGCTGTTTTCCTCAAGGGATTCACAGGGCCATAACAAAACAAGTCTATTTCTGTCAAACAGCTCCAGCTGTGTCTAGGGGATCGCTGGTGTGTTTGGCCGTGTGATGTGAATACGGGAATGTGACAGAGATGGTTGCTATCAGATTGCCTGTGTTGGTTTCAGGTTGGCTGACATGTGATTCTCAGAAACAGGGCACTGTTTTTCCAGATTATAATCGCTGATCTGCAGATAAAACCATATCACGTATGTCACCAGCCATTACGTTGTTAAACATCATATGGAAAGCTGGTTCTAATCTTAAAGCGATGTGGGTGGCAAATAACTTTATAAAATGGACATCATTAAACTAACTGCCTATCATGTAAATGTCTTAAGTCTTATATATTCTGCAGCTGTTATCCAATTTGCATTGTGCAAATATTATTTAAATAAATGCATTTTTGGCACCTTGTGATGGCTGACACCTCAGCTGTCTTGGTGCTTTAAATAACTGGCTTAAATATATAAATAACTTTTGAAAATTGAGGTCAAGCAAATTAAGATTCAGCTCTGTCCTCTGTCAGCAGATGAGATATCAAACCAGTTGTTTTCTCTTAGCTCCAAATAAATATTAAATATTTGATTATCATTGCATTCCATTTCAGGAGTGTTTGGCGCACCAGAATTTGTCCTGTGTTTGAGTTACTGCAGGATTTTACTTTAAATTAGTATTCAGGACGTAAGATCTAGTCATTGGCAAAGAAATATTGCAAAGCTAGGCTGGTGCAGTGAGAAGCAGGGGTATGTACCTTCTCATCCGAATCTGCTGTGTCATTGTGTCATGTAGGGAGCCTCTCAGGACAGAGCATAGGGAATGAGACACAAGGTATGAGATATTTCCCATGAATGGTGAGGAACTTAAAGAATTTAAATTATTGTTGATCGGTTCTGTTTGCTAAGTTTTCATGATTACGACCCATGACCTCATTCTTAGTAAAGCATATAAAGGTATGATACCGTGAGACAATAAGGAAATTTTTGGTGTTTTTGAAAAAGTCTCTTATGCTCATTAATCTTGCCATCGTTTAATCAGAAATATTATTTTTTATATAATATATTATATATTGCAAAATATGATTACAGTTTAAAAATATATATTTTCATATTTTTGAAATATACAGTGTATTTTTGTGATGGCAAGTGGATTTTTTTTTAGTATCCGTTATTCGAGTTTTCAGTGTAACATGATCCTCCAGAATTCGTTCTAATATGACGATCTGAGAAAATATTTCCTGTTATAATTAATAAATGCTGAAAACAGTTCTGCCACTTAATATTTTGTGGAAACTGTGGAAGTCTAACTTTTTAATTTAATTTAGAAATCTGAATTAAAAACTGAATATAAACAACAAAAGAACATAAAAATCTGCACTGTCGAGTCCTACGGTGCACAGTGTTCTCAAAAATACCCGGATACCCAACTCCTAATTAAGTAGTGTTAGGAAGGTCTCTCATGCTTGATGTAAATCAGACTTCATGTAAATACTTAATTAGTGTATTTAGCATCCAGTCAGACTGAATTGTGGGTGGTTGGTGCATTGCAATGAAACACAGCTCACAAAAGTAATGCAGCTGTTTACGGAATTCGTCCCGGAGTGTTTCTGCTTTTGGAGGCTCAGTGGTATGATCTATTTTTGCTGTAGTGCTTATTAAAGCCACCTGTCTGGTCAGCTCCGGTGTAGTAATTCACTCTCCATATCCGTGCAAAGCATTCCATGATAATCGCAAACTCTAGATGATTGCTGCGGGAAAATAGTTTGTTTGGTTTACGTATATAACAATTTTAGCAGCCCTGTTATGCATTCCCCCTGATATTTTAGTACGGAAATTCAAATCTTGATATTGATCTCTAGAATCTTAACAACAGCACGCTGTTTGGATGCTGCAGATTTACTCCTGCTGTCCACTTCAAGTAAACAGCCCTTCAACATTCATTTTGTTATATAGCGAAACGGCATGTTTATAGACGATGTCAATTGCCACTTGGCTTGTGTCTGCCTAAGAAAAAAAAGGTTCTCAGGAATCAGGAGGAGGAGAATGCAGCACCAGTGTTTGTCGTAACAACATAGTGTAGTGATGATGAAGGCCTGTTTGGGTTTGAGGTCTGCAAGGCTTGCTAATCTTCACATGGCTATCTTTCAACAGAAGCAAAAGGCATATGGAGAAAGCCACGTTCTTTAAGACAGAACCAAAGATGCAGTTTGAGTGAAACGTTGCTAAGTCTTTGAAAACAGTCAAATGACCTTTGGAAGTGACCTTACTTCCTCTCTGAGTGGCAATAATCAAGAACTCATTTCCTTAGAGAGAACCCAAATGCTTGAAAGATACTCAATCAACCAAAAACCCCACCACTAGTTTCAAAATCACACATATTCGCTTTCAATTCTTCTGTGGTATGAAACAACAATGAGGCATTTAAACTGTGGCAAGCTCTGAAAGATTTCAGAAGTGGGTTTTAAAGGAACGGCCTCTGTGTGACCGATGGAAACACATCTCTGTTTAGGAACACGAAACTGAAAGCTGCTTTATGGGATGAGGCGTGGACAGAGTTGCAATGTTAGCACTGCAGATGTTTGACTGTAGGGTGTGTGTGTGTGTGCATGTGCCAGCATGTGCGGCTTTACATGTGAAGTTAAAGAAACAGACTCTAGGCAGCTAGAGGGAAGGGAGGGATGAACAGAAGCCGGTCTGTGGCTTGCTGGTTACGTCATTTCATCCAAGCTTATCGTAAGATCCCCTGACAAGCTATACCCAAGAAATTCCACATAAACCATTACTTGCTACATAAAGAGGTTATAGTTGCTGGAGATTTAAAGTTTCCATCACATGTACGCCTGGGTATTTTGTCAACAATTTTGAAATGTAAATGCAGCGGCTTTTTTTACGTGAAAACTATTTAAATGTTCTGTGTAAAAATGGTGCTTCGGTACAAATGAATTGGCTTTGAAATAATTAGTCTATGTCTTAAGCTAAAACATAACATGGTGTTGCAGCGGAGTGGGGAAAGAAGGAAGAATTTATTGAGCAAAAGTTGCTGAAAAATCTGCTTTGCCATCACATGAATAAATTACGTTAGAATATGTTAAAATAACATTTACATATGTGATAATATTACTATTTTTACCTTGTTTTTTTTTTTATATAGTTTTTTTTTATAATTAGCCTTGTTGAGAATGAGGTACTAAAAACTATTTTGATATACTAATGTGTGTGTATAGTACTCTATGATTTAAACAATTTGTATTTCTTGCTGTTGATTTACATTTTGTCATTTTTTTTTCTCTCAAGTTTCTGCAGACCCTCCAGCATAAACATTTTAGAGAAACATTATATAATTAGATGTCACTCTTCAGATATTGTCCTAACGGTATATTTATACTCCCTTTCTTTCTACTGCTTCTTTCTTTAGCTGTGTGTCATCGCTTCTTTCTTTAGCTGTGTGGTATTATTACCTTAAGGGCACAACATATAATTATTGTGTTCCTGCTCATTGACTTCTCATTAATCTGTAACGCATAGTTCTCTTCTTCCACCTTATACAAGCCTGATAAGAAATCATCCGATTACCATCAGAAGGGAGTTACGCCCAGTTATGTAAATCTAGACTTCCGTGGCCTCAGTGTGGCAACATGTTGTCAACATGAGGGGAATGTCTGGGAGAAAAAGCGTAGCCCAGCTTTAGTCAAGCTTGTAAAGACAGATAAAAGGTTTCTGGGATGGTCGGGATTTGACCCGGAGGCCTAAGATATTCTTACACATCCGCTTTCACAGTGGTCTCACCAGGTTATGTTTGATTTGAACGGAAGAGGCTACATTCAATCTGCACTCAACTCTCTAAGTCAGTAGTCTACAAGACAGTAAACCATTTACACCGAAGTCTCATGATTAAACTATTAAAATCATATCTGATTCTGGGCCACAGTGGGTATGGCAAACTGAAACCATGTAGAAGCAGAAAGCAAAGTAGTTAGGACAAAAAATGGAATAAATAACTTTTATAGAGTATTGTGTTAGCAATTATAGCCTGGTTAGTGAACACAGTGTTAACATGGCTTTTTTCTGTGTCCTGTTAGGCTGACGAGATTTGATGGTCCACAAAACATAAGCGTTCGGCTATAAAACTCCAAATTAGTGCTAATAAATTCAAAGAGGCGTTAGTAATAAGTAGGTCCACTCAGTTTCTGTGGCCACCGATTTCCACACATTCGTTTATTGAATATTTTGGGTAATTTGATTATGCTTTTCAACCGAGCATGCACACTGGGTTCTTTCCACAGAGCTACACTTTCCACTTGCTTTTCAACTTTACTAACAGTAAATTTAGAGTAAAGCTGAGGTATGCAAAACAAACAGGAAATCTTAAGTTAGGATATATTTACTGAACGTATTCTTTTATTGTCTACATTTACATGCGCGCGAGTAATGCGATTATTTCCAATAATCAGAGTAAGGACTTAATCGCATTATTATGTTTACATGTCAAGAGCAAGCTTTTCACTCCCGTTTACATGCTATTTACATATTCTTATTATTCGCTAAGAATTGTATTTAATTTTCTACTGCCATAATCACATACCCCACTGCATAGGACAAATTATGGATTCAGAAAGAGCGCAGATGCGTTACCTAACTACAATTCACTGTTTACATTTATTTTACATTTAACGAAAAACACTTTTATGTTTATATTCCATGCTGTTTCAGCAGCAATGTAATGGTAATTTGTATGTCCATGCTGCTGTCGCCGTTTCTGGAGAAGAGTGAAGGCAGCGAGTTGTGTTTCTGAGTTTCCCCAGAAATGCGATGCTTTCTTATCCACAAACGTTTCTAATCTGCATATTATGACAGGTTCGGGTCACGTCATTCATGTAAAAGTAATTATAAATGTGTCCGGGGAAATAAGATATTTAAAATAATTAGTAATAATTTTTTTCCAGGAGTTCGTGTCGCAAAGATGAAAACAACTCCCCATATGTAACTTAGAAGTCTGGTTCTAGATCAGCAGTGTTGAGTTGCGTGTCTGTATTGGTATGCGTGGATGGCCCTACACGTCTGCTGAATGCCCCTTGTAAAGGTTACTCTCGACAGCTCCCAGATGTGCTACACTATTTGTATAATTGCAAATGTTGCCTGAGACCACCTCAGCAGGTAACTCAAGTAAACCAGTTTGGAATTTATAGCAAAATGTGCGTTTTATAGGAGTTTGTTAACCATTTGCTGTGCTTGAATTTTACAGGGATCGGTTTATGTCAAGCTATTATCTTTTATAAGAACATACTCAACTGGCACAGAAAGTGAAATGTTTTGCCAGGGGTGCCAGAACATATAGGTCACTGTTCTGTATCTAATTGTTTTTTTTCCTTTGTTAAATCCCAATCTGTTCAGATATTTTCGCTAGAGATATCAAATCACGTATACTGATGTTTATAAGCCACCATAGATATTTATTTACAGTGTAATGTGATCAGTCTAATCATTCCTTGACTTTCTGCTTGCATTGAATTGTGAGGTTTCACAGCGATTTTCCGTAACATTTATGCGACTGTAGTCGAAGGGCGGCATGTAATGCCGTTTCATTAGTATTCATGAAATAAATGGCCGACACAAATTGTGTTGTTTTGCTCTGTCCTTGAAATTGCAAATGAAATCATCAGTAGGTGAAGGAGAATTACACCTTCTGGTCATCTCTTGTCTGGATATGTTTGGAAATTGTTAAGACGGATACGTAGATTCGATTGCTTCTCGTGCCACAGGACAAGATGATGATAAAATAACATTTGGTGTAGAAACTGTCCATCATTCAAAATGCTGATTGGTAAGATGGCTCTTTCAAACAACCATATTTTGGATGAAACCTTGGTTACTGTGATCAAATTCGGTACAAATGGCGTTGGGGAACAGTTCTGTGTCACTATGATCAAAAAAGGAAAGGTTTGTGATCCTTTTATAAAACAATTTTTAACGGATGAAATGGTGTCAAAGTTTCTTAGCAGTGAGCTCTCAAATTGAAACCACTCCAGCTCCTCTCACATTTCATACCGCATTCTCACGTATTGAGAAAAAATGACTTTGACATGCGCCTTGAAGTTCTCACAAAGGTCCTTGTGTGAAACTTCCCACATGCGCGAGTGAAATCGAACATTTGATCTGCCGCACGTTCCGAGACCTGGAATCGTTCTTGAATGTATGGCCATATAAATTTCTCCCCCACTGACGCAAGGCATTATTGTAAAGAAATATTCAGTGTCATCTTCTTTGTATGAACACAGAGCGATGAAAATGATTCACTCTCTTTTTGTCATTACTGAGACAGAGGACTTAACAAAGGCTCAAATGGGCCACCTGTGTAAGATTTATTCATAACTCGCTGTCTATTTTAGACATTGTTGTTCTTTTGACAAGTACGTCCTACATAATTCATTATACAAAGGATTAGTTGGGCTGCAGAATAAATTCAAGTTTATTTATGTATGTATGTGTGTATATTACAAATGTGTATAAATACGACTTGTATTTGGTATTATATGTTAAGTATATAAGAATTATATTCATATATTTTTGTATGCATGTATTTATATATACATTACATACAATATGTGTATGTACGGACGGTGTATATTAACAAACTTTTATTTTGAATATAATTCATTACAATTAATTGTTTCGCAGCACTAATATTTAGTAACATTTTTAATATTGAGATACTATTTTTTTAAATATATTTTAAAATAATTAATGTTGTTTTCATTTCAGTTTTAGTCATTTGGTTGTTGTTGTTTTTTAGGTTATGCCATTTTAGATATATATCTATAGATTATAGTTTATTTCATTTTGCTTGAAATACTGCCTTTGTATTTAGATAACTATTTTATATTTTATTTGACTTTTTATTGTTTACTTCTAACTTTATGCATTATGATGAGAAAATATGATTAATTGTCACCGGATCTCCAGTACAGTTTCACATTCACACTGACTTTAAATCACACTCAATTCAGAGAAATTAATCAGCTGTGTCACAGGAACCACTCCCTTCCTTTAAACCTCAACACACACGCAGCACTTCCCCATAACCACTGCCTGCGCCCTCCTCAGCAGAGCAGGAACACACAACACGATAGGATAGAAGGCAGAGACATTACCTGGTGCCAGTGCTAATGCTATGAGCAGACGGTAGCGTTGGGAGTTGCCGGTTACCTCTTAATGCCCTGAGTGTGTGAAGCCTATGGCAAAGGAATTCAAATAAAGGAATAAAAGCTGTGATCTCCAGTAAAGGATTTCCAAGTGAGAGAGAGGAGATTTTGACAGCTGCCGTTTCACCGTCAGGTGGGTAGGGTATGCACTTTTATTGTTGTTAGATTTGAGTGTGTTTGGCTGCTTGTGATTTGTATTTAGCCACGACGTATTAACAAACTGCAAATAGCCCTTGCTTATTTTTTGCATTATAATTACAATGAAACAGAGTTCACAGCATGTGAAAGGGTGCTATTTTGCAGTGCTTGAGTTAATAAAACGACCTTGAGGCTTGAATAGAGGGAGACTGGGATCTGAATGTGTCAGTTGCCCTTGTACCACCAACATGTCTCTCACTGTGATGAGATGGGACTTGTCTGGTCACTACCTATCAATCAAGGTGCCTAAAGAGACAAACATGCACAGATGAACCTTTAGGAAATGGGAGATATAATTTCTTTGATTTTAGTACTCATACAGTTACCTTCACCTACAGTGAATAGACATTTTTGTGTTTGAGAGCAAAATGAGTAATTAATAGAAAAAGCCGTTGTAAATTTTTATTGGAAAGAGATACAATCCAAAACATCTGGTTATGACGTTTGTCACTTTTACAACATTACAGCTTATGTATTATCAAAAAGCTCTTCATGGTAAAAACAGATCAATACAACTCTTTAAGTTATCTCCCAGTTATACAAAAACATTTACAAAAAAGGGGATGTATAGACAATATTTTCTATAACAAAAAAAAACAATTGGTTCAATTTGGACCCTTTTGGACCAAAATATATCTTTTTGGTTATTCATACAGAAAGTAACTTTCACATTCTTGTAAAAAGCTCTGTTTTAAAGTATAACTTTTTTTTTTTTTAAGTCCTACAACAATCCTACTACTTTTCAGTAAAAAAATCTGCATATTAGTGATTTCTAAAAGGATCATGTGACATTAAAGACTGGATAATAGCTGCTGAAGATTCAGCTTTGCCATCAAAACAATTAATTACGTTTTAAAACATTAAAATAGACAATTCAATCAATTAAACGCAGGCTTGGTGAGTCGTTGTTCCCTTTTTAATGAATATCTATACATTTATCAGCAGCATTTATAGAGCATAATCAATAGTTGAACAACTTACAGTTTAAAAATTTTATTTAAAAGCAACTACTGTATAAAGTCTATCAGTCTAGTCATATTTAGTGTGGTTATTTAATGAAGTAAATATTTCAGTACTGCACTGCTTTCTCTGTTTGAATGCTTGTATTGCATGTGTATGTTCTTTCAAAGCGAATCATTTTCATGCTAAATAATAGTATCATTTGTAAATCATTAGTTTAGAAATACACCAAGAATCAATTTGTATGTGAGGATCAGTTCTTTTCATGCAGCATTAATACTGATATTTGAACTTTGATGATTTGTTCATTCCTTAGTATTTGTGCAGCCTGGTTGTGCCTGTTCCTTCTATCTACTTCCTTTATCGACCCAAAGATGGCAGGGTCTGAGGGTCATGTTTCAGACAGCTGAATGAAGTCTCAGGCTGTCACAGACTGCCCACTCATACATGCCTGTCATCTTTGGGGCAACCTGAATAGCCGAGTTTGAGACTTTGACAGCTGCTAAGCAGATCTCTGGCTCTAGATGGCGCTACACTGTCCCTGCCGCACTGAAGAGAGCAGACAGGGAGGATAACAAGACACGTCCTCCAAACTCTTTGTTTATTTAGACTCAACCTCAGCAGTCATTTTGGACGAGGGGGGAATGTCTGGGTGCCTGATAATGTCTGAGCACGCTGAAACTGCCTGTCCTGTTTGTTTGTCTGTTTGTGCTTGTCGTTATTCACACATCCCTCTAGATACATCGCAAGGACAACGATTAGAAAGATAAAAGGTCCCTCGTTTCCTGCTGCTTTTTAAACAAGTAGTAAAATATAGTTTTCCATAAATGGCTTTTAGTTACAGCAGTGAAATCGCTCGTTGTACTTTATCAAGCATTTCCTTAATTTGGAGTTCTCGTGTGGTTTCCATCACGAACCTTGGAGATTTTAAAAAACTACAGAACTGCAGCCTTAACCTATATAGGAAAGACTCCATTTGGAAGTTGGCTAGAAGTAGGGTTTTGTATGTAAAAAAAAAATCTGTGATTACTGTCATGATTTACATTTGTAACTAATTTAAACCAGTAGTCTTTTTGATTGATTGATTAATTAAAGAAATGGTCTCTTTAAGTTGGTTGAAATATTTTAACGTGCAAGTGTACATGAAAATAAGTTAATATGAAAATGTATGGCCATCAGTTTTAAATTGATTGACATTTTCAGTGCTTCATGGGACACCTGGGCACCTTGTAGCTGGTTGGTTTAGTTCATGGCTATTTAACAAAGACTTTTTTAAAGTTCTTGTGAGGAATGATAGTTTGAGAACCAAGGCCGCTGAAGAAAGCTTTTAGTTATGAGAGCCCTACAGCACACCAAACAAACAAACAAATTTGATAAAAATACTCACTAATTCAATGGTTTATCAGTCGTTTCTACTGCGTTTGATCATTTTGTGGATTGCATCATCACAAGGCAAACCCACTGCAGGTTTCCTTAGACGTTACGTAGACTTTAAGCGACACATTCAGTCATGCAAAGCTCTCAAGCATGGTGATGATGTGAAAGGGCAAAGCCTTTAAAAAAACAACTGACCACGACTGACCCTCCAAAACAAATTGCATTTCCACTACGGGGAAGTTATTTGCTCTTTTAGACAGGATGCAGGATGGAGAAGTGGTTGTTTTGCATCGGATGGAGGGAGTGCAACTGTACAACGCTTAATCCATCACAAAGACCCGCGCGGGGGAAACCGTGATGGAGGACCACACGTGGACAGGATCCCTCAGATTAGAGATTAGGCCTGTGAGCGATGCCAAAAGCGCGTTTAAGCTCCACTATGGCGTATGGGGGGGAGGGATGGTAAATATAGACAGAGGAAAACATCCCCCGTTTGAACATGCATGCAGATATACTTATATGGACAGTGTTAAACGAATTTGTTTGCAGACTATATAACCTAAACAGGAAATTGTTATCTGTCAATCTGGACTGAGTTTGAACTTGCTCTATTTAATTTGTAGTTAAGTTTGGATAGAACTTGCTTTTTTCAGACATTAGCTGTGGTGGAATGAACAGTATTTGCTAATAAACAACTAGCTGTTCAATTAACTGGAGTTTACTAGTCCCCCGTTGCCCTTAAGACAGGAAGATGACTGTTTTTTCTGTTTGATCAGGTTTAAGAAGGGTGCAAGGAGCACTTAACCCAAAGAGGCTTAATTTTCTCTAAATTACAGCTGGACCTAAAGGCAAACATGTTTGCGTCTCAGTGCCGGGGTGGCTGTCGGACCCGACGTAATTATGTGTACATGAAATGATGCTGATGTGAATTGCAAACCTACGTTACAGTAAGTGCTTTGGAATGGTCACTGAAATCATTCCATACTATTTGTGACTGTTGTTATTGTTTTGCAGCTCTACAGATTACAAAGTGGTTGTTACCTGAAAACACTAGTCTGTAGAATAAATAAATATAAATAAGCCATCATTTACTCACCCTCATGTTTACTTTCTTCTTAGCAACAGAAAAAGAGAAATACTGAAGAGTGTCTTGGTTGCTTGTAGCTCTGTCCATATTAACTTGTAATATATATATATATATATATATGTGTGTGTTCCAAGTTTTTCTTTTTGTGTTTTACTGAGAATGGCAGTGGCATATGTAATAAAAACTGAACCGTCCCTTTAAGAATGGATCACAAAGTAACTATTGAGAAGGAAAGAAATTAGTTAGTTGAGATAACATGTAATTTCACACCAAAATCCACTACAGAGTAACACTAGGGATTTGTGTCACTGTAGACAGTTTTCAACAATTAGTTTTTTTTCCAGACGACGCAACTGAAATCAGAGATTAAGCTGTTCCATGACCTCAGCTGGTAATTTAATTCACACTTGTACTGTAGATTCACTAGGTTTTGTTTCTAAGGAATCGGTGATTAAGCTAACAGGGGAAATATAGCAGTCTGGCTCTTTTCAAATACGCTGTATGCTTTTTCCATATTCATCTGGTGGAAATGAATTTGTTCCATGGATTGAAGATGAGAGTGAAGTCAGACCTGGAATGACACATTGTGATCCTGTCTTTTGAGTTTGCAGGAACCTCTATCAGCCCAGACTGTAGGCTGAGAATAGCAATGAAATGAATAAATAAAAGTTGAATGAGAAAAAGCTAGAATAAAAAGGAGTCGTTCATTGAGATGTTAAAACTAAATTATAATAATAATTAAAAGTGTATTCATCAGTAGGTGGCAACAGTCATTGAATCATTATCATTACCCTTTAGAAATGAATCAGATGGCTGTACATATGAGAGAGTCATTGAATGAGTCATTCATTGGTGGAGTAAAAAACAAACAAAGACACCCTCTGTGTCCGAAATGTAAGTTACACTGTATTCGGCAAAGAGCTCAATATCCTTCAAATATATAGTGGAAGTAAATGTATTCCATGGTCATTGTCGTGTTTTAGCCCCAGTTCCAGCTAATAGAGTGACAGAAAAGTGGACCTAGAACCAAATGAATAAATTTGTCATGCTGTTTTTCTTGAAGCCTTACTCTGACAAGCAGGAAAGATTTTATTACTCCTCAAGCCTTTTAGCATTAAAAGATTTGAGGGCCTCAGTAATGAACTCTGTCAGGTGGCTCTAAAAGCACTAAGTCACAGTGACCTCCCGCTTCGTACAAGCTTCAGAAAAGTGTAATAGGCTTTTGCATCACTGACTTCGACTGCATCCATTTGTACATATAAAATAGCAACTCTTCAGTTTACTGATGTTTCATTATTCCAGCCTGTGTCCGTCCCATTCTGGAGTGAGTCATGCACTCTTGAACACATGATTCCTCTGACTCATTAGATGTCCTCATGGATGCTTTAATTTATTCCTTGTGTGCTGAGACATTACCAAACTGGCTTGTGTGATCCGTAAGGACATAACATGATCAATTTTCAGCTTCCTGCTGTGATTCTCCCCTCATCACTGCTTTACACTTTTGAGCTGAAGAGACAAAGAGCACATGTACATCTTGAGGCTACCATTGAAGAACAGATGTTAATAAGGCTGTCTGGACCTCTTTGGTCCAGTTTTAACCTGTTTTAGTCTTCCTTTAGGGATTCTTCGTTCAGGAAGAGAGCAAGGAACAAGAAATAAGAGAGACCCTCACTATAGAACAGCTTTGAGCCTTTACTCTAATTAGAGAACATCACTTCTCGACCGTTAGACTCCAAACTCAAAGATGTCACCACCTGGAAGCTATTTGTGTTGTTTCTTTCTTTTCTCTTTTTGATGAGTTTCCTAAAACCATGCTAGCCTACATTGAGAGGGTTGTTTTCTCTGACCCCACAGACACTCTTAACTGTGCACTGGGGCAGGCGATAGCATCTGGGTTTTGCCTGAGCGACGCCCATTGTTTAGGTAATGATGTCAGAAAGGAAACGCGTAAGCCAGGCCGCCCTCCTTATGTAAGTAGACGGGAGGAGGCAAAAGACGGAAAAGATTATAGAGATGTTATTCAAACCGTTAGTTCTAAATACAGCTGTGTGTGTGTGTTTTTAGACCTCTTTTACAAGACAACAGAGCCTTGTCTGTGAAAAAGGCGTCAACTGGACAACGTTTTTAACATTTTGATGCACTTTAGACCATGTTCCTGACTGAAGTTTTTATATTTGAAGGGAGAGCTTACTCATTCTCGTGTCGTTCTAAACTTGTGTGACTTTGTGGAAATATTTAGAAAAGCATCTCAGTGTTTTGTATGGAGAAAAACCTTTGTCTTTTGTGTTCCACAAAGAAAAGAAAGGGTTTGGAATGACATGAGGGTGAGTAAATGATGATTTTAAATTGTCGTGTGATCTATGGCTCTAAGGCGTTAGAAATCAACACAGCTGCACTAATCCACATCATTAGCACTCAAAAAATACAAAGTTGGTTTGTGACTTTCTTCAGGTTCCATCGTGAGTGTGTAAACTGGCCGATGACGGAGCAGAGTTAAGAGCACTTTTTGGCTACACTTCCCCAGTCCAGTCTGGAGCGTGTGTGCGACACGTTACGAGCTCATATTACTGCAGCCGTTGAAACCTGAGAGAGAGCGGGACTTCCTCTATCCAATTCGTCAGGTTTTAGTCCATCCTGCGATCATGCTAGTCTATTTATAGACTCACATCCTTTTGTCATTCCAGAGGGGCTTCCCAATCCCTTCATGGCTTTCAGCCTACGTTCTTTTGGCTCTGTTGCTCCAGACTCGGCGGCCTGGCCCGTTCCCTCCTCTTTGGGTCGGGCTGGTCGTTTATATTCCCGCCATCACGTAATTAGTTTTCCGGACTGTGGAATTCCCTCCCCTTCTCTGCACACCCCTCAGAGCACCCCTTCCACAAAGTCAGAGGGAAAAAAGAGAGAAGGAAAGAGCGCGCGCAACAGAGAGGGTGAGGATTTAGTGGTCTTTAGTCGGACTGAGAGCGTGCCTCTTTTTCCTATGAGACGGCTTTGCCTGGCGAGGAGATGGGCAGCCACAGGCCAAAGGGATGTTGATGTTTGTAGGGATCAGAGATCGACATGTGGTGTTTGCACTGCGCTTCAGACAGAAGCCAGTCTCTGCTGGAACTGGGGAGCTGGTAAGATGTCAGAGTGTGTGTGTGTATGTGTGTTTAAGAACATGTTTAGAAATAAAAGTAGAATAAGTTTTAAGTGTGTTTTTACTGTGTGGAGCATGGATATTGTATCTGGGTGTGTTTGAGTAGATTACAGATGTTTTATGAGACTTCCAGCTCTGTGGCTCTTTGTTTTATTTACCTGCTTTGAATTATAGGGGATCTTCCTCTATTGCGCAAACCCCTCCATTGTTGCTCTGAGTGCACTTCTGCTTCTAGTTGTGCGGTTGAGGGATGTTTCAGTTAATCTTGCGCCGGATAGGCGCGTTTATATCAATGTCATTTCTGGGAAAATTAGCTCTAATTCTATTCCAGATTTTTGCTTTTCTGTTTTTCTTATTGATGACAATCCATCTAGCCATCACTTATTGTAAACGCAGATTGTGTTAGTCAAAGTTTTAGCTGTTTCTGTATGTTTTTATTGCAAATGAATGAAATGTGTTTTTCGGTTGTGTATTTTCTTAGCTTGGTCATGGGAAGGTGCCATAGTGGCACTGCCAACAAAATTATTTGATCTTATTAATCATAACATATAGAGACATATATAGTTTGTTAGTAGATCAACCCCATTGAAATTTATGTAATACCAGAATAAGCTTGGTGATGTTAGTAAAACAAGCTTTATTTGAACAATGAGTGCTTTATATGAAATTCGGAAGCATTTGCCAGTCATCAACAGGGCTGCATTCATACAACGTGCCACGCTTGTGAATGCAGCTTGACTGGTCCTCTAATGCTCTCAAACCTGGATTTAAAGCACTAAACATGTCATGTGACGGTCTTAAAGATCTGCACTTGAACATTATATGTAAATATAGGTGCACAAATACCAGTCAGTGACAGTGAAAAGTAAAAATGCACGTAAATCTGTGGAAAAACCCCATCTGTAATTTTGACAGTTTCTACCCCCTCAAAGCCAGAGAAGGTTGTTTAGGGTCAGTAAGAGTTTTGTTTTTTTGGGAGGTTTGTTTAACATGTAGAATGTAATGAAAGATTTCTGTTTCACTGTTCTTTCCCTTTACCAAAAGAGGCACGATATTCAGACACAAATATAAAGCAGCTGCTTTCAACTATTACAATAAGAAGAAATGTTTCTTGAGTAGATTAGTATGTGACATCAGGGTCATGTGACTGTGAAGTCACATATATAAATATATAAAATAGAAAACCATAATTTGATTTTGTAATAATATTTCACAATATTACTGTTTTTTACCATAAATAAATGCAGCCTTGGTAAACATAATAGACTATTATCATAATATAAAATATCAAGCCTATATTATTATATGTACAAAATATATCTTTATATTACTTTAAAATTACTTTCTTTTTAAAAGCTGTTTTGAGGACATTTTCTGGTTTAGTGTAATTTAGTGTAACCTCTGTTAACAGCACAGCATCACCTTTTTCTGCAAGTATGGCAAAATAAGCAAAATATTTTTATCTATAGAAGTTCTGTTTTAACTGTGTAATCTTAAACGTACTGCATAAACTAAACTAAAGTCAGTTGTAAGGGTGGCAGTAAAACCTTCAGAGCGAAGTTGAATTAATTGAAGTTGAAAAAGTGAAATGTAGTTTAGTTGTTGTAAATGTTAATTTAAATGAGCTTGTTATCCTGGTTAGACTCAGCATCTGCACCTCAGAGGTTAAATAAGCTCAGCAAAAATTGCTGCCTAAAAAGGAAGAAGAAAAGTGTCATTGTGGACTCTTCAGAGGAATGAAATGTAAATAAAATGCAGTCCAGCCAGTTGTACTTTAACTCATGGGAATAGTAGATTATTGAAATTTCCAGTAATTAGTTCCTCTTTATATGTGACCCTGGACAACAAAACCAGTCGTAAGTGTTCGTTTTCCAAAATTTAAGATTAAAACATGATCTGAAAGCTGAATAAATAAGCTTCCCATTGATGATTCGGATGGACAGGACGATATTTGACCGAGATACAACTATATGAACATCTGGAATCTGAGGGTACAGAAAAATCTAAATGTAGAGAAAATCACCTTTAAAGTTGCCCAAATGAAGATCTTATCAATGCATATTACTAATCAAAAATTAAGTTTTAATATATTTTTGGTAAGAAATTGACTAAATACTTTCATGTAACATGATCTTTACTTACTATCCCAAGGATTTTTGGCAAAAAAGAAAAATCAATCATTTTGAACCATACAGTGTATTTTTTGCTACTGCTACAAATATACCCCAGCGACTGGTTTTGTGGCCCAGGGTCACATATCAGCATGTTGTAAGCCAATAGTTTCTTGGCTTTGAGTTTCAAACAAGTAATTTAGCACTATAAGATAGAGGCCGTCTTTCAAGAGTCTCATTTAGGTAAACTCTAAAGGGAAGAGCAAGATCGTTTCATCTTCTGTCAGAACTTATCACCTCACCATCTTGTTAGCACTTGTGTTCTTTTACCCTTGTCAGAACCTCCCACATCTCTCTGAGCTAGACGTGACTAAAGCCCAAACCGGTCCTGTAGAGACACTCATCTTGCTGTCTAATGAGACCCTCTGAAAAATATAGAACTTGGCTGGCTGTCTTGAGTTATGAATTTGAGCCTCAGTTGTTTCCACACTACACTTTGTTGGATAAAATTGCCATTTATAAGCTGTAAACCACGTTTGGGTGAAATAAAATAAAGATATTTCATTAAATTAAGTCAAAAAAGAAAGTTATGAAATAGCTCAAACTTAACTTAAGTGTCATAATGCATATTGGTGCCCCTAGTGGTCTGTTTGTTTTCTTACAGGAGATATTTAGCGATGAAGCAAGAATGAAGCGAGAAAGAACATTAAAACTTGCCAAAGTTGGAAGCTAATCTGTGTCCATTTTAACAATGAACCCATTTCTAATTAGTGTTTCGAGCATGAGCTTATAGATTTGAGAGCGCAGTCCTCAGCTCAATTAAAGCAGGCTTTCTTCCTCATTAAATTCAATTTGCTATAGTGTTCACGGTCTTATAAAATAACATGAGGCAGAAAATTAAAATGAGAGCTGGATTGCCGCTCATTCAGCTTTATCCCCTTGTAACTTCAGTTTGTCTCAACCTTGAACATTTATCCCATTGTGTTGTTGTAAGACGAATATATGTCCTCCATTTCAAAAAGGTGTTCATCCCCCCCACCACCATCACTGTGATGATCTCTAAACACTTCCAAGTATTTATTTTCTTATATTTTTCATTGGATCTATTCACAGATCTGTCATCTGGCATCCTCAAAGGATTTTATATTGCTTGTGTTCACAATAATTGCGACTTTTTCGGACACAATCATCTATCACAGTTTAGTGGGAGTCAGGCTTTGAAAATACCCTGGCTCTCCTCAGAGAGATGAGAAGGCAACCAAACAAAATGAGAATTGTATTTGCTGCCACCCTTCAAAGGAGCCGCTGAGAGCTCTTTCAGGAGACATCAGGCGTCAGACACCGAAAGTCATTCGAGCCGGGTGGCCTCAGTGCAGAGATGTGGGGAAATTAGCTGCCAAATTCATCATCTGAATTACCTCGCATTGTGTTTTCATGTAATGTACAATCGCATGTAACAAGACATGTTCATCTTGCTTTATTACCAAACGCTGTGGGCAGAGCGGGAATGTGTATGTAGTAATGCATGAAACAAGGCAATTGCATTAACCTGTAAATCTATATATAACCTCATACTTTACATTAGCTCTGTCCTTCAGCGCTGGAGGTGGGCTTTATGTGTGTTTATGATCGAATGCAAATTATTGGATTGCATTTATACCACCTATAAAAGGTCATAAGAATTTTTCTAAATTGATCATTAATTAAATTGTAGTATCAAACTATTACTGCAGTATTTATTGATATTTTGTATATTTAACTTTTCTTTTTTCTTTTTATTTATTTCAATTATTCAGTTTTCCTTTTTTGTAGTCAATTGTCGTCTACTATTAATTTATAAAGTTTGTACATAGTGTTTTTTGTATATATTTCTATGAATCTTTAATTGAATGGTTGTAGTTGTAGTAATATTAATATGTTAACATGTTGGCAGCATTTAAACTTTTCTAGTATTTGTATTTTATTTGATATCCCTGGTATTTCAATGAATGAAATCAAGTTTAATAGCTTTATATTTAGTTGAAAATAACACTGAAATTAGTTTAGCCTTTAATATAAATATTTTTTTCTTTAGAATAGTTGGAAACTAAAAAAGTATTTAATTCAACTTTTAAGGAACCAGTAAATAGGTATGTTTAAAAACTGCTTGGTGGCATTTGGAGTGTTTTCTGGAGATTCTTTTTGTCTCGCACAAGAATCGAACCTTTTGAATGTGTATTTCATAGTGTTTTTACGGAAGCAGCAGGTGAATACAGACCTGACAGGATGTGTGAGAACAGTCTCTATACGTTCAACCCGACATCTCTCAGGCACATCCTCTGTATGTCATCTGATGGATCACAGCACTAGCTGGAGCTGTGTATAAGGGTGTCTCGGCTCAATAGAGCCTGCCCCCTGAGAATATTGCTTGTTGAAGTCTATCTACACTAGGCTCTCGTATTGTCTTATCCAAGATTGGAAACACCTGCAAACAGCGCTCCATACATACTCTCCTCTGCCAACTTCCCCTATATAAGATGAACTAATTCAATCAATCTGACTGTGTCAGTGTTCTCATCTCAGTAATACTGAGTGCTCTACTGCACACAAATTCATTTAATTAAAGAAGAGCACTTAATCTAGAAAGTTAATCTGCTGGCACTTAGTTGTTGCAAAGAAATAGGAGTGTGTGGCTGAGAAGCAGTACAGTTTGTGTATATATATATATATATATATATATATATCTCATCTCTCTTTCACTGGTATACAATGTATCTAATGTGCATTGTAATCAGATAACCCTCATTATGTACTTTTCTATGCAGTCATTGATTGTTTGTCTGTTTACGAATCCGTCAGTTTTCTTTTTACTCATCGCCTCAAGCAACAAAAGTCATTTGCCACAGCAGGTATACCTCTGCTAAGGTGTTGACAGGTAGGAGTTATGCTGTTGATTCTCAGAGCTATGGCCCGGAGTGTGTCATTTGGAGTGTAAGCATGATATATGTGACAGCTGACACTAGACCACTAGGATGTTTTATCTTAGGAGCTGAAATACATACCACGGAAGCTGTATGTTATATTAAGAAAAGCACATCAGCTGATCAAATCAGTACCAAAGTACAAAAGTAACACTTAACCAACTGAAAGTGAGTTTTGTCTGCAGAAAGTGTTGACCATTCTATTTATATTTTTGCCTGTGTGCTGTTTTGCCTGGTGTTGAGAGGCACTTTGCATTGCTATAAACGTAGTCGTGTGCTTTTATACCTCCACACCAGTGTCAAAGTTCAATTCATAATCTCACGTGTTAGCTTGTGGGAGTGGACATTGGGATTTACAAGGAACTTTGTGTCTGGAAAACAAGGTGGCGTCTGTTGTATGTACTTTAGAGAGTGTAGGTTGTGTGGAATTTGGTCTGAATTTATCTTTTGGTATATTTAACTAGAGTTTAATTAGAGTTGCTAATCTGAGTTTGCTGTTTGTATTGAATGTGAAATAATGACATACCCAGAACAGTTTGATACTAAAACATTAGTGAATCATGCAACCAGTGTAGTCTGATTCTTAGAGAACTGTCTAATTGAATCAAAAACATTGAATTGAATCAAAGCCAAATCACCACTGTTATGCCTCTGTTGTAACCCACTTTATCAACTTACAATTCCTTTCCTTTTCCCTGTACAGTGTGGAAGGTGAGGCTCCGGGTGGTGAGGCAGGCCCCTCTCTGGAGAACAGTGGTGGGTATTTACGAGGGCCGGTGAGCCGCAGTGCCATCATCAGTGGCGAGCACTTTGACGGCCCACCACTGTACGCTCACGACATACGACAGCGCCCGAGGCGACCCAAACTCCAGCATTCCCAATCGATCCTTCGCAAGCAGGCAGAGGAGGAGGCCATCAAACGCTCACGATCACTGTCTGAGAGCTATGAGCTCTCCACCGACCTCCAAGACAAACAGGTAGAGTTCTTCTTTATGATTTTGAACTCAAATGCTACCAAGAAACCATATATTCTTCACCAGCTTATTGTATTCATATTGCGATGCGCCTTTTTGGCACAGAGGGAGTGTGATTGAGGTTCAGTGGCTTCATCTTACACTTGATGTACTTCCCCTCAAAGGACTGTGTAAATAAATCAAGTGTATTGTAGTTGGTTGAACATTAATTCCTTAAAGTTGCTTGCGGTGACTGTATGTCTTTCATATGAAGTAATTTAATACACCCAAATGCTGATATGAGATCAATGAGAGCCTTTTAGGATTTGGGAGATGAGAATTAAAAATGATTGCATGCTGAGAGAGTGATTTGTATTCAGTGACGATGTTGGGGTACTGTCCAGAGGCGTGCTGCCCACCGTCTCTGTGTGAGGTCTCAGAGCTGAGAAATGCGATTAGTTCTGCCCATTCTTCAGGCTAAAAAGGTCTTGAGCTAGCTTTTGCATGGTTGTGAATTACAACTGGTTTCTTAGGTACCAAGCTAGAGGCGTTCTTTAGTCAGTGATGCCTTTATAAGGGATGAAATGTTTTTATTCATTCTACCCAAGCTTTAATAGTTAGTTCCATGTGTGGCTTTTATTTGTCTCTTTTGTTTATGTGGCTTACCAATTTTGGCTTGTGGTTTGGTCAAATCATATTATATAATGGAAGGGAGAACTAAATTGCTGACAACAATTAAATCATATCAGACTAAGAAGGAGTGGACATGTTTTGCATGTATGGGTTTTGCTGCTGTGACTAAATGTGGCACATAATGTTTGTGTGTTTCCACAGGTGGAGATGCTGGAGCGCAAGTATGGAGGGCGTTTTATAACCCGACATGCTGCTCGAACAATCCAGACTGCCTTCCGCCAATATCAGATGAACAAGAACTTTGAGCGCCTCAGGAGTTCTATGTCGGAGAACCGCATGTCCAGACGCATAGTTTTGTCCAATATGAGAATGCAGTTTTCGTTTGAAGGACCTGAAAAAGTCCACAGTTCATATTTTGAGGGAAAGCAGGTGTCTCTTACAGACGATGGTTCTAAACTAGGAGCCTTGGTGCAGTCAGAGCGTGGGGAGATGGTCCCCGCCAACATGAAGTCACCTGCCGTCCAGAGTGATTTCACAGACGCCATTACAGAGCTGGAGGACGTTTTCTCTCGACAAGTGAAGTCCTTGGCGGAGTCGATAGATGATGCTCTGAACTGTCGCAGCCTACATGGAGACGAGGGACAGCCAGAGCCAACCAGAGGACATCCAGACATGGAGCAAGAGGTTACCTACCAGGTCAAGCCTTCTCACAGTAGTGACCACCGTAAGCGAGATGAGATGACAGCTTCCTACAGCGATGTGACACTTTATATAGATGAGGAAGAGCTCTCCCCTCCGCTTCCTTTATCACAATCAGTTGACAGACCTTCAAGCACAGAATCGGACCTCCGTCTACGTTCTTTGAACTCACAGGACTACTGGTCTCTAGCTCATAAGGACGAAAAGGGCGATACAGACACTAGCTGCCGAAGCACGCCATCTCTAGAGTGTCAAGAGCAGAGACTGAGGATAGACCACCTTCCCCTGCTTACCATCGAACCTCCCAGCGATAGCTCGGTTGAGCTGAGCGACCGTTCTGACCGAAGCTCCCTCAAGAGGCAGAACGCTTACGAACGGGGCATCGGCAGTCAGCAGGGCAGCCCAAAACACATCCCCTCTCACACGCTACCACCAAGGGGACCGGCAAGAGATGACGACGTTCCTAGGCATCGGCCAAGGCAACTGGAGAGCCACCTGGCAATCAACGGCACTGCCAACCGGCAGAGCAAATCCGAGTCAGACTTCTCCGATGGCGATAATGACAGCATCAATAGCACTTCCAATTCTAATGATACCATCAACTGCAGTTCAGAGTCCTCATCCAGGGATAGCCTCAGAGAGCAGACTCTCAGCAAGCAGACTTATCATAAAGAGACACGCAACAGTTGGGACTCGCCCGCGTTCAGCAACGATATCATCCGCAAGAGGCACTATCGTATTGGCCTGAACCTTTTTAACAAGTAGGTGAAGTGTGA
The DNA here is from genome assembly GCA_034779775.1 of Enteromius afrohamiltoni. Taxonomy (NCBI): domain Eukaryota; kingdom Metazoa; phylum Chordata; class Actinopteri; order Cypriniformes; family Cyprinidae; genus Enteromius; species Enteromius afrohamiltoni. The sequence goes on from JAUYWG010000045.1 coordinate 10,938,648, forward strand.
ATGCATGCTTTTGGTTGTAGAAGGCTTGTTGTGAAAAGAGAATGTGAGTGCATTGGAGTGGAGTGGTTTCAACAGCAAAGTGGGTGTCAATAGTGTAGTGGAGCAGCATTAAGCATTACTTGATCACAAGTCACTTTCTAATTCAAGAAATTTTGTTTAACTCACCATTGCAAATTTACACGTTATAAATATAGACTTGAATTCAATGAAAAGATAACTGTGAAGACCGTAGTTCAGTATGCTATAAATTGTGAAATTCCATTATGCTTTACTTCCAAAAGTGACTTGCGTTTAAGCAATCACACCTACAGCCATGCTATTCCTAATAGTGTCACGATCAACTATTTGAGCTACAGGAACACACCTCAGTGTAGTATGCTACTTCCCATGCTGCTCACAATCTCTGTTTTGGGGTGTTATGTTTCAGTTGCATTGACTAATGATTTTCATTAGCGCCAATTGAAGCTGTGTTAATAACTGTGAAAGATCTTAGCACTCGAACAATGCTGCGAGCTAATTTTTTTTCAATTATCATCTAAACCAAGCAGACAAAGTGCAATATACGCTTGTTTTCCTTTTCCAAACATTCATTATCATTTTGGCTCATTTATTTATTCAGTATGTGTCTGTGTGCATGCATGTGGTGCTGTTTGATTGCCACTCAGGGCTCTAAATTTGATTAGCGATCAAGCAATTAGAACCGTGATGAGAACACTATTAGTTTAGTTGAGCTGTTGATCAAGGAAAGCATACTGCCCTCATAACCAGCGTTTACCATCTAACGCTGTGTACTTGAGACAAACAAGGTTTGTCTCTTTTTTTTTTAATCTCGTAGGGATTATGTTTGATCATTTATTTTGCAATCGTGAGGTATTTCAAATCAGATTTAATTCTTATTGAATGGATTACGGTGCGTGCTTGCTGCTAAGGCTGTGCATGTTTTTGTGTGTGCTTTAGAATGTGTTTGTTCATTTAAAGCCTTGTTTAAAGTGGGAACCTCTAATCTTGGATGATTGTGGATTTGCCTGTCTTTTCACTGGGCCATTAAGTTCCTTTTAATCTTGTACGGTAACAGTCCGGTCCCAAGAACACACATGATCTGAGAGCTGGTTAGTCACACTTTGGGACCAGAGCAGGCACTGTTCAGACTTTTGATGTTCTTTTATTGTTTCTAGGAAACCTGAAAAAGGCATCCAGTACCTGATTGAGAGAGGATTTGTCCCAGATACACCTGTGGGAGTTGCCCATTTCCTGTTACAGAGAAAAGGGCTGAGTCGGCAGATGATTGGCGAGTTCCTGGGCAACAGGCAGAAACAGTTTAACAGAGATGTTCTTGAGTAAGTTCAGCAAATTAGTTGGGTGTGTTGTATATATTTAAAATCAATTATACTCAAAAAGTTATTTGAAATACACAGTAATTTTTAATGCTTTGTTTTCTGCATGGATATTTATAAATTAGTTGTATTCAGTAAACCAGGACAGGTAGAAGTATACTATAATAGAAATTATGAATTAAAAGAAAAACCTACTGGCAGATGCTTTTTTTTTTTTTTCAGATTCCTTTTTTAAATATATATTTTTTCCATTAATCAATCTATGCTTCAAACAAACCATATTTTGCACACGTTTAAAAAAACACCACCCCCCCCCCCCCCCCAAAAAAAAAACAATTCTATCATGATCCCTAATTTTAGGATGCTCCTCTGTAATTATGTTTTTCGCTATCCTTCACTGTCCTCACTACAGCAGAATTAACTAATAAACTACATCAAGCAAGTTTCACTAGAGCCCTTATGAATTTATGTGTTCCCTCCTGAGACAAACTGACCAGCATGTCTAATCCTTCAAGCTCTTGTGGCTTTGAGTGCATGTAGGATCAAATCCAATAGAAACTGGTTCTTTACAATTGTACCCACGTCCATTTAGTGTCCTCTTTTTAAATCGAGTGCATTTAGGATCAAAAGTGGAAAATAATAATGCTATTTCAGAACAATAGAATCTGGCTTGTTTTTGTAGTACCCACAAGCATTTGCTGTAATTGTTAGGGACCTCTTGAAATTAGTTTGCATATAACAAACAAATATTCCAGCCAGTCCTCCATGGAGTCTAAGTTTGAAGTGATAATATATATGGACTCTTGCACCTCCTTGTACATATTGACTAAGGTGTCTGGGTTCATGGAGCACTTTTCCAAAGCGATGTGAATCAACTCATTCTCACTCTTAAGTTAACTCATCCTCCCTTTTCAGTCTGACAAGTCTGAGTCAAGATAATGGGGGCAGATAAGGCCATGCAGTCTGTGTTCAGCTCAGTCTGACAGCACTTTTTTAAAGGCACTTTCTTGAAATCAGTAAATCTTGACATGTGAGATCAAATGCACTCTGAGTATCCCTGGAGCCAAATCTCCCTCCCTTTGTATGCCCCTATGATTGTGATTTAGAGACTGATAGAACTTGCTTTTATCGAAAAGACCAAATTTGTCTAGCTTTTGCTTTTGTCTAAAAGCAGTGACCACTGTCAGTTTCAAATATCTTCATGCGTGCAATGAAAATTATTAAAATTCATTGAATAGAATGCAAGTTCTTCCCAGAAGATTTCCAAACAGATAGGGAATACACCATCCTGGATATACTACAGTACAGGAAAGAATGTAGCGGTCCTTTGAATTTGTTCATTATCTTTTTCCAGCTGTGTGGTAGATGAGATGGATTTCTCTGGAATGGAGCTGGATGAAGCCTTGAGAAAATTCCAGGCACATATCCGGGTGCAGGGAGAGGCACAGAAAGTGGAGCGACTCATTGAAGCCTTCAGGTACAAATTTTCATTGATTCTTTAAAAAATAAAAAGTACACTAAAAGGGACAGTTAACCCACCCCCAAAAATGGTTTTGTTTTAAAAATGGTATGATTGCATCCATTTGATTCATGAATGAGTCATTTAGGATGGTTTTGATTTATTATCCAGTGATTCATAACCAGAACATTATTTTCTATGAACATGCCACAGATTTTTAGTGCATGGACTGTTCCTTTACCAAACTACAATATAGCTTCAGAAGACTTGGAATATGGCCCTTAAGTCGTATGAAGCATTTTTATGATACATTTTTTTAGATAATTTCAACATTGTCATAAAGACAACACATCATTCATTTTCATATTATTGTGTGAGATTGTCTAGCCAGGATATTTGCCAGTTGGATGGGTTTGGACTAACCTAAGGGTGAAAAAATGACTGTCCTTTTAAGTGAAGCTTGGTGATTATACAATGAGATTGGATTAATTAGCAATTTCCATTAAACCTTGCTTATATTAAGAAACAAGACATTCTCCAAGATAGTTTGCTTTCTTGGCCTTCATTAGATTTTACCAACACAAAATCATAAAAAACTACCTTAGCCCACAAATAACAATGTTCGATCGGCTGTTCAAGGACCATCTGTCATTTGAGCGATCGCATCATCTTACAGCGCATGTGAAGATAACTCCAACGGTTTCCCTGCTTGCATCTCTTAGACCTTCAAAAAAAGATTGTTAAAGCTAAACCTTTGAGGCAGACACAGTTTCCAAATCAACTGTTTAAAGTCTGTACAAGTGTTATCTAAAAGCATAGCTCATTAACAGGGTGGCACTTTTACCATTCTCGGTCATGCCAGAACCAATTACTCACCAGAGCAGCTATTGATTTTGTGGAAGTGCAGTCTCATATTAATTTGTTCACTTTGTCCATTTGTTGTTGTTTTTATTTCCATTTAGTCAGCGCTACTGCATCTGCAACCCTGGGGTGGTGCGTCAGTTTAGGAACCCAGACACTATCTTCATCCTGGCATTTGCCATTATACTTCTCAACACAGACATGTACAGCCCAAACGTGAAGCCAGAGAGGAAGATGAAACTGGAGGACTTTGTAAAGAACCTTCGTGGTGAGATTTAAGTTCACGTTCGTTTGTTCCATCCATAAATTCCCCTTCAAAGTCATTCAGAGGTTTTTGTCCTAAAAAAACGAATAGTCAAATTTGCTGTAATTAAATGTAATGCATGTGCTCCAGACTGATTAATGGCCTCTTTGTTATAGCAGTGACATCTTTCTTGTCACAACCTTGTATAATAATTGGAGCAAAGCAAACAGAGATTCACCTTTAACTTCAATATTTAAATATAGTCGCGTCGTAATTCAGATGTGCTCAACCTACATTTTGATTCTCCCCTAGAATTTCTGTAAATCTTTTGCCTGCCGTTTATATATTTTTTTGGCTTCCTGTGCACAGGTGTGGATGATGGAGAGGACATCCCAAGAGAGATGTTGGTGGGCATCTATGAGCGAATCCGGAAAAGAGAGCTTAAAACTAACGAAGACCACGTCTCCCAGGTACAGAAGGTGGAGAAACTCATCGTTGGCAAGAAGCCGGTGAGTGTCATCATCTCTTTTGTCTTCCACACGTCAGAACAGTCCATCTCTATCCATAATGTTGTGAACTTACATTGACCCCAGCTCTAGAAATGACTTTATTGATTCCAGCTATGGTCCAGTGGTGTGAAATGATCCAAGGACATTGGTTAAACATGTTCCTTCTGTCAGGAACATTTAAAAACACTTTTTATCCTCAAGAGACACATGACATTGAGACTCTTAGAAGATTCTTTATCTACAAGATTTTCTTCTCTATGACAGAAGTAATACCTATCTTGAGACCTTCAAGGTATTCTGACTGTGGTATCTTTACTGTGTGTGTGTAAGTCATGTGGCGAGGGCTGCGTGATGCTTTGCGATGATAAATGGGATTTGCTTCTCCACAGAGACCTTTAGAGTTGCCTAAAGATTAAATCTACTGACAGTTCACCTGTTCTGAACTCAACCACCTTATCATGCGGTATAGCAAGTTACCAACCATATTATTATTCAGTTGAAGAGGCATATATTATTTATTTAATGTGATGAAAATGGAAAATATTTTAGATATGCTTTAAAACAATTTGCTATTTTTAAACTAAAATAATATTTTATATTTTATCAAACATGATCTTGATGACAGAGTTGGGGAGAGATGGAGAAGGGAGGGACCCCACCATTACATGTATATATTAAAAATGTTTATCTTTTCATATTATGAATGCATTTCATTTCATAGCATTTCATATTATCAATGTTGCTTAGTCATTTTTTGATACTTTTTTCAGGTTTACACTTCAGGTTTTCACTGTTGGTTTTTGCTCATTAGTTTAATGTGTCCCACTGGAACTGAAGTGTTAAGACGTATGTTACCTCAACTGGTGTAGAGCTGTATAATCTTCTTAAGATCAGTAAAATATACATCATCCCTCCAACAGAGTTGTTGGTCTCTCCCAAGGCTAAACTAACTGAAGCTGTTTCCATAATGAACTGGCATCTTCTTTACCACCCTGAGTGACACAGTTGAATTTGGAAGCACTGTGGGTTTTCAGAGCTGAAATAATTAACATTTAAGCTTTAATGGAAACAGCACACGTGGCTTGGTTGCCAGGAAGACCTTCTTCCTGATGTATCTTCCATGCATCTTTGGAGAGGACATAATGGAGATCTCCTGTGGAGCTCAGATAGAAGGCTGCTGTGCCCGAGACCCCTGCCTGCAGATGCTGCATCCCGGGTGCTGTAATTAGGTTCCTGAAAATGGGCCGAGACTTCCTGTCACAGTTTCAAGCAGCAGCAGTTTGGCTTCTCATTAACCTCCCTTCTCAACTCATTCATACAGTGCCGCTCACATTTGACAGGTAGATGGAGGGGGGTCTTGATAACGAGAGAGATAGAGAGAGACCACTCTCTGACCTTCAAGCCTCCCTTCAGTCCTCTCACTATGATCCTTACTCATCTGTCTCATATTTTTCACTTTTCAGATTGGGTCTCTGCACCATGGCCTTGGATGTGTGAGTATAATGTTTTATTGTTTTTAATCTTCTTAATATAATTAAACAATTTAAGTCAGAGAACAAAACGGTAAAATAAGTACAAAATTGCTAAATTTAATTAATAGGTTGGATATATATATATATATATATACACAAATACAGCAAATATACTCTGTGTGGTATTTTTAAGTCTCAATATTCAATAAATCAATATTTGTGTCCCACACACAGGTGCTGTCTCTACCACATCGCAGGCTGGTTTGTTACTGCAGGCTTTTTGAAGTGCCAGACCCTAACAAACCTCAGAAACTGGGTCTCCACCAGAGAGAGATCTTCCTATTTAATGACCTTTTAGTGGTAAGAAAGCACACATATCGTAGCCCATGATGCAACACACGCCATGTAAAAACAGGAAAAAAATTAGGCTGAATGGTCTTACATCATAGCGTTTTTTGTTGTTGGTGTTATGTTCTTGTTGTTATGGTTGTGTAATGTTCAGCAAGACACTTTTAGTCCAATTCTAGGTCAGCAATTGTGTACATTATGTGTCCATTAACAGAAAGTGTTACTCAGCTTTTCCGAATTCTCAAAGAATAGAGCCAAGGATAATTGGGAACAGATGGGGTCCTAATGTGACATTCTTTCAATTCAGGTCACTAAGATTTTCCAGAAGAAGAAGAATTCGGTGACGTACAGCTTCAGGCAGTCCTTTTCTCTATACGGGATGCAGGTGCTTCTCTTTGAAAACCAGTGTAAGTACCCTCAGTTAGACCTTCTAACCCCATATGGCCCTTTTCTGGACTGTGGTTTACCTTGTTCATACAGTTTGAATGCACTGTGCTGTTATGTCGAGTGAAAACCAGGCTTTTCGCTTCACAGGAAAACATGAAACGGGTGTTAAAGGTCATAAAATACTTCTGCTGTTGATTGAAAACAAATTAATTCTCAAAGTGTATTGTGTATCGCAATGCATTTTCTCACCAAAAGATTAAAATATCTGTCATATGCAATTGCGAAATGTTAGAATATCGATCATTGTCCCTCTGAAAAGGGCACGTCTGAGTGCTGTCATGATCCGCCAGTCTGTAAATATTTCTTTCCTGCTGCTGCTTTTCAGATTACCCCAATGGAGTGCGTCTCACTTCAGCTCTTCCAGGCGCAGACATCAAGGTTCTCATTAACTTCAACGCCCCCAACCCACAAGACCGCAAGAAGTTCACAGATGACCTGCGGGAGTCCATCGCAGAGGTGCAGGAGATGGAGAAGTACAGAATAGAGTGTAAGCAGCTCTTATAATATGTTATTTCAAAAGGAGGAGTGACCAGAATAGTCCATATTTGCAAGAAATCTATAAGGGGTTTGAGAAATACGCTGGCTTTTCACATTGCAAACCCCGTCTGATGTGCCTAAAAGCAGTGAAATGTGTGTGAAATGACATGATCACTGAAGTCGACATCGTTTTATGCAGCTGAACTGGAGAAGCAGAAAGGTGTGGTTCGTCCCAGTATTTCTCAGAGCTCAGGATTGAAGAAAGAGACAGGAAATGGCAATCTGAGTCGCACCAGCCTGGATGACAGCTACGCCATGGGTGAAGGCCTCAAGAGAAGTGCCCTCAGCAGCTCCTTACGTGACCTTTCAGATGCAGGTGAGTATGCAGACCCACACAAGAAATGTCGAGTATTTCTGGCTTTATCTGTCACAAACATTGATTATTTTTTTGCAGTCTTGTCCAACCAATACTTCGCCTCTTGCCAAAGTAGAGCGCTGAATGCTTGCTTCTAAATTGGTGTTTGTCCACAACTATTAGTGTAGCCTCAATTATGTATCAGTTAGGGCTGGGTGATAAGTAACATATTCACAGATGTTATTGTCAATTCGAGATGATTTTAATTGTTTAATGTGCTTTAATTTAACTGTTAGGAGTCCTTGTCATTGGACTAGTATTGATGTCCTTGTCCAGTAAAAATGAGTATTGAGTAAAATCATGCTTTGATTGTTTTCATTAAATGTTTACCAGTGTTATTAAGTAAAACTAATACCAGAAGTATTAAAATAGTTTTCGGTACTAAATTGAAATAAACCTTAAATAAAATATAGATATTTAATTAAAAACCTGAACTTACACAAGTGTTGCCTTGTCTGTGAAAATTACTAAAATTAACTTTTTTTAAAAATTGTAACAATATTTTTTGGTATAATTGTAATATTTCTAATATAAAATGCTGAAAAATATCTGAATATTAGTAACCTGTCACCCAGCCCTATTATGAATGTCCTTCGCCATGGCTAATGAAGCTAAACGCATCCAATATTATCTTCCACACGTTTTTTTCCCACTCTATAATTGAACCTTCACACAATTCACAAGCTGTGATGTTTTCTCACCCTATCTAGCAGATCGTTTTGAGCCCTAAACATGGCAGTCACTACACAGAAATAAATGGATAGCGTGACCTCACATGCTTTCTCTGTTAGAACAAACATTTAACAGCACAGTCACGCTCTATAAGTGTGAATTGAACTCGGCCAAGCTGGCTGCTGAGCCTGACAGCAGGAGTTGCGACACGTGAACTAGAGATATGTCTGGCAAAGCAATGAATATGCCATTCAAGCAATCCTCTACAGTGAAAACAGCTTTGATAATGTGTGCAGTATCTTTTAGGTAATGCATTAAAGAAACGGTTCTCCCGAAAATGAAAATTTGCTAAAAAAGTTATGTAAGATCTAGACAAGTTTGTTTCTTTATCGGAACAGATTTGGAGAAATGTACATTACATCACATGCTCATTCTGCAGGGAAATAGTGCTGTCACAATTAGAGTTAATAAACAAGACTCCGGTCCATTAATTGATGTCTTGTGGAGTGAAAAGCTGTGTGTGTTTGTAAGAAACAAAATAAAGTCTTCCATCCATAAAATGGCTTTTTTTCACAGTGAAAAATTCATCTTGCCTGAAAAATATACAACAACAAAAAACCTGATTTTGATGTGTATTGATTTTGGGCTTTTTCACTGGCAGAAATTATTATGGGCACATATTTTGACCTCAATGAATCTTTTTTTTTCATTTTAGATGTTAATTGATGGACATGTGCATTAGCTGTCATGTGGGCATGTGATATAATGCTAAATTTCTCCAAACCTGTTCCGATGCAAACATAAAGCTCACCTAACACTGACATTCAATCATTCAGTGCTTTATATTATTTACCAGATTGACAAAGGTTTCATAATGCCAGTCTAGGCTGCCACATTTGTATTTGTCCATACATCAGAAATGATTTTGCTTGTTTTTGTTCAGTTGCTGCTACAATCTTGTGTAGGGATCTCAGTTTGTATTCATCAAACCCCAGTTTGCTTAAGACTCTTGAAGATGTTGAAGATGTAGCTTTATGCTTAGCGATCTTAGGACCAGTGTACCCTCATCCTTTGGCCCTTTAAAAGCTCCTGACCCACCTGGCTCTACCCTCCCTTTCCTATCTGGACAACAGCTGCTTGCTTCGTGTCTCAATAGCGCCCCTGTAGGCAGGCAGGATATATATGCCTCTACACACGCCTCTATATATCTGACTGTTCGAGCGTGCTCTAATCTATCATATTGCATGTCTCGCTCAGGCAAGCGGGGGCGCCGCAGCAGTGCAGGATCTCTAGACAGCAATATGGAAGTAAGTACCGTGATATAGGACGCAAGAACCTACAACAGGCCGCTATTCTGTGTGACAATGTTGCATTTTGAAATTGCAACTTTGCTTCATTTGTTTTTTTCTAGTCTGTCTGCCATCTTTTCTTTTTGGTTGCTTCTTTGCTCAGTAGTTTCCACTGTCTGTGTGTGTGTGTGTGGTGGTGTTGTTTTTGGACTAAGTAGGCCACCCTGCATGCATGGGCTGCCTGTTCCTGTGGAGCTTATGTGGAATGACGGGGAATTCTGCCCCCGTGGCTCCCATCACTTATCATAACATCTCCACGGTCCAACTTAGTCAGCATGACTCAACTAATGCAAACATCCCAAGTCACGTATCGGCTCTGTGTGTCTTTTTTATTTTGTAAATGGTTTCGATTTGATTCCTGGCGGCATGTTTCACTTGGCAGTTGCAAGTGAACAATAGAATGTCGTGCCTGAGCACTTTAAAAAGTGTGAGTCTTCATTTCCTCACCAACCTTCAACCACTTGACCTCTTCCTTTGCTGCCCTAAGCACCTTTTACCCCTCGGAATGCCTTGAAGTTATTTCCCATCTGTGCGCAGATAAGCATAATAAACATGAGGGAGTATAGCAAAGGTGTTGCTTTAATAGGCTGGATTTGGATTCTCACCCCTTTAGTCCGTATAGGGTATCATGTGTGCCAGTTTGTTTGGCAACCCATCCTGGAATGCAGGATAAGCCCATATGCTTGCTTTAACATTACTAAAGGCTGACTAACTCAATCTTGCCTGTTTCAGCTTTTGCATGTGATGCATGGCTTTCAGGGATCTGCTTTGGTCTTTTATAAATGCATTAACTGCTGATGGATGGTCGTGATGCCTTGCTTGAGTGCTGTGCTGTGTCCTTGTTTTATAATACTGACATAAATCGAATCAGTTGATTCTATGTTATACTGTTTTGGGTTTTAAATTTGCATTGCCTTTTGGTAGGTATTACACTACCGTTCAAAAGTTTGGTTCAGTGTGACTTATTCTTTAAAGAATATGAAAGAAAATCAAGGACGCTTGTAAAATGTTATAATTGCTGGTAAAAATAAATCCTGTTTTGTTTTGTTTTGTTTTTTCTTACTCAAAAAGTCCTGAAAAGAAAACATAAGGGTTTCCAAAACAAACTGACGTATTAGAATCATGTGACAGTGATTGACTGGAGTAATAGCTGAGGAAAAATACAGTAAATTAATACAGAAGATTCATTTTAATCACAATAAAATTGTATTTATGTAGTTTTACTTTGTTTTCTTAAGTAAATGTAGCCTGAGTGGGCATAAGAGACTTCTTTCAGAAAAACATTTTTAAAGATCTTACCGACCCCAAACTGTTGCATAGTAGAGTATATATGTTTTATTATTTGACAAATAAGGATTATGTAATTATTAGGGAGTAGTTTAAAGTCAATTTACACTAGTTTGATTGTGTATATTTTGTTTTTTAACTTAAATACTTTCACATTTTAACATTTAAAAATGTAATATGAGAAGCTCTGTTCTGAATGTGTTTATACTGTAGCTACACATTGCTTTATGAAGTCTCTCCGCTGTGGTTCTTGATTTTAACGCAAGTATCAAATGATTAATTCATTGAGCACTAGACTGATTCAGACCAATAATTCATAAGTTAATGACTCGTTTCTTACATGACTAGAAGTCTTTTCAATAATTTGTGGATTATTTGTGGTAAATAAGGTTACTGGAGACCTGTTAATAAAACCAAATGTCATGAAAATCATTGCTCTTGTTTGGTTTATTTTTTAAAAACAGAAAAATGGATCCCCAACCCTAAAGATTGCAAATTTAAATCAGGCCAAATTACCATTTAAAAATTTAAACCGCAGAATGTGGCATTTTAATAAATGGAACTGTGCTCTTGACTCATTAAGCATGCTGTACCATCTCGTGTTTAACTTCTCCATTCTCTCTTTCCCTCGTCCTCCTGCAGGGGTCCATCATTAGCAGCCCCCACATACGGCGTCGAGCCACTTCCAGCCGCGACTGCCCCTCCCGTCAGCAGTCCATCCCCAACTCCTCTTCTCTCCTGGGCTCCCTGTTCGGAACCAAGCGGGGCAAGTCGCCCTCTCTGCCTCCCCAGGCCTCACACCCTTCCCATCCAACACTCATCTCTCACACCCCGCACCCTACAAACCTGCACCACACGGCCCGAGAGAGCGTCACCGAGACCCAGGCCCAGATGCACCCCCACCACGCTCAGTTTTGCCACATGCAGAATCCTCCTCCGTACCACCACCACCATCACTACCACCCCCCAGCACACATTCAACACCCGCCCCACCAGTACCACCCACCACCCGGCCCCTCGTCCTCTCACAGCCACTCGCACGGCCCCCACGGCCACGGGCCGCACCCCTCCCACTCCCAGCATGCACCTCACCACCACAACCAGCCTCCGGCTCCTCCTCCGGCGGCCAGCAGCACCAAGCCCAAACACAGCGGCATCAGCACTGTGGTTTGAGCCCCTCCGCGAACTCTTTCCACTTGGGAATGGGACCGTTTTGGCGGGGTGACCGTTGGGCCTCTGTTTAGATTGTGATGTGCGATGGATTGTTGCTGCCTACAAACACACGAACAAAAGGGCACCATGACTCACGTTTCAACTCATCCAGCACCCGTTTCCTCTGGAAGGGGGAGCCACACTGTGTAGCACCGGCCTACTCTTTTAGGGCTGCTAGAACTCTAATCATCAGTTCTTACCAGTCATCGCTCAAGCTGTAGAGCCCCAGATAAAGCTGCTGATGCTGCTTCTTTTAAACTCGATTTTAGAAATTTTCAGCCCTCTCGACTTTTGGCGGCGAAGCAAGAGCATGCGCAAAAGACCGTGGCAACTGTTTTCTTGTACCTAATTAAATGCATTATCAAATAGCCTGCTTGTTAGTTTGCAGAAACTAAAGTACGGTTTGAGAGAAGTCGGTCATAACAAGCAGTGTTCCAATATTTAATGTAGCTGTAGACCACACATTTCTGTGATATAGTTAGGGGACTATAACGTGCCAATTATTAAAAAGCAGTTATTCCAAAAAAAACGAAAAAAGAAAAAAGATTTGCTTTGTGTATGTCGTGCATATAGTATTTTGTAAAATAATAATAATAATATTAGCAGCTATTATTATTATTATTGTTATAGGACAAAAATGATCCGAAGCCTCAGATCTCAAACTCTCAGTATTCTCTGTGTACTCTCGACGTAGGAGTTACTAGTTTTCACAGATACTGAACTCAGTAGGTGGCCAGTTGAACAACATGGAAATTATTGGTTGCCTTGGAGTTGGAAGACTCTCCCGGAATCTCCGGCTTGTGTTCGCTCCGCCTCCTTCGGGATCTACGTAGCGCAAACCAATCACAGGGACTGTGGGAAGGGTGAGGGCGGAACAGGGGAGCTCATGGATGGATCCTCCACGGCCTCGACTCGTCGGTCCCGGCCACTGCTGCAACATGGTTTTATTTTTTTAACTATTTTTTTAGAGATGAATAAATCAATATGAAATAAATGTACATTTGAAGATGTTTATGGTAAAGCCGGTGTGATGGAGAAGGCTATTTTGTCGTCTAACATTAGGGCTCGTGCTTGGGTCGGAGGAAAGCCAGAGCTGATGGAATTCTCTCCCCATATTTCAAGAGTTAGTTTGTGCAGAGATGTTGATTTTTCTCAGCAGGCTGAGCGTGTGCCCTCTTCTGTGTGGAAATGAAGTAGATTTGATACATATTCTTCTGTCCTCCTGTGAGAATGCCTTTCACTTGCTCAGAAACACAGCTAATGTAATGTAATCTAATGTAATGTAAACTGCATATAATATGTAGCAGTGGGTCGGTCGGATGAACAGATTTGGAGATGTTTTTTTCACACATATCCCCTTTCTTGGTTCAATTTTTGACTTGTTTTATACTGTAAGTAGATCAATGGTGACAGAGCTGTGATTCGATGTAATAGTTACGTGTGTTGACGCTCTTTTAACTCAAGTACAGAGCTTCTGAACAGCACTTGTCTTTGTAAATAATCACTTAATGTACAGAAACCACGGCGGAAATGAGCTCGCACTCTTTTACGAGACCAGTGTCAGCACATTTGCTGTGCGTTTTTTCTGACTTTATTTCTATCTTTTATTTTTATGAATTAATTAATCATGTGCAATATGTATGTTTCAGTTGGTTGATTGCTTGTTTTGTCTGTCGTTTCTGTTATCATATTTCCAATATCATACATCAAACCCCATATTGTTTCCCTGCCGCCATCTCGTTCTCCCTGGTCTGTTTTACCTGCAACCTTCAGTCAGGAATGTCAACTAAAGTACTCTTGCATGTATATTGTACAAAATATTCTCTAGATATTGCATATTTCCAGAGATATTATCAGTGTTACAGTTGACCGTTGTTAAATGAGTGATGATGATGAACATATTAAAATCTGTAGACTTCTCTTCATTCAAAATGTCTTTATCCTGTTTCGTACCAAAATAGATCCAATTAGGAGACATCTGTTTATTGTTTATCTGGGCTTGGAAAATCCAACACTGAACGTCAAATAGTTTATAAAGGAAAACATTAGCCGGTAGTCTAATTGTAATGAAGTGCCGCCGGGGCACATCTGTATTATTATTATTAAAAAAATAGTAATAATAATAATAATAGAAGCTTACAGATAATAGAGCATAAATCCGTGTTTATGTCATTATCAGACTTCATAACACCTGGCTTATTCCCAAGATGCACTGAGGCCAGTAATTTGTACAGTACAGCATTAATCAGACTAGGACAGCCCATCTCGGTGTACAAACGCGATCACCCGAAGCCATTTCTGACTAAACAACCCACCATGAATTCAAACAACTGTCAAGTGAATGTCTCTTCCTATATATTTTTCTCTTTCTTTCTTTCTTTCTTTAGGTTTTTCACCTTTGTGTTGAATGTTTTTTATGGATTTCAGTGCAGTGTATTGTAAATGTATTGTGGTGCTTCAGCTTTGTACAGTACTGGACGGTCATGTCAAAAGGTCACAAAGCTTTGCATGCAGCTGATACCTAGCACCTCTGGTTGAAATGTGAGCTTATAAAATGAAGAAACAAGCTTTCGTTTTACTATGTTTTTTCCTTATCTTTTGTTTGTTTGATTATTTAGTTGTTTTTTTTAAGTGATGTTGGCTTGCTGTTACATTTTATGCTGCGCCACTGCATTTCGGCATGTATATCACTTGTTTGCCCCCTAAAAAAGATCATTACACTTCAGTTTTTTTTCTGTAAAAAGCCTGTGTCGCTGTATATATCACAAACCAATGTGAGAAAATAGAAAAAAGCATATCATATATAAATCTAATATGGATGATAAAGGGAAAGTGTAAGGGTAGGGGGTTGGGTTGACGTGTACATAGTATGTATAATACTTTTTTGTTTTTCCCTCAGCCATCTCATTGACGGTGTAGTCCTTTTTCACCTTAAAGAGACTCATATTAACATGACAATGCTTCTGCTACCAAATGTACTTCTCAAATTTGTCATAGGATCTTCTTTAATAAGCCGACTGTTACATAACTCTCATCGCCTTTCATCTGCGTCCACTCATACATTTCATTTTTTTAATTACCAAGGAGAGGATGGTTTTAATATGCATTCTGTTTCTAAGTAGATGATGAGACCCTATTGATGTTTAACTATAACTGTGACCATGTTGAGAACATGAAATAAAACAATATACCGTAAAACTCCTAACTTGTATTGTTCTCTATTAAAGCACACGCTATGGTAAAGTAAATCGTTTTGACTGCATGTTTTCCAATTTTCTGTGAATCTCAAAAGTCGTTTGCGAATGAATTCTTGTGTTGTAGTTATATATGACTCATAAGAAATGGCCTTCAAACTCTTTAAACTGAATAAATGGCACATTTGAGTCAGTAAGGTCGTTGCCTTATGGCTTTATGAAAGGTTTGCTGGTTCTCAGAATTCTTTCAACAGTCTTTCTCACTCTGACATATTTATTTATACAGTTAACAGTGATCAAACTAAAGCATTCTGTGAGTAACTGGTAGATTAGTCTCCATTCGCCTTTTAAGTGCTCTAAGAGTTTTTATGAGCTTTGATAAACTGGTTTCTTGGTATCTTTATATTTGTGCATGTCAAACTCAAGGTCATTACATCCCCCTTTATGCACTGGCAGTTATGCATGAGGTCTGAATAAGGAGCCAAGACTTCACACAAAATATAAATACTGTACAGTTCCAAAGTGCTTTTGAACTCTTTTGAAAAATATTGAGCAGTTTTTATCAAGCGCCATATTTTAATGATTTCTGAAGGATCATGTGACAATTAAGACTGGAGTAATTATGCTGAAAATTCAGCTTTGCCATCACAGGAATAAAGTACCCTTAAAATGTATTACAATAGACGGTGGTGTTAAATATTATTACATCTTAACAGTATTTCTGCTGTACTGAAAGCAGAAGTGTTTTATCAAACAAAAACTGGCTAGCCTTGTGAGCATGAGAGACTTGAGAAATTTAAGAGAGATTTTTTATTTTTTATTTCATCAACCCCAACAATACTGTTAAAGACGAAATCCGCAGGACTTGTGTTCATGTGAACAAAATGCACTATGCATAATTTGTGAGTGACTGAGTAAACTGTTTTTTATGCGTGTGACCTACAGACAGGTGGTGAGAAACAGACTCCGTGCCCTTTCTGTCTGTGTCTGTCTGGCCTGCTGTAGTCTATAAATAGAGCAGCTTTGAGGGTTAAATCCTCCTTGTCAACACTAACGGCTGTGTCGCTGGCCAGAGAAGGACTGAAAGGAAGGAGACCCGCTGAACTGCCCGTTACTGTTATTTCAGTAATATCTAAACTCAGAATTGCATCTAAATCCGAGCGAGCACTGTGATGAAATCAGAGACTAGAGAAAATCGACGAGCAGTGTTTTTGACTCGGCTTTGAAACGAATCACTTGTGTAATATAGCTGAACAGTGCCATCTTCAGGGCATTAAATGAACTGCAGCCAAACGGACTCGTGTCGTCATCAATGTGAGACGAAAATGGGTGAGAGGTGTCTCAGGCAGTCGTAAGGTGATTGGGGTGAGTATCTACGTTGAAGATGAATCTGAACAAACTTACTGTTTTGTCCAGATCGGTCAAACTTGGGAGAAATTTGCTTGCTGCACGAGTGGCGCAAACAGGAGACTGTCTGCATCATTTTCGGTCGCGACGCTGCATTAGCTCCAGTGCGAGGAGTTTGGCATATGCCAAAGATCTGTTCCTGGGCAAAGTAAACAAGGTAATGCCAACAAACTTTATTTTATGTACATAACTATCACACCTACACTACTTGAGCAAGGTCAAGGAGTCCTGTAACGTAATCAGTAATCGCGACAATAACATTTATAATATTTAAAGCGTTAGTTATTGCAGTGGATGGTTTGGTTAAGACTGCATTGTTACAGTACATAAAAATGATAAATATATTTACATCTTTTAGGCTGAAGTCTTTCCCTACCCAGAAATCAGTAATGAAGAATTAGAGGAAATAAACCAACTTGTTCAGCCTGTGGAAAGGTTTTTCACTGAAGATGGTGGGTACAAAACAAGCATGTATTCATGAGTTTTTGTTTAATTATTGTGAAGGCTCTCTTTATATATATTATGTCACGTATATGCATATTATACTGGCTTGTGTTTATCTTAAAAATGTTGTCATCATGCAAAAAATGTCAACTATGTCTTATGGTTAATAACTGATCTGTGCTTTTGGCTAAGAAATGTCTTTTTCTGTACTTGTGCAAATATTACCACAGTTGATTCCACGAAGATTGACCGCGAGGCTGTAATTCCTCCTGAGACTTTAAATGGGCTGAAGGAACTAGGGCTGTTTGGGATCCAGATACCTGAAGAATACGGTGAGACTGACCTCTGACTTCATACACTTCATACCATTTCTAGTATACCATCCGAGAATTTAATTGTTTTTGTTTGCCTGTTTCTCCCAGGCGGTCTGGGCCTTTCAAACACCATGTACGCCAGGTTAGGAGAGATCACATCTTTAGATGGGTCTATTGCAGTCACACTGGCAGCACATCAAGCCATTGGTCTAAAGGTGAGCAAATGACATTCTGTGTCACTCTTCAATTAAAGCAGTACCTCACTCAAACATTTACTGTAAATGTGCACACCATCACGCCATCAAACATTTAGATGAGTTTGTTTCTTCAGATTTGGAGAAATGTAGCATTACGCCACTTACTCAATAGTGGATCCTCTACAGTGAATGGGTGCCGTCAGAATGAGAATCCAAACGACTAATAAAACCACACAATAATCCAGTAATCAACATTATATGTTTTGCTTGTAAAAAATGCCTGATCAGTGTAGATTTGTCTACTGATTCAGAGGAGACTTGCAACTTTTACTTGTTGCCCAAAAAAAAAGATAAAGATCTTTAATGAAGAATTTTTCCAAGCATGCAGATTTTCATTTCACAAGACAATTTAGAATACCTCGTGGATTATTTTCATGTCTTTAGCTGTTTGAACTCATTCATTGATTCATTCAAGTGATGTTATGATAAAGAATCTTGTATAGACTTAAGCTGAGTACATATTGAGCTAATTTTAATTTGTTAGTCCTTTAAGGTCAGTTGACAATTTCCATAACAATCTGCATTTCAGGGTATACTGATAGCTGGAAATGATGCCCAAAAAGCAAAATACCTCCCCAAACTAGCTACAGGAGAGCATATTGCAGCTTTCTGCCTTACTGAACCTGGAAGGTACACTATATAACCCAAGATTTAAAAGCATTCCATCATTGAAATCTGCTTTGGTTATTGTTTTTTAAATGACATGTCATTTCACGTGTTAGTGGAAGTGATGCGGCGTCTATACAGACACGCGCCACGCTGACAGAAGATGGCAAGCACTTCTTGCTCAATGGCACAAAGGTGATCACCTCAATCTGGTCATTATGTTTGGCATAGTGAAGTCTTTTTATTGCATGATTTTGTTTAAATGTTCGTGTTTGTTCTCAAGTTTTGGATTTCCAATGGTGGCTGGGCAGACATCATGACTGTGTTTGCCAGAACTGAAGTTGTTGACAAAGACGGTCAGAAGAAAGATAAGATCACAGCTTTCATTGTAGAGAGGGCGTTCGGGGGGGTCACCAGTGGCAAGCCTGAAGACAAACTGGGCATCAGAGGCTCAAACAGTACGTTTAAACATCATCTAACTTTGTGCTTGAAGTTAATGTTGAAATGTTACTTGTAAATTAATTTCAGTTAAAACATGGAAAAGGAAAACATGGACATCTAAGCCAAAGTTAAAATAAGTTTTTTATTAGACTTTCATAATGTTCCAAAGATTTCTGTTTTAAGTAAATGCTGTTCCTTTTGAACTTTTTGTTCATCAAAGTATTCTGGAATCAAGTTTTTCACAAAAAATCCTTAAATGAAATCCTTTCAACGTTTTTAATGAAAAAGGAATGTTTCTTGAGCACCAAATCTACATATTAGAATTATTTCTGAAAGATCAAATGACATCAACATGACAGGAATAATAAATTACGTTTTTAAATATATTACAATGCTTTTAAATTGTAAAAAACACACAAAATCTTACTTATCCCAAACGTTTCAATTCTAGTATATCCTGTATAAATAACCAATTAGTGTTTATTTTAAATATGTCACAAACAGGCTTTCCTTCTTAAGTAAAAGATAATAAAGAATGTTAGGTTATATATATAAAAAAAAAACTGAATTTATTGTTGAATTGTGTACACTGTACACGTCCTCATTTGTAAGTAAAATATATCCATATATCAATTTAAAAACAATATATATATTGTTTAAATGTATGTTTTGTTTTTTGTATTTGCACTTTTTCAATAGCCTGTGAGATCAGCTTTGAAGACACCAAGGTACCAGTTGAGAACGTCATTGGTGAAGTTGGTGGTGGTTTTAAGGTATTACAAACTCCCTTCGCTGCACATTTGTAAAACTATGATGACATGACTTTGCATTGATAAATGACATGTAGGCATCATCTTTAGGTCGCCATGAACATTCTGAATAATGGACGCTTCAGCATGGGCAGTGCAGGTGCGGGGGTGATCAAGAGGCTGATCGGTGAGAACACCATTCATCATTCATCATTCAAGCCGGGGGAAAAAAAGAGAACACCATTCATTACAAAATTCACCATTATTACTCACCTCCTTGTAAAGGTAATCTACACATCTCTTCAATTTAAATGAATTCATGTGCCACATCATTTCAGAGCTGACTTCAGAATATGCGTGCACAAGAAAACAATTCAGTAGGAGCCTTTCTGAGTTCGGAATGATTCAGGTACGTTACATGTTACATGATTAGTCATATTGAATAATTCTGTGATTATTCGCTTACTCAGCATATGGTTTTATTTTTCTTTGTCACAGGATAAGTTTGCTACCATGACCCTGAATGCGTTTGTGATGGAGAGCATGGCTTATCTCACCTCTGGGATGATGGACCGACCTGGAGAGCCAGACTGTTCTCTGGAGGCTGCTATGGTCAAGGTAAAGTAACCGGAAATCATCGTGACCTGAACTTATTATGAATGACAAACCAGATGTTGGAGAATTGACCTTCGGTTGTGGTTATACAGGTCTTCAGCTCTGAGGGCAGCTGGATCTGTGTGAGTGAAGCCCTGCAGGTTTTAGGAGGGCTTGGCTTCACCAAGAACTACCCCTACGAGCGCTACCTCAGGGACTGCCGCATCCTCCAGATATTTGAGGTACAGAGGAACATGATTACATTTGTTAGTCAAAGACTAATAAAATAAAACAATATTTAACATTTTTTAAAAAGTTACATTTAAAGGGGTCATACGGTGGTGCAGACACTCTTTCGGTCCAAACATCTTGAAAAAGTGCATGTATTTTATCTTTGAGAAATTTTAAAGCAATCTATATTACAAACTTTCCATTAAGAATCATATTAGCTTGTGGAAAATTGCTCTTGTATGACCCCTTTAAATTTCAGTGTCACATGATCCTTTAGAATATTTTCTGATATGATTCGCTGCTCAACATTTTTCAAGTTGAAAACAGCTGTGTATCTTAATATTTTTGTGGAAAGTCAATCTTTTTTTAGGATTCTTTGAATAGGAAACTATTTTTCAACTATAAAAGAAATATTTTTCAACACTAAACATTTGAACAATAATGTTCATTTCATTTGTGTATAGTTAAAACTATATGTGTTTGTGTATGTGCATGCATTTCTTTTACCAGTTTTTTACCAGTAGAGGGCGTGTTGTCACAATTGTAAGGCTCCATGAACATGCGCTTTTTTTCTTTCCTCTGCTTTTAGGGCACTAATGAGATTTTGAGGATGTACATCGCACTTACAGGAATGCAGTATGCCGGCAAAATTCTAACAGGAAAGATAAAGTATGTGTAAAACATAAAAACGTGTCATTAATATTTAGTTTATTTTTAAAAGTAACATAGCTGCACGCTTTGACATATGACTCTGTCTTCTCACAGGGAGATGAAGAAGGGAAATCTGAAGGGGTTGTTTGAGATTATGGGGAAGATATTGAAGAACTCAGTGGTGAAGACGGTGGATTTCGGACTGACCGGCAAAGATGGCGTTGTGCACCGCAGTCTGACGGTACAGAATCAGTGCTGCTTGTGCTCTATATAGAATCAGATCGAGCTTTATTACCAGGTATGTTTACACATGCAAGGAATTTGTTTTGGCGACAGAGCTCTACAGTGCAGTGACAAGACACAAATAATAAGCAGAATAATATACAAAATAGGTATGAAGAGATGTAAGAACAGGTATGAAGTGTAAATGTGCAAATATGAAGTGTAAATAAGTGTGTTAAATAATTAATGTATAATAATGTTGTGTGTACCACTTTTATTGTTAATGTTTATGACATTGTTAAGTGTTCATGACATGGACTGCCTGGGGACCGCAGTTTAGATGTACCAGATGTAATCTGTCATATTATGGAGTAAAATGACACCAGCGGTCAGAAACTGAATGTACGTCATGGTAATAACTGCAGCTAAGGGATGTCCAGTAAAAGCCCTGTCACCCTCACATCTGATCTCACCTAGTTCTCCTGCCAGTCACATTTCATCAGACAGAATCCTTCCTTCTGATCTCTCCTTTAAACTCGTGTGGTCGGGTAATTGAGCCCAGCTCGTTTTCAGAGGAGTGATGATGTCATCTTTCTCCCACAGGAAAGCGCCAAAATGTTTGAGCAGAATGCTGCACACTTCGGCTCCACTGTGGAAATCTTACTGTACCGATACGGAAAGGTAAAACGGTTTGATTTATTTTATTATAAACAAATAATATTTAGATTTTTTTTTTTCTTTTTACCAAAGCAAAACTCTTTTCTTACACATAAAAACAACCTCATATTCACGATTCCCATCAATCTAATTTTACTCGGCATCAGTTTTTAATCCGGGTTTGTGCACATTCCTCAGATGCTGCCAGAAAATGAAAAATTACCATTGGTTTAACATACAGACGTATTTTGTTTTTTTCTTGTAACGCACAAGGTGATTAGTGTGGGCTTTTAGCACTGCTGGGACCTAATCTCTAGTCCCTTCTTTCCTGTTGGATTGAGGTAATGTTCATGTGTGACACAGCTGGCCTCAGTCTGTTCTGAACACATCTGTATGTATGGCTGTGCTATTGTAATCAGACTGCAGTCACAAGAGAGCAGCCTGGAAGTGCTTCAGATGAGAATGCAACAGGAAAAACAGTGTGTGGATATCTGTAGGAAACGTTTAAAGGAGTAGATCTCCCTGCTGCAGTGTTTTTGCCTACATGCTGTGTTCAATGCAAACTGTAGAGATGTGTTTATCTCTTTATGAGTATTACTGTTAGAACTGCCTTGATCTGTCCTACTTTGAGTGACCTAGATCAACTGAAACATCTTGAAATATAATATAGAGACAGCCTGTTTAATTCTGGATACAGACAAAACTGTGCTCACATGATTATTTTTTTAAATGGTTTCATAATCAAAATGATAAAATAACGCAAATGAATTACTATGTGACCAAATCATTTTAAACAAATTTAAACTTGAATTGACATGGAAATAAATATACAATTGATCAAAAGGGATAGTTAAGGCATTTATAATGTCACAAAAAATATATGCATTTAAAAAAAATGCTGTTCTTTTTTTATTCATCAAAGATTCCTGAAAAAACGTACAACACAATTTCCACACAAATGTCAAGCAGTTTTCAACATCGTTAATAAAAAATCTTTCTTGAGCACTAAATAAGCATATTAGAAGGAATCCTGTAAGATTACTTTAGACTAAGACTGGAGTAATGATGCTGAAAATTCAAACTTTTGAACTTTGTCTGTTTTAGACAATCGTCGAGGAACAGCTTGTGCTGAAGAAAGTTGCAGATGTATTAATTAACCTCTACGCCATGACAGCTGTCCTGTCCCGCACCAGTCGCTCCATCAGCATCGGCCTGCACAACCATGACTATGAGGTAACCTTCCACCCTGAGGTCACATGATCAGTTTCACCCCAAACCCACCCCACCCCAGCCCAGAATAAAAACTCATTCTGTCATTAATTAGTCATTAATCACTTACCCCCATGTTGTTCCAAACACGTATAAGCTTAATTCGTCTTCGGAACACAATTTAAGATATTTTGAATGAAAACCACCAGGCTTGTGACCGTCCCATTGACTGCCAAGTAAACAACAACGTCAACGTCCGGAAAAGTCTAAAATACGTCGTTAAAGTACTCCACCTGACTTCAGTTGTTCAACTGTAACATTATGAAGTGACGAGAATAACAATTTTATTCAATATTTTGTCTCTCCGTTGTCATTGTAGTGCCATTTTGCACAGGATTCGAACTACGTACGCTCTTCTGTCAGCCGCAATACATTTTCTATGTGTATTTATGCTTTGATTTAAACAAAAACAGTGCATACCTGTGGCACGGCTGACACAGAACAGCATACGTAACGTGTTCAGTGGATATTCTCCAAAATAGCAGAGGAGACAAACTATTAAATATAGTCTTTATTTGTATTTTATTTTCATCCAAAATATCTTTAATTGTGTCCTGAAGATAAACAAAGCTTTTCAGTGTTTGGAACGACATGGGGGTAAGTGATTAATGACAAAATGTGCATTTTGTAGTGGACTATGCCTTTAAAGGAGCACAGATTTCAGTTATGAGATGTGCCTCAAGCCTTTGTTCAGTGTTCAGTCAAAGCATTTTAATGAAGCATGCAGTGGATGAACAAGTACAGATTGTTCAAAAAAGAAACGGCTCATTAACTTGACCTGTTTAGAAAACCAAACTTCAAAGCATTGTGGATGTTGTAGTGTGACAAATAATGCATTTCTTCGCACAAGTGGATTGGTCCCGGGAGGCATTTCAATAAGCTGGATTTTAATTCATAGCAGTGAGCTGTTTTGATTTTGCATGAGAGTAACAATTGACGGAAACAGTTTAATGACTTGTCATGCTGTGGCGGCGCTGAATGCTTGCATATTGGCTTAATCTGACAAAGTTATAGAAGGTTTCGCATGAATTTAAACATAAATGTCATGCTTCCATGTCATTTTTTTTTCTGTCTGTTCTACTTTAGTTGAACTGCTCTTAGGTCAAAGAGTGTAAAATAATTTGACCAACAAAAACCTCATAATCAAGGAAATTCGCTTGCTCGTTAATTTTAAAATCGTTAATGTAAACAGTCTTGTTAAATTTCCACTGGGTTTCAGGTGCTGCTCACCAACACTTTCTGCAAGGATGCTCATTTCAAGAACAAGTTCTTGTTGACTCAGCTTCAAAAAAGTGAGTAAAATGCACAGCTATAATTAAAACCAGCCCTTCTCGTTTTATTGCATAGCAAGACAAAGCACTTGCACATGTTGTAGAGTTTCCTCCACAACCTTACAAACCATAAGTCAGTCGCTAACACTTGTATGCGCTCTTCATACTGTTCCAATTACCGTTCGCCTAATAACTCCCGTTAATGCAATGCATTAGATCAGAGTGTTCACTGAATGGATCGTGGATTTGTGTTCTCTCCAGATTCCCCAGAGAACAACGATGCCAACATAAAGAAGATCGCCCAGGAGGTCTTAGCTAAGAGGGCGTACATCTGCTCACATCCTCTGGACAGAACCTTCTGAGATGGCTGTCATTGTCTGAAAGGTTTCCCACAACCTTGTGTTTTAGTTTACCCTAAGCAAAAGTGAGAGGATCTGATAAGATTATTCAATTAAATATACTTCTGTTTCTCACAATGTGCAGTATCGGTTGAGCCTCATTCTCTAATGTTTTAGTTCTTTTTATATCAGTTTTCTAGTGCCACCTAAGTGCTTACTAAAATTGGTTGAATGACATACAATCATAAAGTGATTATGAAGCAATACCTTTAATGCACATGTAAGGTGATGTCTTTGTTGGTTCTCATCTCTGTAATGTGTTTGAAGTGGGCCGTTATCATAGGTCTCTTTGGGGCTTCATCAAGTTTCTGAGGGTGTATGCTTTTCTCTTCATCTGTGAGCGGTAAAACACTACGCTTGTGCAGAAAAGAATGTGGCCTCCAGTAATCTCTGTTAAAAAATGTGAATGTTACTGACATAGAAGTTTAAAATTAACACTTTTAATGATTTTTTTTGTCATTTCTGCACCCCATATGCTCTTCTAGGGCGTTCTTATATAATTAATGTGAATGGTTCAACTGTACTCCCAAGTTGTGGTGCAGTAACTTAGCCTGTTATTAATTAATAAAACAGTACAAACTGAAGAACAAGGATTATGTCTAACCTGAAGTGGAATTTGCTGTACTGGGACGAGTATCTTGGAATCGTGTTTTTGTCCCAGCTCAGGCTGTGGTTCTGAAAGGGTCCAGGAGCAAATGGAATATTGGCCTCTTTCTCTGCTGAGACGGTCTTTTCAGAAAGCTGAACCACAGAAATAACGGGATTGGGCTGAGCGGGTAAGGGAAAAAGGGATTAGATATAAACTAGCAGGCCTTTTAAACAAAAGTATGTTCTGGAATCTGTCTTTTAGGAGACATAATGGTCTGTCCTTGTGATTTCTAAAACTGTTAATCTAACAATAAAAAGTTTCAAAATAATGTAATGCTTATTTTAATGTTTTGCAGGAATGTTTTAATGTCTTTTTTACTTTTAAAGCCATTCCTGGCCTCTTCAGAGAATATTTCATGGGCCTGTCTTTCAGTATGTCTTGTAGTTTATCCAGACCAGCTCTTCTCATGTGACATTTGAACTCAGGAACTCTTCCACTTCCTGTGGAGGTCTCATCGAGCAACATCTTCCTCTGCCACCTGTCGTACTGAGCATGTGCAACCTGAAGCTGCTCCTTATGGACAGCCTCTCCTAAATAAAATACAAGGTTAAATGAGTCCAGTTCAGTCTCGTTTCATATAAACAAATCTGGCACCATCTTTCTTAGTTATCGATTATACTGATGATGGCTTAAGAGTACTTCAGAATTTACATTATAAAATGTGTATATGTGTAGCTATACTATATTATTATATATTATTATACTATACTATATTATTATAGCTATATTATTTGTTCATCTTAAAGTGGTCATGAACTGAGAAATCAATTTTTTTTAATATATAAAAGGTTGTGCAGCAAAAACATTTTAAGAAATCAAAACTTTCTCAATAGTCTAAAAACTAGAAAGTTTGTATTGAAGGACAGGTTGTGGAGTGTGCCACTTTATTTTAAAATAATGTGGATAAACCCTGCCTTCACAGAAGATCAACACCTGCAAGAGCGGAAAAACACAGGTTTAAGTTTAATGAACTTCCATTATTAACTTAAATTTTGTCAATCAAAACGGTGGGCATCTACTTTTACAATCTGCCATGCTGAGGGGGTTAAAACAGGACACAAAATAGCCTAATATTTCAAAATTATGTTTTTTGAAGTAAAAATCATCAGAGAACAGTACAAAATAAAAAAAACAAAGGCAGTTCATGACCCTTTTTAAGAAAATGTTACCAGCCAAATAGATGTTTAGAAGGAGTCCTGGTCCAGACTCTACTGGGGGCTTGGAGTAAAGCTCAAAATCCTGATGTCTGTGGATCCATGGCAGCCTGAATCTGGAAAGCGTTGGCTTCAATTTGTTCATATGTAGAATGTTTTCTCTCCAAGGCTGTGGGGGGGGAAAAAATCATTAAACCCATGCTTAAAAGAGCTGTTTACAATAAATTAATACTTTTGGGAAAACATAAATATACATGTTCAGTTGCTCAAATATGACAAACTGCTAATTATAACATCAATCTGTCATCTGTAAGGTTCACATTTTTGGGTGCTATGCTCATGTTCAGCAGGGAACAATAAGTTACAAAGTCTGAAAGGCTGATAAATCAATTTTAGGCAAGCACATGCTTCTAGATAACGCAGTGTGTCCCATGAGTCAATCAGCATTAGCCCTGTTACTGCATTTGCAACTAAATACTGTCTTAAGCTCTGGGGATCTGTAAAGAAGTGGGCAAGGTAGGTAAACATCGGTAAAACTCTATCTTCTTGCTTAAGCTCTTAGGAATGTCAATAAAGTTGACATTGCAGTGAGAGAGAAACATGACACAGATGGGGGTAACAGTGGTATGGCGTGACCTCAACAGCACCTTTCTCAGCTCCTCTATACGAGCATCGTCTGGCCGCTTCGGGTGCTGGTTAGAGTCAATACTGCTCTTAAAACCAGGGTAAGAGAAGCGAAAGCAAGCGGAGTCCTAGAAAGACATTAAATAGTTGCATTTTCAAGTGTGACGTGATAATATCATTTTAAAATGACCCAAGAGCCTGCCTAAACACATCACAGTCATCTTCTTTCATAGTTTTTATGCTTAGAGGGTGAATAAAATTAGGCCAACCTTCAAAAATTCTCTGTAAAGTAGAGTTGGGGAATTTGTTGTTTGAACATTGTGGTAACTGATGGTCGGATGATCAGTATTATCCAAAAACCCATTAGGCTTTGATTTTTGTAAATCGCTACTTGCCCTGTGGATGTCTTCAATGTTTGACTGAAATAAAAAAAAAATGCATTCAATCAATTGTGAACTCAATTTCCCCACTTTGTTAAACATATAAGTAATTTGTTACCTGGATAAAGTCCTTCACATGATTACCCCCATCTCGTTTCCATTGGAAGTATTCTCTGTTGAAGTTGTCTAGAGGTGTGCGAGTTCTCTTTCTCATGTTATGATGATCAGTTATGTCCTCCTGAGATTGCTGGGTCTCTGTTTCCAACCATAGCTCTCCTCTCCCGATATCTGATCCAAACTTCTTGCTTAAGCTAAAAATCATGCCAGCTGATGGGAACAAGTCGTGGTGCACTACTTCTTGTAGCTTCTTGGCTTTGCAGATGTGGCTTATACTAAAAAGTTCATAGGAAACATTTCAACTTTCTTGAACAATATCTTAGTATTTCACATTAACTCCTCTAGGTTTAGCAAGTACCGCATACAATAGGTTTTTGTGAAGTATAATCCATTCAGTTACATGGTACTTGTTACCATTTTGAAATTGTAGCAAAACATTAATACTATCCTATACCAATCCTAAAAAGCTAAAAAGGTAATAAGGAGCTGCTCTTTGAGTGTAATTGCAATTTTACCGTTTCAAGGCTTCAAGACAGGCATGAGGAACTGTATTTCTGATAAACACCAGAGGCTCCATCAAAATGGTCTCAAGTGGTTTTACAAGGCGAACGGGACTCAGACCCACGTCAAGCATGTCATACAGTCGCTCTGAGAAACTCAAGTCTGAGTTATACAGCGCAGTCACCTGTTCCTCCTCATCACCATCCAACCTGGAACGGATCAGATCACAATGTATGATCTTCAAGAATTTCTGCTTTGCTGCCTATTGGTAAATGTTGTGCACATGTGGGAGCTTTTTAAATGATGACTTTCTTACTGTATAGGCACTGTAGTCCACAGCCTTTTGACTGCTTGATCCTTCAATCCTTCCAGAACAAAAAGGTGTAGAGCCTTATCCGTCAAATGAAATCCAGTGAGAACATTAAACCTTTTGTTCTCTCTGTCTTTGGTGCTTATTTTATGACCGGACAGGAGCCTTTGAATTGTTTCCTGTGGATAATGCTTTAGTTGAAAGGCTTCTGCATTGATCTGTAGGACTTCTGATGTCAGTTTGGCTAAGACAGGTGTATTGTTATATTTGAAGACATAAATGACGCGACCAAAAGGACACTCTCTATCACTGTTGCCATTTTCACGATTAAGGGTATGTGCTATCTCCACCTGGATTTTCAGTTGGGTGTCAGCTTCAAGATAGTGACCCATTGGCATTGCAATATCTGAAGCAACCTCAGATGAGCTACTTATGGGCAATTTCATCTTCAAATATCTGCATCCTCGAAGAAGATCTGAGAGATCTAGTTTTGCTATGCCATAAGAATCATGAAGTTCAGTATCTGCTTTTAATGCATTACGCGTGACCCACAAATATTCTTTCGCATCACTGGGGTCAGTCCCAAATATAGCTGGTGTACTGGAGGGTTTTTCCTTTTTTCTGTCCCGATCATGCACTTCGATCTTCATAGGTGGACCATTAAGGAACTCAAACAGCTTTCCAGGGCTCAGCAGACCAGTAAAAATCACATTCACATCCATGAAGTAGATATTGGAGTTGTGATCGTGGCCTTTGCTTCTGTAAACAGGCATGTTGCAGAAGTTGTACTGACAGTAGACAGGATGACATTTTGCCTATTGAAAGATGAGTGTGATAATGTGTTTAATGTGTTCTTGTTAAATAATCAAATAAATCATTTTGTCGAACAGCATACCTTAAGTACTTGAAAAGGAACGGGAGATGATGGCAGAGAGGAAGCTGATAAAACTGTGATGACTAGTGGATTGAGTTCAGCTATTATCTGTTCAGATAGAAGTGGCTGATCAAGAGTGATACTCCAGAATCCCTCTTTTACTCTCCCAGAACAGAATCCCAGACGGTCTGAGAGCACCATACTCCCTAATATAAAGACAGGTAGCTGATGTTGGAAAAACATATATCATTCACTTCCTTTCAAATGTTTGACACCAAGCAGGATAACGATAAAGATATAGCCAGGGGCATCGTAGATAGGTGAAAAGTGGGACTAAATTACCAGGGCCCCAAGTGTATCCCGCTTTTGAGAATTTAAAGTGGCAGACGTGTTTGCATTTATTATAAACAGACGATGTCGTTCGCTGGTGTGGACAGTTAGTTATCGGTATCGCTCTCTTATAGTTATCAGGCTCGTTGTGAAAGGGCCTAGATGTCTCATATGCTCACCAAGGCACTTGTTTATATTTGTACTAGCCCTCTCCAAACATGTAATATTTTGCACTGTTTACATTTGTAATCTGTACAATCTGTTTAAAATTTGAAATCAAATTTTTTATATATACAAACCGGATTCCAAAAAAGTTGGGACACTAAACAAATTGTGAATAAAAACTGAATGCAATGATGTGGA
>JAUYWG010000045.1:10968790-10991295 GCA_034779775.1 Enteromius afrohamiltoni
ACATATTTTTCCTTTAAAATGATAAATTTTCTCGGATTAAACTTTTGATCTGTCATCTATGTTCTATTACAAATAAAGTATTGACATTTGTCATCTCCACACCATTGCATTCAGTTTTTATTTACAATTTGTTTAGTGTCCCAACTTTTTTGGAATCCGGTTTGTAATAAAACTATGGAAGTGTCCTTCACATAGCCATCATAATAATAAAGAGCATAGGATATTTCTGTCCTTTATGGATAATAGTTTGGCAAAATAATAATAGGATAGTGTAATAGCTTCCATCCTCCATCCAACCCTGCAATAAAAGGAGCTACATGTGATTTGTCTGGCTCAGCTTTATGGGAATGCAGCTAAAATATTTCCCAAGCGAAGGCTTTCATCAGGAGCTCCTGCTGGAGGTCTGGATGAGACACATCAAAAGCTAAAGAAGCAGTCAGTCGGCTTTGGTTGGTGCCATTCCACAGCCAATTAGAAGCTAAGTAGCAGGGACCCTGCAGGGAAGCCCCTTACTCAAATCCTCCCCACAGAGCTCTGGAATAAGAGAAACAGCCCCTAAATGGCAAGCTGCCTCGCTCAAGTCATGTTCCTTATGTATTATATAAACACAACATTGAATTACAGGAAACCTGCGTATAAGAGCCATAAGAGTGAATGAATACAACAGCTGCCGGTTGCTAATAGGGGTTTTATGAGCATTAAATTCACCATAAGGTGGCTAGGAAGAAATTACCTGCAAGGAGAGGAGTGAAACTGAGTTCCAGTGAGGCTGCCTCCTTTTCCTGATTAACTTCCGCAGTATCCTGGATGGGTTTCTGGAACAGGGTCTTCTTAGTGACTGATGTTTGGCTCTTTTCTATTGTTCTATTGTACCGAAGCTCCAAGCGCTTCCTATAGTCAGATGATACTAGATCTTTGTGGTTTTTCATAGATGATCTTATTTTTATGTTCTCCTCCTCATAGACAGCTCTCATTTCACAAACCATCCTCCTGATGCCACCTTTAAAAACATTTAGTGAGAACTTTTACATTTTCAAATTCAAGAATGATGACTGGGAATGCTACATGTTTGCATTGTGCTAATATTATAGTAAAAGTTTTGCAAATAACTTTGTTTCAAGAGGATCACTGAACGAGTAATCACCCACAGCTGGCAGCCCGATTACCTAATCATCCCTTGTTTATTCACACCCAATCAAATCTTCTCCCCCCACTATAATTTCCCTGCATCTCGCTTTTCGTGCATCCCACCTCCTCCCCCGTTTCCATTTTAAATTCACGCCTTTCCAGGGGGGCAGACGGTGAACTCTCGCCCACGCTAGGGTCCTATCCATTAGGGTTCGGAGTTCGCCGTTCTTCCGGCTCTTTTCCCAGACAGCATGCCAAATTTGCTTTATTATTTATTACAAGGAAAGCGTGAACTCTTGAAATGCATTGTGTATAATTTTCTCATTTCTCACAGCACTGTAACAGAAGTGAGGATGTAATTGCCAGATCTCACCATCTTACCTGTCATCGTGAACTGAGAATCACACTAATTTTCCTGCCTACTAGGATATAAATTACTGTCTTTAAATCAGACACACTTAGTCCTCCACTTAAGTTAAGTTAAACATTCTTTCATTTTCATTTATCCTAGACACATTTCACTTTTTAGTCATTAAACTCTGAGATGTCTAACCTCTTGGTCTTTCTGTACGATACAAACAATCAATAAAACGGATAGATCATACCCATTTGTTCTGGATCCTCTCCAGTCCTCTCCTGTGGCAGTCGGAAGGTTTTGGGTCTGTCATTCCTGGCTTTGAAAGACACCTTGTCTTTGCTGTCCCATACTCTCACTGTGATCTTACGGGAGGCCAATTTAATCAGGAGCTCTTTGGTGACGTTGAATTTTAGAGTCTGAGACCAACTCACCCACAACTTGTTTCCTTCTCGCCAAGGCTTCAGCACCTTGTCAGAAAATACAGGACATGATTTTATTATTATATGTAGATTTATTCTGTTTCAAAAGACAATCAGATGACACTATTGTAAGGATGATTTTATTTTTATGAAAAAAATAATACTTTTATATAATATGAACACATTAAATTGACAGTGACACATAAAAGTGACAGTAAAGACATTTGTTTTGTTGCAAGCAAATCCTGGAGAAAAAAAAATGCACAAAAATATTGAGCAGTTTTCTATGCTGATGTTAATAAGAAATGTTTACCACACCAGCGTATTAAAATGATTTGTGAAGGGATGTAATGATGCAGAAAATATCACTGGAATAAAATAATTTAATGTATTTTAAACAGTAATAATAATGAATCATTTTTAGTCAAATATTTTTTGCAGCCTTGGTGAGCCTAGCATATATACAATTCATTTACAGTTCAAATACATGCAAGTGGTAGACAAAAGGTGTTCTCCCCAAACAGCAAGGTGCACAATAGAAGTCCAAAGAGGACATTAACTGAAACTCTAAACCAGCTTTCTTTGGGTCAGTGGAGCAAATCCTTGTGCATAATTTATGAACATATACTAACAACACCGAGAACTGTTTGTTGATCGGGTCAAAGTAGTAGTATTATTCTTCATATAAATAATTGATCATTTACATGCACTTTCTTAGAATTAACCCATAATTAATTGCAATAGTTTACCTTAGTCTCATTGGCCATGTAGAGTTTAGCTGCCAAGCCGAACATCACTAGATCTACTCTGGTTGGTTCAGGGTCATCAGGCAACACGTTGTACTCAATGCAATAATACCCCTCGGCTCTGGGGGCCTCCACTACCTCCCTGGATGCATCTTTCTTTGTCTCTTTTTTTCTTTTCTGAGAATGATGCTCCTCATGTTCCGCTTGGTTGAAGAAAAGAAAGAATAATAGTATTATTCATGCTGAAAATATGCATAAGACTGCCAAAACAACATATGTTCGTTTTACTAATATCAAGAAAAATATGTACATTTGCAATATCAAAATATATAAACAATAATTAAAAAATAAAACAATGCCATACCTTTCAAGATAGCTAATGCAATGCTGACTCTACAGGTGACAATGTAGCTGGAGTCTGTTGTAAATGTTGCTGTGGTTTGTTCTTCCTCAGGACCGGACTCTGGCATCTCCATATATGGATCTTTATTTTTGTACGCATCAGGTTCACAGTCTGTGAGCTGTGTAGAGTTTGAAGACAAATCTTTGAGAATCTTCTTGTCTTCATCACTTCTCTCCATGTCGGGTAATGCTAACTCAGTGCATTCCATAATGCTAGATAAGAGGATATAGGACAACCACAAAAAAAGTATGTGATGGTTTCAGATAGCACAATACAAAAAGAACAACATGCATATTATTTATAATTTAAACATTATGATGATAAAGCATTATTTTTTGGGAGTTCATCAGAAAACTTACCATAACTGAAAGCGGTTTTGCAGTTTTTCTCTTCAGCGCTACTTTTATGTTTTAATTGATCGCATGAGCATTGGATAACTTTGTAACATTGGCTTTTGTTATATGGAATGCTTTGCGTCGCCTTGACAACCAGAGTCGCGCGAACATAATGAAGCGCGCGAGCTGGTAAATCGGAAATGACAAACGGCACATGGAACTGTACCCGCAGTCACCAGCAGTTACACACTCCGCCTGCACTTCAAAGCGTTTACTTGCTACATGGTTGGAAGGAAAAGATCATTCCTGCAACGTATAAAATAATTTCCATGCTGACAAAAAAATAATAATATCTGTATACACTACAGTTCTACAATTTGGGGTCAGTGAGATATTTAATGGTTTGTAAAGTTGCTCATCAAGGCTGTATTTATTAGTTTAAAAATCCAGAAAATACTGTAATATTGTGAAATATTATTTCAATTTAAAGTAACTAAAATAACTGTTTTCTGTATTGATATATTTTAAAATATAATTTATTCCTGTGATACAAAGCATCATTATTCCAGTCTTCAGTGTCACTTTCAGACCTTTAGAAATCATTCTGTTATGCAGATGTTTTTTTTTTATTATCAGTGTTGGAAACAGTTGAGCTGCTTAATAGATTTATTTTATTCTTTCTTCTTTTAAAGAAATTAGTATTTTTATTGACCAAGGATCTATTAAATGAACAAAAGTCGTGCATATATTTACATTTTAGAAATGTTTTATATTATGAAAAAAAGAAAAGAAATCACAGGTTCCAAAAAATATATATTTGGCTGCACAACTGTTTCCAACATTGTTAGTTCTGGTAATAAATCAGCATATTAGAATGATTTCTGAAAGGATCATGAAGACTGGAGTAATGATGCTTTGTATCAAAGGAATACATTACATTTTATAAATATATTCACACAGAAAACAGTTATTTTCATTTGAAATAATATTTTACATTACTACAGTTTGTTTCTGGATTTTTAATCTAATAAATGCAGCTTTGATGAGCAACTTAAAAAAAAAAAAAAAAAAAAAACACATTAAATACAAAAAGTAAACAATGTTTTTATCTCAATGTAATGTTAAGTTTAATATTAAACTAGCATCCAGAGTCTTGTCTTGTCGCGCGTGTGAATCGTTCTGATGTTTATACTGCTATTTGTTTGCTTGTATTAAATTAATCCCTTTAAATCGAATTTAGCTTTTTATTTTATTTTTAATGGATCACAGCCACGTATCAATTCAAATTTAATTGTCATTTAACATAATCTTCTCGGTTAGTATAATGGCTTAACGACATTCGGTTGTTGCTTAAGAAAAATAAAATAACCGAAATTAAAACTCCTATTTCCAATGCAGTCTAACAAGTTTATCAGGGAAAAATAATAATTAATAATAAAAATAATAATAGCCTAATACAACTGCACCGGCTTATGAATAGCTTACACAGTGACTCAGTGTCCTGCTCGATCCTGCTCTGGTGACGTGAGGTTTGAAAATTAAGAGTTTGAACCACACGACCGGGATTTTTAAGTGACATGTCCATAATAAAAAAATTATAAAGGTGACTTAGAAAAAAACATTGCTGCTGTGCATCTAGAGATAAAAAAGGCACTGATGTATTAAGATCAGTCAGTGCAAGTTTCTTCTGCGAAAAGTGTGTTTGTACATTATATCAGTTAATGATCTGTATACTGTATGTGTGAAATCTCCTATATACCGCCACAGTGACTCGAACTGCTTCTTTTCAAAAGTTTTTTTCCCCCTCTGCAGCTCAGATTTTGTGGGCAGTCCTCCTCTCACAGCAACGCCCCCAAGCGTACAGCGCGAGAGTTTCTAAGAGTGGGGCGGTCTGGTGTTCAGATGACTTGAACTTGGTATGCTGTTTGTATGCGTAGAGGATCTGTTGAATCCATTAATCCATTTAGGCGCTATAAATGGAATTCTTGTGAGGGGGAAAAGCATGGAAAAGTCGGACGCATGCGATCCATACAGCCGACCAGCGCGCAGGACACAATGGATAGTGAGCACTCTGGCGTATCATTACGGACTAGACCGTGGAGTGGAAAATGAAATTATAGTCCTCGCCACCGGGCTGGATCAATACCTCCAAGAGATATTTCATCACTTAGACTGCCAGGGAGACGGAAAAATCCCAACCGAGGATTTTAACATTCTTTGCGAGATTTTAGGACTCGGTAAAGAGAGTGATCTGGAGGAGTGCGCGGGGATATTGGATAATCTACCCAAAGAGTTCAGCTTCAGGCAGTTTCACGCAAAGCTCTGCGGTTATTTCAGTACCAAAGCTGGATGCCTGTATGAGAATGGGAGGTTGTTGGTTGGCAAGGAGAGCGAGCATATAGAGACTCAGATCAGACTCAGGAGCCCCTTGAGACGGCGCAAGAAGCTGCTGTCTTTGGGTACCAGCGTGAAGCGAGAGAGAGGAGACCCTTCTTCTCCCACCGTGGACAGACACGCGTCAGGTTGTAGGCAGCTGGGCTCCTGCACCAGGGAATGCTACGAGGAAATTGTGGCCCTCGAGGAGGCTGAGGACAGGATAGCCAAACTTGAGGAGGAAAATGCGAGTCTCAGGGAGCTGGTGGAGGACATGCGTGCGGCTCTTCAAAGCAGTGATGCTCGCTCGCTGGCCTTACAGGTACTGGCGTTGTGATCCACTTTACACGAGGGATTTATTCTAATAACTTACAGACATCGAGCAACAATATTCTCTAACTGAAGTGTAATTCGAATTGTAGTTTTATAGCAGAACTGATTAGTAACTAAACACATTCAATCTGGATTCAGTAATCAGATCCCAAAATAGTACTTCTAATAAATTTAATTACATTTTACAATACTTATAATAGACTACAGCTACTTTTTATGTATTACATGATCACGTATTATTTACACAATAGCAATACGTTTTAAATTCATCTTTTCATTTTCCTTTCTAAAATAGCCTACTGCTTATATAAACTCTGAAGTCTTCCAGTTTTGTTCCAATCATTAGTTAGATTGCAACACATTAAAATGCCCATATTCACACACTTCTTTTGTAATCTGATCCTATTTCAACTAATATATAATATATAAGATTTTAAAATAAATATTTTAATAATTAAATATCAGATTTGCTTGTTCATTTGTTCTCTGGTGTTGTTCTCTTATGTTTATAGTCACATGACATGCAGGTAAACAAATATAACACTTTTCTTTAATTTTATATTGATTTATTTATTTAAATAAATTCTTATTTACATCAATGTGTGGAATGAGTTAGGTCAAAAGTAATCTAAAAGTAGTCTGATTATATTACCTAAAATGTGTAATGTAATGGATTACATTACTAGCTATAATATTTGCCATGTAATTTGGATTCAGTAACAGACTGCAATTTGCAAATAATTCACCCAGCTCTCGTTTTGTCACCCACATCTTAAATACTGCACTTTGACCAAAAACATTCTACTGACATGTTTCTGTGTATCATAGGTGGGCCTGTGGAAAAGCCACTCGAAACATAAACCAGAGGGTGGCTGTTTCATCGCCCATCAAAGGCGAGCAGCTCAGAAACCCAACATTTCTGGAAACCTGAAGGACATCCAGAGTTTCCTGAGAGAAGTGGAGTACATCCGGAGTTCCCGGGACGGGCAGATTGAGGAGGCCATGCTCTTCAACCAGAAGCTGGAGCAGGAGCTGCTGGTATCACGTGAGACCATGCTGTTGCTGGAGGAATGTAACAGGACTCTAAAGAAGGAGCAGGTTGAGATGAGAAAAAAAGTGGAGGAAGCCAGACAAGCTGTGCTCAGTGGCCTCAAGAAAGTGAAGGAGCTAGAAACCAAAGCCAGTCATGTGCCGGTTCTGCAGAGGCACATTGAGCAGCTAGAGATGGAGCTCTTGTTCTACAGGTTAGTATAACACTTACATAAAGTGCCAAAAGCAACAAAATGAAATGTGTAACACATTATTTACTGAACTGCTGCTTAATGCAGTTTTGACAGCTCTCATTCAGAAGGCCTAACTAGGGATCATGTATTCCCACAGATGTTTGTCATGGTGAGGTAATATGTTTTTACATTGGGGTAGCTTACTTCAGCAATCATGAAACATAAAGAAGAAATTATCCTCACTTACCACAGTTTGGCATCTGTTTCGGGGGATTTCAGTGATGTCACTGTAAAAGACACTGTCAAAACATGACAATTTGGCAACCGTCCTAACAAGTGAGGATGTTTATAAGGTATCACGGAAATGGCAAAGCTAATCTTAGATTAATTAAATAGTACTCTCTCTGTTTTATCATTCTGAGTGTAAAAAAAAAAGAAAAATAACAATTTGATTATTATTGGGTTATTGTCATCTAACCCAGACTGACTGCAGTAAACAGTCTCATGACATAATGTGGCTTCACAGTGAACTGAGATTTCTTTGGGTAAAAAATGACCCCCGCCAGATCTTGCTGGCCCTGATTGTGCAAAAGTGTGCCAACATACATGCTATTTAAGTTGGCTTGATGTGGTTCTTCTCCTTGAGTGCAGACCTTGTTATGTTTGGGTTTGTTTAGTTGTCAACGTGTGTGGCAAATGGGCTCCCATTTTGGTTAGCTAAAAATTAAGCACAGCTACTGCTGGAAGCCACTTATTCGCAGTTTGGGTTTTATACTTGGGCTGTCATTGAACTTTCCTAGTGCGCAACCATTTAATTTACGTTTAGCAGGAGGTAGACTTAACGTCATCAATGTTTACATATTTCTTGAATGCAAATTTTGGGACAGCATTCCTTGCAAGTGGATTGACTGCAAGTCTGGAGTTAAAAAAGTGTTTTCTCATTTACAGGGATATATTTAGTTTCTTATTGAGAGACATTATTGCACTCGGACTGCAGTATCCTTCTTCTTCTGATTTAAATAAAAATTCTGGATTTAGTAAGACATATTAATAAATGTTGAGGTGGTCCTTCCCTCTGTTCAGTAGTAAGATGCAGGTCTTACTGACAGAGACAAGCTGGCATTTTTTAATGAACCTTCACTTTTATACCTCCACGCTGCACTAATCTATGTAAAGTCTGTGGTGAACTTTACCAGAAAGCCTTTCTATGGCCCCTCCATTGATGCTCTTAAGCCAAATAATTCATTCCAGATCACAATGGAGCTGACACATTTGGAGAGAGTTCCATTCAGCCCAGCAAGGCCTGACCTAAACAGATTGAAAGTTCCCATCTATCTTCAAACAGTT
Organism: Enteromius afrohamiltoni; assembly: GCA_034779775.1. NCBI lineage: Eukaryota > Metazoa > Chordata > Actinopteri > Cypriniformes > Cyprinidae > Enteromius > Enteromius afrohamiltoni. Next base: position 10,977,456 of record JAUYWG010000045.1, read on the forward strand.
TCCCCGCTCTAGAGTATAATGGATGAACACTCCCTGTCTATAGCCTAGCAACAACTTCTACCACCCTCAAAAAGTTTAGAGATCTCAGCATGCTGCTTAAGAATGTTTAAAAGCAAGTTCCTGTTTGTTGTTACATTAAACTACTATACCAATTATTTGTGATGCTGACAAAGAGTATGTTATTCAGAAGCAGTGCGTCCTTTGTAGACTTAATTAGTGTGGGTTTAAATAATTCCTTGGGCTGTGCCGCTGTTTTAATTTTCAACCATAACCAGTAACAGACCTCTCATCTCTATGCCATATTTAGTCTTCACACTTGAAAAGAATATAGTAGAAAATTGCATGCAGTTATTGACCTATTTTTTTGCAAGATATAACATCTTTTGTTAAACTTCAGCGTGTCTAGATGACATTTAAAGCTAAATCAGGGGTAATAGGATTTTGTTTTACCCTCTAGTTTCGTTGATTTTTCAGATACACATATTAAATATCGATGAACAGTATGTATGTATGTATATACATATATAGCTTTATATTCAAAAAATTATTTTGAAAAATGTATCACATTTCCATAAAAATACGTGTTATTTTGATACTTTTTTAACTTAAACGTCAACTAATTAGCATATTAGAATAATCTCTGAATGATCATCACAGTAATAACTTATATTTTAAATATTGGTATTCATTCTTTTTCTTTACTCTGTTTTATCTGGATTTTTAAACTCCAGTCACTGCATCTTTTCTCCTGGTAAAGTTCCCAAAATCTAGCAATAACTGCAATAAACTGCTGAAAATGAAAGTAATTGTAGCAGTCAGGAGGCTTGTGTTTCAACTGCTCTTTTTTTTGGGAGGGAAATGTAAACGTCCTTTGTGCCTTAGCCACGTGCAGAGCTCTCTGGCTGGTATGTGGTAGATCAGAGCAGGGTTTTTCTTTGAGGCCCGAACACCCCATGGGCCAGTGCTGAAAAGTCCCTAGAGTGCATCCAATGGGCACACAGCTCTCTGAAAACAAAAACGGTGGAGGATAGCTTTTGATGCAGCTGCCAGTGGGCGAAGAGGATACCGGTCATGCTCCGTAGGTCATGGACTGACTCATTCACACTGAGAGCATTGCTTTTTATCTGGAGAGAGGTGTGTCCGCTGGCTATTTTTATGTCCTTTTTGTTCAGACCTAAATGCAGTTTTTGTAATAATCACACATTTTAATAGCTTACTTCAGTTCCCCCACCTGCCACTTTAACCTCCCCATCTGCCATGACATTAATCAACCATATTTGACTCCTTTTCCACACAAAAGGGATGTCTATTAAACTAATGATCTCTTTTTTTCAGAGGAGTCATATCATATAGAAATGTTGTATTTTCAGGGACACCATTTTAATGTTTAATTTCTTCAAAATGTGTTATAACACAAACCCGGACCTGATCAAAACTTCAAAGGTACAACTTTCTCCAGATTCTGCTGGTACATCAATATTATGTGATAATCATCATTATCATCATATTGTCATGTCTTATTATTTTCTTGAAAACAGTTGGGCTGCCTAATATTTTTTTAGATAAGTCCTTAAGAAAGTATCTCGATCAAAATCGGCAGTAAGGTATTTTAAAAGCTTTCTATTCAAAATAGATGCTATTCTTTTTATGCTCTATTATTTTTCCAAAAACCATTATATCTTTTTTCGGGATTCTTTCACAACTATAATGCTTTAAACAATTAATCAATTGGAAAGAAAAATGCATCATTATTATTATTAAAATAAAAAAAAATCTGACTGACCTCAACACTTTGAATGGATAATTATTATATGGAGAAACATGCTTTTTTTAAAAATGAGCCATTTTCAGTCATTCAGAATGAGAGAAAGTCCAAGTGTAGATATTGTGTAAGGTTTCCAGAAGCCCTCTTGGCCCTAATAAGAAAGAGGAAGAGGTTTAGATGAAGGCCAGGTCTCGTGGGGGAAGTGGTGGGAACAGGCCTGATCTGTTCAGTTCATTTCCATGAAAAACACACCATCCGTGTGTGTCCTGCCTGGAGGCGTTTTTCTCTCCCCCAGAATCCAAGATGGGCCGAAGCCCTCTGCCTAGACCCCAAGAGAACCGCAGAGAGGCGGACCTCAGGACAAAAGAGACAGACGGTACGAGAGGAACACAAAGAGAGAGGGGGGGGGCAGGCATGAGCCGCCATCTGAAGGAAGAGGCAAACACTTGGCTGTTTGTTCAGTGGGGATGAATTTCCACCATCCTACTCTATTTATTGCTCAGCTCTCCGACATGCTTTATGTCTCTCTGTTCATATCAGGTGGAACGCATCGCATTTATCATCGGGTCTGTGCAGTTTTTTGAGCTCGCCTGACATCACAGAGACTGACATGCTAAATGTCAGGACGTCTAACCACTCTAAAATAATCAGTTATTATTCGGAGAACTATTATTTCAGCTGCGGTGTGGCCGACTCACATACAATGTGTCTGGGTAACCTGTTGTACCTCAACACATAATAACAGGGCTGGACAGATGGAATGAACAACCCTTTGAAAATTCCCCTCTATTATGTCTGAATAAGGTAAAGAAATGTCAACAAAATGAGGCCTCATAAAAATGTTGTCTTTAGGAGGATTTTATACAGCTGGATTTTTTGGTCCAGTATTTTCAAAGCACTTGGAGAGTGAAAAACTCCAGAGACCTTGATTTTTTTTTTCAATTTTCAAACACAGCTACGAACATTTCCCTTTCTCCTCCCACCCTCGGCCAGCTGATACTCTTCCTCTGCAGACCTCAGCACTAATAAACTGCTCAAGCTGTGGGAGAAACATTCTCGAAAACTGTAGAAGTCCATTTGGATTCTTCTCCAATGTGTTCGTTTCATGTTTATGACTTGTGAAGATGTGTAAACACTTCACAAACCTCCTTCAAAGCTGTGTTTACTGGGACTGCCCTCGTAATAACAAAGATTTCGGACCCTGATGAATTACCGTCTGGTTCTGTTTGGAATCTCCAGACGGTTCCAGACAGAATCCCCCACCGAGATCAGGTGATTTCCCGCGTCTCAGACCATATAGTGGAAGAATAACAGCATCTGGGCATCTGCCAGTTTGACTCAGCCTCTCTCTAGTCTTACTTAACCAGGCTATCATGTTACCAACCATGTGCCTAGTCTTAATTGTGGACATCTGTTTCCTAGTCTCAAGATAAATCGATTACTTTATCAGCATTTATCAGGGACCTTGCAACATCCCCGGGCAGAAATTTAGTTATTTATGTGGTTGTTTAGCATATAGGATTGTCTAATCTTTCTTCATTCCAATGAAATACTTAGAAAGTAAACTAAGTGCAAGAGGGGGTCTGGAAGTTCAAACCTTGCTGTAATAAACACAGGAAGTGCACGTCTAAACCACAAACAGCTGGGCTCGCCCCACGTTAGCACATTACTCCGGTCCAGTGTAAATATAGTCGCAAGATAGAAACCTATTGTTAGCAGCTTGACCACCAAAATAGAGTCCTCGTTCAAGGCAAGAGAGGAGACATGCAGCCAAACGTGATACACAGACTAATGAGATACAGAATTCGCCACAGTGCTGTCTTGCATCTGCTTTGGTTTTGTAACTTGCCCTTAAAAGTTTTTGTGGAAGTGTTGTCTTGTTTCTCTTTTAATACATGCAAGAAGTTTTTTTGCCTGTGTTTGTTTCAAACATTTTGAGGTTCAGTGTGTGACATTTAAGCTTTTCTACAGACACTAAGAAAGACAGATGCTAGTACAGCCAATGCAGACTGGTTAGGAAATGTCCAATCCACCTCCACTTTTCCAGGGAAGACAAAAAAACAGATTTTAGGCCATTGGGTTTCCAAGATATACTAAATATAAAAGCTTATGTTTTGTTTAAATTCTACTTATCACGCCCCACAAAGAAATGTGATTGAATATTAGTTCATCCTCTCACAAGTGCTATTTTATTGGTCACTGAATAAGAAGTTGCTTTGTATATAAGGTGGATGTTTGGAAGACAGCAGAGAAGGAATCAAACAGAATGGAATAAGTGGCCGGGAGAGCTAACGTATGCCAGATGGAGGTTCTGTCATATTTGGGCTTTGTGTTTGTCTTATCCAGACATATGCTCTGTTCTCTCTCTTTGTGCATGCTATGAAATAAAACCAATATGTTTCAGCATCTCAACATCTAAAGTGTGCATTATATGTTACTTACTGTCTATTAAATTTCTCTCATTTTGTTAGAGCTTTGGCTTAGAAGTTAGCGCACATACCCATGCTGTGAGGTCGAATCTGGATAGAAAAAAAAACTTGTCTAATTTACTTTATAGCTTGATTTTTGCATGATCACTCAAGTCTTTGAATCAAGAATCAAGTCTTTGAATGCATCCTTGCTAAATTTTGTATTCAAAAAAATAGTTGTGACCTATCATTTATCATGATGTTTAGCTGGTGCTACTATGGCATATGCCCCATAAAAACCATTATTGGCCATTATTTAAAGGGATCATCCAGTGCCACATGCACTTTTTCAAGCTGTATGGACTGAAATGTGTTTTGGGAGTGTGTGTACACAACCACCCTACAATGATAAAGATCCACAAGTAGTTTTCTTTTAATTTAATAAAAATAAGTCGCCCCTTCTGAAATCAAGCCATTCTCAAATGTATGCCACTCCCACAATAGTTGATTGACAGCAGCGTGTCACACAGACTGAACTGGTGTCTTAGCTCAGACCCGCCCTGAGTGAGCCGTCATCAGACCAAGACGCAGAGACAAGCAAGACTCCCAAGAGATTGAGGTGTTTTGTTGTTGAATGTATTAATGAACATAGCAGTAGACATTTACCCCTGACATCTGAGTGACTGAGGCCGCAAAGGAGTAATGTTATGTTTAGTTCTGAAGGGAAACGCGCCCTTGATCAACCGAAATGCGTTTATGTTCGGGATAAACATTCATGATCCAGCCTCACCTACAGAAGCAGTGAGTATAATGTCTTTTAATGAATCTGGGCAAATGACCTTTCCTAATAATGTGCTAATTAGCAAGTTTCACTATGAATACGGCTAAAAAAAGATCCTCCGAGAGTGCCTCAGAAAAGAGGGGAATTAAAGGATTTAAAGGGGAAGTACACAGAACAGAGTGATTTCTAAAGAGCTGTTTTTGACAGGGTAAAATGAGTGTTTTTTACACTATCTTTGAGAAATTTTAAAACAAACTATATTGCAAACTATCCATTAAGACCCTAAAGAATCAAATAAGTTAGTGGAATATTGGCTTTGTATGACTCCTTTAAGTGATACCAAGCGCAGTTGCTTCTGTTAAGAAGCAAATATTTTCTCCACCCTTGTATTGTTATGTTGATGGGGTTTTTCATAACCTCTTATGCAACCGTTCCATTCTACTTTCTTTGGCCAGACTTGTTTCACTGTCAGTGTTTGAAGAGCCCTAGAGTAAGATGGCTGGATCTGCTATTGAGCCTCTTTCCAAGTGTTTGGAGTGGATTCAGGTGTCTAGAGAGTTCCTTTAACTGTTCTCAGTGTGTGTCCATTTCTACAGACAGTGGGTTACAGAGTCTTTTCAGTAGCTCATCTTCATTTCTTATTCTTAGTCCTGAAGACAAAAAGCAGACCCTGTCAGCATATTAGTCATATATTAGTCTTTTTTTATCAATTTAATACATCCTTGTGCAGTGAACATATCTTAAAAATCTTATTGAGCCCAAATTATTTGAACAGTCATATAAATCTGTTTAAACTGCATTTTGTCTAATGTTTTAGTTCCAGCTTTTTTTTTTTTAATGTGTAACCTGTTCTTAAAAGGTGCTTTTTATTTAAGTGCAAAACACATTATTCTAACACAAACTCAGCATCCATGTCAATTCGACTCTAGTTAGTTACACTGTATACTGTGCCTAGACCATTATAATATCTTACTTATGTCAGTGGGTTCCTACAGCAACTACGACAGGGCTGTTTAGGGTCTCCCTGGTATTCTCCTACGGCAGCTGTAGGTCATCAGAGAGCCCTTAGACCCAACTTTAACTGACCCACCCCCCTTTTTCAAACACCCTGCACCCCCTCATCTGACAACATGGATTCCAAATATTGACCTTAAACTGTGCGCACCGCTCAGAAGCGATAGCGTAGTGTACCGAGGGATGATTTTGTGGGCTCATACGGTCTATATTTATGGCTGCTCTGCACTGAAGGGTTCCTCATGGCAGCAGGATATATGCATGAGTGCACCCGGCTTCAAATACTTTTCCCTTTTTTCACTCTCTGGGATTCATGCTGGAGCAAATGGATTTCTGCAGCCTTTCACTTTTTTTCTTTTCTGCAGGCAGGACATTGTCATCTGGAAACATTTATTCTTTGATTCATGAAAGCCCCCTATTGCATTTCTTCTGTCACAAAGCTCAGAGAAACCGTTGCGTTGAAATGACAGAAACATTCACTTATAGCTGTCTGACAAATCTAAAAATGTTCAAAATAATGTACTCTATACTATATGCGCTGGTGTAAATGACGTCAACCATATGTTAAACATTCATCATAGTGCATACTATAATTCAAGGGTCTAGTAGGTTATGATCCTTAAACTTTCTTTTCATTTTGATGAATCTTATGTCACCATGCCTGGTTTCAATTACCCACAATCACCTTTGTTGATCAAGAGCTGGTGAAAGTATTACAGTGGTTGAGGATAAGAATTACATTGCTCATATTACTGTCTTCTTTTGAACATGATGAAACAATAATACAGCGCTTAAATTAACTAATAAATTGTAAAGCACACCCTAAGCAGTCTACTGCTAGGGTTATATTACTATATTGTCCTAAACCAGAACTACTCATTACATCTGATCTACTGTTATTTCATTGTACTTTATTCTTCACAGATCCGAAGTGTCTAAAACATCGGTTCCATTCATCAGCAAACCAGACAGACGGTATAATAGGGGCAGTCAGACTGCGCCACGCTGTTGCCTGGACACAGAGCAGGATCGACGCTCTCCGACGGGACGTGCAGAGACTGTGCCTGACACTAGTAAGATAAATATTGACATTACTCAACCCTTGTTGCCATGCAAATTGTATAGTTGATACATCATTTTTTGAAGCATTTTTGAAGACCACAGTATAGTGGCATTGTTGCAGATTCATGTCTATTTAAAAAAAAAAAAAAAAAACAGTTAAAAAATTTTGTTAGATAACCTGAACAATTAAACATTTGAGGTCAGCAAGTTTTTTTTTTTATTTAACAGATGCATTGATTTGATCAAAAGTAACAAAAAATGTAAATGTGATGATGCAAAAGACTTATATTTTAATAAATTCTGTTCTTTTAAAAAATGTTTATTAAAGAATCCTGTTTAAAATGTATCAAGGTTTCCACAAAAAAAAATGTAGAAGGATTTCTGAAGGATCATGTGACTAAAACACTGAAAAATTCAGCCCAGTCTCCCGGCAATTCATACATATTTTACGAGGTGGCTAAATTGTATGAATTTGTATGAATGACCTACACCTAACCCTGCCTCTAAACTTATCCATCACTAGGGTTTAGAGAAATCGTACAAAATTGTACGAGTGAGTTTACACGAATTAGCATGAATTTTCCACCTCGTATTAATACGTATGAATTGGTCGTGAGAATGTGTTGGAAAATTCAACTTTGCCATCACAGAACTAAATTTCATTTTAAAATGTATTAAAATAAAAGACAGTAATTTCAAATTATAACAATATTTCACAATATTAGTTTTTTGTATTACTTTTAATTAAATGATTGCAGCATTGGTTGGCATAAGAGACTTGACCGCACACCTAGTTAGTTTATATATCACTGTAAAAAATGACTGTGATTTTAACAGTAAAAAACTGTGAAAGTGCTATGCACAATAACTGTTAAATGGTTAACGGTAAATTTCTGTAAAATTTACAAGGAAAAAACATAAACTTACATTACCATAATTCTTTGAATTGCATTTTAAATTTTGTTTAAAATATGATGTTTTTTCTTTGTTTAGCTTTTGTGTGAATGACACTGGAATGACCTTATATATATGTTCAGATTTAAAAGCTGCCTGTGATGGGCTTTGGTTCGTCATGTGACTTTCTCATCGGTGTATTTCAAAGCTACAAAACAGATTTCAGTACTTTAATGGTATACTAACATTGTATCAGTTAATGAAATTACGGTATTTAATTGTAAATTAAAACCGTTAAAAAAAACGCCACATTCCAGGAAGCACAGCAGCCATTTGTTTACTGTAAATTATTTACAAAAAAGAAAAAATGTAAAAAATGTAATCTAATGTAGTAACATCTAACTGAACTGATTTATTCAAGTAAAACAAAACCAAATTAAAATTAAATTTTTAATTTTGATATCAGTAATTAGAACCATTTATGGTCTGTGTTCATACAGTGGAGGAGCAGCTTTTCCGTTCAGTTGAGGGTCAGGCGGCGTCTGATGAAGAGGAAGAAAGATGGACCGGAGAGCAACAAAGACAAGTGGACGAGGTGAAGCGAATCCTCACCAGACTGTCCTGCTGTGGAGACAGGTACATCAGTCTCCTACTAACCATATTACTCAGTGCATTTAAAAAAGCCCATGTACCGCTGTTTACAGTTAGTACTGAAAACCAAATGAGATCCAAACATGCCAAAAAAGTATTACGTGGCTAATAACTACCAGCATTTTTCATCCTATATGTTTTGGTTCTTCACATATTTTGTGTGCTCCTAGGTGTGATGAGAAAGCAGTGAAGAAGCTGCTGTTACATTTCGGTGACTCACGCACTGAGGAGAGTCAGACGGCTGTGTTAGAGCTGCTGGAGAGGGTCATACGACTCAACAAACAACTAGAACTGAAGGAGAGTCAGGCCAAGAGGGCAGAGATGGACACTGACCAGGTATGACTGCATTTGAGTGAGGTCTTTTTTCAGCTTGTGAGATATCTTGACATATTTAACTGTTAAAGGGATAGTTTACTCAAAAAATGGCATTCTGTCTTCATTTACTCACTCTCAAGTCATAAGCTGTATAAGTTTACTTTCTTCTGTGGAACAAGAAAGGAGATATTTGAAAGAATGTCAGTAAGCAAACAGTTTTGGTAACAAAGACGTCCGTTATATGGATAGAGATATTTAAACACAGCATAGATTGTGTGTGTGTGTGTGTGTGTGTGTGTATTTATATAAGTGTAAAAAAAAGTCAACTTTTTGAAATTAAGATTATACATCATTTTAAAGCTGAATAAATAAGCTTTCCATTGATATATGGTTAAGTCCTTAGAAATAAATATTTCTAGTTTTCATATATTAATACATTTAAATATCTTCATGGAACATGTTCTGTAACAAAATGAACTTTCAGTACAAATATGTGCACATCATACATTGTCTGAGGTTTGTTTATATCTGAATTAGTTCACATCCTTGTTGAGATGACATTTCCTTTTCTTTCTCTTGTGATTGCTTTAATGTAAAAAAGGGAAAAAAATGACTAATGAATGAAGGTGCTTATTCAGCTACCTTACTTAGCCAGAAATATCTGATTCAGTTTTGCAAAAAAAAAAAAAAGAGGGGAAAAGACATAAAAAGTAAATATTTGAATTCGTTTTGCTATTATGTGCATTGCCATAGAAACAAACAATATCTAAGCTGGAGGAAAAGAACAGCTGAGGAACAGAACCATATTAAACTCTTAAGAAAAACAAACATGAGCACACATAGTAACCCAGCAGTTAAAATCCATATCAAACATTTCAAATACTAATGAGACATTTTCATAAGCGAGGGCAGAAGTTCAACCAAATAAACTTTGGCTGCTACTGCTGCGCTTTTTAACGGCTTACGTCACCCAACCAAGACTTTCAGTTCTGTTTTACTTTTACGTTCATGGTTGCTTTCGGGTGCAGGGGTGTAAAATTAGATTACAAGGCACTTGCCCACCGAGCGGTTGTTATGAGAAGACAGGCTTCAAAGAAAAGCCACAGCTCTCACTCTCCAGCCGCGTGTGTGTCTGTGTGAACAGCCAATCAGATGACCGCAGGAATAAACTTTCAGGCCTTACACAATTACATCTACATTGAGCTCAGCTGCGACACACCAGACTTGAACTACACTGGTAGTGTTTAAAAAAAACAAAAAGGCCCCACACACGTTCGTGGAAAAAACCATCCTCAAACGATCTGGGCATGACCAGTTTGGCCCGAGCCTTAGTGCGAACGAGCACAGGCAGATGTGGATTTTTAACATATGGTCAGACAGGCCAAAAACAAGCATATCTGAACTATTTCTGTCTGAGAAATTATGCGTCTCTACTGAATTATGGGCTATCTGCACATCTGGCAAAGATTCTCCTAACCTGAAATTCATTGCATGCTGGAGCGTTAGTGTTTAAATCTGCGCAAGGTCAACGGTAAGTGTCATGTGTCTGCAGATGAGGGACGCCTTGGTCCAGGAGCTACAACAGAAGGCCGAGGAGACGGAGCTGCTCCACCTGGAGCTGCAGATGTTGGAGACGGAGCGGGTGCGTTTGTCTCTGGTGGAGGAGAAACTGATGGATGTGCTACAGCTTCTGCAGCAGCTGCGAGAGCTGGTCAGTCTGGAGAGACTTGTCAGCCGAGTGATGCTGTTGTAAATGTATCTAAGCCACACAGTAGATGAGAGTTCGGCAAACACTCGACCTGCTGAAGGTTCTAAAAAAGTATAAACTTTAGGAAGTTGATTAGCCGTATGATTATCTGGCTTGTTTATTGTTGTTTCTTTACAAGTACAGTATTTTCTGCAATTTATATCTTCAGTATATCATGTCAGGCTGGTTCATTTCTCTTTTATTAAACTAGGGTTAACTATTTAAATCTTTTGAAACTGAGAGTCATACTTCACCTGAAATAAATAAGCTTTCCATTGATATATGGTTCGTTAGGATTTGGATACACCTAAGTGATCGTTCTGACAATAACAGAGTTTCAGGAGGAGCGGTGGCCGAATTAATTGCAGCTGTTTTGCAACTCCTAATCAAGTCACCCAATCATCTCCTACCTGCCCCCTATAAATACTCCCGCTTTCCTCTTTCTGGCATCTCGCTTTTTGCAAAACCCTCCTCCTCCCAATACTCCTCCTTCCCTGCTCAACTCCTCTCCTCCGGGGGGCACAGAGAGCCTAGCTCTCGCTAGGGCTCAGGCCTCTAGGGGTCGGAGCCCGCAGCTCTTCCGGCTCGCCCCCTGGACAGCTCGCCAAATTCGCTTTTACATTACTTTCCAAATTTCTCCTCGCATTAATGAGAAAGCGCGAACTAGTGAACTAACAAAAACTAACAACTACAATGTAAATATTGAGAAGATTGCCTTTAAGGTTGTCCAATGAAGTTCTTAGCAATGCATATAACTACTCAAAAATGAAGTTTACGTACAGTACTTACTATACTTACAATAGAAAATGTACAATATCTTACTGGAATGTGATCTTCAGTTATTGTCCGATCATTTTGACCCACGCAATATATTGTTGGCTATTGCTACAAATATACCCGTGCTACTTTTGACTGTTTTTGTGGTTCAGGTTCACATATACAATTTATGCAATTTATTTAATGGAATTTTATTATAATTTATTAACATTTATTATGGTGGTACATTTTTTGTAGAATGTCTCAAGAAGATCTTTAGGAAAGATTTTGCTCAGCACATTGGAGTCCTGCAGTGATCCTCAGCATGGTAAGAGACACAATAACTTCTAACTTGGCAGCTTTGCTCTTATAAAACCTTCAGTGTTTAACAGGCCTGGTATGTGGCAGGAGCATTAGATACACTCTGAGACCACTTTAAAAAGCTGAGATTTTGTATTATTATTTTATTATATTTTGATTTTTTAAAGATGAAAATATGATTTGTAATTAAAAAAATGCTCGTTACTTTTAAATTTGGTGCTTTTCATAGATTACCATTAAAAGTTGAGGTCGCATCATTGATCATTCTTTGATGAAGAGAATGAATGAATACTTCAGTTTTTACTTGCTTATATATATAAACAAGTAAAAACTCATGAACTATATATATAGTTTATGTTATTACTTTATACTCATATACTCATTACTTTATTTCATTTTAACTTAATGCACTAAAAAAATAAAATAAAATTAAGGTCAATAAGTAACAATATAGATATACATATATTTAAAACAAATATCTAATAAAATGACAAAAGCGCACAACAAAATTACTAAAACTTGAAATTTAAAATGAAAGTGTAATCTGACATTTAAATATTCAGACAAACTGTATTAGCATCTCAGCGATACCACTGAAATAATCTGCTGCTTGTTTAAAAATCAGACAAACCAATAGCAATCTCAGACTTTTGCACTCTAGTGTACAATACAAGGATGGAATTAAGTGTATAGTGTACAGAGGATTAACCTTTACATGCGTCCAACACTTCTCTGACTGATCTGCAGGGAAAGCACATATCTTGGAGGTGCTCAATGCTCTTTGTCATGAACTGGCTGCGTGTGAAATCCTGTCTAATGGCGAGAAGATCGAGAGAGCACAGAGTCACCAGTCTCTCACCAACTCACTGCTCATCTCCTGCTAGACATTACTGCCACCTAACGGCCACAAGATGCTACAGACTCTTACAGAAACTTCTAAGTAGCCACGTTGGAAAACGGGACCAAAATTAGCCATGTATTTGTCTTTGTGTTTATATTTCTGTGTATATCATTTAGCTCATTCTCATTTATAATGAAACATGATGTGACTCATTTTAAAGCTACTTGTGTAATGTCCATTGCAGGTCAGTATTATCTTAAAATACATGCACATTATACAAAAGAGTTCCAGCTTCCTGATCATACAGAAACTCTCAGGTATAGACTATGTAAAGCTCAAAACATCAAAACTATTTCAAAGGGGAAACATCTATACTACTAACAGTTATTACAGCTACAGGTGTTAAATAATTTAGAAAAAATAAAGTGTTCTCCGTATCTCAAACAGAGACAGGACAGGTGTCAAGAACTGAATTTATGCATCTTTCATTGATTCAGAAATGTGACTGAAACTATCATTTGGCTTTTAGCACTTCTGAGCAGGTTTGTTGTTCTTTAAGGGTGATTTTATCCATGATTTGCATGAAACAAAATATACATTATTAGAAAAACATTAACGTCTCATAATTGTCAATGTCTGTGCCTATCGAGATATATATATATATATATATATATATATATATATATATATCAGTGCTGTCAAACTAATAATCACATCCAAAAAAAGTTTTTCTTTACATATTTGTATGTACTGTGTATATTTATTAAGTATATATGAAATGTGAAAATATGTTATGTTTATATATTAAATATATTTAGATACAATATCAAATATAAGAAAATAAATACATGTAAAAACTTGTACGTGTGTGTTTTAATATAAACATAATAAATAAACACAGCATAAACACATTATGTAAAGAAAAACTTATTTCGGATGTGATTAATCGTTTGACAGCACTATTATATGTTTGTGTGTATGTGTAGTAGTTGGCATATATATATATATATATATATATATATATATATACACACATACATATGTGACCCTGGACAACAAAACCAGTCATAAGTGTTAATTTTCAGAAATTAAGGTTTATACATGATCTGAACATGACAAGAAATTGACTAAATACCTTCATGGAACATGATCTTTACTTACTATCCTAAGGATTTTTTGTCAAAAAAGAAAAATCAATAATTTTGACATATACAATGTATTTTTGGCTACTGCTACAAATATACCCCAGCGACTTAAGTCTGGTTTTGTGGTCCATGGTCACATA
>JAUYWG010000045.1:10991395-11049936 GCA_034779775.1 Enteromius afrohamiltoni
TACAAATATACCCCAGCGACTTAAGTCTGGTTTTGTGGTCCATGGTCACATATTATATATATATATATATATATATATATATATATATATATATATAGATAGATAGAACTGGACAATAAATCACCTATGCCTATATATCTACAAATTAAAAACATAACACATCATGTCAATCATACAATGATTTATATACACACATTTTTCAAACGTTTCAAACATACATAGACATACATGTTTCAGTTGTTGTTGTTGTTTCTCTTTTGGTTTCAAAACATCTACAAATTTTTTTGCTTTAAATAAAGCTGAAATAATTAACAAATCTATAGCATAAATCAATATAAAAAAAAAAGGTCGAGAAAAAAAACATGCAAAGTAGTGCATCACTGTCCCTTCATCTCAGATTTAACAGAAGGCATACACAGCTTGTATGGTGACACAGGAGGGAAAAAAGGATAATATAATTATGTGCTTTAATTGTTGAACTTCTAATAGCTTTGTCCTCTTAGATGTTTTTATTGTGCAAAAAAAGCAATTTATTCGCATCTACTAAAGATTACATGAGTCTGACTGCAGAATACTGTATGCCATAAGATTTCAGATGTGCAGATCTGGCTCACGTGTGTACAGTAAAGATCGGTGTGGCTTTTGAGTACAGTTACCATCAGGCAGTATCTTTATTCTACAACAAGAGAATGAGGAGTTATTTTTACACAGGAGCCCAGAAATAAACACAGGCTCATAAAGGCTTCAGAAACCCTTCTGACAGTTCAATTAATTTTTAGAACTACACCTTTGGAGTCACTGGTCTCCTTACAGTTTTGTTTCAGGAACCACAGAACGGGTCTGATGGGAAATGTGATGACGATTATGCTGCATTATGACTAATCGCTTGGTTTGAAAAAGCACTTAATTCTGAAGTAAGATTTTATAATCTTACACCAGCGCCACTAAGGTCTGGTAGCAGGTAATAACTACAAAGAAAACAAACAAACAAAAAAAGCTAATTAATCCTAAAACAAAGAAAAAGAAACACACTCATCTATATACAGCAACATGTGTTACCTATTAATTGACATAATGTCTTAAAAATAATAAAAGGGAAGGGCTAAAAAAAAGCAACTGGGTCCAAATACGAAGCATTAACAGTGTAATACCTACGTTGAGCTTATAAAAAACAACTACGTTTAAAATAGGGCGAAGGGTCTGAATAGTGTTTACAGTAGTGCTGTGGTTTGCACTGTAGTGTCACATGGAGAAGAATCAACGGCTTTATTTTGTTTCATACCAGGAAGGGAGGTGCAGAGATGATGAGAAGAGAGAGGCAGAGACATTTGGGTGAGCTTGCTTCCTGTTAACGTCTCTCTCTTCTTCCGCTGTCCCTCCCTCAAAGGTCTAGTGGCCTGCTTAGCAACCAAAGGTCTCCTGGGAGGCGTAAACCATGTAGAGGAAACCATCTTCATCTCGCTCTTGTTCGTAGATCTCAGAAATGGGGGTGGACACACTGACCATGCTGTGCTGATTGACAAGAAGAAAAAACGCCTGGGTGGGGTTGAGCTGCAGTCTGCGCCTGGAAAACAGAGTGATTTTGATCACTGATTATAATGACAAAAACATGCTCATTTAAAGGGATATTCAGGGTTCGGGACAAGTTCAAATCTGTCAACAGCATTTGCGGCATGATATTGATCACCACAAAAATCAATGTCCATTCGTCCCTCATTTTCCAAAAATCTGGTTTACAGATTAAAGCATTAAAATACTCATTGTTTAAATAATAAAGCCAAAGGGTGCAAACAACATACCCAATATGATTTGTGTGTAAAAATAAATAATTGTTTTTTAAAGTTTTAAACAATTTAGCTATTTCACTGATATGCAATAGTATACATGATCCTTTAAACAGTTTTAAAACCCTATTTCACACACGTTTTAAAAACTAATACGCTAACCTTTTAAAAAAAAACAACAACAAGCAAAAAAAAACATTGAAAATGATTTTGCCATTTCTTAAACAATAGGGAAAAAAACGGTATATCTCTGGTTTACAGTAAGATACAACAGAAGTAAATTCTAAAATACTTTTTTAATAATACAGCCACAAGATGCAGACATGATTTTATTAAAAATATAATAATAAATAAATACTACTAAGCTTTATGCAAAGATGCACTTAATTTAGCAATTGTGGTACCATAAACAACTTTAAAAACATGGAAAAAAAATTTCAATTAATACAAAAGTTGTTTTTTTTTTATTTTAAGGGATGAGTTAAAATAATTTTGAACTATGTTTAAATATTTTTAGAATTCATGCCCAAGTTTCATCCATTTAAATGATTCTAGAGAACAGTGGAAATGACATCATTTGCCTTTAAATTTGAATAATCATTATTTTAAGTCTGAACTATAAATAATAAAGCGGTCATGACTCGCAGCCAAGGATTATTAAGTACGACAGGCAGTATGTGTCCAGCAAAATGTTCCTAGCCTGATCATCTGACTGAGTCTGTGCTAAAATACCTGGAAGGCAACACTGATCTACAAGCTTCCCTTAAGAGGAAACTTTAGCTCACTAGAGTCTCGTTTTAAAAATAATACACCACAATAAATATACGAAAATATTACACCACAGAGAATGGTGAAGTTGTACAAACATATTTCCAAGTTCAAACTGTTTAAAAAGTGTTCACAAAAGGCCGCTGTTGATGACAGGGTCAGCAGACACTCAAATTTGGCACAGCACTGCTCTCTCCTCCCCCACCCCGCTTCAAACCCCCACCAGACGAGTAAACAAACCGGATGAGGCTGAAACGGAAAAAAACTCTGCACTTCTCAGTGAAATTTAATAACAGTCATGCAGGAATGTACACTCATCAACATGGTTATAACAATTCAACAAGTAAACAAAAGAAATGCTATGTTTACCTGATAATCTTTACCAGCTCGCTCATGTTAACATGGTCAGGGACGAGGAACTTGGTCTTATCCAAGACAGGAAGTTGCTTTTCTCCCTTATACCTCTCAATGATCACCTTGAGGAAAAAAATATTACCAATACAAACTCTTGACATTGTCTTGGAACAGGTCTAGAGCAGTGCTTCAAAACATTTTTACTCCAAGGTCGCAAAATTTTACCACAACATTTAATCAAACAATATCTGTGACTTTTCCCGCTGTTTCAGATTACTGGATAAGAACATGGATTTTTGTATATGTATATTCATATAAAATGCGCATAGAGCTTTCTGTGAATTTACATGACTTTCCCAGGTCTAGAAATTAGGCTTTCTCCAGGGTTAATATGGATTAACTAAACAAAACGGTCCTTGAAATAAAATAAAACATTGTTAAGAATGTATTTCAGCTCATTTTCCAAGGCAGTATTTCATTCTTTAAAAACGCAAGTTAATAAAAACATGAAAAAATTAAACAAAAATAGCAAAAAAAAAATTTAAATACATTTTAAAATCTTATTGACATAAAATAACACTACAATACTTAAAAAACAAAATATTTTTAGTTGATAAGCTTATTTTAAAGCTGTTATTTCCCTAATCTTAGCATCTTAAAAGAAGATATGCAAGTAATATCTTAAAAGCCCTTGATTCCCTTAAGTCTTAATCCATTTATGACAAATCCATAAGCTAGAAGAGTTTCTCACCGGAATTTTATTAGGATGCTGCTCTCGTATCTGCTGCACTTCCTTGCAACGGTCAGCTGAAAAACAAGAAGAATAGAGCAAAGATTTAGTACACTTATTTAGACAGAGAGCACCTTACATGATCCCAGACTACAACACTAGGATGTGTTTTTGTAACTAGAGACTGATGTCACAGTAGTTATCCCTCATTCCTTTAAAACACTATTGTCACTGCATTAGAATCACTTACACAAAACCTACTCAGCAGAAACAAGCTTATAGAAGTTTCTTTGCTGTTTGACCTACCCTACTCTACTTTCAAGATACGTAAATATGAAAAGTCGTTCTTCCCAAGGAGTCTGTGGCATGAAACCACAGACACACAATTTATCACACAGAGGACTCTTATTTTAACCAGATCAACCCAATTTTATCTGATAAGTCTTTTTGTTCCAGGACTATAATGATTGGGTCAGTGCAAGTAACACTGAAAAAAAAAATGTGTGTCAAATACTAAACCACAACACCAAGCCGGCTTGCTTAATAATACAGAGCAGGAGCCCCAACATCTTAACTGAGCCCATGTCAGGGTTATTCATGTCAATTACATAATCCCAAAGGCCGGATAAATATGCAGGAGATATTGGCCTGGACGCTTACAGACACATTTAAAACAGCAGATATGTTATGTTTAGGAAGATTATGCAAGGGTTTTATGCTCCTCCTTCCCCACACCCTGTCCTCAGTCTGGACTATGAGAAAGAGCTCAAATTACAGCATCATTTCATCAACACGTGTAATATACATCCATTTCTTTAACGTTGTTATTAATCGAAACGTATATTCATAAAGGACTGCTTTCTTTATTTGATAGGCTGATAGAATGTTAGTTCTAATAAGTTAAAATATCATAGACAATCTAACACAGATGTTAATACCCGAGAGGTACCACCAACAAATACGTGTATATGATTTAAAAATTAAAAAAATGATGTGGATTAAAGTTGTTGTTATTGAAACAGAAGGCCTACAGGCCAGGCCAGCTCAGTGGATATATCAACTGACCTCTGGTTTGTTTAAAAACCCGTTTTACTTCAAAGATTTTCTAAATATCTCTAAAATCGTTTCATAAGCATGTGAGGCCTTGTAGGAAACTGTAAAGTGTGTCACCCAGCTGCTAGCAGGCTAGGGACAAAAACAAACCTGATAAACAAACACACTTGTGCTGACACAACACGAATAAAACTCGCCTTACCAAAGCTCCGTCTCTGTTTGAAGGGTCTGTCGGATGGCATAATTGGACTTGATAGTGGTTTTTAAAAAACGAACTAAAAGGCGTTATATTATAGGCTGAATTGTCGGTCGACTTCGCTTCTTCTCGAGCTCCTGACTCACTGTAAGCAAAACAGCTCCAGACAATGTACTAAAGTTCGTGATGTCATAGCAGGATTTAAAGAGACAGAGCACTCGGTTAAACTCGTAGATTAATATGAACTTATAACTACTCATTTCCCCAAGTACCCTAATCATTTGTATTTATAAGAAATCTGAATCTGTAACTATTCTGCATTTTAGTAACTCTTTACAATAGCTTATTATTAACACTATAAGTCATTTAATAGCTCAAACACATTAAAAAGTTTTCCATTACTGCAAACTGTAACATTTTGGTTTTATCTTTACATTTCATATGAAAATATACAGGCAAAAAAAAAAGAAAATGCATAATTGAAAGGAAATGCATTGTTTTATTGTACTTTTTTTTTTTTTAGAACGAACACATACAGTAGGTCATAGTGTCATGTTGATGCTTATAGAGGAGCACTTGCAAAAGAAAGAATATGTGACAACACAATGAGCAAAATATTAGAATGCTGAGCATAAAACTCAATATTTGTAATACAATGTAAGATTTTCCTAGAACAAGAAATGAAACACTTTTGGCAATTAATTTAAAAAAGAAAAATACTATAGCAACACAACTACGAAGAATTCAGGACTACTCTGTAGGATTTTGAATGACGATCAGGAAATAGTCCTTATCTGTGGAGAGAACACAATAAAATATTCATCAGACTATATACAATTGTATGTCATGTAACACGTCTGTTTAGGTTTATGTATTTTGAATATAAATATACACAAGGAATAGAAAGTTTGTCACTTTGCAGTCATATTTGCAATGCCTCCGGGCAGCTTAAACAAGACCAAGTCTTATCTAAATGAATAGGGGAATCCTAAAATCTCAAAAACAAGAAACCAAAACTGAAATTAACTGTCCCATGAATGTTCTCTCTAATGCTTAAATAGCATTTCAAAAGCTTATTTTTCAATGATGCACATACAGAGTCATGACACACACTGCATGTGCATCGGCAGTTCTATGGAAAACTGGAGCTTCTAACAGCAGCTGCAGTGATGCAATGACTTTACCAATCAATGACTGGCTCTATCGTTTAAAAAGGTGGAACTATTCTGCCATATTGCACGTTAGCATTTCTCCCATTTATAAGTACAGTAGTGAACCATCTTTCTATAGTCTTTGATATACATTACATACATCAAATATTGACCACACTTTACAAACACACACAGTCAGTCCTAAACATCACGGGCCGGTTACAACAGCTGGACGTACACCTGGTCGTAAGACTAGGCTGGACTTAAAATGCACTTTAAGCTGTGCATAGAGTTTATACCCGTAGCACCATTTCAGCGTAGTGCTACGTCTGAGACTAAATCTTACGCCTAGTCAGAAGTAGGTGTAAAGTAAAAAAAAAAAAAAAAATCAAGATTTGCTTGGACATTAGATTTTAGGATTCATGTCTGTTTGTTAATTATTACTGCAGACAATCACAAAGCTCGGTGTTGGCTATCTCCATCTCCAAAACCATTATTTATCATGGAAATAAAAAACTGTATATTTGGAGAGTTATTAAACACTGTATGGTGAAAGTTGATATTATACCTTATATTGCTATCATATGCTGTTGTGTACCAACATTAACACGACATTTCCCCAAAATCAAGTTTATCGGAGATATAACTTTGTGAGCAGGAATTTTATTCACCGCCATTGATATTAATGGTTTTCAATATGTGTATATGAAAAATGATGTCTGACTCTTCTTACATTTTGTATAAGAAATATAATATTTTGCCGTGCAACAGAAGGCTTGCGTGCAGATTCTAGATCGAATAGGTTACGCTTTGAGATCAAAGACAAATTTTGGAAAGAATTCCAACAATAAAGTGTATTTGGATTAAATAATCAAATTGAAAAACTAATCTTAAAGCTAACAAATGCCTCTAGTTTTATTCATTTAACAGACCTTTGAAGTTTGGGAAAAAAACTTGTGTAAGTGATGTGTTTTTTTTGCATTTTAATTTTGCATATGGTGAGTGTGAAACACGAAAGCTCTCGTCCGTTAACATGGGCACCAAAAAAAAAAATATGCGCTGCTTTAAGATTAGTTTTTTTAATTCAATTATTCAATCCAAATACACTTTATTATTTTTTGGATCTCAAAGCATAACCTATTCAATCTAGCATCTGCATGCAAGCCTTCCTTTGCATGTCAAAAATTTAGTATTTCTTATAGAAAATGTGAGACATCTTTTTCCTGACAGGCTCTAAATCGCATTCGTTAAAGCTTAAGTAAGCCTAATTTTTATTTATTCTCTGTATTTTCACTTATAGGCCAACACTTTGTTTTCATGTGATACTTTAGAATTTTTTCGTTTTTCAAATTGGAAAAAATAATTTCTAATTGTTTATCGTTAGCCTACTTTAGAATGATTTGATTTCGTTTTTTAAATTGGAAAAGGCATGTTCTTATCGCTGTTTGGCATTAAAAAAAATAAAAATGTCTCTGTGTCAGTTAAAAAGCAACAATATATGCTACATAACTCAGAAATAAAGCTTTGTATGATTTTTTATTTATTTATATGAAAACGGCGGTAATACCACATACCGCCCTATTGAGCCACGCAAGGGAAATTTCCTAACCGCAGGCCAGTGTGAAAGCACAATCTTCTGCTTTTGCTCTGCTTACGCACGCAGTGTGAAACACAAGACGGAGTGAAGTAGGGAGAGTGAGAGCATGTGAACTGTGTTTCCACAATTTTAACTGTATTACTTGTGTCCCCTTCAAAAATTGCTCGCAAGAAATTTTATGTTTATTGCCCTGCCCTACTGTTAAATGAAATGTACACCCATGTTTACATATTCCAATTTTGAACAAATTCTCTATTCACTTAATAGTTACTATTGTTGTATTTTTAAAAATGTATATTAAATTGAATCATTCTAAGTCACTGTCTGACTTAGACGTTAGTTAATAACCACTGCACTGCCCTAAAAGAAAATAGCACTTCATGAGTGTGCATCAAATTACCTGGTGCAATCATGATCTCATTCTTCTTTGATCGAACCCTAAGAAAGGTGAGATCATTTTGAGGGTCGATGTCCCTCACCATCCCCCGAGCTTTCATGAGCAGCTGGTGGACATTACCTGCGTACTGAACTGTGCTCGAGTTGTCAAGAGTGCTTTTGATGGGGATGCCTGTTTAAAGAGCACATAGAAATCTTACAGATATATCAACAAACATATTAGTTTTATCAGTGTCATGCTGTTAATGAAAGCAAGCGTTTGTCATTTGCCAGATACCTTCAGCATTAACAATGATAATTCCTTGTACTCCTTTCTGACTCTGAATCCTTTTGATCGTCTCTTCCACCTCAGCCTGCAACATAAACGCTTAAGTGATTAAAACGACAAAAAGGCTGCATTTCATTGATTAACATCTAACAAATTTCGTAGTAGCCGCTATGTAAAATCCATACAAGGTATTTTTGCTTTCATTTGTTATGTTTACTCGAGCTGTGACGTTAGCTTGTGCCATCTCTTAAATGACAACGCCCTGTAGTCAAAGTTAGCCCACAACAAACTTAACCGAGACGTTAACGAGCTAACAAACATCTACTTTCAATTATACGCACATATTAGACCGGTTAAGCGCTAACGTGTACTTGCCATCGTGAAGATAAGTCGCTGTTTTCGTTGCTTAGATTGACGCTGCAAGCTACGGAACTAGGAGCATGTTTTATGTGAGCGGTCGGTTTGGGTTACCGCCATCTGTTGGACTGGAGGAAACCAGGTCACTGCACCAGCGAGCTCTTCGCTCTAGATTAACTAATATTTGTTAATCGAGTAGTGTCGTTTGAGTCAAACATAAAAATATACAAGATTATACATTTATATATACACAAATATACATTTTTGCTGAATTAGTTTTACAATAAACATTAAATAAGTGAATAAATAAAAATAAACATAACACAATTTTGAGGTAGACTCTTCGCACGATATTCTTATTATTTCTAATATGTGTTTGTAGATAACGTTATGTTTGCTATTTATGTTATTGATTATTTACATCTATGAATGTAGGCTATGTTTTTGTTTGGGTTTTTTTTACGTTTGTTCATTATATATATCTACGCGAATACTGCAATCAAAGTTAGCCCGCAAAAAAATCAACCTAACCAAGACAATAACGACCGAAAAAAACACTTTCTTTCAATTATAGTCACACGCTATCAAGTTGAAGTGTACTTGCCATTTTGAAGCAAAGTCGCTGTTTTCGTTGCTATGGTGCTTCTTCTTCTTCTTCGTTTGGATTTAATGGCGGTTAGCAAACCAGCTTTGGTGCATCTCCGCCTCCTACTGAGGTGTACTGTACAGCGTTAGAGAGAGAGCGAAAACTACTCTTTATCTTAAGATAGATCTAAAAAGATTTGGTCACTGTTGAATTGCCATCTAGCAAACTCTTCAGTGTTAACTCTTTTGTTCTTTATCAGCATATTTAGACTGTTTCTGGAAATCCACATACTGAAAGTGTCCTCCCTTTACTTCCTGTGTCCATAACGTTTGCCTTTTTTACTAATTTTGCTATGATGTTGCAAGCTACTGAACTAAAAGTGTGTATTACTATATAAAATAATAATTATGCATGAACAAAAAAACATACTGAGTTCAGGTTAGTGACATTTTCAGTGGAATGAGTAAAATTACCCTGAAAACTACTTAAAGTTTACTACTTAAAATACACAATGTTGGTTAATGTATTAGCTAAAAAGTTAGCAAAACAAACTTTTTCACACCTTATCAAAATACACAATCAAGCAAACTTCATATAATATTAATACAAAAACTGATACTCAATGTTTAACTTTTTATTTGACTGATGTGAGGATAAGAAGTAACGGATGGTACAGGTACGGTCTGATGAGTGTGGGAGACATGAGCAGACATACTGCGGATTTATGAGCTCATTTTCTTCCTTTCCAAACTTCGCCTCAGGTTTTCCACTTAATGACTGCTGCTTGGTCAGCTCTACTCTTAGTCTACACATGGAAACTTTGACTTGTTCCATATGTGCAGCTACATGCATGACGGAGGAGCTCATGGTGCCTCTCATTTTGTAGGAATTTAAAACAAATATTACAAAAAAGCCATGTGCTGGAATTAACAACAGCACAAATCACAAAGCAATTTTTTGCTCTTATTTCACAGGTTTTACATTTTATCTCTATTATACAAATGAATACCCCTTTGACTGACGTAAACATGCTAATTATAGCCCAGGTTGTAAGTATGCCCATGTCCAGAAATACACACAGAAGCAGTCCACATAGCATCCATATCAAATGTAAATCTAAATAAATCAAGCTGAAATGTAAATATTATGCCTTCTGTTAGAGCAGCTATAGTTCAAGTGAGGTTTTAAATGTTATTTCAATGCCCAGAGCTAATGAATTCACTAGAGTCAAGAAGTTTACATGAAACAGAGACTCATTAGTGAGCTTTCATGCTGTAAAATCTAGATAACTGGGAGCAGAGCCATGCTCCGTCAGGAGAAAAACACTCTTTGAAAGTGGGCTTTGTGTACGGTTTTACCTACTCCTGCACATTCAGTGTCAAGCACCTCCTGGTCCTCTTCACCGTCTCCTTGTCATGTAAAAAATACATTTACTTCACAGTCAGAAACACTAAAGTGATGTGATGATGCAACAGGGTTTGTTCAGACACACAGCCACACATTCGACCAAACTGCAGCTCTTTCTAATAGGACAAAGCTAAAGTTTTTCACATAGTCTGTTGCTAGCACCTCATTTGTTGCTAGCTAATTATTTCAAGAGACAAGTTTGATCCCAACATGCACATTTTCAAATTGTGGTTAAATCCCTGTCTCTTAGTAATATGTAACTGGACACCAGCTATTGCCCAACGTGGTTTGTCTCATCTTGTCCGTGACTGCTGACGGAGGGAATATGAGCCAGTAACAACAATACAAGTATAGTTTTAAACCCTTTTGAAAACAATGCCTCTCCCCTTTTTTCCTGTCTAATAAAACAAAAACAAATAATATTCTTGATTAAAATTTGTTTGCTCTCATCGCAAAAACTTTAATAGTCATATATTCAGCCTTAATTTACCAGACACGTGGTTTCTTAAATAAGTAAATAACTAAAGCAAGCAAATACATTTTCAGTTGTAAAGTCCTATACCTGGAAACAGTATATGCTATTAAATTTCACAACTGTTAATAATAGTTCAAACAGTTGCTTGTTTTCTCACATTTTGCTTTCTCACGGTCCTACATGGACATCTCATGTTAGTTCAGTCCTCACCTGCTTATCATACTGTCCTTCAATAGCATGTCCTTGGTCAAACAGCTTTTGCCATCCCTGGAAATTATTAACAGAGCTCAAAAAAACATCAACCCCTTCATCAGCAACTGTGTATCTGTCTGTTGGTCATTGGTTTGTTACGTTCAAATACACAAATGCTAACAATTTCAACTATTACTCAACTGCTATACTTTATTGTACATAACTCATAGCCTTCAGTAGCCATGCTGCTTATGTTCTATGTTTGGTCACGTACAAGCAGCACACAATGGCAGTTGTTCTCTTGTTTCTATAGTACATGCAGTACTTCTTTTCTCTGGAAATCAACTTGACCTTTATGTTGATGCTATGGTCTTTTGCTTTATTTGGTAAAAAATAAAAAAAAATGATATAATATTGAAAACAGATGAAGATATGTCAGAAGCTGTATCAGAAGGACAGCTAAAGATCAGAAACATTGCGAAAGAAACGTTCAGCTTGTTTACAAGATGTTCAAATTTCAATTTGTGTCAGTGTTTACACTGAGTTTAAGCCAAAGTTCGACTAAAGTCTGTTAAACAACTAGATATGGTGTACTTCTTTATAGTTCTAACATTACACAGCAACGAAATGCTGACACATGGACGGGTACACACTAGTTTTAATTCAAAACCAAATTGTAAACTCCCTGCCAAAACATCAACAACAGTACAATGAAATAACATTTCTTTTAAAAATGTAATGTCCCATTTGAGCCATGGCTGTTCAGGGAAACATCTACTTTTAATGTATATTCAGCCTTAAATTACCAGAACAGCTTCTGTGGTTTAATATATGTGGGTCTTTCTTCATCGATTTAGTTTTGTGGTTTGAAGTGCATGCAAATGATCCCAAGCACACACACTCTACAGACTTGTTTTACCAACCAATTTATAGCACATTTCTTCTGTCCTACAAAAACGGGCATTGTAAGTGACTGCTTTATCTGATGGGCGCAAAAAATGGTTGCTTTTACTCTTATCTTCGATCTATTGTGTCTGCTGTGCTTGAGAAAATGGATCACTTTTATTCTTATTACCATGTTAAAAAAAAACTTTATTTTCTCAATAAAGAGCTCCTTTCCATTTGCTCTAATTAGGTAAGACATTTACCTTCCCCTAATATTTTGTTTTAAATGTTAAAAAAGCTATTTGTCTACATCAGGGCACTGTGTTCAAAATCAAAAAGTACATCATGTCCTCCTGTATAAATAACCTTGGGAGACAGGACTGATATATAAAGGTCTAGTCTTCTGTCCAGTTGTGTGGAAGCTGCACTGCTTTATCACGTCAATTAATGTCAAGCTAATTCATTTTGAGTAAACACTGCACTCCCAACAACCTCAGTTGGCTTGTCAGGGAACTGCTGCATTGACTTAGCAATGGACAGCTATCAGAGAACCACACAAACCAGACACAGCAGGGATGCCAAATGTGCAGATAAGCACTATCAGATTCTTTATGTTTCTCTCATATTCAATTTACATCTAGACATTTCCCGTAGCTCCCGTTGCGCAAGCCCTGCCCACATTACAATGTGCAATAATGCATGTGCAATAATGCAAGAAATGCACGTTTAAGAAAAACACATATGTAGAGCTTTAACATATTGTTTGCACATTGGTTAGTATACAGAAAGTATGCTACAAATTAGGCTACATACAATTTTAAAGTTTATCTGGATCTTATTCATTTCTACCATTGGTTTGGAACTCATACTGACACCTACTGGCATGGAGGCATGTCATAATGTTTTACTAGAACTGCACAGCAACTTTATCTTATAACACTCACACATCTACAGATATTGTGTAGATTCAGACTTAACATAATATCTTGTTAAGGACACAACGAACCTGGCCAAGTTCTTTTTCTGAGCACGTGTACAGTTGAAGCAAATTATCACCTTCTAACAAAGGGTTTTTAGGTTTTATGCAATCATAAAAGTACACCTTAATATAGTAATAGCCAAAAAGTTTTTTATAGAGAAGACTGGTATGACTTGAATCAGCATATTATGTGAATGCATGCCATTTTTAATATTTTATAAAAGCTTGTTTGTTTCCTAAAGAGTAAAAGTGACATTTAAAACAAAACATTACATAAAAACACAAACTTGTGAGAAATTTATATTATTAACTATTACGTTGATTTAATAATATAGCTGTTTCGAGCGGTTAGGTCGAAAAGTTGCGCGCACACATTCCCACTCTCTGCCACACACGCACACACACACACACAGAAAGCGAGACGCAGGACGTAAAGCTTGACATCATTTCTCCTCAGTGCAACACGGAGAACTGTGTGTTAGTCACCCACAATCGAGCTGGGAACAAGGTGGGTAAGTAGCCTAAACTTATCCTAGTTTTCCCAGGCGACTGCGTCTGGTCTTATACTAAACCCGTTTCAACTTTAGCAAACCGAATTAAATATATACGAGAGAATCAGATGAGAGCAAGCGGTGTTAGATGAGTTAACGGAGTTGAGCCTCAAAGTTAACGTATGTTTTTTTTTCTTTCGCTCTGCTTCTTTTTTACCCACACTTCTGGCTAATGCAATGCTAACCAGTCTCTTTTACGACTCAACAAAATGTTGTAGTTACAAGATTTATTTCGAGTTGAACACGATGATCCAGCACCTTAACGATTAAACTTGAGCTGAACTTCTTGAGGAAACGGTCTTTGATAACGTTATCCGTGTCTTTAAACTTACGTTACCATACTCAGTTAAGTTACCTTAGTAACGTAAATTGCGAGCTAGAGATCACTGAAATGGTGTGCGGGAGTTTTAAAAGTAAAAAACTAACGTTACTTGGGACTTTTCATTTGGATGTAAACCATAGCTGTGTGACATATGTTTATATAATGCCTAACCTAACTTAAATTTGACACGAGCCAAATATGCTGTCTAGGAAGCAGTTGACCAGGTTTCGACACACAACCCACCAGTGGTTTATGATAAATGGTTTCTGTCTAAAACAGTTGTAATTGTATTGAGTCATTAATAGTCTACCTTTTAGTTTGTGAATTTGGATTTTGGTGGGTTTAGTTGGGTGCAACTTCCCTGATAGCACACGAACATCTAGGAGACGTCTGTTTGACTTCTGCATTTACATCTGCTAGATGTAATATTTAGTTTGTTTGCTTATCTGCAATACGTTTGCAGATGTCTCCTTTTAGATGTCAAATAGACGGCTAGAAGATATGTATGAAAAACCGAACTCTGAAAGACGTCTGCCAGACGTTTGTAGACAGCAGATGCTTTCCAGATCAAGAGATCTTTAGACATGCGCGTGGTATCTGGGTTCTGTGTCTTACAACAAGACGTTTTATGAAAAGCTTGTTGCAAAACGCTTTCCTAATTCCTTCAAAACACACACATATCTGGTTTAAATGAAGACCATTCAAAATATTGAGTTTGGTGGAGATCTTTCTAGGTTTGACATGTGTAGGGGTGTGACGAGACACTGGGTTCACAAGAATTATATAAATCATCGATGGTAAAGTATATTGGGAAAAATAGTATTTTATTCAACAAAAACATTCTGAAAATGTAGGTGCATTTTGTAATCAACTTTTTGAAATTAAACTATTTGAATGAATTAAATGCCGTAATAAACAACATGTGAACACTGCAAAATATTTTTCCACAAACTGACAGGCAAGTAATTACACACAAAGTATATACGGTATGAATAAATAAAAACAAATATCATTTGTCGGGCCGAATACCAAAGCGAACCTGTCTTCAGCAAACGCCGCACCAGCTTAAAGGCCAAAGTATGCTTCAGCCGTCTGCATTACTTCACTTTCGCATGCGGGCAATTTTTCAAGTGAGAAGAGTGCTAAAAGAGTGGCACTCAAGTTGGTAGATCTCACCACACCCGTAGACATATGTGTTTTTGTTAGTTGCAGCTGTCAAAAAACGTGCCATAGTAACATCAACATCCCCTGGACATGCTTGAGAGCTGTAAGAAAAACACAATGGAACTTGGGAAACCTGTGTGGTTTCTTCACAGCTTAATTTGCCCGGTACTTTGTCATTTATTTCCGTTAAGCGTTTTTCTGTCATATACCTTTAGACTGACACAGCAGTGTGGTTACACTGTAAAGATATATTTGCTGTACAAAACTGGCAAACTATGGAAGTTTACTGTAAGAATACAGCAATCAAGCATATCAGCGGCTGTATTACAGTTCTTATATTATAAACCATTAAATTATATAGTGTCTATAAATAGCAAATTCAATAGCTGAGGTATTATGGATTAAAATGCAACATATAACTAAAAAAGTTTTACAATATTTTGTCAAATTAAATTGACTTAAAGTAGTTGATATATATTTTAAGAAAACAGTAAATTGCATTAATATATCAAAGTTTTAAAAGTATGTTTTGTCAATTGAAAAATATATTTTTGCAGTATACTGCAAGGTAATGTACAGTTGGAACTGTGTAACATACGATAGGTGTCCATATAGTATTCATCACGGTAATGCTTGGTTACACCCTAAAGAAAGAAGACAATTTCGTTGGTTTTGTTTATTTTTAAATGTTTTTATTGCGACTGTCCTTGGTATCTATCAGTATTTGATCCCATACAGATCCTCCTATACACTTAAGCTAGTGTTCTAGTGTTCAGGGGGCATCGGGAGGCTCTGGAAGCCATATTTTTGAAAGGGGGGGCGCTGTACAGTTCTTGGGGGGCATTTGCTCGCTGGCTGGTTTTTAGAGGGGTTTTGGCCATATATACAGCCTGCCAGGCTGGTCTTAGCTGGTCAGGCTGGGAGACCAGCTAAGACCAGCCAACCAGCCTAGGATGGTTTTAGCTGTTTTTTTTTCAACAGGATGATTAAAGTGAGTTTACCATAGATGTAAGAACTGAAACTTACAAAACAGAATGGTCTTTCACATCCTGTTACATCCGTTCGCACCTAGTGTAGTAGTGTTAGTTACTGCAAGCTTCTTAAGTATAGTTTCTATAGCGTTCTTTAAGTATGCTATAAACACAGTATGCTTTTTCATGTTTAGAATAATTAATATGGGTTTTGTTTGCTGTTCGGCTGCAATTGGTTTGAATGCCAAAAAAATGTATTTTCAACACTCATAAATATAGCCTAATTTATATTCACATATAATTTTTTTTGATCCTTTAATTAAAGTAATTTCCTTAAAAAATGACCCCATACATTTTAATGCAACCTTAAATATAACACGGGTCCTCATTATGAACACAAAATAATAACTTCAATAGGCAGTGAAGACCACTGATGGGAGTAACTAAACAGCGTTATTTATTTCAGTAACAACCTATCAAACTAATTACGTAATGCGTTCTGTACGACGTTTTGTTTTTATTGTAATCTTTTGTTTTATGTATTTGGACCCTCTTGAAAATGGCTATCCATTCAATGAATTCAATTCAAATTAACAGGTTTTTACAGTCGCATTTGTACAATGTTTTAATATTGGTAATATTTCTTAAGATCAGTTTTACAGTTACCACGTGGTTTGGCTATGGTAAAAGAAATGAGAGGTATTCTGGCTATCAGAGAGTTGATAAGTGTGCTATGCTTAAAGTAATGTTATGGGGGATGGTGAGCTTGGGTTTTTCCTTCTATTCTGAGAGAACCACACCATATGCAATGCATCTTCACAGGAAATGTGAGTCCCCAAAAGCCCCTCTGCCCTTAGCAGTCCACTCCACACCTCACTTGAAACTCGCACCGTAGTGTTAACATGGCCTGACTCCTTAACATGCCCTGAGCAAAACAAGCCTCTCACGCCTCTGCAAGTTAAAAAGCTTTGGCTGGTATCCAAGGCAAATCTTTTAGAACAAGGTTTCTCAGCACCTCAGCAGTTTTGATTGCTGTTTAGTAATTACTTTTTTTTTTCTGGTGTTCGTTGTTGTAGGAAATAAAAATGGAATTGAAAACCTCGGACGCTGTTTATGTTGGGTAACTCAGGAAATTGTGCATTTAATTTGCGTGGTTAAATGAGAGTGACTTCCAGGGGATGTGTCATCGATGGTGAAACCATATTGTTCAAATAAGAAGTCAGATATATTTGCAAGATACTTTGACTCACATTTACCGTATAACTAGATTATAATCATTGGTGATTTTTAATCACGTAGTTGTGTGACTGGCCTGTGTTTGTTATATCATGGCTCCAGTCAGATAATTTTTTATTCTAGATCTTTCAAGAGAACTTAGATTAATTGTTAAATAACAACCACGCCATGGTGGAAATTAAATTCTTAATATGTTCCCAAAACTCCTAACAAGGCACAAAAAAATTACAGATGACGCATTTGGTTTGACATCGCTATTTCACACATTTGTTGTGTGACTAACTACATAACATATAATAGCTGTATGTTACTACCATATTACTCTGAAGACAGAAACAAGCATTTGCTCTAAAGTGGCTTATAAAATTTAAGCACTATAAAATAAAACTTGAATGGAAAGATTTGTTAATATAGACCACAATGCACTATATTAATTGAAAAGTTACCCCGCAACATGTTAGCGCACTCCTTTGTCTTTAGAGAATCTAGCTACATTTGGTCCTTTTCAAATCCTGAGATTGTATTCACAGTCCTGATAGTTCTGATAGTGATGTAATTTATTAACTACTGTTTGCATGAAGTGTGGTTGCCTTCCAAACCCAGTGTGTACCTTAAGGCTCACACAGAAAGTTTGGGCAGAGGTCCTGTGAAAAAGGTTCCCTTTTGCTGAGTAAAGGGCACATTTTAATGAACAATCAAATCGGAATAGTTTGGCACTCGTCGAGGAGCCTCTAGTTTCAGCAATATGAGAGTCCCAATTGACATTTGTATGCAAATGAATGAATTCAGCTAAAAACTATGCAACTGAAAAACACATAGCAGGTTTTCTTTTTGGCGGCTCTATCTGTTCTTTGACCATTCAAAGCCAAATTAGGCAGGTTAGGTTGTGTCACGGTAACATGGCAGGGTATCAAGACATTGACATTTGCTCTGTTTTCGAATTGTGAAAATCACTGTTCAGAAGACCGTCACAGCATGCAGACTCTCCACGTCCCTGTGCAAATATTACTTTGGCCCGATATATTTAGAGCCACTTGTAGGGGCACTAATATGTCTTTCTAGTGCACTACAGCTGTTGTAATTCCTCCTTGTTTACTGAATAGGCCGCTTGTTTTTCAGCTTATGCAAGTGAGAACGTTCTGGATTGGTTACTTTAAGCTCATTTTGAGCATAGTTCACTTTAAGTAATGAAGGGTGGGAGAGACTCGTCTGTACCGACACTTTGCTGACTAGGTGGGTTTGGCACGCTGGCCTGAGATGTAATTCTGTTTGGTCTGTAGTGAGACAGTTGTCTGGCAGAGAGAGACGGTTCTTCCGAATCAGCTGAATGTCAGCTGATCCCACATCCCCCACCCCATTACCAGCGGCTCCCTGCTCCACTGGACACGGCTCCCTAACTGACGAGGGAAGTCAGGGACTTCCTGTTTAGCATATAGTATAAAATTTCAGCCCTGCTCTGCAGTCACTTTGGCTGTGGTTTCCAGGGTAGTGTTTTTTTCCCATTCAAAGTAAAGTGGCTGTTTCAAGGATGCTTGTTAGGGAGATCAAGCAGGCTATTTGAGTACCATGGATCAAGTACAGAGCTCTAGACTGGGAATTGTAGGAGTAGTTGCATTTGACAGTCATCAATCTAAAGATGGATTGCTGCATCGGTGGGATTGGTCCAACGCAGTCAGCGGTGCTTTATTTATGTAGTTTTTCCTCGTGGATGTGGTGGGGGTACGAGGGAGGTTCAGCCACATTCCTGCAGTCTCAGCAGGAGGCAACAGTTGTGGCATTTCTGCATCTTGTCTTGTACTAGCAATATGTTTTTAAAGACTTTCTTTTACATCAGTTAATCACGACTGAAGGTGAAAAGAAGATTGTGGAGCTTAACGTTTCTTTTGTTTATCACTACCTCTTTTGTAAGTTGACTTTAATAGGACGATTCACATCAAAGTGGAAAGTCTGTCATTGTTTAGACACCCTCACATGCTTTATAACTGCTTCTGTGGAACAAAATTAGAATGAACAAACACTGTTTCAGTTGATATGGCTTTATGTGAGGAAGTATTAAAACTTTAGGCTGTCATTTACTTAAAGTAGATTACTTACAGACTACAGTTTGTAAGTAATCTACTCAGCACTGTTTGTGAGTGAATTCTTTTGATTTTTAAGGTTTAGGTTTTAAAAGTTGAAGCAGTTAATTTACAAATTAACAAAAAAACAAAACATTGATATTTTGTATTTTTTTTTCAGGAATGCAGATCTTTGGGTGCTATTTTTGGATAAATGCAGAGACGCTTGAATGTCTGCAAACAGCAAGTGAAACTGCCTTTCCGCCCACACATTTACTTAACTGAACTGAAAACCGAGCAACAGAATGCCTCTCTCTTTTTAGCATCTTCCACTGTGAGGCCTTGTGCTTTGCAGAATCAAGACAGGATGGACAGATAGAGCAAAGCCATAATGGACAATCCTGGATTTAAAATCCTGTCATTTTCCACCTCAGAGGCCATTTTGTTTTTTAAAGCAACTCATCACAGACCATAAACCCACCATCCAGTTGGCAGAAACAAGCCAAGCCAGAAGTGAATTCCTATTACTGTGGCGGTTCCTTCAAATCTTTTCTCTGGAAAATCCACCCCGAGGTTTAGTCTGCCTTAACCATGATGTTGAGAAGAAAACTGTACTTGGGCGCTTTGCTGGGTGCAATTTTGTTTTTAATGATAGCTGCTCACACTATTCAGAAGGCCGGCGTTGTGCCCAACACAGATGTACCCACTCATCACAATGTCAGGATACCAGTGAAGAACCAGACACAGTTACAGACAGTTGTCACAGAGCCAAAACGAGGCAATTCCTGTAGCTGTCCATCCTGTATAGCAGACCAGGGTGTGTCGCAGTGGTTTGACCAACGCTATGATCATAAACAGCAACCTTACCTCACCGGCAGGGATGATGACATAGACAAACTTTCTCTGAACTGGTGGCTGGTAAGTGGCATCATGTTCAATACTTCATTTTGTAAGGCTGTCAGTAATTTTTGAATTGAAATTGAATTAATTGCATGGTATGTTGGATAATTAAACAAATAATTCACATTTATCTCAATGTTGGTCCAAATTAAGAAAATTGAGTATCTTTTACTACTGCATTGTGGCACTTTTTTTCAATGCATCCTTTTTAAACAGAAGAAGCAACATGTTGTTTGTTCCATATGTTGATGTACATTACATTGTAATACATGGATGAATAATTCACAATACGAGCAATAACTTGCTGTTAGAAAATGGATTGTTTGCATTTTGAAAAACACACAAATGACGCAGCAGTTCTTTCGACCATACCAGCTTTCAAACATGGCGTGTACTGAGCAGCAACAATCGTTCGACTCTGCTGTTGCAGCTGTTTTGAGAAATTTTCATGACAGCTTTTCTTTGAAAACAGAGCAGAAGTAATTAAAGTAAAGACATTTTCCTACTGCTTTAATGAAGCTGTACGTCATCAGAATGAGTGGTCTGATTGGTTGTAGATTCGTCAAGTAGTATACAGAGGCATCTGATGAACACAGGTTAAGCCCATCTCCCAGAAGGCGGGTAGTAAGGTAGCCTGGCCAGACTAAGCTCCTATGAGCTTTCTAGTTGCGGAAGCCAGGCTAAGATTTGACTACATTACTGCACTTAATCACTAATATATTCTTAAATTTGAGAAAATATAATTTAAATGTGTCCAACTTGTTCTTTTATGCAGAAGTAAGGCTATGGGTGAGAGTTCTGTTCCAATAGCTGCTATAGGGAAATACCAAGAACAGTAACAATGTGCAGTAAATGGTAAAACTGTTTGCATAAGATGCAATCAAAATATATGTTAAGACACCAATTTTGCAATATCAAACAGCAAAATGAGCGATTTTGTACAGTTAAAAAAAGCTGGACGTGGATGAGACTGTAAGCCAGTCCCATAAAATGAATTTAATATATCAGGGGCATGGGAAGGCAGTGAGCCAAGGGAGACGGTGTCTTCTCAAAAAACTGTGATACAAAAATAAAACACAAATACTACACAATATATCATTAAAAAGGGTATAAATTCCTTTCCCTGAGCTCACTCAGTTTTGAAGGAACACGGCACTATTTTTGAAAATAAACTCATTTTCCAACTCCCCTGCAATTTTCTAGGCCGATCGTAGAAATTCGCTGCCATACCATGGGTGAAGCAGATGCAATGATAGTACACAGTGCCTGAAAATAGTCCCCAGCATTTTCAGGCACTACATAATATCATTGCATACTGTAGCCATGGTACAACAGCAAAGTTTTTTGATTATTACACCAGAATGAGAGTTTAGTTCCTAGCCATATCAGCCTAGACTATCGCAACTTTCCTTTTCTGCCACTCTTAGTACACAATGTAACTACAGAAGAGTCAAGGAAGTTGAAAAATGAGGCTACTTTCTAAAATAGTGGTGGCTTCCTTTAACTTTCCATCTAAAGCAGTGGTTTTAGATGGTTAGGCCTTGCAACCCACAGCTCTTGATGAGTGCGTGCTACGAACATGGTTTAACATCTGGCTGTGTTTTTGAGGTGAGAGACCTTCATAAGTTATGAAAATAACGATAGAATAATGACACTGACATTAAGCCTCTCGACATCTCATCTGACTGCAGATACTGAATCATCACATATTTCTCAAGCTCTCTTTACTTAAACTGCATCTACCAGAAGTGCCAAAAGATTTCTTGCATGTTTTTTAAAAATAATTCCTTCCATCATGTTTTTTTGTTGTTGACGTTGCTTCTTTGGCCGTACGCTCGGCGGGTGTGACCCACTGGTTAAGAAACACTGCATTTGGTGGGTTTAGGAGTGAGTGAGTGTTCTGTCATTAATTACTCACCCTCATGTCGTTCCAAACCCATAAGACCTTTGTTCATCTTTGGAACAAATTAAGATATTTTTGATGATATCAGAGAGCCATCTGTTCCTCCATAGACAGCAATGCATCTGAAATCATCCCAGATCAAGAAAGGTGATTAAAAACACAGGTAAAAAAACGTAATTTGTGTTCCGAAGATGAACAATGGTCTTATGGGTTTGGAACAACATTAGGGTGAGTAATTGATGACAGAATTTTCATTTTTGGGCGAACTAACCCTTCAAGAATGAATTGGGGGGAAAAGTCACATAAGAGAAGGCAATGCCTCCATCATGATATTTGTTGTTACAACAGTTATGATATTTGGTGTTATCGTTGTTACAATTGGCTGTGATTGGTTCAGGAGACAAATCCTGCCTCTTGTGTTTGTACAATATGTAAAAATCTAAAAATTCTGTTTTTCTGATAATGTAAGTATATTTAAATTAGTACGTGTGAGAAAATGTGACTGGGATATGAATGAAAAACAACAATAACTGAGGACTTTGCCTCCTCATTTCAGAACATCACGGCACACCTTTGATGTAGATTTATGTACATTTAGTTTTCCAATTTCTGCAATGAGTTGGACAGATAATGTTGGATTTGTTCCTAGATTCATTTGTTAGTCTCTAGACAGCCATTGGCCTCTCAGAGAAAGAATAGCTCTTAGGATTCTCAGGCATGCCACTAAAGTCGTACCATCATAGTTAGATATCATTTCCCCTTTCTGGCACATGACACGTCAGGGAAAGACAACAGCTGGTGTGTTCATTCCAGACCCTCTCAAGTTCACTCACTACCAGTTTGCCAAACATCGTTAATGCAATGGAGGTGGATCCCCAGAGCTGCATTATCTGGTTTCCTTAAACAAAAAAGTAATTCTCCCTAGGGAACAAGGGCACAAGTAGGCCCTTTGGCCTAGCCATGTGTTTCAGTAAGGTTTAATTTAGCCTAATTAAAGGCTTTCAGGCTTTTGCAGGCTATGGGAGCGTACACTGAGAAGGCTGACACTGGTATGCCTCGAGAGCTTTAAGTTTTCTTATGGCATACAGTATTTTCTAGGGGGGAAATCTATAGGCACCTCACGATTTGATTCAGTATCATTCAGAGAGCTGTGATGCATTGATAAAATGATTATCTATGCATCTTTTTTCTACACAGATTTTTCTTAACTGTATGACTACTTGGTACTTTTAAGGCAAATATTTATATAAATATATACTTGCATTACTTGAATGTCAAATTTGTTGTCAAATGTGCATTTCTATTAAGCTTATTTAGCTAAGCCTGTGATTGGCCTTTTATTTTGTATTTTTTATTTGTAAACTATTCAAGTTTATATACATAGGCCTACTCAATTGTGTGTGTGTGTGTGTGTGTGTGTTGGTTAAAGAAATACTAAGCTTGGAATCAATAAGCTTGAAAAATCTCGAAGACTCTGAATCCTTTTGGTAAGAATTGCGATGCATTGCAAAATGGATTAATTTCCTCCCACCTCTTCTGTTTTCTGCATATACAATGACACTGGAAAAGTTATAGTTAGGAGAGCAAAAACATCTTCCTATTTAAGAGGTAAAGTTCAGTAGCTTGAAATTTGAAGGTTAGCTTTTTAAGGTATATGGTAATCCTATTATTTTGTATAGTCTTTGCAGGCATCTGATGGAATGTTCACGGACATCTCCCAGAAGATGTTTAATATCATTTCCCCTCCACGGAAGAATGAAATGGTGCCACAGAAGAACCAGTGCCGGAGATGTGCAGTTGTTGGAAACTCTGGGAATCTGCTGAAGTCCAAACACGGAGCCTTGATAGATTCCCATTCAGTTGTTATGAGGTCTGTTTTCTACTCTTTGTATGTCTGGTCTAAACTTATGAGAATACATTTCCACCAATTAAAATAGGCAAATATAATTTTGATAGATATTTGAAAGATATCTTTTTTTGTCTGTAAATTGAAAGTCAAAGTGTCACTGTATGGACAGCTTTTATTTTTTATTTTTTTATCTTGAGTAATGTAACCAATAAGTGCAGTGCAGTGAGTTTTTTACTAATGCATTTGAACTGGATTGTCCCACAGAATGAATAAGGCTGTAACTGAGGGTTTTGAAGAGGATGTTGGTAAACGAACCACCCACCACTTCATGTACCCAGAGAGTGCGATCGATCTGAAACCCGGTGTCCATCTCATCCTCCTTCCCTTCAAACTCAAAGACATGCAGTGGTTGTCCAGCGCCCTTTCCACAGGAGAAATCAAAAAGTATGTTGTATGAAAGATAAAAATCGCTCGATTTCCTCACTTTTTGGTTAAACTGTTTTTATATCCAAACAGGACGTACATGAAAGTGAAAAGTCGTGTAGAAGCTGATAAAGACAAGGTGAGTATTAATCATTTTAAAGCTTGTAAATCCATAAATGCATCCATCTGTTAAGCCTAACTCATCCTCCCGTGTGTGCTGTCCAGGTGATAGTTGTAAATCCAGCCTTCTTTAAATACACACATGACAATTGGACAGAGCGTCACGGAAGATACCCTTCCACTGGGATAGTAGCAATTATATTTGCTCTCCATCAATGTGATGAGGTTTGTACGTGTATTTACAGCCAAGATAACAATTTCTGCATCACCAGACTTTACTCACTAACCATTTTCCATCCCAACAGGTGTCAGTGTTTGGATACGGGGCAGACAAGCAAGGAAACTGGCACCATTACTGGGAGTACAACAGATATGCCGGCGCCTTTCGAAAGACGGGCGTCCACAATGCAGAATTCGAGACTGAGATCATTCAGATGCTCAAAGACCAGGGCAAAATCAAATTGTACAGATGAGCCTGTAATTGTGGCCTTCATTGACTCAAGGATGTGCAGCAGCTGTATGGAAGCCAAAGAGACGCAGATCTGTGATCCACCCTACCATTAATTGACCACTGTGAACTGCACTGAACCAAACCCACAGACATCAAGCTGTAGGCCTAAGACCAAATGAACTTTTGTTGTTCTTTCAAAGCGTTTTTACGTGCATTGTGCCTGAAAAAAAAAAATGGATGTCTGCCTTAAGTCCGGGCATTGAAACTTTGAAGATGGAAGGAAAATGGCTTGATCTGAGCCTCCTTGTATACTTCCTTCTTATTGCAACTGTGTCTTGCCTCATACAGTGTCTGCGCTGCAGATTTACATTTATAGTCAACAAGGCTATTCACCCTGCAAAAAGATGTTGATCATCAGCAGTTTTCAGGGCGTTAATGCCTTAAAGTCAACACAAAGCAGAATTCACAATCCAGCAACATATTCAGTGAGAGGGGGCGGAGCGTAAGTTTATCTATTTGTAATTGTTTGGATCATGAAAGGTGGATGTGATACACCAGAATGGAGATTTACATCAGCCAAAAGGAAATGAGGCCTAGAAAGTCATTCAATTTTGATGAAAGATTATAATAATATGTAGCATGTAATGATAAATCACGCAAAATAAGACCAGTAGTAAAAGGATACTTCCCACCCAAAATTACTTTTTCTTCACATTAGGGCGTTTTAAACAATTTTGGACCCATTGCCTTTCATTTCCTGGACAAAAACCCCCAGATTTTTTTCTTAAATGCATATTTTAAATATACACTAGATGATTTTTGAAGGGGATCAAAACCTTTCATCGAAGTTGACCTAAAACCAAAATGTCTTAGGACAACTTTTGATGATTTTTAATTTTTTTTTATTCACTTCAAATGTTAACTACTGTATTTTTGAGCTGGATCAACATGAGGGTGAGAAACTGATTGTAATTTAATTTTTGGATGAACTCAAGTACATGAGGTCAGTTTAAATTACATGTTGACTTTTAACTTCAACCTGCAGTGCATTAACTTTTTAACTGACAGGTTTGGGGATTATAAGGTGTCAAATAAGCAATATGCAATTTTTTTTTTTAAATATTTGAAAATGTAAAATATTTTAGATTTCACCTCAGACAACTACAGAGATGCACTGACATCGACACCACACATATT
Source organism: Enteromius afrohamiltoni (assembly GCA_034779775.1). Lineage (NCBI taxonomy): Eukaryota > Metazoa > Chordata > Actinopteri > Cypriniformes > Cyprinidae > Enteromius > Enteromius afrohamiltoni. The sequence continues at coordinate 11,017,718 of JAUYWG010000045.1, forward strand.
CTGCCATTACTTAACCGTACTGAAATCAGCTAAATATAACCACGTGCTGAAAGATTTATTTGTCACATGGAGCTGTGAAAACACATTCTAAAATTGTAGTTGAGAGTGTGTTGTTTGCGTTGTTATTGTTTAATATCGTTATATACATTTAGACCAAAGCCGTCCCTAGAGTGTTCTCAGTGGCACTCATACTATATCCTGTATAATTACAGTTCTGGATAGAGCACATGCTGTATTTTCCTACATCTTTAATTGTATCTTTTTTCCCCCCAAAGTATTTTTAGAGTTTTTATGAAATCACTAGTGCTAGACGTTCTGTGGTTTTTTTCTTTACTAGTTTGCATTATTGTAAACTGTTTTAAGGACTGTGACAAGGTTGAAACTTGAGCTGTAATTTCAATGTTTGTTGCCAAGTGTTTTCAAGCTGTCGTCTTTGTTTTATCCTTTTTTTTTTCCCTGTGACTTCTGTTCTCTAATGTATTTTAGTTTTGTATTCTATGCTTCCTGTAAATCAGTGTCTTGTATGGTTTACAGAGTTTGCATGGAGAACAGTCACAGAACACACAAATCAAGAAATCATCATCGGAGAATTATAATTTAGACCAAATTCTAAAAGAAAATGACATGAAAGTGTTTTAACAACAACCAAACTGAACCAAAGCATAAACAATAAAAAAAAATTAAGTGAATTCAAAAGTCACAGTTTAAAGGCGTCCAGGACAGTATTAAAAATAAAAAAAACTATTTGATATTGTCACGTAATAAAAATAAAATAAATACAGAAAAACATACAAGCCTATTTTTTAATGAGATACACAATACATAAATATCTCACAATACCCTGGTATCCCATTCAGGTTCTTAAACATGAAAAGCAAAGCTAAAACCACAAGTTCAACTTTTAATACATGACTGTGTGTATACATAAGTTCTAATGCAAGTAGAGAAACAGATAAATATGTTTTTCCATCTCCCTACTTGTGGATTTTTTTAGGAGGAGTCCAAGCTATCGTGCATTAATGTCAAATAACTGTGGCCAATTGCGTTTTTATGGTTTTGTTTAGTTGTCATATCCTGCAGATTTAATATTCCCTGGGTGTGACACGATTTGCAAAAATGTCTTCTGCCACAAGTAGTTCTTTACTCTCAAAGCACTTTAAGGGTTTAGTCCATGTTCTAAGACTGTCCAGCTGAATGTGATGGTTTAAACCCATGGTAATGGCCAAATTGCGTGTTGTGTGCACATCTTTGTAAGCATCTAAGTTCTTGTTTTGTGTGAACCTGTGAATAATCTGTGGTCTGTTTTCAATAAACCACTTACTTAACCATTTATTCAGTGATTTTTCATCTGAAGTTAAGAAAATAATTGAACAATAAATGGGTGATCTCATAAATGTTTTAGGACCGTTAAAGTTTTATTACAACTTACATAAATGTAATTGTTTTTTATTAAAGCACTTTTATTTCCAAATTGTTGCTAATGTGAAAAAAAACTGAAACATTATAATTAACTTTACAGCAAAAAAATTACGTTTTATAGTATTTACAGGCTACTTGTATACCAGTGTTATGGTATTTTCCCTGATTTTACAAAAGAAAAATACTGTTTACAGTATTTAATACAGTAATGCAAATAAGTAATTTTTTTACAAAACTAAGAATTTTGGGGGAAACGTGCTTAAATGTTAAAAACATCTAAAATTCTTGGTAGAAAAAATACTTCTCTTTCAAATGTAGGTGTAATGTGACCCGGATGCGTTTTCTCCACTATTCACCCAAACACACATTATCCACAATTCATTCGTTTTTTTGCCCTGTCGCAGAGGATTGTGCTTTAAAGCTGTTCTCCATTCCTTGAATAGCAACACGATCCGGATCACATTTTTGTCATACAAACCCATGATCTGACATTTATGATTCCTCACATTTAAGTGCAGTTGAGTGTAACATGCAGTTCATGCTGTGTGTGCTTTCAAAGCATTTTTAGGAGAGTACATGATGACAGATTTTGGCAGAGGCTTGTCTGTGGATGGATCGGAGGGTATGATTCTCATAAGTGAGGGGCCTGAACAACTGCAAATTATGAGAATTTTTGCTCACGGCACAACGTGTTCCACATATCCCACATATCTCTCCTGGCGCTGCAGAGGGGCCTGTGAGTGCTGCTTTGTTATGCTGATTCTTCATTACAGATGGTTCTGTGGGTAGACTTCAAGCCCCTCATTTCCCAGGGTGCTTTGGCAGTAGAGTCGACCGTGCTATGATTTCAGCTCCGTTGGCCGGCTTCATTCAGCGAGCATAGAGACAAACGATGCTGGAAATAAGCCCGTTCTGTTTGGCTGTCCCTCGATGTAGCCGTGCTGAAAGGGAGATATAACTGGCTCTGATTAAAGTCATCAAAATGAAAGATGTTAAAATCAATTAAAGGAAGAGGCCGAAATAATAAAGGAAGTAATGTTATGTTATCAAGGGATTTGCGTCCTTAATCAAAAGAAAATAAGGTGGGACGTGTGAGGGTGTTCAAAATAAGGATTCATTTTACGTCAAGCTCTTTACTGCATGCCAGGTTCTTCTCTGTGAATCTACATTTTAATTCTTTTGATGGGCCATCCAGAGGCTATTTTTCCTGTAGAAGAATCTGCAGGATATTAGACGAGCCCACTGGAGACGTATGGGCAGAATACAACATGAACCCTGAGAGCTTTGCTCTGATCAGTTCCATCTGCTCCCATGAAATCATAGAATTCATCTGCACACACAGCATGAGTCTGTCAAAGGCTAACAAGAACCCTGCAGCTTCCTCACCAAAACCATCTTCAACCGGAACACGGAATTTGTGTCATTTATGCCAACTATACTTCAAAGATCCAAAAACAATTGAAAGTAAAGTGTGAAATAAAATTTTATACTATATTTGAGTGGCATGTTAAACAAGGAAGCACCAGAGAATAAGCATTTTTATATTTTTAAAATAATGGCTATGAACTTTAAGGTAACAAATAGTAAACTGGAGATATTTAGATGCATATGCTCAACAGCAAAAGTGAACAAAAACCTAAAACATAGTTTGTTACATTCTTATCAGTGTTATAGCAAACCTAACAAACCTTTTTCAGTAACTGAAATAAAGCTTAAAAAAGATATATATATATATATATATATATATATATAAAACTTAAATGAAAGTTAATGAATGCAATAAAAAATCAATTTGTTAGCATCTTTTAAAAACATTTCTAAAACCTCTGGGGTATGACAATGTAATTTATGTACAAAATGGTAAAGTTTCTAATAATAATTTCCCTACACAGCTTTTTTCCCCTTATACATCAAATCCTAATAATATATCAGACATTCCCAAAGGGACCCATGGTAAATTAGCTGTCCAGCAAACTCATGTCATGACGTAACACTTCTTCTTTTGCATGGTTCTCTGGAATGCTTGAAACTGATCTCAGCATTCTGCCAAGTTTTCATATAATGGCTACTAAAATGTACGTCTGATCGACTGAATTTTCTAGTTTCTCAACCTGTCTTTAAAATTCATCTCAAACAAACTGTTCTTTTATACTTCTACTCACCCACCAATCAGCATCCTCCTCTCCCAGTACCACCAGAACCTCACCCTCATTGAAGGTGAGCTCATCGTGATGATCTGCCACACAGTCATACATGGCTTTAACACGCTTCAGCTTCGACTTCATCTAAACACAAAAGCAAAAACAAGAAGTTGCAAAAAATGTATCGTGTGGTCTCTTAATACAGATTTTTAACTAATTTGTTATGGGAAACCTCAAGTATGAGGAAAATGTCTTTTCAACAGCCAAAGACAAACTAAATAAAATAACATTCCTTCAGCCCCTCCAGCTCAGAACAGCAGTAATTCCCATGTCAATAAAGACTGGTTTAAGCTGGTTTGTGCTGGTAAATTGATGTAAAAGGTGTGAAAGGTGAAGTTAGAAGCAAAACATACAAAGAGAACGGACCTTGTGACACAAAACACTGGAGTATTGGGTGCTTAGAAAATAGTGAAACATTGTAACACGAATAAGAGACTATAACAAAAACATTCAAATAACATACTGACCCAAATTAAATAATTACTGTAAGTGATACCCAAGTGAAGTATATATTTTTATTTCTCCTTCAGAAGACACATATAAGAACATAAAACTTGTGAGAGACCTGTGGCGTCACACCAACAGAGGCCACTCCCACAATAGTTGATTGACAGCAGCGTGTCACACAGACTGAACTGGTGTCTTGCCTCAGACCCGCCCTGAGTGAGCCGTCATCAGACCGAGACGCAGAGACAAACAAGAACAATGTGTGAGAGATTCATGATTTGGGTTCTCACCAGAGTTTTCCGGGGCAGTGGGTGAGGAGCAGGGTGGCAGGAGGAAGAGGAGCTACCGTTAGTCTCCAGGCTGAAGGAGCGTGGGGAGGTGGGGGACAGGGCCGGGGCATGCCGCCCGCCGCTGCTGATGGACTGTGGGATTTGGTACAGGAAGTGAGACGAGCTGCTCTCCCCATCTGCTCGAAAGCCTGCTGAGAGAGATTACAGTCACAACACATCGTAACGAAAACCATGAGCCAAGATAAGCTAAACAACTTCACAAGAAACAATATAGTGGAAAGATAACTGGACAGTTAAAGAATTACCTCGTTCTGGGAGTTCAGATAAGGAGTTGAGAGTGGACAGGGTGTATTTGGGAGAACCTGAGCTGAAATAGAAAGTGCCACAATATACAGTAATGTATAACACAAACAATGCAGTTTACTGTTAAAGTTTCATCTTGACAGTGTAGCACACTAATTTCTTTAGTAGATGGTTGATGTGTGTGTCTATATACTATATAATATAAAATAATATATATAATCTTTACTTTTTAAAAATAATTTGTATGTTATATGCTATTTATATTCAGCAATGTATTAAATGTATTAAAATGTTTAAAAGTGACAGTAAAAACAGTGTTAAGAAAAGGTGTCAAAACAAAAGTCACAATTTCTACAAAATTTTAAGCAGCAAATCAGCATATTATAATGATTTCTGAAGGATCATGTGACACTGAAGACTGAAGTAATGATGCTGGAAATTCTGTTTTGTCTTCACAGGAATAAATTACATTTTTAAATATATTAAATTAGCAAACACAGTTGCAAGTTGTATTTGTCATCAAGTTAAATAAAACCCAGTCAGTATGATCCCTAGTGAAAAATTAAATATACTGAAGTGTATTTGAAATAAAGTTATTTCATGCTTAGTATACTACAAATACATGTTCATATTTCTGTACTTAATAAAATAATTGCAAGTATACTTTAGGTACACTTTAAATATTTTGCATTTGCAAAGGGCAATATCACATAATCCTCATTAAAAGTGACATAGACATGCATTTTAGGCATAAGTAATACTCCAAATAAAGTATCATTATTTTTTTTTTATATCAGTAGGTCTCTAGTTATCTGTCAGTAAATACATTAATAGATTGGAACAATACTTTGTATGAAATAAATATATTTTAAATGTATTACTTTTTTACTAGGGAAGTAGAAATTACTTCTTTTTTTTTTAATTTTTAAAAATCCTACATACCCCAAAATTTGAATGGTAGTGTATATATAACAACATTAATATTGATTATGTTTAACATTTGCTTTTTCCATCTCTCTAGCCAATTAATTAATTCTCTTCCTTTACTTGCCAATTTTAACTTTATTTTTTAAAAGCCAATTTTTACTCAAGCACTTTGGCTAAATGATTACATTTGCTCCCTAATGCTTTTACTTCAAAACACTAGCCGCGTTTCCACTGTCGGGCCAAAAGCAGGTGTGCTAGTGCGTGCCAGTGCCAGTTGCGTTTCCACTGTCACTTCCAGGGCTTGATCGTGCCTTGTCGGTGCTTCCTCGGGGCCAGCTGGGGCTGGAGAGCGTCAGCGCCACAGATAATTTAACACAAGTTAACAGATTACACTGACATCAGAGACTTTTAAAATAAATTTTAGCTAAAAACTCACGTTCAGACAGCAACAAGTGTTTGAAATAACGTTTATTTTTTTGAGATCGAGTGTCGATTATGATGCCCATGCAGAAATAGGTAGGTTATTTATAAAAGACTATAGCCTACACGCAATCCATAACATTACCATAGTACACATGATGGTATTAAATACGATTGCTTGAAGAAATCAGACGTCAATTTCTTATTCTGTCACAATGGTGTATTTATTTAATTATATAAATTGTAATTAACTAAATTGACTCGAGACTTTAGCTTCGCGTACGTCATAAAAATATAGTATCAAAATATCATCATTATGGGGGAGCTCATTTCTGGTCGTATCCAGGTCGTATTTCGTATGAAAAAAAAAAATACTAGAATAGATCATTCTTTTTAAATGCGATGTATGTGACTACAAATAAACAGAAGACTCGACTAAAAAAGTAGGCTTGTGTCCTCTTTCTTTAGTGAAATAACGGTTTATACCCCTTTATTATGTTCAGTCCTGATAAATGAATTCTTTACGATCAATATCACTTATTATTGTAGAACAACGACACTTTTGGATGTAAATAAGTAAAATAAAAAAACATTGTGTCGTGATTTTTGCTACAGGTCCGAGGCTATAAGCCCAGCACTGGCTAGACAGTGGAAAAGCAGCTACTGTGAGAAGTCATCGTTTGTGGTTCCAAAAAGCACTTACACACACTTCTGGAAAGGTGAGTCTGGACCACCGAAGCTTCTCGGACCTGCAGGTACTCCATAATCTGTGTAAAAAAACATATTTATTGAGATTATAAACATAACAATAAATTAAGCATGCAGGGTTTTCACATCTATTGACCGGTGAATGGGAACCATCTAACAGGTTTGTCACGTACCTGCTGATCCCTGCCGTGAAGCGTGGGGGCTGGGGGGCATCTGAGGGGCGGGCTCAGAATAGGTGCGCTTGTGTCGGATGATAAGAGGGGGAGGAGGGGTTCGTTTCTTACTGCTGCTCACTTCATGGGACGTCCAGCCATCAGGTGAGCTCATAGGAGGGGGAGGAGGGGGGATGTTTGGAGCTGGAAAGGACACGAGGAGAGTAAACAAGACTGTAGAAGACAAGAGCAGAGAAGAAGAAGAGAAGTTCATCACCTCTGACTCGAGGTGGCAGTGGTGGCGCAGGCGATGAAGGGGGTGGCGGCGGGGGACTGTCAAGGCTGCGTGTCTGAGAGTTGGGACTGGCGTACACCTCCCTCCGGTTCTCTCCACGGGCCATTGCCAACCTCCGGCCCACGTTGAACAACCCCCCTCCACTACTTCCTCCTCCACCTTGAGAGGTAGAGCTACTGTGATACAAGCTGAACGGCCGTCCTAAGCGCTCCTTCTTCACTGGGCCCATCTACAAAAATAAAGCGCCACTGTTACCCATTGGACAAAGAATCGTATAATACACAAATGAACAGTCTTTTTAAGCGGTTACCTTGTCATCTAGATCATCGTCGCTCTCATAAAGATCATCTTGCCGCAGTCGCCATTCATACTCCACATGCACGTGCATGTTGAACTGGTTGTTCTGTGATTGGTGGATCTGAACACGACACATCATTGCAGTAAATTTTTGACCCATTCCTTTCCATGACATTTAAGTGTTTGTAATTAGTGCATAACATATTTTTAAATACTGCTGGAGTATTTTGCAGTCTGCAGTAACACTCCTTGGAATCCAAACAGTTTAAACAGTTACTGTTATTAGTGCACTATATAACTGCAGGACAAAAAAAGTTGAGATTTAAATATGATACTCAATGAATGCTTAAATCAACTATGCTATGAAATGTTTTAGAGCATATCTAGGGTCAGGAATTTTTATCCTTTATAGTAGACGTCACAAAACTATTAAAATCCCTATACAAATTAATTAATAACATATGGAGTAAGTATACTCTTTTCAGTAATGCAATAACATTTTTTAAAGGGGTCATCCGGTGCCACATGCACTTTTACAAGCTGTTTGGACTGAAATGTGTGTTGGGAGTGTGTGTACACAACCAGCCTACAATCATAAAGATCCACCTGTGGCGTCACACCGAAGCTGTAGTCATTTACCCCAACATCTGAGTGACTAAAGACACAGAAGATTAACCTTACGTTTGGTTCTGAAGGGAAACGCGCCCTTGATCAACCGAAATGCATTTATGTTTGCATGAATCATTCATGATCCAGCCTCACCTACAGAAGCAGTGAGTATAATGTCTTTTAATGAATCTTAACAAATCGCCTTTCCTAAAAAATGTGCAAGTTTCACTTTGAACACTGCTAAAAAAAGATTCTCCGAGAGCGCCTCGGAAAAGAGGGGCGGAGTCAGCAGAGCTCGTGAAGATTTAAAGAGGAAGTACACAGAACAGAGTGATTTCTAAAGAGCTGTTTTTGACAGGGTAAAATGAGCATTTTTAAACAAACTATATTACAAACGTTCCATTAAGATCTTAAAGAATCATATTAGCTTGTGGAAAATTGGCTTTGTAAGATTCCTTTAACATATATCCATTTATCACAAGCATCTAATAAGCTATTGAAATCCACCGGCCAAAAGGTGTGGGATCCCTGCTTATAGAAAAGACCATGACCTTGATGTATCTGAATTGTACAGCACTTTAAAACATTTGGTTCAATAAAGGTGAAATATACAGGTTACGCCCACATGAATATCCTACAGCTGAAAAGCTCTATGACTCACCAGCTCCTCGCACAGCGTGTGCTTCAGTCTGCGAGCCATATCCAGCCCCGTCTCTCCGCTATCATTCTCTATCACAGAACAGCAACTTTCATCAGCACAATTATCATCCTGCTCTGTATATTTGCTTCTGGCAAATGAGCCAACAGCCAAACCAGCCATCAGAAGAACCTGAAGGGCCTCCTTCAGTTAAAAATAACTAATACTATGCTGACAAAAAGTGTGTAATATTATTAAAAGAGACAACTTCAAATTAAAAACTAGACAAATAAACAAACACATTATGAAGCATTAACGTCTTTGTGGTTTTAGAGTTTAAAGGGCTCACTCACTGATATGGGTGTTGGCTTTGGCTCTGAGCAGAAGTTTAAGGCACTCAGTTTTATTGTGCTGACAGCAGTAATGCAAAGCAGTGTTCCCCTTCACAGTCTGAGCATTCAGATTATTACTGAAAAAGAAGAAGAAAAGCCAGTTATGATGGTGATAATCCACATCTGCCACTTTTAGAATAACAATATCATTTTCTCTAACTGACCAGTTGTGGAACAAGAAGTCAGCCACATGAAGTGAAGTCCTGTCAGACAATAGGACGGCTAGGTGTAGTGCAGTTTCCCCCTTTTCCTGTTAAAATACAATATGCAATTATGTGCAAAAAAAGAGCTAAGATCTAAAACTAGGTAATATACTCATTTAAGGGGGGTCTCATGTTGTTTCAAACCGGTAAGACTTTCTTTGGTAGGCTATTGATTCATAAGCAAGAATCCAATGTATGTCAATGGAAACAGAACTGTTCTTCAAAATATATTTTTGTTTAGTTTTGCAGAAGACAGGTTTGGAACGATATTGGGTATAGTTGATTTTTATGCAGAAAGCTAATATCTGCTGACCTGTAGGGAACATGGCAGTGGCAAGCTGAAGTCCATTCTCTCAGCGTAAAGCTGTAAGAGGCTGAAGACATCCCGACTGTGCACAGCATCCTGTAGATATTTGCGCTTCGTTTCCGGTGAGCCGCTGCTACGCTGCGCGAACTGCCACTCCATATACTTTGAGAGTATGAAATCCTTACGTATGGTCCTAAAATTAACACCAACTATTACAATAGGCTCTTTTATTGGGAAAAATTATCAAAAATGGGAATTAACAAACATTGAATACTAAAAAAACTAACTTTTTGTTTTTCATCCAGTGAAACTGTAAAACTAAATCTACTAGATCATTACAAGCCACAGATGGTAAGAGACAACATAATTGGAGCTCTCATTAGTGCAAATTTCCTCTCTTTTCAGGTTACAATGTTGGGCAGATGTGGGTTGAAACACTACAGAGACTGCCATTAGGACAAAATCCAGCCCCGAGCTCTGTGACAGACACCAGCAGATAACAGCTGTGAGAGCTCTTAAAGGGGCCACGCTTTAAAACCACGCCTGAAGTCAACTCGGTTATGTTAATCAGAAATCCAAGCACCACCTGTTGTTTAGTTTTACATGACCATTTGCACCCTCTCTTTGATCCTTAAAACTGCACATGCTTTTTCAGTAAATATATCTATTTTAAATAATTGCTTTATTTTTCACTGTTTATTGAGAAATCTCTTTTCAGCATATTACAATGTTTTCTGAAGTATCATGTGACACTGAAGACTGGAGCAATGGATGTTGAAAATTTAGTCCCAGTAAAACGATATTTTTCATACTGTCTCCAAAATAGCAACATAGAATGTTATTTCAGAATGATAATAGCGTTATTCATTTAGGGCAGCTAGTGAGAGTAGTGCACATACCCATATATCCATGGTATGTTCAGTTTGAAGGTTAAAGTAATTTGGATGTTCCTCAGCTTTTAAATTACTTTCATAAATGATCAATTTAAAACAATTTTAAAAGCTTTGCACCATCTGCAGACAGGTTAATTGTGTACAGACAGGTTAAGGCTGGCCCGGTCGCAAGTGCTCTTTTGCGGGAAAAAAAATCATGATTGAGGGGGAATTGAGTGGTACGAATGCTTTGGGAAATGCTACAGACACCGGGTGCTAAGGGGACACAGTGACTCCAAGAGCTGAAGCCATTTGGCTGCCATTTGAAGAGCTATTACAGAGCTGCTCATCACTCACATGTCACTCTCTGCTGACGGCTTCACAGACGGACTGGGAAGATTGGCCTCCACAATTTCATTAAAACCTGAATTCCCGACGTTTCTTGCCAACTAAGGAGCAAAAGAGAAAGAACCGTAAATCTGTGGGATTGTAGATATTGTCATACTGTAAAAAACTGTCTCTGTATACATGAATGCTTTAAAGATGTTAACCTGCTACAGTAAACAGTGCATGAATTAATTTTCCTCATCTGTTGAGCACCGTAGATCCTCACCAGCAATTCTGAAGTGCCCAGTTTGTCTAGAGAAAGCGACTGAATACGTGAATAATGTACACCCATTTCCCGATGGATCCCTGAGCACTCAATGCATGTGAGGATTCCCAGGTTTATAGAGATCCAAGACGGATCTGAAAGGAAAGAATATAATGAAAACACATTAGAAACTGGGGTAAATAATGCCTTATTAACAAGAGATATACCACCTATATAAATATTAAAAAGAACATCCTTCATGTTTCATAACTTACACAGTACAAATAAAGTCTGTAAAAATCAATATTTTACAACTAGTAACAATAGGGAGCCTCAATAAACATGACTGTAAGATCAGATATTAGTTAACTAAAACTAAATCTCCAAACTAAAAATTATTTTGACTCGGCTGTTAAAGCTATACTAGCCATATTAAATATATATTAAAGCTAATAAAGAAAAGAAAACAATAAAAATAAATTTACAAATGCACCCCTAGTAAATATAAATTAAAAATATTTATTTCATATTAAATATAGTTATTTACTGACAAATCTAGCTTTTCTGATATAAAAAATTATAATTAAACTTTACTCTGCACAATACACTTTATATTTTGAAGTATTGCACTTCAGCACATACTGTACAAATATACTTTAGTATATCTTTAACTGGACTTCATTGCTAATTCAGCACAATTAAAGTGCATCAAGTGCTAGTTTAGTATACGAAATGTACAAGTATTTGTAGTATACTTAGCATAAAATAAATGTATTTCAAATATATTTAAGTATATCTATTTTACACTAGAGACAATAATGAATTCAAATACTAAAACTAACATCACAATGAAAACAGAAAATATAAAAATAAAAAGGTAGTTCAAAATGTGAATAATTACTGTAATAACACTGACCCAGTGTAAAAGAGCTCCAGTAATACTCAGTGACACATACTCATGCTTTTTGCAAAGGAGACAAAAAGATCTGAACTCTCCAGCCAAAACATTAGCATTTTTTAGAGGAATTGTGCCAATAAATCCTTCAGGTTATTCGCTCATGTTCACTCACTGGATTGTAATTTAATTAAACATGATTTATGCGCAGGCATTGGAAAAAACCCCAGCATGAACAGAGGACCAGCTGAAGGTGCTAGATGGGGCCCATTTCCAAAGCAGTTTGCTTAAACTGCTTAGTTTCCATTTCTAAACCTGTTTTATTCCAACTGCGCTGTTAAAATAAATACGAAGAACTCTAATAATATAAACACTGTCTGTGAGTATTGTTAATTCCCCTTGACTTTAGATGTTTGTGGCTGAAAGTTGACCAAATTCACTTTTAACTTTTGCTACATTTCATTTTTACAGTCTTCTGCATACATATCAAAGCTATTAAATACTCACAATGTTAAAACCCCTGTACTAAACAAAATATTTAAGACTGGGGGAAATGGGGGAAGTACTGGTAATTTAAAAACGCAGCAATTTGGAACATTTAGATGACAGAATTCTTAGAATATTCATGTCACACGGTAGCATAATACTTCAAAGAGCTTCTTAATACTTAAAGTGCATGTCGAAAAACATTTGTGTTACTGGAAACACTTTATTTTTGCACCTCGAGCCCCACAGTCGCAGCAAACATCGTTTCCAGGCAATCGGCGAATATCCTCAGTGATGGCTCGAGTCAGATCCTCAACGCTGTTTTCCCCGCTTGGCTTCCTCTCATCCAGAGCCACATTTAGAGCTTCCTGCTTACTGTTTGTGAGCACTGATATCCACCTGATATTTTTAGTAAGGTGCAAAAATAAACACAACCATTAGAGGGCGGCAAAAAACTTGAAATAACATCAGTATTCCCAGGTGGCACTATACATGAAAGAGTCATTTGTGACTATTAATGATCCTGCTTAAAGAGGTTACATCAGAGTTCATCAGCAGTTAATGAGAAGACGCCCTCTGTCACAGCTCGGGGAATTTTTCTAAATGGCGCAAGGCAATTATATTTAGTGAACAAACTCTCTTGGATTCATTTGTAAAAAAAGCTTCGGTGTAATGTGACTGTCAATAACCTGTTCAGTTGCTCCTCTTCAACGCTGACATTTAGCTGAAGATGGAAGCCTGGGCTGTGATCTGACATGAGAAGCACTTTCAATCATTGTACAGACAGCCGCATCAGAGAAAGAAATGTTACATATTTTTCTTTCTCTCCTAGAATGCAGGCTCTGTTACGTTGTCAAGATGGAAAGGTCAACTTGGGAGAGGTGTGTGTGCAAGCTGAAAATTATACAAGCTCTTTCCTATCTGCCGCCGTCCACACATTCTCATCTGACAGTCACATGGGTGGACTCAGAATCAGACAGAAGAGTGTCTGGCAGACTAAAAGCATTTCTCTTTAAAGAGCCCATGGAATCAGAGAGACTGTTAGCTTTGAAATGTAAGCGTATTTATTAAGCAGTGATAAAACTTGCTTTTAAACACTGCAAAATTGGCTTATCTTATATCTTACATACACCACTGGCAGATATTTGTACTTGTTTTAAGCTCTTCATTTAGATTTTTGTCACCTGGAAACGAGTAAATATCTTTAGTCATTTTGCTTATCTAGTAAAAGTATCTTGATTAAAGAATTTTTAGATATTTTGGCTTGAAACAAGACAAAGATACTAAGTAAGATGAGCCATTTTTTTGCAGTGTATACACAAGTTATATAAAAGTTTGGGGTTGGTATAACACACAAAGGCTGTATTTATTTGATTACAGCCCCCAAAAAAAGAAAAGTAGAATGTTTTCTATTTTAATATATGTTTAAAAGTAATGTATTGATGCAGTAATTATTTGCATTTATTTCTTTTGTAATAAATGTAAATGTAATTCTATAAACATTGAATTATTTGAATATATATTTATTGAATCCAATTTATTTGAAATATATTTATTTTTTGCAACAATGTAAAATTCTTTTGATCAGTCTAATGTTTTGTCCTTGTTTAATTAAAGCATTAATATAAGCCTATAAACACAGACTATCTGCATTGAAATGCAGCGTTTTTCTCTTATGGGAAAAAAAAGGATTTGTCTTGAAAATAAAAATGCCAAAAAAATTTTTTCCAAAATGCATAGTTCACAACTGTGATGTAACTAAACCCTGCTGACAATCCAAATAAAAAGCAAGATTTTTGTAACACTTTTTTTTAAAAATCTTGTTACCCGTTGTATATGTAATTATGCAATCACTACTATAATAACAATAAATTATGCATAACTGCATGCAAGTAACCCTAAGTCAATATAGTCACTACATGTAGTTAATGAATATTACTGAGTATGTAATATAATTACACTGTGACAAGAACAGTAATAAAATGCAAACTTCAACAGGAAATACAGTAATGCATAATTTAAAATATCTCTCTATTAATTCAAGACACATTATGTGCATAGTTAAAGATAAATGTAGTATCTAAAAACAGTGCTTTTTTTTACTGCTTGGATTTATGCATAATTATGTTAAAAGTCATCCAGGTACATAAATGCTTGAGTGGGTTCTCTGAGGTGGAAATATCAACACACCAGACAGGACCATTTGAATAACATGTGTTGCTGTGAATAAACTATTCTTTCTTTTTGAGCGCACACAATTTCTGTTTGTGAATAAACAATAGAAATACTTACGCCACACAATCAGATTCATCATCAGCCAGAAAATGGTAAGTGCGGTTATCTAAAAAACAACAAAAAAACAACACCCCTCATTATTCCTTGGCAGCAGCTAATGTGTAATCAGCAAATAATCAGGAGAGATAAAACAGTTTTGTTAAAGTACAAGTGTCAGGAAAGATCAAACTATTTATGCTCAAGTGTAAATACTGAATTTAAACAGTGCCCTGTTTCAGAAAAACCTGCCTTTAGTTTTAGGACAGCATTATATTGCAAAATATGCCATGATTGTTATATAACATAATAATGACACTAGAGAACTGAGGCCAGAATAATGCATGGATGCACGCAGATACAATTAAGCAGTTCTTTTCACCCAAAATATCCTGAGGCTGGTACGCTTCAGCTTTACATGAAGATCCTGAAATCTACCTTCGATGGGGTTTATTTTCTATTTAGTTCACATGGGACTGAGCTCTTGGTTGCATGGTTAACTCACGTGAGATGAGGTCAAAGCATTTCTTGTCTTCCAGACTTGGTTTGACTTGGCAGGTGAGGAGATTCAGTTTAGCCGGTGATTTATTAGGCTGCAACAAATGGATAGCAGCGCATCACTAACATATCATCACATTCATTTACACCTCACTTGTACTATGTATCAGCACCACTGATCTATAGATCTAGCACAGGTTTTAGCCATTGAAAATGCACATAACTAAACATCCTAAAAGCATAAAATGTAAAATAATGAGAAAATGGAAAGGTTACACTTCATTTCGATAGTCCATTTAGACATTCTACTAACTATAGGTAACTTTGTAACTACATGTCCACTAACTCTCAGAGGTTTAGGGTTAGTAGAATAAGTTGACATATACCTGATGGTCAGTATGTAGTATGTTGTGGATCCACCAAAATAAAGTGTTAGGAGATATTAAGCAGACAGTCTACTAATACTCTAATGACTGCCAGCTGACATGTAGCTGCAAAGTTACTTACTGTTAGTAGATTGTCTTAAGTGGACCATTGAAATAAAGTGTTACCAATATAAATAGTTAAATATGAATATTCATATATTATAAGAAATATAAAAATATGTGACTCTAAAACTGAAGTTATCAGTGTTCTGAAAATTCAGCTTTTCCATCACAGAATGAAATTACATTAAAATCTGTTGTACTACTAAAATAGATTACTATGTTGTTTTTATTGTACATTGATCAAATAAATGTAGCCTTAGTGAGCAAAAGAGACTTTATAAACCTTAACACCAAACTTTAGAACTGTAGTGTACACATAAAAAATATCACAAAAAAGAGCAAACTATTCAGAGTCCAGTGTGTCAAAAGATTTCACAAAATTCTGCATATTACAATACAAAAAAAAAGAAAAAAGGTGCATTATATGATATGCATCAAAAAAGTCCTAATTGGTCTGCCTAGACCTTGCATACATTTTTGTTAAATGTTTGTATTTGGTGAATTAAAACACAAGGGGTGCTTTACTAATGCTTTTACCATGGCAACATACTGTAGAACTGAACTATCTGTCTTGGATGCAGTTGCATTTTATCACAGAAACCAGCAGAAGAGAAAAAAGCTTGCTGCTGGATTTACTGAGAGCGATGTACGAGTACTCACAGTTCCATGAGCGATGGTAAGATAGCAGTTCTGCACGGTACATTTCCTCTTCTGCCACATCTTCCTCAACCTATCAGAGAAATGAGATTACAGCACAGCACCCACATCACATTCTCCTCAATCAACACAAAGCTATATAGTGAATGCAGAGACAGATACCCGTGGAACTCCCAGCGCAGCGTGTCCTACAGCACATTAATAATTTGAAACGAAGGGCTACCAGAGCACTTCCAAAAGGATTTATCAGCGAAATCTTAATGAACGAGTGGATAATACTTCATGTTTGAAGAATGCAGAATCCGGGAACAGAACTCTGATAACATCACATTCATTTGCTACAAAGTTCATTCACTTACCCATCACTCCTCTTGTAGAGGTAGCCTGATTTTTCTGTGCCATATTGCTTGTTGCCTTGAAGCTGATGCATGCTGTACACAGTCTGTCTGCTCAGGGAATCCTGCACAAAAGAAACATAAACGGGAATGTTATGGTTTGTATGTGGTGCCCAAAAAGCTTTGCTATGAGTTTCTATGCATGGGATATTGCACAAAACTGCTTAAAGGGGTAGGTAGCGTGTCAATTTATTTCTTTTTTTCTCTTGGGAAATGTTTTAATAGAATGAATGTTGATGGGAGTTTCAGCTCAAAATATGATAAAGAAAGAACATATGACTAGGTCACAGTTCACTTTTATTCTATGGAAAACAGCAGTGTGAACATTGTGTGAAACATATTTTTTTGCATTTTATAGTAAAAGGAGTGTCATACAGGCTTAGATTGAAATGAGGGGGATTAAATGATGACTTAAGTTTCATTTTTGGCTGATCTAGCTGAAATTGTAACCTAAACTACTCAAGCTGAGGAGAGAGTCACATAAACTTCACAATGTTAAGGCAGAGAGGTGCTAACAATAAAGGAAGTATCAGTTCACACTTGATGATGAAGAGTCAATACATGCAAGAAATGCGAAACAGATGAATGTCATTCATGCAGTGAGTAAAAAAAAAAAAAGAAGAAGAACATTTGGGGTAAAATAATAATAACAGGCCACAATTTCCAATCATACCTGACAGTTTGTAAAAAATAAGTAAAATAAATGTATTAAAAGTCAACAACATGCTGTTAATGCTGTAAATATTCCTAATATCAACACTTTCAGAAAACGAATATAAGGTCCTGCACACTGAGTCAGATATTCTCGATTTAGATCAGGTTTGTTTTTCTGCATTTTCACATCCGTAAAATGCATTTTGATAGGAATAAATAACAAAAATACAGGAAAAGGGAAAAATCCATACAAGGTCTTCGGACTCAGTGTGCAAGCCTTTAGTGCAAGCCTTTAGTAATGTCACATGCTAAATTTTTTACAGTGAGAAACATGAGGCGACAGTTCACGAGCAAGCATTTATGGTTAATAACGGCAGTTTGATAACATCACATGCCAATTAAAATGAAAAAAAAAAAATCTACTTACTCTCCTGGACTGCTATTTTGTCAGAGAAACATTTAGAAAAACAATTATGTTAATAGCTGCTCTTCACATTCATTCCAGTCAATTTTAGTATTTCTTTAAATTATTGTAGAAGATGATTGACAATAACAAATATACATTGATCCCCATCCACCATAATCCCATTAAATACTAACAAATTACTCCTTAAGACCCTGTCAGGGTTATTACCCTGACAAATAATATATACCACCATGCACTGCAACATAAAATGTTATTGATTTTCCTGGTGTGAATCAATAGTGGTGGGTGAACTCTGAGACAGGAAAAACATAGGCAACAGCAGTGGGTTATACATGGTGCAGTCCTATACAATACACAACTGAAGGCAGAGCTGCAGTTTATTGCACTAGACGCTGGGAAATAGTCCTTGTGACAACCTGCCCCTGTCTCACTAAACACACAAGCCTTTAGTAAACCTTACAATGCAAGATAATATACAAAGGAACTGTTAGAAAAACCTGTTCAGAATTTGCTAACTAAAAAGCTGGGAGTGTAATAAGGGAAAGCATGCATGAGGAATTTTCTGTGAATTCCAAAGCAGGAAAAATGTGTGCCAGTGGAGCGGGAATGAGGTGCAAACAGAGTGTCATTCTTTACCTCTTTGAATTCGGACTGCAGAGCCGGTCTGAGCTGATCTCTGAGAGAACAGAGTTGTCTCTTCTCATCTTCCTGCTTATGTTTGATCTATATAAACACACACACACACACACACACACACACTTAAATTCCTCCAAACACATCCTACACATCCTCTCCTTCTTGTGCATTCCTTCAGTCGTGTTTTTCTAAGTGTGATTACTTTGGCTTCGGGTAAGACAATGGCCCTTTCATTAAGCTGTCTGTCACTCACAACTTCACTGCAGCTAAAAGAAGCCGTCTGCTTTATTATCCATAAATTTACTGCTTACAGTGCTGATTTGTCTCTGATTGTGTTGGTCTGATATAGAGCGGCAGAGGCTGGTAACCTTGATACGCCATGTTCAAAGCAAACAAAAGCCGCTCCGTTGTGGTTCTTCGTGGTCTAGAGTGAAAATCTGGGATGTTAACTAAACTCTTTAACATTTTCACTATCATTAAAATGTGGTTCTGGTTGATTTCCACCAGCGTTAATTTAGTATTATTCATATATATTATTATAGTATTTATTTATATTTTTAATTAGCTTTTATTTTTATATTTTCATTTATCATTTTAGTTTATTTTATATTTTTTGTTATGTGATTTATTAAAATGATTTAAGTTTAATATTTTAGTTAAGTTTTTAATATTTTTTTTTTTTAGGGGGGGTGGGCTTTATAACTGAACAGTAAGTAAAGTGGAATTTTGAATGCTTGTCAGCTGATTTAGCTGGGAGATCATAAGATAAA
Organism: Enteromius afrohamiltoni; assembly: GCA_034779775.1. NCBI lineage: Eukaryota > Metazoa > Chordata > Actinopteri > Cypriniformes > Cyprinidae > Enteromius > Enteromius afrohamiltoni. The sequence goes on from JAUYWG010000045.1 coordinate 11,036,966, forward strand.
CTAGCTAAACCAAACCAAGAGTCCAACTACACCAGCTAAATTCACATTAGAATACATAAAGATATACACTATCGTTCAAATGTTTTAGAAAAATAAGATATTTAATGGTTTTTAAAGATGTTTCTTCTGCTCATCATTCTTTGATCATTCAAATATTAAAAAGAGAAGCATTTATTTTAAATGGATAATAATGTTCAGAAATACTGTTACAGTAGTTTACTGTTTCACTACTGTTCAAAAGTTTGGGATCAGTACATTTTTATTTGTTCTTCTTTGAAAGAAATGGAATACTTTTATTAACTTTTAATTATTTTTTTAAGGATCTATTAAATGAACAAAAAAGTCAGAGCATACATTTACATTTGAGAAATGTTTTATATTTGGTAAAATATGTTGTTTTTTACTTGTTATTCATCAAAGAATCATGAGGAGAAAAAAAGAAAAAGAATCACAAGTTTCAAAAAATATATTTGTCTGCACAACTGTTTCCAACATTGTCAGTTCTAGTAATAAATCAGCATATTAGAATGATTTCTGAAAGGATCATGTGACACTGAAGACTGGAGTAATGATGCGTTGTATCACAGGAATACATTACATTTTAAAATATATTCACACAGAAAATGTATTATTTTATATTGAAATAATATTTCACAATATTACAGTTTTTCTGGATTTTTAATCTAATAAATGCAGCCTTGATGAGCAGAAGAAACATCTTTAAAAACCATTAAATATCCTACTGTTATTCTAAAACTTTTGAACAGTGGTATATATATATATATATATATATATATATGGCCAAATAAAAACTTTATATCTAAGATTCTGGGTTTGTTAAGTAAAAGCCCCTTATACTTCAATGTGAGTCACTTGGCCAGCTCGGGAACATCAGTGCTGGTGTACACATATTGAGATGATCGACCTAACTATTTTTAGCCTACAACTATTGATCTGGGCTGACTATACAAAGCAAGTAGAAGGAGATGAAGGAATACTGAGGAGGCACTGTGTTAGCTTGAGGGATGATGGGATGCCATAAAAATGCAGAACAATTGCCCAAAAGTCATTGGTTGCTCAGCATGAGCAATCTGCTCACTGGGATTGACATATATTTGGCTGAGAATGAACAAAGGATGTGAAGGATCCCCAGTACTTTTCAATTTAAAAACAAGGACCTGGCTTTTGGGATGGTATATGAAGAAATATTAATACACTGGGGATCTATATTATAGCACGGATTGAGTGATTGGGGCCAATGTCATGCTCATCCCGAGCTTCATTGCTGCAAAGTGAGAAGTGTTCTGAATACTGATTAGCCACTCCACCACATGACCATGCCTCCCATAAACACACACACACAAGGGCTGATCCTGTTTGCCTGAATGGATTTTTGAGCATACAGTGCCTAATCTATCAAATCGCTTGACAGATGATATACAGGTTATCTGTCTGAATTATTTAAAGCTAGTTTGGATGTCAACAGTTTTTTTGCATTCTGACCTTTCCTCAAGCAAGCAAAAATTATGAACACTTTGCATGATCAGTTTAGTATAATCATGCTAAAAATAAAAGCTAAAGAGCTGTCAAGTGATAAAAATATAGTCTTAATCACATCATACTATAAGACAAGAGCTAAAAGGATGGAATCAGGGAGGATAATAATAATAATAATAATATTTTTTTATGAATTACTTTGCAGCAATGAAGCTCAGGATGAGCATGACATTGGCCCATATAGATCCTATCATATCATATAGATCCCCAGTGTATTAATAATAATAATTATTATTGTTGTTGTTGAAATTAGTATCACAATAATTTGACAATACATTTTTAGAATGTTTAATATATATTTTATTTTAAATTGTATTTAATTAATTTGACATATATTAATATTTAATTAAAATATAATGAAATGATATGATGATAATATATTTTATAACTGTTATACATGGGATTTGAATTAAGAAAAATGTCTAATAATTATAATAACAAGAACACATACACAATATTTATATGCCATTATACGTAGTAGTAGTAGTACTGTAGTATTTTCCTATTTGAGGTTTGGGTATTTTGTATATACAGTCTTTGGCAACACAAAAGCATGAATGAAAATGGAAAACGAATTTTCATTGTAAAGTAGGATGTGTGCTACAAGTCATCTGTTCCATACATTAAGAACATATCTGTGTGAGCAGCAAACACGTGAAGGATTACTCACAGCACTCAGCTGTCCTGTAAGGGCTTCAATGTACTGCTTGAGTTTTTCTGTTGCAGCCAGGCACTCCTGAAAGAAACTGACAGGAGAGAGAGATTTTAATTCCCGATGTAAATTGTCAAGGAATCTCTATTCCTCTCTCACGCTTTTTTCAATGGTTTTGCACTCTCTCAAATTCTAGTCACACTTAAAACAGCGTGACAAGCTCGAGCGTGGAGGGATGCGACTATAAAGCAGGACAATCAGTCACACCACACACACATTTTACACTGATGGTGATGGTGCCAAGCCAGTGCAGGTGTGCCGCCCATCCCACAGATTTCTCTTCACATGGATGACTTTATTCATTTTGCTATGGTATGGTTCATGTCATTGGACAGATCTATTGTTAGGGACTGAATATCTTGCTTTATGGGGGCTTTTTGTCTGAAGGATAAGTCCATATAAATTATTTTTCACAGACTTACTTGCATTGAGAGTGGTAGTGTTTGATGAGGTTCTGTAACAGGTCTACTCCTTTCTTGGTTTTAATTTCATTCACTTTGATGAGGTACTGGAAAAAAACAAATGAGAAATCCAGCAAGGACACATTAACTCAATAAAGGCTTTTTACACTGTTATCAAAACACAAACACTTATCCTTTTATAAGTTTCTACTCATCAAAGAACCCTGAAAAACAGCATCACGGTTTCCACAAAAATATAAAGCAGACCAACTTTCTTCAGCATTGATAATGATAAGAAATGTTAAACTATATTAAAATAGAAACCTTTTTTAAAATTACAATATTTTTGGAAATTTGACCGATTATAGAGCATTTTTGATCAAATAAATGCAACATTAAAAATGTTATTTAAAATATTTCATTATATTCCATAAAATCTCGTCCAGTTAGTTATGTTTAACAGTATCACCCAGTCCTATTTTAGTCTTTCATATTAAATAATATTTATTCATAATGTAGCATTTAGTGTTTATTATTGTTTAATTCTGAATTCTTAATAATTATTTATAATAAATTTGCTCCCACTTTATATTAGGTGTCCCTAATACCTGTGTACTTACACAGATGTAGTATGTAACCACAGTGAAAGTACACATTGCTACATAGTATCTACATAGTACATAGTATTCTGTTGGAGCACCTCTGTAATACCAGTGTATATACATGGTAACTCCTCAGGGACTGCCCACTTATATAATATAATATAATATTATATAATATAAAGTGTAACATTCTGGACACCAACCACAATTTATATGTAAAGCCTAATTTACTGCCTGCTGCTGAGTAACATCAGAGTACATACATAGCATACATACAATTGTCTAATACACATCTAGTATGTAGTACACAGGTATTAGGGACACCTAATATAAAGTGGGACCAATTATAATATTGGTTTATAAAAAAGATTATAAAATGTTTTTGCCATTCCTATATTTATATAGAGACAAGCAGCATTAATCTAACAACATCTGTCATGTTTCTCTATAGCAGTTACTCAAACATGAGCGGGTCTTACTTCACACATCTGTAGCTGGAACATCCTGCGCTCTTTCTCCATCTCTTCTGCAATCTCTCCTCCGCTCACCTCTGTTCGCACCATACCATACTGCTTCGCCAGTTCCCTCTTCTCTTTCTCGATTTTAGTGCTGGAGGGGACAGAAATCATATGACAGCGTGGTCAGTTCTACTTTATAGTGTAGTACTTCACAAATACAGTACTCATTTGATTCGTGGAAGCACAATACAAAAGTATTGTAGGAGAAGTGAAGCGGGACAATGAAGAACAGAAATTAAAAGGAGCAAAATTACAATACGGGAAGTACTAAAAGGACTTCTGGTAACAATTAAAGATTTTTAGACTTTTAATTCTCACTGTGTTAAATCTAGAAAATGCATTATTTTTATATACTGTATAAGCCTATTTGTGTGCATGTATGTGCTCCTTTTGAGTTTCCACCTACAGTTGTTGTAAAAAAAGTGATTTCATAATATTTTTCATAATACTTTTTAATTTATAACATATTTATGTTTCTTGAGTCTTACTGACACATAAATAAAGCTATAACTACACTAAACAACCCAAACAATCACGGCATTAAGAAAAAAAGTGTGAATAAATATGAGAAAGATAAAAAGTGAGAGTGATGCTACAGAGAATATGTAACATGAGGCATAAAGAATATAAATCCTACACAGTTTCTAAAATTGGTTGTTGTTTGACACACACACACACACACAGACAGTCGTGACAGACACCAGTGATAAAATGTGTTCTTGTTCTTTTGCATATTTTCGAGACTTTTGCAATATCTCTTATCTAATGAATCAAAATAAACCACTGCTCAGTGGGTGTCAAAAAAAAACCCACTGGAACAAGCCTAGCTTAAAACAGTTTTATAAAAAGCACTCACAATTTATTCTCATAATCTCTCCACGCCTTGTCAAAAGGCTTTTTCAGGTCCTGACAAGACGAAAACAAGGTGTTAGAGTCAGACTTACATCATCTTACAGTAAAAGACTGCATCAGAGAAGAATTAAGAGAAGTCTGTCTTATCTTCTGTCTCCTTACATCTGCTCACATTAAACACTATACTTATGGTAATGCTATGGTAATGCTCTATGTAATAGATTTCTACTAGAACATATGCCTTGTTGCCTTCTGGGAAAATATCCTGCACACTTCATCTGTATTTGCATCATATATACTAGGAACACTAACAAGGTCCCATTAGTATTAGAAAACTGGTATTACCATTGCAGTTTTATTTTTTGATACCTTACAGTGCTGTGTGAATACCTCAGTACAAGAAGATGATAATTACTATCAAAAATGTTCAACATTTAATCAAAATTTTTAAAGTTTGAGCATATTATACATTTTTGACGTATGATATTTTAATAATTGTATCTGCATTTATCTGACAGTGACATCTACAAAGCAAACACAAGGAAAACGACACTTCAAGTGGATCGCTTGCATTGTAGATATCAACTTACACCTTTGACCTCTTTCAGATCCCCTTTTACCAATGAGTCCAGGAAGAAGTTGACGTTGTGCAACATGCTCTTCAACTGATAAAAACAGAAATATTAAAATGGAAATGATCAGCTGACAAAACCCATTTAGTCCCAGCACATACTTGCCAACAAGCACATTAAACATATTTTCACTTTAAAAATCTATTTAACATGAATGCGCCTGGAAGGGATAAGGAACTGTGGACAGAGAGCTGGCGAGGAAGCTGAGTTGTTTGCAGATAAGGCCTATCTTGTAAGTCCAAACCGTGACTAACACTAAAACACTCTTCGGGATTATGCAGAAGCCTAACAGAAAGCCCTCCCTGGAGCTCTGTGTGTCTCACCAAGTTCTTCATTGGTGTCAGCAGTTCTTTGGAGAATTCTGCAAACTTATTAAATGCAGAAGCCACTTCCTGTTCTCCATTGTTGCGGAAATTCACGGCCAATTTCTCCATGGAATTGATGTATGCCTCCAAATGTGATACGTGGTCTGGAAGAAGATCAGCAGCAGAAATTCAACACAAACTGTGAAGTTATAACTGAGAAAACATGGGGATTTGGCTAAAAGCACATGACGCTAAAAAAAAAACAGATAGAGATGTGGACGTGTTTGGGTCTCATAGGGGGCATCTGCCTTCTACTTCATTCATATTCATAGAGAGCTGAGCTGGAGGAAATGTTTTGCATAGGCTGTCAATCTCTCTAATGAATTAATACTGATTCAAAGAATAAATGAATGCTGTTTACAGTCTAATGTGCATGAAATTCAAATAGTAAAGACATACATGACAGAATGTTGCTAGCGCCCGAATAATTGAGTAATGATACCTTTTCGGCTACTTTCGCAGATATGTAAACACAAAGACACCCAATAGATTCAATGTAATTTCATTTTACCTTGGCCAGAGATGTGCTTTGCTTTGGCTGCTTTCTTCATTTTCTGCAAGATTGTGCGGTCAGAGTCCAAGGCCTGTTAAAGAAAAGAAAATAAGGGTTTCACAAACCTTGAATTCACATAAAGAGTTTGCATTTATACATCTGATAAACACCAGCACACATTTAATCAGGATTAGTGAATATGTCAATTTTAACAATAAAATACCAAAAATAGTTTTCCCTTTAACTCATAAAGTAGAGCATGGCAGTAGCACTGGTATATATATATACCTGGGAATATATATATATACACACTACTCTTAAATAGTCTGAGGTCAGTTTTTTATAGTTTTTTATTTTTGGGGAAAGAAATGTATACTTTTATTTAGTAAAAACTCATTGTATTGATCAAAAGTTACTTAAAATGTTATGAAAATGTATTTTCCAACTGAATGTTGTTCTTTTGAACATTCCAATTTATCAAACAACAAATAAAATACAACATGTTTTTTTATTTTATTCCATTTATTAAGAAATTTGTTTAATTTTTTTACATTTTTAAGAAAGAAAAATTTTTGATCAATTACATTTACCCTTCTTTAAAAAAAGCATTAAAATATCTTACCAACCCCAAACTTTGAAAAGGTACACTGAATGCAGTGTAAGTAAATTTGCATAAAAGCTTCTGCCAAATGCATAAATGTATTTTCATTCCAGACCATTTCAATTTGTTTAAAATGTGTTGCAATACGCATAAGCACAAGGAAACACACATACAGGGACACAAACGGAACTTAAAACGGCTCCTTAAAGAAACACATTTCCTGTTTCAAAAACAGCAATTACATGCAATCGTGAAATGATTATGAAATAATGAAATACCACGAGAGCGTGTCCTGAAACTGGACTGCTGAAATTAACCATGCTTTTTTTTCTAAACTAAAGCATAATCGAGCTACATGAATTATGCAACAATTGAGTTACTATAAGGCAACAACTAGAGCATGAAGTCTAAATGTCGTCTCATTAAATAAGCAAGAGCAAACAAAGAAAATTAATGAACAGCTTCATAGTTACAGCCTGTCAACAGTTTGCCTAATTTAAGCCATTTCCACCAACCACAAAACTATAGGGCTTATGTTGTACAATAAGAGATCATGTGTTGCTCTATTACAAGATTCCATTTTTTTTGTTTCATAGTGTCACAAAGTCTAGTTTCTTCATATCTGTAACGGGTAACAGCATTTCCTGTGTATGTCTGTCCCAATTATCCCTCCCTTCATTCAGGATAAACAGTTTGTTCCTTAGGGTGGAGAATGAAGCCCTGCCGAATTGTAACACTTCCCTATAGCTCATATTCCATCAGCATTGCCTTAAACAGTGCCCGTCTTTTATTTAATCACATTTTTACAAAAAGCTAAATCTCCAAAGACTTATTAAGCCACAAAAGAAAGGTTTGGGTTTATGACTTGAGGGAGTCCCCCGGAATGCCTTTGGCAAAGGCATTTGTTTGCTCCAGTTAAGAAAAAAAAAAAAGAGAGGGCAGCTGCCATGTTTTTTATGTGTTACTGAAGATCAAACTGAAAAGCCAGTCATCTACATCAGTACATTTAATAGACAGTGTAATGCAGCACTTGCTACAGCTCAAACAGCATTGCAAAATGTCAACTCAAATCAACTCAACTTTTACTTTCACACTCGTATCACAAATCAATGCAAGGAAGCACGGCATTGCACATGAGCTCAATGACAACAGGCTGGAACTCACTTTGACATTTTCTAAAGTCATAGCTATGTGGTCACTTGTCTGTTTTGAGCGTTTTAACACCCTGCTGTGTGGTTGCTAGTGTGTTTGTTAGGTGGCCACATTCACACAGGAGATGAATGCATCCTGTGTTTGATAAAGTGAAACAGAAATTGTGGTCTTTTATATTGTGACACACACTTTGAGTTTATCCAGATGTTGGTGTTGACCTGAAAAGTGGAACGTTTTTGTGCTAAGGCTGTTAGAACATTATTAAATACCTGATAACTTTGTACGCACATTCCATAAATGAAAGAATGTTTGTTCATAACTTTCAGAGAATCTTGCCAGAACATTAGTCAAAGTTATGAGAATATTCCCTGTTAGCAGGCGACATGATCGCAAGCATTAAAGATCTTGAAGAATATTCATTTCTTTCATCAGTCTCACTGCACAGGAATGGAGGCTCCAGGCCAGTCTGGTGGTTCTGGTTCTGATGGCTTAGCATTCCTGGTCTCCCTGAGGGCATCAGGCGGAACATGTGCTGGGTGCCACCGATCTCGTGGGATGTTAAAGACAATGAAGTGACTTTACAGGACAGTAGATCCTAAACATTGACTGCTTTCACAACATTCATGTCCATTCACTGTTCAGTGTGTTAAGCGTAGAAGAGCATTTTCAAAAACTCTACAAAATAACTATGCAGATCTTTGGTCTCCTTAGCCTTGAAATCAACTTCCTTAAAAAAAAATTGCAGTTTCTATGGAGACTTCTTCCTGTTTCAAAGCCGCGGACCTCTGTTTCTAACATTCATGTCTTATCTTGCTGTTTTTATTCTCTAAGGAAACAGGCTTGTTAAATGTCAGCATAAAAGGATTATAAGCAATTAATATTCATTGGTGTCACACATGATAGTGTGAAGAGGAAAATGTAATTCACTGTTCATTAGTTCAGAGAGTCTGTAATGAACTCCTCAAACAGCACGATTGAGAAACACTTTGAGTGTGATCTCAAATCATCTGACTTGGCAACCAACACTTATCCCTCATCTTTAAGGATAGCAAAATAAAAATGCTCATCAAGCATTCACCCTCAAACTTGTATGATTTTCTTTACTTATTCTGTGGGAAATTTCCTTTAGAAGCTTCTATGCCGATAGGACTTTCAACGCAGGATATCCAACTTAAATCTTATAACTTCAAGGGACATAGAATATAGTGTATGAGTTGGACAGACTAGTTTTATATGCTTTATGTTGTTCTTTTTCGCAACCTTTTAATTTTCTCAGCTAACGCTTTCTTTAAGGTAAGCAAACAGGAAATCATCACATTAAGAGCAGTCAGTCCGATCTCACAGCACTTCGTGCATATTTTACGAGGTGGCTAATTCGGTTGATTTTGCACAACCTCACTTGCACAAATTCAAAGATTTTTACTAAATCAAATGTATTTTACGAGTACCCAATTTGTATGAATTTGTACGAATGACCTACTCCTCACCCCGCCCCTTAACCGACCCGTCACTGGGGTTTAGAGTAAGAATTCATACAAATCAGCCACCTTGTAAAATATGAGAGCTTGTAGGTCTGTCTTGTAGGAGAGCAGCTCGTTTTACATTACATACCTTTCCTGTCAGCTCTGTTATGTGTACACTTGGCCAATAACAATTCAACCGTGTGGTGGTTCACCTGGAACAGCAGTCCATGCTGATATTCACATTCCCCTGACTAGGCAGAGTGAGAACTCTGTACTCAGCAAGGCTAACCTCACAGCTCTTTTGTTCTTTAGGCAGCAATGGTGCCTGGCCGTTTGGATTGGCTTTTGTGTGCGTTTAGTGCTATTACACGAAAATGGTTATGAAATTCCCTATAGTACACATAGAAAAGACAGAAGAAAACAAGAGCAGTCATTAATAGTCAGGGTAAACAGGGTGACGTTGATTCAGTTATGCTGCCAAAAGAAATGCCATCCATTTTTTCAACTACCAGCATAACCTGGGAGAGAAGCACGACATGTTCCCTGATGCTAGAAATTCTGTTTAAACTTTTTGCTGTGAATGTTGATTACACTAATATGAATAATGTGTTAATATGGGATAATACAATGTTCTGAAATGAAAATTAAATATAAAATGTAGTCTACAAAAGGCCCTACAGAGGAAAATCAGTTTAAAGAATGGATGGTTGGATAGCAAATATAAAGATAAACTAATAATACATCTTAAAATGTGAAAAAAGAAATATATATAAATAATGGGATGTTATATATTATATGTAACATATATATAATTCACACTTATAATATGGCATATAACATTTACAGTTATGAATAAAAAAAACCCAGATATTTTTCATATTAGTAAAAGATTCAAGATTTATTTGTCACATGTAGTTATAGCTGGTGAACATACAGTGAAATGTTTTTTTTTCTGGCTGAAAGGTACTCCCCAACTGTGCTAAAACATACAAATAGGAGCAAGAATTATAAGTGTAGAAGGGAAATATCTATATAAAAAAAAAAAACCATATGTATATGTACATATATATAACCCGGTGTATTGCACTGTAAGGGTTTATGTAAAAACTAAATTGTGTACATATTTACACATAAATATAGATGCATTTGGAAAAAGTAACTATGGTAATAAATACTGTGTGCCATAAGGTGCAAAAAAAGTAAAGAAAATATTGACATTTTATATTTTTATCTTAACATAGGATAATATGTAATATTGTAATATAATATAGGCAATTAAATCGACATTGGATAGTAATAATATAGTAATAATAATAATAATTTGTTATATTTACATAGCACTTTTTTCCGTGTTTACAGAAGGGGGGAATCTGCTCAGCCACCACCAATGTGCAGTATCCACCTGGAGTATGCGATGGCAGCCATATTGGGGCAGAACACCCACCACACCGCAGCTTATTGGAGGTGATGAAGCAATCAGCATATCTACGTAGAAACTGGCAGCAAATTGAAATATCTCGCTAGATAACAGAGATTCAGATTCAGACAGCCCATAACAAGCTGGCTGCATGTTTTCTTTTCAGCTTTTCTGAGCTGGCAGACACTAAATGCAAAAAAACGCTGGGTTTTTAAAAAGCCATTTAAATTTAGCAATCTAAATCAAAATTGGTCTGGTTTTCTAATATGAAATAATAAAATGTTAATTATTGACTACAACAGAACAGCTTCGTTTTAAAACATAAAAGCCCCAATGCTTCAATTCACAAATCCACCACGAGACATGCAATAATAATGTTTAAAGCTCTGAGGCATTTTATAATTGAGGAGCAAAACCAGATATTTATCTCCCTCTTTTGTGCCTAATGAAGCAAAGCCCACACAATTCACTCTCTTCACCACTGCTGGTTTCCAGCTACTTAACCAAGAAGGCCAGAAGTGAAACTAATCAAACCACTGTGAATTCACATTCTCAGTCATTAACAGTCAACAGTCATTTTCCAACTTGCATCTGCAACAGCCCAGTCCAGACGGGCTATGACCACTCATTTAGACCAGTGGGTCTCATATACAGTGGTAAGGCATGCTATTTATTTTGTGTCCACAGTGCTCTAAAGACAGAGAGCGGTCTGAGACAGACACGCAAACTTGTTCAGAAATAGCAACAAAGCCCACTCAGATGAAGCTAAGCAACATGAATAATGTCGAGCAGGTTTATCATGAAGTCAGCAAATACTCTATGGTATAAAATAACATGCTGATGCTACTTCCTTTGAAGGTGTTGCCACAACAGGGCTGTCTAACATACTAGTTCGCCCAAAAATAACGCTCTGATCATTAACTCACACTCATGCCATTCCAAACCTTTATGTTTTTCTTCTAAGGAGTCATTGATAAGCAATTAGTTTTGGTTACCATTCACTACCATTGACTGTAAGTGAGATGCACTGAGACACTTAAAAGATCATATTTTATGTTTCACATGCGGACAAAAGAAGTCATACAGGTTTTAATGTAAACATTTAAAGTAAACAAAGAGTTTCCTTGAACTGTCCCATCAAATCCATAAAAAAATGGGATCCATGTTTGTGAAATCACTAGTAAGTGCATTAAACCGGCTTTCATGGCATAAAGCACTGCAGTAATTGACAGTAATGCATTTAACTAGGCCCCTAGGGACACAGTGCTACAGGGCTAAGCCAAATAGGTTATCAATTACTTTTAACTTAATCCAATTTTATTTTAATGATGCACCTGCTAGTATTATTTAAAAAACCACTATGTTTAAAACTTGTTATTAAAAAACTAAAATACTGAGTGTACCTTCAAGAAACCTGAGTACAAACCTACTATGCCCAAATGCTCCAGGAATGAAGATAATAGTAATATCAGGTATCTCCATTCTGAATGAATGGGTAACTATGCATTACTTTATATTGGAAAAACAAGACGTGCCACAACAGCCTCGGCTACTCCTGCTGGTTGAGCAGATTACACAAGCACTCCAATTATCTTTCATTATTCCTCTCCGGTGCCTCTGCTAATCCCCAATCGCCTCCCATTTTAGTTTACTTTCGGCAACATACAATTGGAACACACAAGCATGATGCTGTGTAGAAAAGAGACAGTTGAGGTGTGCATTGGATCATCATCAGAAATGTCCAGGGAAATCTTTTCAGTTCCTGCTTTGTCATTAAGTCACATTACCTAAACACAGACTCTATTATAGCATGGGGTTCTCTCTTGAGGTCAGTGCAGATTAAGGCAAAGCATCTGTGTTGCCTTATTCCCCTCTCAATTCCTTTTTCATTTTCTAAACTATCAGGTAGGTGGCTAGCTCAAATATTAGAAGGCGAGTGAGTTTCAACATTGAATTAACTGAAACAGTGTTTGTACCAAGAGAGCACTGAGCTGATAACATTAATTATTTAAAGGGATAGTAAACCAAAATCATGAAAATGTGTGTGTGTGTGTGTGTGTGTGCACCTGGTATTTAGCACCTTATGGGGACCAATTGTCCCCACAAAGATAGGAATACCAGTAAATTTAGACCTTGTGGGGACATTTCTTAGGTCCCCATGAGGAAACAAGCATATAAATCACACAGAGTTAAGTTTTTTGAAAAT
>JAUYWG010000045.1:11050036-11096589 GCA_034779775.1 Enteromius afrohamiltoni
AATAACACATACAGTCTGTACAGTATAAAAACCATTACGCCTATGGAATGTCCCCATAAAACATGTAAACCCAACAATGTGTGTGTGTGTGTGTGTTTAATGAGGTCTAGTGTTGTTTTACGCTCTGTTAACTAAGATAATATGGACAGAAATCTTAAAAATATCTTCTTTCTGTTCCAAAGAAGAATATAAGTTTGGAACGACACAAAGGTGAATACATTTTATTTTTTTACCTTTGGGTGAATTATCATACACATATTTCCTGTACTTGCCCTCTAGAGCTTCTAATAATTGTTTTGAGCAGCAGGATTTAGTTCAGTGCCTGTAAATCTGCACTAAGACAGATTACACAGAGGTGTCCTTCATTGATCAAGTCTGGTCTGAGAACAGTCTTGAGGTTATGAAGGATAAAGAATGGTTTGGATAGTGGTGGTTGACTGTTCAGAAGAAAAACAGACCACCACTCAGACTCTCTTACACCGCTTTTGTCCTGAACCCCCCTGAGGCTGCGCGTGTGCAAGGCTCACTAGATATTAAGGGTGTCATCCTGTCACATGAAGCCCAAACAATCAAGCATGTAATGCAGCGCACTGTTCAATTTGTATGGCTGTGTATTGCACAGGCTAGGTCATCACCATGGTTACTTCACATTCCACTATGTCACTCTTATTAAGGCAGTCATCATTCAATTGTTACCACCCTGACCTGGCTGTATGCTTTAAAATTGTGGGGGGGGGGTGCATAAAATTGAGCTTTGGTTTATTAGGAAGAGGATGACCTATGCTTTGTGAAAACATACAATAAAAAAAATAATCACATTGTTTTCAGGTCAAATACACATCATAAATACAATCTCATTGATAAAAAAGTTATGTTTAGACAGCAAACAAACAATACAAATATATTTTATATATATATATATTTTTTTTTTTGGTAAATGCACTAATGATGCCTCTTGGCAAACAGCAGTGGAAATATCTTACACAGATATTATTTTCATTGCACAACATGAGCTTCATTAACAGGAAATGACCCTGGATCAGCATCCTTTGCTGATCCTGAAACAGCATCTCTATCAACCAATCATCCCATATCCCTAACCCTAAAATCAGAGTGCAATGATTGGTCCACGGAAAGCTTGTTTCAACAACAACAACAAAGGACACCGATCCAGAAACATCACAGGCTGGTTCCTTAGCTCCAGAAGGTCCATGAATCCTAAGCCGGCTTTTGTTTATGCAGCTCAATAAACGCTGGATGAAAGGCACGTGCTCGTGATAATACAGCAGAAGCTCGTATTGACGCGCGAGGAGGGATATGCGATACGAAGCGCGAGATGCGGAATAAGCGTAAAATACATTATTAAAAAACGGAAAGACCGCAGAATATTCGCTGCAATTTAATGTGCAACAACGACGAGGAAATGTACGTTAACACGCAATGAAATATGTGTTATCCTTCCTCTTTCAGTTGTACTATTTCACAGCACCACATGAAAAAAAAGCTATTTAATCATTTGAACTATTTTATAAGCACATTGGTTATATGAATAGGAATAAGTTTATATATTTTAATTGAGGTTTTATCATGGTTTGTGCTGTTGGAAATAGGCTGCGCTCATCCCAATGCATTCAACAAGACAAAGAGCATCAGTGTCTGCTGTAGTAATGTTTGAAGCAGTGTTCATGGAGAAAAATACATGAAAGCAAACACGTTCATTGGACTAAGCAATTCTGCATTGAAACATAGCACCGTAAAACAGGATAAAGACACAAAGAGATACTGAGACCTGCTGCTGACGGACAGGACAGAACGCCTCTATTTCATTCATAATGTTGTACAACTCAGCTGTTAAATGGATAACACGCGATTACAGCAGAAGGCAGCAGACGAAAGCGCGTTCTCTTACCTCCTCGATATTGTTGGCGGAATTTCTGCAACTTGTCATTTTGGTGTAGAAGGAAGAGGTGGTGGGAGAGCTGTAGTCCTCCAAAGTCTCCGCGATAAACTCGTCCACTGATATTAACTCAGGCATTTTGGAGGAAAATTAAGAAAATGCAATTTACAAAAGAAATGTTTCACAGCAAGCCCATTAAAAATGATACTATTGCCGGTGAGGAAGTTGGTGTCAGGCTGTTTAAAAAGTCACCACAGCAGCAAAGTAGAGTGCAGCAGTGTTGTGTTTGGCTATAGTGGCCAAAGCGCATAAAGAGGAAACAGGACTGTTTTAGTGTCAGTCTAGCGTTGACTGTTCGATAGTACGCATGCGCAGTTGAGCAATGGTATCCACAAAGCACATCAATGGCTGGGGTGGTTAATATTAGTTAAACTATTATAAGCATCTACTGCGGCCAGTATGTTATCCGGTAGTGGAGGAGTGCAATCTCAATACCAATAACTATAATACCTTATGAGGCCAGCTGCATAAACATAGCCATTATTTTAAGACTGCATCTTAACAAGTAGTTTGGTCAGCTTGTTGTAGAGTAGTAATCAGTCTATAAAGATAATGTAGACTATTAAGAATTTTTTCTCTGATGTATTAAAAGTGTTCATTAAGGCCATTTTCTAAATGTTATCATAATATCCAAGTTATTGAATCTTTTGAATCTATTCTTTTAATGATTCATTCTGTGATTCTGTCAGTTTAACTGGTTCCTATTTGTGCACTTTTAAAATCTTTGTTCGGTTTGTTATAGGGCATATTCATTAGTAGGGTCCTCAGAAATCAGCTCATTCAGGTAAATGATTCATTCAAAATTCTGATTCATTCACAAACAAAACAGCACAAATATTGCAGAGAATATCAGAAAACTAAAATCTTTTCCAAGAGGGAGACTACGGCCACACACTGGCTGCCTTTTGATTTCAGAGTGTGGAAAAGTGCACAACATAACGCATCATTAATAAAAAGCCTGGAAGTCACCTATCCCAGCTGTCACCTCTGATTAGAGTTTCACTCAGTCAGCCGCAGGCTCCCTTTAACCCAAGACAGCCCAAACGGCTCTGCTGCACATTCCCAAGCTGTTCATTCACAACTCACATTATGGTGGCTGGATGCCTAAAGCCCATGCACTGTGGAAATATATAGACCAACTTTAAGGTGACTACACTGAAAGCAAACTCATTAGAAAAGTCAAGTAAATTAATTCCCTCTTAAAATTTGCTATATATGGAAGATGATCAAATGAAAGCGATTACAGCTGAGTTGAAAATAAAATGGATCTCCTGCACATTATCAGAATGTAGATGATTACCATATCTAGGATGTGAAAATGGTACTGCTCAGTTCAGGAGCATAACCGTGGAAACTGCGGTTATTATTAAGTGATCATTTGCATGTCCATTAGCTGCTAGGTTTTAGTTGCATTCCCATGTGACAGTAAGGCTTCAATGGTGGTTTCTATATAATTACCCTTCTCTATATCACAGGAAATTATCTCACATGAGTGGTTTAGATGATGCACTCTGAGATCAGCCCAGAATCATGCTGCGCTGAAACAATTTACTATTACTAAAGCACATGTTTTATGTTATTGCTCTGCATGAGAAGTCTCTTTACTAAAGATGCAGGAAGCCTGTTCCATGATGCACTACACATTTTTCCTTTTCTTTTTTATGAATGTTGGTTTCTGTTTGTCATGTCACTGAAGCTGTAGCATGTATTGTGACCAAGCTGGTACTCATTTTAATTTTATCAAATGTTCTGCGGTGTATCTTTGTAGAATATGCTTCTGTAATGAACCTCATATTGCTGGATTTTCTAAGCCTAAAGTTGATTGAAGTTCTGACAGTCTAGACATAAATGAAAGATTTTTATCTTCCAAATGAAGGCGATGCTTTTGTTGAATATACTTTCCATATACCATATCACTTTATTGACAAAACAGTAATAGAATACATATAAAATAAAATACAAATATATGTAAAAACAGCAGCATAATTGGAAATTTCAATTCCTTTTTTTAAACTCACTAAGGCGGCATTTATTTGATTAAAATTATTATGCAATATAAGTGTACATGAAATCATAAAGCATTAAACTGCACTGAATTTATTAAAGATTTCTGAGAAACGCCAATGAAAGTGGATCAGACTGAGCACCAAAACAAACTCAGCCCATATTTGTTTTAGTCATTTTATAAATCAACAGTGATAGTCAGAAATGGCTTCCTGTACCTTTAACAGGCAATTGTTTGTATTGCTAAATTCTTATTAGTCAGTGTTGTTCATGTTTTTTTCTATAAAAAGTAAGCTATGTGCACTTGGATAACTCGTGCTGATTAGTAAACTTCTTTGTTTATGCACATTTCCACCTTCTTATCCATTGACAATAAGCTGGCTGATGTGTGTAGGCAGGGTGTAGAGGATGAGGAAGAGGAAGAGCCCCAGGATAACCAAAATGATCAAAGCAATGATGTACTTCTTGTACTTCTTCCAGATAAAGAACACAAAGGTTTTCATGGGGTTCACAAACCAGTTGAAGGATGTCTTGGGGCGGCTTAAGGGAACAAAAACATATGTATGTAGCACATTTTAGTAAGTACACAATAAAAATGCAAACTGATATGAATATCTACATATGCATAGATAGTGTGTTTTGGTGTTTTACTTTGGTTTGTCCAGAGGTTCAGGTTCCTTGCGTGCTTTTCCCACAGGGCTCTTCTCCGCTTCTTCAGCAGTCACTAGGTGGAACTCTGCCTCTACTTTACCCTGCAATCCACATTAATGATTAAAAGGCTTGAGTCTACCTTTACAGAGTGAACAAGTGTGTTACAACATTCATTTTACTCTTTGTTGTGCACTGACAAAATGTGTGTACCATTAGAAGGAAGGTGTTCCCACTGTTGTCCACAAACTGTAGATCTTCTGGTTTCATTTTGCTTCGCTTGCTTGACTTCTTTTTCTTCTTGTTCTTGTTTTTCTTTTCTTGTTCTGCTTCCCTCTCCTCTCTCTCGATGTCCTCTTGGCTCTTTAGTTTAATGAGCGGCCACCAGCCCTTCATCCTCTTGCTGCGGAAGATGGAGAAGCGAGGGCCAGCCTTGTCTTTGGCCATCTTGACACTGCATTGCTCGGATGATTTTGATGCACGGACCATATCGCTGAGACGCAACTCTATGGATCCTGAAAAGGAATTTATGCTTTTGTGACTAACTAGAAAATTTCATACATGAAACCTTGACTATAGTAAACATAACCACTAACCTAAGAAGTCATTGGAACCAATGCGGTCATAATCCCAGACCTGCAGCACCAGAACAGCTGGTTGGCGAAATTCAGTCTCCTCAAGGGCGAAGAGGGATTCCTTCTTTTTATAGATGATCTCCTTCTCAGTAGGAAGATAGTCAAAGTTAAAGACAAAGCGCCAGTTGAAGTTGCCTTCTCCAGTGAGAGAATTAAAATGCACGTCCGTCTCCTGTTTCTCATCTTCTAGACCTTTAACCCAGCTGATGAATGTAAAAGGAATATTTTTTTATATTATTTATTTATAATTATATTATTTAAAATATAAATATTATATATAAAATATATATATAAAACTGTGAAAGTAGCATAAAACAAATTCTGATTTTCTGCGGTATTTCATTTAATTTCTTGTGCATTCTGACCCTTTAACATAGATGTCACTTGATGGCTCTCCAGTGAAAGGATTGACATCATCCAGTACGACATCATCAGTATTCCAGATGATCACACGCAGCTCATAACTAGAAACACAGGGGTAAATATTCTTTCATTATACAAATTGCACATAAGTTAAGAAAATAAGAAAATCTTCAGATCTTTACTTCCACTTTTATGACTTTTTACTCTTAGAACATATATTGCTTTAGTATAATGAATGAGTGATGTCCTAATTACCTCTCTGGAAGTCTAGGTTTGATATTAACAGGTGGTGGTGGAGGTACATCCACAGGAAACATGTCAATCCACATGTGAACATAACCCTGCCATGTCAAAGACAAAGATATAAGAGATTATGTTCATAAATGTACTTCATAGATTGCACTTCAATGGTGTGTTCCGATTTGCATACTTATGCACTGTTCTATAAAATATTTATTGTGACTAGTGTGCTTACACCTAAAGAAAAGCTGTACTTCAAATGCTCAGATAATGCACTGGAGTAACCCGAAAAACAAAGTAAACTCTCAGAGATTTAACAACGTCCTATAATGAGAGGGTATGCTGGATCATGAAATAACCTTGTAATTCATACATAAGATGATTGAGTAAATAATGCATCAAATAAGTATATAGTGTACAGTAAAATGGCCTTTACTTAGACTGCTAATCAGCCATTGTGTGCGTGTGATTGAATCTGACCTGAGGGAGGCCGGGTTTTTCAGCGTTAAGCAGTGAGCGGACCTCCACATGCTCAGGAACCAGAGGACATGCTCCCTCACAGAACTCTCTCATCTCCTTCCAGCGCTGAAGGACACTTAGAGCTTTATGCTCATCCAGCTCTGCATAGTCTTCCTCCGTCTTCTTATTCTTCTTCAGCAACTCTGCATATCCATTTTTATGTAAGTTTTTAAATATATTTTTATATCTTTACTTATCTATCTATCTATGTAATGCTGCTTTGCATTTTGACAAAGACAAAGTCAAATGTTGGACTTCAGTGCCATAAAACAATAAAAAGATGTGAATATTATTTTTTCTGTATTTTATGCCATACTAATTGTATCATTGAAGAAAGACAACTGTTTGTATTACATGAAAATGCTTTATAACCTTTATTTTATTTTAATAAACTTGTATTTCCACCTTCTGGAAAAGCCTCATTGGGAACTTTGAAGATCTTGTTGAGAACTTTAATTTCAGACTCTCTGTACTCTGGAGATGGAATCCCATTTTTGCGGCAGAGCTCCAATAATATCGCAGTGGGTTTCTTGGCATCTCTCCATTTATTATATCCATCCCTGAAATCACACGACATCCTAATCTGATTTAACCTTCAGAGAGTCAAATAAAAATCAGGCCACAAAACCACTTGATTTATCTCAGTCTCTTAAACATCTCAGCTGCAATCAATCTATTGAGAGCTCTTTGAATATGAGCTTAAAGCAGTCAATGAGCTTTGAGAAATTCTGATGACTACGGCAGTAATAGTCACGAAAAAGATAATAATACTAATCATCATTATAATAACTACCACCACCATCATCACAAACTATCACTTTACCCACTTATCATAATGAAGAGCCAGGCCACACCCGGCGCGATGGCGGCTGTAGAAACGGTTCTCCAGGTCCACGCGGGTCTCACCAATCTGGTCATCAGAACCCACAAGGTCATGGTCAAACACATACAGAGTGAGCTCTGTCTCCAGGGGGAAGGACACAGTCAGTTCAAACACTCTGTGGAAGACAAAGGCTCAGGATATCAAATCAGTAACCTAATCTGAGAACAATGATTAGCCCCCTTTAGCTCAAATCATATTGCTTTCAAGCTACAACTGCAATTGAAGTTCAGACTGTCAAAATGTGCATCTGCCTTCAAGAGATAAAAATACTGTACATCTCCAGCCCCTATGAACAATTAAATGTAATTTTTTAAAATGTAATTTTTCATTCCCATAGCCACAATAATGAATGTTGTGATTTATTTTGTTAACAGACGCACTTACTCTCCAAACACTGGGTTCAGTTGTTTGGGAATGTAGCGCTCTTTGCTGTCCATTTGCTGCTGGCCAACTTTTACCACCACGTAGGGGTCTGCCTTTCCATTTGGGTCTGTGGGTGCCAGATTGGTTGCCTTGGGGTTGAAAGGAAAAAAAAGCATAAACAGATATAAAAGGAAATTATAGAAAACTATACCATTTTGAGGCAAGCAATGCACTCTTCAATGTGACATGCTAAAAAAATATGCATCGGTTGTTGACGGGATGAAGGCTGAATGTAAGATAGCAGTCAATTCTACCAAACGAGAAGAGTGTAGGCAGACCAAATGACTGGAGAAGTCTGGCATACATTGCCAGAGAGACAGAGAGAAGTTTAATGCTTCAATGAAAAATTAAGATGTTGTGATTTAAAGAGAAAGAGAGAGATAGAGAGAAACAAGCATGGATGAATCATTCACAATAAGATCAATACATGCATTTAGAGTATAGATAGAAGAAATAATAGCAACATATAAAATATAAAACTTTCCTCATACAATCAAGTAAACTGTCTAAAATGTTCATGTCCACTCTGTCAGCTAACAGTGCAAAATTTGTAAAAAAAAAAAAATTTATTTTGTTTGGTTTTGAAAAACTGATACCTACTTTTACTACATATACCCTCACAAGGACTTTGATGGGTGTATTTTTGGGAATGCCATTAGTGATCTGACAGTCTGCATCCTCGTCTTCGGGAGCGATGGGGTATATCAAAAACGATCCCTGCAATGAAGCACAGCTCTGCTTTAACCTCTAATCCTTGCCTTTTGTCATGCTTGCTGTCACACTGTTGATCCAGAGCACGAGAGCTTGCCAAAACGCACATCTTACCTTATATTTACCCATATACCTCGTACTTTCATCTTCCTCTTCATCTTCCAGGCTGGATTTGCCTTTGTAGACAGGAAATATGTGCAACCAGTCCATGAACTGACTGAATTCATTTTCAAGTTCGGTCTTGTAAAGCTGGGGAAGGAAATGAAAAAGAGGGGAACAAAGAAAATGGACAGAACATGTAAATTGCAAATAATGCGAATAGTTTTAGATGGCCGAAGAGCATAAATAAAACACTGCAAACATTGTATTGAATCAAATGAAAGGATTTCAGATTGAAGAACATGTCAAACCTGCAAGGTGGCAATTTTCTTCCTCTTTGGAGCAGGCGGCTCTATTTCAATCACAGCCTCATCATCCTCTGCCTCTAGTGCTGACATGCTCAATGGTGCTCCATCTGCAGAATGTGACATTACACTGTTGCTTTGAAATACATTTATTCCTAAGCATCCTAAAGCAGAGGAATTAATGATTGCCATTACACAAGACAGTTCAAACCAAGTGAAATCCACAAATAAATTATACTACACCTCTTCTCAGAACTTAATAAAGTATAAATAAATTATACTTCACCTCTAACTTTCAATCAGTCCATAGACTATTTTTAGTGCATGTATGAAGCAATTTACCTTCATATTCACACAGGCGTCTAAAGCAGAGCATGTGGTCGTTTAGGTACAACTAAAAATATCACACAAGAAAGTTCAAATCCACAAATAAGATACGCTAGACCTTTTTTTCAGAAGTAATTGGAGTAATTCACACAGCAGACTAACCACAAGCGCCCAAATACGTTTTAGGCTCTGTCCAACTGGATTCATTCAGATATGTGAATTTGCTGTTGTTACACTATTTCAAATTCAGACCCTGACACATTTACTGATACAAAAGATATAAGTGCCATTGATTTATACACTCAACTGATTTGTTCAAAACTGCTGATTTATTTATAATAGATTAACAATAAAATTATGCTTGCGCTGATAATACCTCCATCTTGTCCATCTTCCAAGTCGTCCTCTTTCTCCTCCTGAAGAAGAGATGGTAAAAAGTCATTTACATGTTGAGAAAATCAACAAGGCACTATCTGTTATCAAATCACCTGTTTTTCGAGTTCAGCCAGTGATGCGTAATATTTAGACCACCAGTCAAGCTCCTCTTTTTCTGGTGGCTCCTCCTCTAACTCCTCCTCCTTTTTAATCACCTTTTTGATTGGAGACTGAAAAAGCAGTTTTCCACAATGCAAAATTAAAACTCATTTACTCAACCTTGTGTCTTTAAATAGTGCACAGGCCTTTACACTCTAAACATGAACATGGATTTTTAAAAGCCAAACACACACACTAATGATTGAAAGCATCCCATTTGGATGTCAGCAGGGGTCTTGGCTATTCAGTGGCTGCCCAATTAATCAGAGTGATCTAACAGCAGGAGCTCAAACTGACACAGGAACACACTTCACTGCACTCAACAAACCAGCAGATTCACACCATAATCAACAGGTTAATGTGTGCGAAGGGCTTCACATTTAATAACTGCAGGCTGTGGATGGTTAAAACATGTGCGCTAAGTACTCATTAGGAGCTATTTCAAACAACACTTAGCAGCAAACTAACGTCATTCCACCCAGACTGGGTACCCCATGACCACATGGCAGCTGTCTGAAAAAAAATGCTTGAAAAACTTATGAAAAGTGGTGGAAGATGGCAGATACAATTTCAGCTGTTTCAAATATATGGTGTGTAGCAATTTGAGGAACACTACAGAATATGTTCATTCTTATGGACTGGAACTTACTGTGACTAAGTTAAATGGGTTAACAGGAATTTTGCTATGCTTTAGGGCAAGTCCACCCAAGTCCATGGTGATCACTGTTGTGAGAGGGGTGGTCTTCTGCAGAGGCTTCTTCTCTAAAATTGTAAGGAAATGTTTAGGAATTTTCTATGTGAAAATATAAAAAAAACTATAGTCTATATTTTATATCTAAAAAACAGTCAACAGTGACCATGTTTAAACTGCAAAAATAGTGATATTATTCAAAATGTGGTTATACTCTGATTAAAAACAATCTTATTTAGAGCGTCTAATGTTCAATGCAATCCAATCCAATTGAATTTAATTATGAATGCAACCGGCAGTTGTTACGAATCAAAACATTTGGATCAACCCCACTTACAAACATAATAAGAAATAAACAAAAAGTGCTCTCATGAGCTCTCTGTGTCTTTTCTCATTTCAGCAAAGTTTCATGCCATCCTAGTTTATAAAGAAAGAGAGTCTGGTGCATTTTTTAATGTAAATTATTTATATACACATAACAGCAGATGCTTCATTTGTTGGCCTTTAAACCACAAACATATGAGCTATAAAAGATTCTATACCCTCCGGCTCTTCCTCCTCATCTTTCCACTCCTCTTGGTCCCTGGGACCAAACTGCACAAGGTTTTGGACCACGTGAGTCCCCACCAGAACCAGCCTCCCGAATGCTCTCTGCTCCATTACAAAGATAGTAAGAGGAGGATGCAGGTAGACAAGCTCTGGAAGTTCCTGACGACACATAACCAGTTATGAGCCAGTACATTTATATATTTTTTAAAATAATAAATTAGGAAGTCAGGTAGTGTTGAAAGAGATGAGTTTTCGGCTGAAGATTTACAGGGATCCAGCATTCTGGATAGGGGTGGGAAGATCATTTCACCAGCCAGGAACGATGAACGGTAATATAAGCAAGTAGAAGTTGAATAATATTAAAATACAGTTGAGGTCAAAAGTTTACACCCCCATTTCAGAATCTGCCAAATGTTAATTATTTTACCATAATAATCATACAAAATTATTTTGATCATACAAAATGCATGTTATTGTTAAATAAGACAACTGCCTGCTGTTTTTTAGAAAAATCCTTCAGGTCCAATAAATTCTTTGGTTTTCCAACATTTTTGTGTATTTGAACCCTTTCCAACAATGACTGTATGATTTTGAGATCCATTTTTTTCACACTAAGGACAGCTAAAGAACACATATGCAACTATTAAAAGGTTCAAACACTCACTGATGCTTCAGAAAGAAAAACCGTGCATTAAGAGCTGGGAGGTGAAAACTTTTTTAACTTGAAGATCAGGTAACTAATTTTGTCTTCTGGGAAACTTAACTATCTTCTGGAGCCTCTGAAGGGCAAAGTGAAAAAAATATGTTTAGGCAAAATAAGAAACATGTACACATCTCCATTCTGTTAAAAGGTTTTTACTCCCTGGCTGGAACTTAATGTATGGATTTTCCACAACAAAGAGTTAGGCATCAAGGGGACATAAACTTTTGAACAGGGACATTTTTTTATAAATCAAACTATTATTTTCTCTAGTGGAGTACATGTAAACATCTTTCTTGTGAGATATCTTACTCAGGTCAGTACTAAATAAGCAATAACATGATAATAAAATTATGAACATTTTGCGGATTGCGAAAGGGGGATGTAAACTTTTGACCTCAACTGTATTTAATGCTTACGTTTTTAATGTTTAATAGGATGTTACATATTGCTTTGGTGTTAGCAAGTCACTATCACACAATCACAAACAAAACAAACAAAGACTTATATATTGTGCAATATATAATTCTGAGCAAGACATGGCCCAGTACTGCTTTCAGTAATTCTGAAACAGGAAATGTGATCTATGCTTGTATTGTAAGCATGTTCTCAACACAGCTCTTAAGATAAGGTCTAATGCTTTGAAAAGAGGGAACCTTACAACATCAAAGTGTTTAACCACATCATTGAAGTTGGGATTCAGCTTGTAGCTCTGAATTTCCTCCGACTCGATCATATGGCCTGCACACTCAATCTTCACTTGAGGTCGCTCCACTTCAAACAGGTTGACTCTTTTCAGGTCCCTCAGGCCCCAGTATAGCACCTGCCATTTAAGAGTTTAAGTTCAAAATACTGTAGGTAAGTTCCAAATCAGCTGGCAAACTTGAATCTTAAACACTCTCTTGGGGGGTGATTTATGAACACATCTGATAAATCATTTTGTCCTTTAGCATTGAAAACTTTTAAATTGTCACATTAAATAAAACTCTTTTACTCAGTTCATATCTGTTCAAATTTGCACCTCTATTCTGTATTTCCTGAGCACAGGTCGAACTCCCTCGGGAATGATAAAATAGCATTCTTCTTCCAAGTACTGTGGTTTCTTGGGGTCAACATCCAGTGGCAGAGCTGGCTGAGATGGATTCATGACACAAACATGACATTTAAAAGGCATAGTAAAAGACTTTCCAATAAAAAGCTGGAGGATTGGCTGCAAGTCATCTTTACCATCAGGTAAATGCAACACTGTTTTCAACATAAATAATAGGAAATGCTGTTTGAGCACTAAATCAACATATTAGAATGATTTTTGTGACTACAAAATTCAGCTTTTCCATAATACACTGCATTTTAAAATATAGTAGATGTAAATAACATAATATATAATAATATAATATACCACAGCCAGATATAATACCAATATTAATTTAAAATATTACTGTTCTTGCTTTATTTTTGAGCCTTGGTGAACAT
This sequence comes from Enteromius afrohamiltoni, assembly GCA_034779775.1. Classification (NCBI taxonomy): domain Eukaryota; kingdom Metazoa; phylum Chordata; class Actinopteri; order Cypriniformes; family Cyprinidae; genus Enteromius; species Enteromius afrohamiltoni. The sequence goes on from JAUYWG010000045.1 coordinate 11,063,098, forward strand.
TACATTTAATATTTTTTTGGGTCTCCATTGACTTCCACAGTTTCCAACAACGGAAGTCAATGGTGACCTAAAACAAACTGGTTACAAACATTTTTCAAAATCTTCTTTTATGTTCATCAGAACAACGAAATTGATACAGGTTTGGAACTACATGAGGGTAAGTAAATCATGACAGAATATCCATTTTTGTGTGAACTATTCCTTTAAGTTAGACTCTTCTCACTGCCCTTTGCGGTGAAATTAATCCGAAAAAAATAAAGAATCCCACCTCTCCGAAGTTTGAGTAATCCAACTCGATGAGCTCAAGAGCTGCCAAAATTTCACCAGCTTTGCTCTTGCCTTTTGTAATCTCAAAAAACTGCAGCTGGGGCTTTTTATAAGGGTCTTCCACAAACTTCAACTCTGGCTTTGCAAATGCACGACCAAGCGCTTGTGGACTGCCCTGTTGTAACATTCAAATGCACCACAAAGAAATCACACTGTATAATTAAGCATGCCTTCTCGTATTCTAGACAATCAATGGATGTTATAGGCTCTTATACAGTATAAGTAAACTTTCTAAACAGGAATAACCAATCTGCTATGATATTAACATTGTATGTGAAAACATGGTGAACCTTTATTGTATATTTACATAAAAATGTACTGCTGAGTTTCTTTAAGCCTGTTTTTTAAATGCCATTTACAGTTGATTCACAGGTTACAGTTTTCCAGAACAGTTAACGCATTAATAACTATCACTCACTAGTTTGTTGTAGTCATAGATGTTGATGATGACCACAGGAGGGTCTTCTCTGTACTCGTCCTTACTGCCCTCCATCAGAACCTGATCATAGAGAAGTAACTCACACCACGTCGGGGACAGAGTTTCTTCCATCACCTACAAAGAATAAAATCTTTGAACAATCTCTGAGACACAAAAGTGTAATCAATAAAAGCTGAATGGCTAATTTCTATGGCCCTTCAGATCCCAGTTGAAATGAATGGACCTGTCATAATTGGGCAATAAATCTCATTTGAATTTAATGAGAGTTATTTTTTTGTGGTTTTCCTATCCAGTGCTTTTTTTGGGGAACAGATCATTTTTTTTACTTAAGTGTTAATATATATTATATAAATTTTTACTTAAGTGTTAAGACCCACCCGTGTGACCTGACACTGTGTGCTGAACACAACCTTGGCAAAAGGGTCGGACAGTCCATTGTCATCGGCTGCAATAATGCCACGCGCTTGATAAATGTGAGCACGTAACTGGAAGTAACGACTGTCTGGATGAAAGGACAAAAGGAGGGACTGTAATTTTGGTGAAATGTCATCCAAATTAAAATATATTGATTTTTTCCAAGACAAATTCTGAAGAATATCCGAGATGTTTGTATAAGCTAAAATGAATTTCTTATTGTACCTTCCACTGCTAATTTGGTGGGAGGCATGTTACGGGGGATTGATGCACCAGAAGTCGCCTCTTCGTAGATGGGTCTGAAATCTGCTGGAAGGCTGGTGACACAGTTTTTCGCGTACTTTGTGATACCAAGCCACATATATACTTCAAGTTTGGCGAAAATTTCCCCCACTGGTCCTCCAGGGGTCTACAGAACAAAAGAAGTAAAAAAACAAAACAAAAAAAAACTGTTCAAAAGTTTGCAAGATTTTTAATACTTTTGAAAGAAGTCTCTTCGACCAAGGCTTTTGTCTTATCAAAAATACATTAAAAACAACAATATTGTAAAATATTACTACAATTTATGATAACTGTTCTATTTTAATATACTATAAAATGGAATTGATTTCTTCCAGTCTTCAGAATCACATGATTATTTCAAAAGCATTCCAATCTATTAATTTGGTGCTCACTAAACATATCTTATTATTAATGTAGAAAACAATTGAGTTGCTTAATATATCTGTGAAAACCATAATTCTTTGATGAATTCTGTCACTTTTAAAAGGAAGGCATCCTATCCAAGTAAAAATAATTTCTTATAAAAAACTGATTGTATGCTGATGTAAATTTTTAAACAACCAAAATGATGCTAAACTAAGATTGAAAATCTAAGAATTTCAAATCTAACTGCATAAGAACTGTGACTGTATCTAATTGTAATGACTGTATTGTATGACAATACATACAAAGCATGCATTAGCCTATGACAAAATCATGTTTTTTTTTTTGTTAAGAGTGGGCAATTGTTATGATTGCTAATATATAGTGTAGTTCATTCTCAAACCGTCTAAAAACATGAAATCATGAAAACTGGATTGGACAGAGAAAGATTTTAATAAGTCATATGAAGTAGGAATTCACCTTCATGTACACAGCAGTGATTTTACCGCAGTCTTTACCCTTCTCTTCCTCCACAAGTGAGAATAGGATGGAGGGTGCTGGGATCCTGGTGTAGGCCACTCGCCTCCCTCCACTCAGCATCCACAAAAACACATCGGGGAGAGTGCTCTGAGGCTGCAATACGAGAACACAAACGCTTACATACAGTTCTGGTGGTAAAAACAAGCATTTTTAGATATATATTGTGTTGTTAGCATTACTTCTACTGCCAGAAAGCGGAGCCTCTTTGCGATATTCTTGAGATCTGCTAGCCTGTCTTTAACCGTATTTCTGGTCACTCTCTTTCTCATTCTCAGGGCCTGCTTGGCCAGCAAAACCTACAATTCATATCACATTCTCAATAAAGGCTCTTAGTGAGTTTAATCATGCGGTTCATCAATATACTTCTGTAATAGCAAAATCAATTCAGTCACTCACGATGTTTCTTTTGATGAGCCCCACACGGCACTTATCCAGGGTGTTTTGACGAGCATTCCTCTTCCTGTCTAAGTTACTGCTGTACTGCCTAAGAGCGATAAGAACAAGCTTTCTATTATCTATTATGTACGATGTAAGAGGGGAAATACACTCAGTATAGTCATGCAAATGTGTCCTACTTGCAAGTGGAAAAGAATTCCAGCACGACATCCACCAAACGTTCTTTAGCCTTGATTTTTGATCTTTTCAACAGCATCTCCACTTCATCAATGCCATATTCCTTAAAGAAAATAAGACACAAATTTGATTTTCTAACAGTCAAGTGAAATAGATGCTTTTGGAATGACATGAGAAGAATAAGCTAGCATGTGGATGGTAACACACATAAGACTAGCACATTCGTAATTCTGCTCATCGAAAACACAATCGTAAATTTCTTCTCAGTGTTACTTGCCAGTCGGTCAGCCATCTTGGACAACCAATTGCTGTTGTGAAATCGGAAGGTGTGATCCTCAAAGTAGCTCCACACGAAGACACACGGCTTCTCTCGGAATAAGGGAATGCAACTGAATGATCTGGATGATAAAAATGATAAATTTGCTGCTATTCTTGCATCATCCTGCTGCACTCCACATACGCTGCCAGTCTTGATAATGTCATTTTACCTGTCATATTCAGTGGGCTGTGGTCTCCTGGGTGGTGTGACAGATTTGTCTCGAGGGCCAAGTTCATCTCTCTCCAACTCGTCGTCTGATTCCAACAGCGGCTGTCTGTCCTCAGCCAGATTCTCCTGACTACCACTCTTGCTGGACTTCACTACAACATCTGCAGTTTTCCCATAATTCCCTGTGAAGTAGTGGTAAAATAACTACATATAACTAAAACCAATTTTTTGTTCTTTTTGTTAAACTGAAATAAAACTAAGCTGTAAAAGTCCTGAGTGGCTTATACTTAAATAGCTGTTTATATAAAATGTATATTATGAGATTACACAGTCTAACCTTACCTATAGACAGCTCAAAGGTGACTGGTTTGGAGCCAATAGAAGGATCTATCATTGTCACTTCGAAGAAAGATGCAAACAACAAAAATTCATCCTTCTCTCCAGTGAAATTCTGCATGAGGAAATAACAGATACACCATTGATTAAATGTAATACTATAGTATACGTTGTATTATATTACTTTTAGACAACATTTTACAAACAAGTTATTATTTTCAGACACAATGGAAATTATTTTGTCTATTGTTCCTTCAAGAAAGTCTCCAAGCAGCACACAGTAGTGAATATGATTCAGTATTTTGAATATAGGGAATGATTCAATGATTAAAGGAATGGTTTACCCAAAAATGAAAATGAGTTCATTAATTACTCACGCTCATGTGGTTCCAAACCTGTAAGAACTTATGTAAGAACACAAATTAAGATATTTTTGATGCATTCTCTCAGAACCTACAATAGACAGCAGTGTAATTAACATGATCAACATCCTGTAAAGTAGCAAGGAGATTGGTACAATAATCACAAAGATAATAAAAAACAATACACATAAGCCCTATTTGGACGGGACTAGTTTTACAGTGGGTCGTTAGAGAAAGTACTCGGAGAATTAGAACATTAGAATTAGAATTTTAATGTCTGTGTTTTTCTCTCACAACCTCTGTGATAATTCCAGAGCAAATTACCTACTGTTTTTCAGCAAACTCTGTGCGATGTCGGTGATTGCCGGTGATATTTGTTTTTTTTAACAACGCGTTTCCTCGTGTGTTTTGACCAACGCGATATGCCGTAGATGCTATTACTGCACGTGCGTTTAATATATTTTGATATAGAAAAAATTCAATAAACAAAAATAAAGAGCCAGATCACGTAAACTGTTAAGACTGACTATTGTAATATCAGTACAAGGTAAGATTACTCATGTTCATTTCTGCACTCGGTTACATATGTTGTAATTATCAAGATTAAACATGGGTTTACTACAAATAAAAACATAATAGTTCAAATAAAGTAACCACACATTAACATGATGTTTTTTTTCTGTACTAGACATTTAGCTTTACCATGGTATTTGAGATTATACTAATGGTAATCAATCTGAATGACTATAGCAATGCACGCATTCAGAGCGCATGATCTCTGTGACGCCCTGATGTACAAAACAGACACGCCCACCTCTGTAATAAACACGGAGGTGTTAGTCCCATCCGAATAGGACTAAAGAAAACAAAAATAACAACTTTTTACAACCATTTGTCTCGTGGCACAGAGAACAAAATAAACTATTTAACGTTACATTCAGTGGATACGTCACCAGGGTGACGTGGAGAAGATGAACTGTTGAATAAAGTCATTATTTCTTTGCATATGTAAAGTAATCTCATAACTTCGTAAAATTATGGTTGAACCCCTGAGGTCACATGGATTATTTTACTGACCTCCTTGCTACGTTTTTGGATGTTGATCATGTTAATTACTTTGCTGTCAATGGGAAGGTCAGAGAGCCCTCGGAATTCATCAAAAATATGTGTTATATATAAAAATATATGAGTTTGAAACAACATTGAGGGAGAGTAATTAATGACAGAACTGTCATTTTTAGGTAAACTATCCTTTTAAAGACAGCCCTCTTTATTATTTTTCTAACTGAACAAGTGTTATCAATGTATCTTCGTGTGTAAAAATCAATGGAGCGAATTATTCTTTCATAAAGACTCATCACCATTTGCCATAACAATGTAGCCTAAGGAAACCGCCACTAAAAATTATTCACACAGCCTGCGTGCTGTCATATAATTCTGATTTGAAGAGTCTTCTCTCTTCCTATCAAGCAAACTTGGCCACTGACCTCAGGAAGAGGGTGAACATCTTCCACTTCCACTGTAACAGCAGCTGGTACCTCAGCCCCAACATCTTCAGACTCCTCAGCAGGCCCACTGGGACTCTGCACTGCTGGATAACATTTTTTCAAATGTGATTAGAGTGCTAGGGAATCTTTGAAACATGTTTTTGTGTGGATGAATGCATAATTCTGAAAACACACAGTATGTGATCAAATTTTACATTACATATTGCCATTTTTGACATTCCTCTTATCTGCCATTGGTCTTACAAAGAGGTAACCCTGCCCCAAATGTCACAATATTGGCTGAGCTAATGTTGTTATGTTTAGCCTATTTCAGGATGCACAAAATAAATACATTCCTTTTTTGCACCACTTCACCACACATAATCCTTAAACAATATTTTGACACTACCTTCTTTGCCTGTAGCCTTCTCTTTGGACCTTCGACTCTTACGTTTAAGAGTAAGTCTGCTCATTTTGCTTTTCACATTAGCAACAGTTTTACTCTCCGTGACCACAGCTGTAGGGGAGGAATAAACCTCCACACTCAGTGAGAGCAGTACTCTGCCCCTATAGAAGATCCCTTCACTCAGACCTTCATTAAGATCCCTGTGGATGTCTCTCAGTGTGGAGTTTTGAGGAGAGCCGTAGAGATTCACCCAAGTAGGGCCAAAGGTGGGATTGAAGCCTGATGGATGAAGGAACGAGACAAAGTAGATTGCAGAAAGAATAATAAGTTGGTAAAAACTTAAAAAAGGTAAGATGAAGGTATCTTGTTGAAATGAGGATGCAGATACATGATTGTGAGATTCAAAATTTAATTCTATGATTATGAAACCTCTCTTTCAAAAACAAAATATGCCATTTGTTAGTAATCAAACACATTTGCTTCACAACTGTTTGGTTGCCAACTTTCTTCAAAATATCACCTTTTGTGTTCCACAGAAGAAAGTAAGTCAAATAGGGTTGAAATGACATGCAGGTGAGTAAATGATGACAAAATGTTTCTGCAGTGGTAACTATTAAAACTGACCATTTCTGTTGGGATTGGAAATTTGAAGAAGGTCCAGGAAATGTGTCGCCACAGCCACATCTCCAAGGTTGGCATCATCAAGGATCTGGATTTTGATTCGTCGAGCAAGAGGAGGAAATTGCTCAATGAAGGATATCTGTTCATTCCACTCAGGAGCATTAGTGTTGCTGTCTACTGACGTTTCACCCTGTTAAACATGTAAATGTATAAATGTTCACGTATTTTTACATTTTGCTTTTATTTTCCATTTTACAGTTTTCACCATATACTTCATGTAGCATTTGACTAAACTTGATGATATGCTACTGTATATATAGCATTTGCTACTTAGATAAGAACAGAGAGTTTAGGTTTGGCTCCATTTGAACTTTGTCAGAGACAAGCTCTGACATAATAATATATTTTGAGCTGAAATGTTTGCCAATACCCTGTGTGGAAAGACTCAGAGAGCAGTTCAAATACTGACGCACCTCAGCCCATTTAACAAACAAACGCACCATCAGGGCGTGCATGTTTGTGTATCCCTTGAAATAAGAGTTATTTCACATAGGATAAGTATGTGGAAATTATAAGGAAAAGAAACTTAAAAATAGAAAGATAATTTGACTGTTTAAATAGTAAAATCAAACTTTGCATCTAAGAAACAATGCAAGCAAACATGTTCCAAGAAACACGGTTCTTCTGTGTTAGAATAAAATCACCTGCTGGCCAGAGAATGTGACCTGAACATAAGGGTCAAGGAAAACTTTCTTGTCTCTCATTATCTTCCCCATGAAACCTGAGTTCATGCTGGGCAGACCTTCAGCTCTGAAGATCTTCAAAACAAACTTTGCCCAAGGGCGTTCTGATGGCATCCTCTTCGGAAGGAGAAGGTTCCTACATGCCACATGAAAATGTCACAAAATGTATTCAGATATTTCAGATGCTGAAAAACTAACTACTAAACCTATCTAACATCTAATATTAATGTTTATTTTAGAGAAATATGTCCGTTAACATAAGGCAGTCTCTTACTTTTCAATGTCATCATTCTGGCTGCCAGCTGGTGCCAAGCTGACCATGCCCATGGGGTCTCCTTTCATCACCACACTCACTGTGCACTTCACATAGCCTTTAATTCCCGAGCGGGTATCTTTTGGGTCAGTAAGCGGAGCCCATTTCTGGTAGAAACGGTGATCTGTGAGATATAGTTGATGTGTTAAGTTGTTGTAATGATCAATGTTGCTGTAGACCTATAATCATTCTTTTTTACCACCGGTGATGAGTTAATTATCGCCATTAAAATGTCTAAGGAATGTTATTATCGTTTTACCAATGAAATGAACTCTCAACTCTTAAATGAACTCTCAATTTCAGTATTCTTTATTTAAGCTGTGTGTATTAAAGCTTGCAATGAGCACTTTTTCTTTCTTAAACAGGGTTTATCTGGGTTTACCCGGCTGCTGATACACTGTGCTGATGTCAATCTTAAAAGTTCCTATGCGGGACATCAAAAAGGCAAGGATTTTCTTATGAACCACCTAAAATATAAGAAAAAGTAAAATTTTTATTAAACATAATTTATATTAAACATTGTGTCAGATAACTAATAATATGTCAATATATAAATTATCTTACGTTACTCAAGTAAAAAATGAAGCTCAGTTTATTTATTACTCAGTTATTACAGACAAAATAACATGAAAGCACTAAAGTCATTTTAGCTGCTGTATATGTAAGAAACTTTCAAGTCCCTTTAAATCTATTTAGTTTGATAATATCTCTAAGAATACTTACAGAAATCTCAATCACTTTATCAAAAAGCACATCTTGTGTCTCTTGGAATTCAAACATGAAGTTCTTAAAGACAAAAACAGAAGCAAAACAAATCAGAGAGATGCCTAAAGCTCCAGATGCCTAAAGCTGAGCTCTTTGCAAGTAATTACCTCATTGTAAAATGGACAGTTGGTAGACTTCTGAGTAGCTGTGTGCTTTTTCTCATCTCCAATAGTCACATACACTGCTGGGTTGATGTTCACTCCGACCAGTTTTTGAGCTTCAATTACATTTACATTCACCTGAGAGAAAGAAAAAGTAAAATAATATAAAATAACACTAGATTCTCATCAAACCGATGCAGGTATAAGAAAACAATTGTAGAAATATTTGTATTTGAGTTTAGTTTAGTAAACAACGATTAGTTGTTTACCTGGAAAGACTTCACTTTAGGTGTGACAGCAAGCTCATGCTTTGCTATAGCCCTGCAACGACTACATAAATATAAAGGACTTGAGTTATAGCAGTATTAATTATCCAACTTGTTACATTCTCAGATGCAACTTCAAATATGGGAATTAAATGATGAGGCATTTTTAGTTATACAATGTGTATACATTTGCATACACATTAAAATTTTTCTGTATCAAAATATATCCAACGCGCGTGCGGTAAGAGCATTTACGGCATATCGCGTTGGCCAAAACACACAAGGAAACATATTGCATTACACTGCCTTGCAGTACAATAGGTTTCTTCATGGTATAGTGTAATGTATTATATTACATAAATATACATTAGTGATTAATAAATAAATATTCCTATATAGAGTACGTAAACGTATACACTAAAAGGTAAATGAACCTCACCTCAAAATGGGGGTGAATGTTACATTGGAACATTCGATATCTGCAAAGTCATAATCATCATCATAGTCATTATCATCATCTTCGTCTCCTTTCTCATCATCAGTTTTCAAAAGACTGCGCCCGATCATTCTCGTCTCACGATCCAGCTGCTGAGGACGCAAGCCGTCTGAAGAACTACAAATTATTGAACATATCAATGTGAATTCCATGAATAAAGTATGTGTATTATATATAATATATAAATGTGTATGAGCTGCATGTAGTGAAGATGTCCTTACTTAGGTTCCGCAAAGCCTGTGTTCCTAATGACAAGCTCTGAGCTGAAATAAAAAACATTCAGATTTACAAAGAGAATACAAAACTAAAGAAAAAATCAGGGGTACATCCATCCATTCAAAATAGGTGAAAAGAAGGATGAGGAATAGGGAAAGGAAGGACAGATGGAACAAAAATAGAATGGAGGGTAGAAAGGAATAATGAATGGATTTATGGATGGAAGAAAGGAGAAATGAGAGAAGGATGAAAGAAAAGACGAATGGATTAAAATACATAAAACCATTTAAAGGGATGAATGGAAAAAAGGAAAGGAAGAATATACTGAAGGAAAGAAGAAACAAAGGTAGAAAGAAAGGATGGGTGGATGATGGATAGGAGGAAGGTTATAAAGGTTATATAGGTTAATGATATAAGAAAGCAAAAGTAATAAAGGGAGGGAAATGGATGGAAAAACAGACAGATGCGAAGAAGGTAAAGAAGGAAGGATGGAAAAAAAGAAGAACGGATGAAAAGAAATAGAAGAAAGGCTGGATGGAAGGAAGATAGACAGGAAAAATATGTGTAAGGGAAGAAAAAAGAATGGATGGAAGGATTGAAAAAAAGAAGGAAGAAAACATATAAAATGAATGTGAGGAAGCAGTAGAAGTAATAAAGGAAGGAAAATGGATGGTTGGATGGATGGAAGGAGGTAGGGAATGAGGGAAGGATGGAGAACAAGAAGAACAGACGAAAAGAAAAAAAAAAACGAAAATAGAAAATGGCTGGAAGATGGGACAGAAGAAGGAAAGCCAAATGAAGTAAGGAATTGCTGGATGGAAAGAAGCAAGGAAATAGAGAAAGGAAGGACAAATAGATGGCAGAGGACATAAGAGATGGATGGATGGATGGTAACATGGATGGGAAAAGGAGGAAAGAGAAATGTTGGAATGGATGGAAAGAAGATGATGAAATAATGAAGAAAGGGAAAACAGATGAAAGGTGAAACACTAGGAAGGAAGGAAACAATAATGGATAAATGGACAGATGGATGGATGGTATGAACATAACAATGTCTCTCACCCATCAGTGTCCTGTTCTCTGATGAAGTCGTCAGCGTCCCACCCGCCTGCAGCCCCCTGAAGAGGGTTATACTTCACCTCGAGCTCGATGTAGATCTACACAATAACATCCATCAGCACATACCAACACAAAACAGCCTCAATAACAACATACACCACACTCACTCACATCAGTGAGACTATGCTGACCGTCCGTGAGGGGCTCCCGGAGCAGCAGCTGCCCCACAGACACCACATGCTGCAGGCTGATCACCAGCCTTCCCAGCAATCTGTGCACACACAGCCATATATTTCATTGCTTTGGAATATTACGTTCACTAAGAATCATTTAGTTAACCTCATCTGATTAATAATGAAGGGCTGGTTCATGCTCTGACCTGTTGCTGAACATCTTACTGCAGTTGTAGACGCTGACTGACAGAACTTCATCCCTCTCAACCTTTCCATAGTGAGGCCATCGGAAGTGCTGGAGTCATATACATTCACAACAAGAGCACATTAAATACTTTCACTTACCAGTGTTTATTACATGAGAATTCTGGATATTTATCTTACAAAAATGCACGATACATGAGGCCTTTATTCCCAAACAAAAACTACATAATGGTGGTGTTTGTGTTAGGTCTCTCCCTTCTTTACAGTCAAGGCATTTCTCATAAATGAAAAATCCCAAGGACTTCCTCCTCATAAAGCCAGTGTTGAATATGATTTATGTTGACTCAGATTGAATGTCTTTTCTTTCTTGCCTTTCCCACCACTCCAGTATCTGTTAGCTTAAGTTAAAAGATAACCTGGTGCCATATCTACAGTCAAATATTTTAATTTCATTACTGTATCTGAGCTCACAGATGTGGCTGTTTACAAGACTTTGGAAATGTTGAAGTGCCTGTGGCACACATAGCATGGTGTAAACACTAAAGGTGGGGTTATCATGAAGACCTCCTCCCAACATACTCAATAAAACACTGATTTCAACTTCATTCTAGACGAATGAGCAGCTACAGTTTGCTCGAACAGCTTGTCTCCCAAAAGTACTATAAAAATAAAAATAAAGTGTTCACCAGCACAATACTGTTCAATACTTTTGGCTCAGTAATACTTGTATGCAACAACTATGCATTAAATTGATCAACTAGTGAGAGTAAAGTCGTTGATAATAATAGCAAACAAATCAGTAGATATACAAGGAAAAAAATACATTTTATATAAAAACTAATATATTAGGTATTGAAAACAGTTAGATTCAGTAGTAATATTTTTGCCGTTTTTCGGATCAAATAAACGCCTTGTAATTTTTTTGCTTTTCTAAATATCCTGTAGCAATCACACAAACAACTTTCATTAAAAGATTAATAACCATAAACACAACTGAAACAGTTACCTCGTTGAAGATGGCTATATTCTCACATTGAAGGATCTTGGTTTTGTGAGTAAAACCTGGACAGCAAGCATTGTTTTCATTTTAAACAATTGCAGTTTTAACAAAGATATGACATGCTGTGACACATTCTCCAATTAAACAAAGTACAAATCAAACACGATGATTCCCAAACATCTAGCACTTACCCCTAAAAGACAATTCCACTTTCCTGTCATACTTCCCCGGCAGGTTATATACCTTCTTTAAAAGAACAGTGATAGACATGGCCAAGTGCTGCCGTGTTTCTTGTAATCCTAACCCACTGTGTTAGCTTTGAGTGAAGTTGATCCTCATTGTTCTTAAGGTACAAACAACACTCACATCTGAAAATATGCGCTAGACAAATACAACCTCAAATACCCAGTATCCATGTCTTCAAAGCCGCAGCACACAACCCGACACCTCAAGGACCTGCTGGAATCCCATCTGATGGAACACTCTCCAGGCAGAAGACGAGTTGTAATATTTACCTATGTTAATTTAATAGCCAACAGTTAAACTGAACCAAGTTAAAGTGAACCAAGGGCGTAATGTGAGTATGCTCTACTCTATGAACTCCAAACGATAAAAGGGCAAGTGGGAATTTGATCAACTGAAACAGAAGTATGACTTATTGTTGCACACAAACCACACACAGAGACAAAGAAACAAGGAGTGTGTTAAGGTAATTTTATTTTATTTTTGAGTTTGACACCAAATTGGTGTAAATAAGTGCCAATGGCTTCTGAAGAACATATCGCTGTGTAAACTTGTTTCATGATTTGGAAAAAAAGTAGAAGAAAGAAACAGTCATTATATGATTACAATCCCATTCCCTTTAAATCATTAGATTAAAAAGATTCCTTAAGCAAGATATCGGTCCCGTAAGGCTACTTGTGGCAAGCGCAAGTGTACATGACTAAAATCAATAGTGGAACTAGTGTAGAAGTGCTATTAACTTAAGAAGTGCAAACATTTGTGGAAGATAAATCAAATTAACAGCACTACATCGGTCATTCCAAATGAATCTTTAAAACATAATTTGACACAAATGTATACATTGTTCAAAACAAAAAAGAACAAAGGATGAGGTGTTCTATGGTCCAAAATCTTTACACCAATAAAGAAGTATTCCATACTACTCAAATTCATACTGTATAGTATATGCACTTCAAATGATCCTCAACATTTCTTGGTCGCAACAATAACATTGGCAAAATAATTCACATAAAGGTTCTTACTTCTGACAGCTTTTGTTTGCTAGTGAAAAACATGCAACAATTTCTTTGGTAAGGTTATAGCTACTCAATCATCTCTATTATGGCAGCATGATTATTAAGTGCAGCATAGTGGTTGAATGAGCTTGAATCATTCACTTTTTTCGAACAAATACTATACCACAGAAAGTGCAGGAAATTCCATAACTCAGCATTCCTGATTGATATTGCATACATCTACATCAAAAAGCAGAGCAAGGCTTAAAAGTGATTTCAAATATTGGCTTAAGAAACTCAAGGCATCTGTATCCATAAACAATACAAAAAATATATGGAACAATATAGAGAAATAGATCAGTAAAAAATACATTTTGTATAAACACTTTTCCAGTTGGAAAAGAATAAAATGATGAGTAACAATCTTGGAAGGTGACAGAAAAATATGAAGGACTGAGAATGAAAATGATTTGCATAACATATAAAAAAGGCAAACACAAGTGAAGGCAAGTGGTCTTCAAAAGAGAACACCGCCACAGTGCTTCCTTTATCAGACCTGTGGTTCCCTCTAGTGGTGACCCACTCTAATTCTAACTAACTCTTTTTTTGTTATTATTTCAGATACCAATAATTCAGACTGCACATTGATCTCAAACTCAATTCCTGTAGGGCCACAGCACTGCACAGCTTTGCTCCAATTCTAATCAAACACACCTGATCTAGCTAATCAAGGTCTTTAGGATCACTAAAACAAATTCCAAGAAGGTGTGATTTGGAGCTGAACTGTGCAGAGTTGTGGCTCTTCAGGAACTGAGTTTGAGACCAACGCTCTAGTGCAAACCTGTATCTACTTGACCGGTGAGGGAGGGTTAACAGGAGCCAGATTTCTCATTTTAAAGTATGACACCAGCTGATTTGGCACCTCGGCTAGAACACTCTGAGCCAGCGCTTCTTTAGGAGCCTAGGGAGAAATGAGATGGCATAATTATTGACAGAAAACACCAGATGTGAACTGAAGAACTTTGAACCAATTCATGTTTTAAGAGGCTCATACACTGGCAAACTGCTTGAAGGGCACAAACTGCACAATATCCCTGACCACCGGTTCTCCAGACACAGATTTGAGAACTCCATTATCCCCATCCAGAAACTCCATGGCCTTAAAGTCTGCCTCACCCACACCCACAATGATGATGGACATGGGCAGCTTGGAGCTGTTCACAATGGATTGCCTGGTCTGGTCCAGATCAGTGATCTCTCCATCAGTGATGATTAACAGCACAAAGTATTGCTAATTGAGAGAGAGAAAAATACACACATATTGCTAATGGACTGAAAAAAGAAGAAGAAAAAAAAGGGGCAAACCACAGATCAAACTCTATGAACACCCATCAAACCACATCCTGTGGATAAGGCAGTACACTACAAAAAAGGCATCATCAGTTACTCACTCCTGCATTTGGTTGCTGGGCGGCCCCAGCTGCAATTCGGGCAACGTGATTAATAATGGGGGAGAAGTTGGTGGGTCCATAGAGACGAATTTGAGGCAAAACCATGCGGTAGGCTTCCACAATGCCTTGCACTCCTGCATGACATAAAGCAACAGGGATGTGACACGAGCTTCTTAGATTGTGTTTAAAGTAGGGCTGACAGTCGATTAAAAAAAATCTGATTAAATACAGGGTGTTGCAAATTAATTCATTTTCAAACATGTCTCACCTTGGCAATATGGGCTATTAGGGTTGAAGTTCAATGGGAACTCATGGGATACCTAAGAAATTGCACAAAAATACTTTTGTTAATTAAATTTCTATTAAAACTAGTAATGAATAAGTATCAAGTACACCTGTAATGATATACCTGGAAGTTTGGAGGCACTTGAGCACCAAATCCAAATGCTGGGAAAAGTTTATCACTACAGAAGACAGAAAAAGAAACTTGAAAAAAAAAAAAAAAACAACAGCAAAAAAAACAACAAAAAAAGGAGTTCTAAGTAGTCCCACACTGAAAATCTTTTCTTTTCCTATGCTCACCAAAGCTGGATTATTTTAATAAAGTAAAAAAAAATCAATAGTATTATTAAATATAATTAGTTTAAAACTTAATAATAAAATGCTTGATAAACTAAATTATTTAAATGTATTATTGTTTGTTATTTTATTATTTTCACTGTAAAAAAACAAACATTTTAATTAACAGTTTGAAGCTTAAAATGTAAGGAATTAACTGTTGAAAACAGGATACTTTTTAGGTTTCTTTTGATTAATTTAATGCAACATAATCTTACAGTTTTAACATTTAAATAATTTCCCTACAACAATTCTTTCTATACAGTGCTCGGTAGAACTTTACAGACATAAAGAAAAAATAATTTCTCTTACGTGTCGTAGTCTTGTACGACCTGGCCAACGGACCAGATGGCTGACAGATACTGGTTCACACCATTAGGGCTGAGATAGTGCAGAGAGTCAGGGGAGCGGGGGTCTCCATTAGAGCCAGTGAAGTCAATGCCCACCTAAACCAAACATTATTTACCTTTGTTTTAGAGTTTAAACCTTGCAGCCTCAAATGTACATCCTCAAATAATGTTCTGAACTATACCCCATTCATTACACTGGCATGTAAATGAATACAGAAAAAACACCTGCTATCAGAAGCAAATGTTGTGGCATGACAGATCTTACCGTGAAATTAATTTGGCAACCTCCCATCACATAATCCAGAAATGAATACTGTGCCTCAAGCTGAAAGACAGCACGGAGATCATTTATCTTCACTATCGTAAAATTGTTCTAAACAGTAATGCAATTTGCAACACATAATACTGCTTAGTCTGCTTTCATACGTAACAGATGAAGAGTGTTCGAACCTTGCAATACTTAATCCTGATGACCCCAGAGTTCTTATAATTCTTTTTCTTCTTTTGTTTGTCTGGATGAATGCAGTCAAACTCAACCTACAAAAATGAAAAGGTTTCATTTATGCACTACAGTAAAACTCATTGAAATTATAAAAGTGAATAGAATGGAAATTTATGTGAGGAGGAAGAAATATTCTACTGTTAAAACAAGGACGACAAGAAAGCCTGGAGCGGTGAAAGTGCGGTCTCACCGGGGAGCCATGAGCTGCTTTCTGCAGATCTGACACATTAGTTTGAAACACCCCAATGAGATCATGAGAGCCATCACTATCATAATCAGAACAATGAACCTAAAACATAAAGCCACGGACAGACAGACAGAAAGAAAAATAAAGAGATTTAGGGAAGAGTAACAGACATGCATCCTGCTCACCGCATTTTCTTTAGCCTCCATTAGTTTAGCAGCGGTGCAGGTGAACTCTCCTATCATGTCTGAGCTTGTGTCTTCATCCTTATCGTAACAAGTTACCTAGCAATTAGACAAAGCTTTAGTCTAAGGACTAGGACAACCCAAAGTGCTGGCTGATGGTGTCTTTGCTGCCTTAAAACAGCTGTGTTTTAATGAAACTATGTGTACTTGCATCCGATCGGTTCTTCCCAAAGTCACCCAAGTTTTGTACACTATGTTCCAAAATTTGAGGTTTGTAAGATTTCTTTTAAACAAAATTAAGAACTTTATTAATCAAGGGTGCATTAAATTAATAACAGTAAAGACTTTAACTTTGGCAAAATTACTATTTTTAAACGTTCAACACTTATTATTATTTTTACTAATTTTATTTTTAATAAATATTTTAGCGAATAAATACAGAATTGTTGAGCATAAGAGGCTTCTTTCAAAAACATGTGATAGAAATGAAAGCTGCTTCTTTGTGAAAAGACAAATGGTCACATTTGATGGGTTTAAATGCGCAACCTTTTTCCTTTTTTTGTTTTGTTTTTGATCATCAATTATGTCTGAGAGCCAAAAGCACCAATTTCTTCCTGTTGTCCTGAAGATAAATGTGCGGGACGCTGTCTTCTAAAATAAACCAATTGTTTCTCTTGCAGAATGAAATTGTTAAACTAAATGCATATAAAACATAAAAACCCTTTGACACCTTGATTGGTTTGTTCAGGTCACCACTGCAGAACGTATGCAAGGAAACGGTAAACTTTTTCCAAGATGGATTCAAATTATTTTTGATGACCTATTAAAAACAGAAAAAAGTCCATCAGAAAAAAAATATCCAATAACAGATTAATTGTTTTGCACGCACAAATCAACTCTCTGTGCGAGTGAAAGTGGGTAAAAACCTCTGTTCTGTGAACTAGCTGCCACTTCCCATCTTCTTCTTGCTTGAAAAACTCCAAGAATGGATCAGACTTCCCAAACAGATCCTGAAAGAAGTAGTAGTAAATATGTTCATCGTCCAAAGAAAACAACAATACGTCACTGCTTTTACACAGAATATGGCAATCATTTTTGTGCGGTAAGCCAGCGGTATCTATAACTGATAAAGTACAAATTATAAAAAAAGACGCAAGAACACAGAGGCTGATTATGTCTACCTTTTTATCCAGGTTTTTTGCCTCTACTTCCATCACAACAGCCCTGTTGTCTTTCACCTCATCAGCTGTGATCTGTTCACCAAAAAAAAGAAAGTTAAAAAAAAATGGCAACACTGCTAAATGTTTATTTTTCAAACGCTAATGAATTTATATATAGTTAAAGAAGAGCTAATGATATAAAAAACCAATGAACGGTATATTGACAAACTTTGCATACATTCACAAATGCAAATGTGATTTTGCTCAAACAGAGGGCTTCTTGTGGTTTACTAAAAACCGTACCATATGAAAATTAAGCATTCCTTTGTGAAGCCCTTAAATTCTCCTGCAAATAGAGACACCGCAGATGCAAAAGAGTTGAATTGTGTGGTCTATAAAACATTCATCAGGAAGGTGGTAAAACTCTCATGTGAATTTCCATTTTCTTTTACCAGCGTTGTCATATTAAAAATAGCAGTAAGAATGTTTATGAACACATACTGTTATTGTGCCTTTCCCAGCTGGTTTCGCTGCCTTGAGCTGAAGGGGTCTGGTAATCTTCCTACTTGACACAATCTGTTGAAAGTTTGGTGCATAAACAAAGCTGTGAATTCAAGTGTGTTGTTAACAGGAAAATGCCATTATGCATATTCTATATCTTTTTATTACACTGCTCTGTTTAATAGTCCATTCTGATTGGTCAGTCACCACACTCTGAGGTATGTCATTCCACATTAACAACAATAATACAGGCTCATCAGAGTAATTGCAGTCAGCGCAAATGCACTTACTGGGAACATTTTTTTCTTCACGGAAGCTTTGTGTTTGGTTGGCAAATAAAACATTAAAACTCAAATCAATATTCTCCATACAAATATTCAATTATGCCATTCTGTTATTGCAGACACAAACACATCATCCCCATAATTATTCATGTGATAAAATCCTTGCCACTTGCTAGCATCTGTGTTCTTGACAGAAGTTTTACGTTCAAATTGAATTGAATTTCAACTTAAATATTTAGTGTCTAATTATTTAGTTGTGTGGCCAGTAGCCATGTAATAAATGGGGTAATATATGTCCAGATAGTTATCATCACAAAACAGCCCTTTAATCTTACACAACATTACTGCTACCATTATCCCTTACCCTTAATGAAGACCAGTCCCACTAATTTAGCACTGCGTGGTCACAACTAGCACAGAACAGTGACCACATACGGATGTGCATCTCAATGCAACACTCTTCACAATACATACCTGGCCAAGGGTACATTCAAAGCCTCCCAGGAAGTCGTCATCTTTCAGGTCAACAGACTTGTTGTCAATATCATAGACTCCAAACTTTAGTTTCTGCACCTTCTCAAAGTAGTAGTCAATATGAAGTTTTGTTGAAAACTCAGGGTCCTGGCAATTCTTGACTCTTTCTGTACGTTCCACCTGCAACGATCACAAACATTAAGCAAAGGATATACACAAGTAATTACACTTTACATCATTTTATATTAATCAATGATTGTATAAATAATTTTCATTTAAATCACAGATATTAATGCTTGTATGGGTGTCAAAAATTAGCAACTTGCACCTTTTGCAAGCTGTGAAATTCAACACTTTTTTTCCCCTGCCCAAATTAAATCTGTAGTGTCAGCTGCTGTTCTCAAAAACAAGAAATGTGATTGCAATGTAGCCAGAGGCTTTTTAAGGGTTAGCATGCATACCTCTGCCCATTGGTCATCCCCGACACTCTGCAGCAGAACACAGAGCGGATCAGATTTGGATCCAACATCTTTGTCCAGAAGATTATTGCAAGAGATGGAGAGCTCGACCTTCGACACACAACTAGCGGCCATCTGAAAACCACAACAGATACAAACTTGTATGAAGTTCTTGTTTCGAAGCTAAACACCTTCTACGAACCGCTGAAGGGTACAAATGTGAGGAAGTGAAATATTTGACTAAAGGAAAGGGAGAGAACCGTTGCGAAGGACGCGTTTTTTAAACTTCTCCGTAGTCAAACAAAACAAAAGTTCATATAACGTTACCCATCGAAACATGCATGCTCCATTTCACAAAAACATACAAATTGAGGTAAATATTGTATCTGGTAGCCTAAATGTCAGTATTTGTATCTGACAGTCACGCCTTAAATGTATTATAACGCGTAATAAGTTCATTGCTTAACGGCATACCGCGAATCTAAAACAGGCGACCCGCTAATACACAACGAGCTGACAAATGCGACCGTGAAGACAAAAATATCATACCCTTAACAATTTTCAAACTGTTCGAAGATAGTCTATGGCAAAACTGCCTGCTTAACGTACTACCGTCTCCACCCAGACACGTTCACGTAACGCTAATACAAAATGAGCAGGGCGTATCCATTCAGTTCCTCTCCAGACGTGCAACGCTATTGTTCAGAACGCCGGCTGAACTACTCTGTGATTGGCCAGAAGCCTGTCAATCATCGCACCAGCCCGCGACACAGAGCAGAGCGAGCTGACTCATTACACAGAGGACGCAACAAAAACCGGTTCTAATTTGAACTAAAGCCGTCAACATACACTCATCACACTTTATAGCAATTAAACACGCATGTACACAACTGTAAACGTAATCTGTGGGGGAAAAAAAGAGCACTTCGGCGTTAATAACAGCTGACTGCAGGAGTTTATAATACTTTCACGTACACCCAACAATGCACAGATTAATCAGCAGCTTTATTTTTGTTACGTATTCTACCAGCATACGTAGTGCAACAGCATAGGCTCGACTGGTTTGAGCGCGCACTGTTGTAGCATCTGGGTTTAAAAAAAACACCACCATAAAACAAAACAGCAGCGAGCAGAGAGTGCTTTCCCTGGCCGCCGTCTCCATAGTAACAGATTTGTCACCTGGGCCAAATTATTTGCAAAAAGTGAACAAACAATACACAACAAATTCTTATCATCCTTGTTCATACTGCAGTGCAATCAAAATATAAAATGGTAAGTCTTCATTCCTTAATGCCAATCTCACATCAATCACCATTGCAAAGCAGTGCTGTAACTCTTAACACAACTTATACAGTATTTCAATTGCATACCTCCACAAAATCTAGTTTCTTGAAAACATTTATTTGTTGCAATATCAGTCCAGATCTTTCCAAAATTGTTGCAATGCATAGCAGCATTTTATTTCTTGAGACAAGGATGAATACTCAGCTGAATAATTCCATGTTTTTTCCCCCACACAATGCACTTTCTTTGAAATATAGAGCAAACAGCAATACATCTGGTAGACAACCCAATGCTCACTGGTAGTTTATAGCAGCACTCATGTCTGTGATTAGCACTTACCTGCACAATAATATGTTAATCAGGAGCAAGGCTCAGTGTCAAAAAGGCACAAAGTAAAATATGCAGTCCACAAAGCTGGAGAACTGCTCGAGAACGCGAAGCAGGCAGAAATCCACTCAACTCTTCATGAATTTAATTCTAAAGCATTTCACAACAACATAAGTACAAAAGATCAACGCGAATAGAAAGAACTTGCAAAAATATCACTGAACTTCTGATCTTCTGAACAGGACCATCACAAAGCATCAAAGAATAGCATTTGAGAGCAATTCCACTTGAACTGCTTTGACAGAAATACGTTAAGATTGTGTAGAAATGACAGCGAAATGACAACCATGTGAGTAATTGAAAAATCTTTAGAAAAGCATTTATGCAGAATAACATTTGCCATCATAATCCACAGCCAAAACAATGACACATTTCATGCACCTCTTATAAGTGCAGTTTGCATGAGAATTGTTAATTCCCTTGTATGATATCAGATCAAAGTTCAATGCGTTCCTCTTTAATTTTACATATTAAATACGTAAAAAAATAAAAAATAAACAAAATCATCTGTGACACAACCAGGGCAAAATTTGTCAGTTGATCCATATACTAAGCTTAGGCATGTTACTAAATCTGATACACAGTTAAAGAGAATATAAACTAAAATAATTACAAAATTTAGTTTCCTGACTAAACAGCACAAATACGTTTTCCTCTATACCCATTCAACAGTATGTTGCTTTTATCAGAGATTCTTATCTGTGATAGCAGAAAATATGAAACATTTGAAGAGTGCCTTTTCATCTCAGGTGAAAAAAAAAATCATTTTAAATAATGCATTGTGAGAAAAGGTCAAAACTACAATACTAAGACAGTCTAAAGCAACAAGCAATAGATTAGAGCCGGAGTCCAATCTCTACAGTAACACTTGATGAATAAAAAAAAATTGTAAAAATATAAATTGTTTAATACTGGAAACAAGGAAGTCACAGCAAAAGTTTTTATTGTTCAGATCTGAACTGGAAAACAAAACAAAAACAGAAGGACAGGAGAGAACACAACTTTAAGTGTCATCATTTCAGGTATGGCATTTTATTGACAAAATAGTTCAGCTGGGAAATTATTTACAAGAGAAAAAGCGCTGGAACGTCGTAAACCAAGCATAACAATTGATCCATTTCAGCAACACTGAAAAAAAAAAGAAGAGCCAAACATCCCAAAAAAAAAAAGGGAAGGTATCAAACACCACAGCAACAAGAGCACAGAAGCTAAGCAAAGAGAATAAAATGCTTTCATATACATATTACAATGCTGCATTTGCTTCACATCCCAGCTTAGCATTTACAGAATTGGTTTGACATCAGGTTTTTTTTTTTAAAGCAATCTAATGTGACAACTACAGATATTGAAAAAGACATGAACATTTGCTTTTTATTGACAGAGAAAAGCTCGCAGCAGACAGCAAACATTGTAACTGAAATGTAGGCATGAATTTAGCACACAACGCAAAGCAGCACGCTTTTTTCCTCAGAAAGAAACGTGTAGATGCAGCATGGATCATATACAGATTTGTAAAACTTGAGCAGATACAAAAACAAGAGGAATTTCTGAGAGTGAAACGTACTTGCCAGCTAACCTCTATTGCAGATATTAGACTCTACTAAACATACCACTATAAACATGCCTGTCGTTCGGATCTGCAGATGTGAACTAAAACATTATTGGCCTTAAGTCTTAAACAATGCTGTTTAGAGTAATTTAAAATAAACATGGTTTTTCCTTAATTATTACATGCTTCGTTGTAACTACAACCTTGGATAAATAATGTGCCCAGAAAAAAAAAGAAAGAATCTAATACTTCTGTACATAAAAACAGCCGGAAAAGGAAATTTCCAAAAAACAAACAAAGAAAATGTGTCAAAAGATAAGACACAGATGTTGCTTTCACCCCAAAGTGATCTTAACTTTTCTTGCCCCAATGGGCCTATCATTCAGATCCATAACAGCTGCCATCGCTTCATCATGGGAGTCAAAAGCAACCATCGCTTCCCCAGTGGGCAAACCCTTCTCATTGAATTGCAAGCATACTGAACCAGGCAACACTTGATAGCCGTAGAAGAAATCAATAATCTCATCAACAGTCACAGTAAAGGGCATGTTTTGAATTTTGACAATTGTGGGCCGTGAATTACCTGGACCACCACTGGATGGTCCTCTTAAACTCTCAGAAGCTGGCCGCTGACCTTGGCTACTGCCACGATTTTGGCTGACTGCTTTACGAGAAGATCCGTTATTAAATGGTGGGATGCCCCTTAAGGGCTCTAGCGCGCTAACAAAACCAGCAGGGGCATTGCTGCCATCGGGCCTGAAACCAGGATGTTCTAGAACAGGGCCGGGGAGAGGTCCTCCAACCATTGGTGGGGGAACAGTAAGCGAAACATCACCCAAAGAAGCACCAAGTGGCGGCAAAGGCGGCGGACCTGCCAGTCCATTACCTGGGGTAATGAATGGGTTGACAAAAGGGGGACCGTTGCCAAGGGTCCCTACAGCATTTCTCAGAAAACTAAACTCATCTCCTGTCATTCCAGGAAAAGCATGAGGTGCTTGGGGAACTTGGGCCTGGGGCTGAGAGTGTGCATAGGCATGTGCATGGGAATTTGCTTGAGATTTCTGGCCTCTTTTTGCCTGGGGAGGAGGATTTCTCTCAACTTCCTTCATCTGCTCAAATGTTACTAAATGAACGAAAGCATCCCTACCATTCAATTTTTGCCTATGCAGTCTCTCTGCTTTAAGCGCATCCTCATCGGACTTAAACTGCACAATAGCCTGGCCAAGACCATTACCATTTGCATCAACTAACACCTTAAGGCTTTCCTCAAATAACTGAATGCCATCAAGAAACAGACGGACATCTTTTTTTGACACGTTATAGGGAATATTGGTTATGTGAGCACAATTCTTGGCACTCTTTCCTCCTTCACCAGAGCTATTCTTCTGATCACCTTGGGAACCCTGCATTCGTTTGCGAATGGAGTCTATCTTTTCATACATGTTTTTCTTTGTGATTGGATGCACCTGTATGAACCGACTACCCATGTACTGCATATGGCAACCGAGAGCAGCTTTGTAGTCCGTTTCATTCCTAAACTCCACAAATCCCTCACCAGTTGCCCTGCCATTAGGTCCATATGCAATGTAAATGCTATCTTCAACAATGTCAAGATTTTTGAAAAACTCAAAGATCTGCTTATTTTCTGCTTCATATGGGAGTCCTTTCAAATATACACAGAATTCTAGTTTGTGGGGAGAACGGGATCTGGCTCGCTCACGGCCAGAGGGTGGTGGCGAATTGGCGCTTCTGCGACGATGACGACTGTCGGCGTCACCACCTGCTTTAGAATGTCCCGAGCTCTCTCTCCACTGCCGCTCTGAAGCTGGAGAAACCTCAACGTATCTTTGGCCTATCATTCCTGCATTTCTTTTTAGAGCCTCAAAAGATTCTTGGGGTGAGAAAAATTTAACCAATGCCCTACCATTATTTCTACCCAGGTTGTCTTTAAGCAAACGAACAGACTCAATCCCAAGTCCCAGGAAAAAATCTCTCACTTCAATTTCAGTGACTGAAAAAGGAAGGCCGTGTAGATGAATGTAAAACTCATCTGGGTTAGTCATTGATGATTTCATGTGATGTTGGAGGTTCAGGGGGTTTAGATGGTTTAGGGGATTCAGGAACATTGGATTGGGATTTCCGAGAGACAGTGGACCAGAGGCTAAACCGCCAGCGACAGGGCCAACTGGGGGAGGGACACCAGGGTTGAATGGAGGAAGTGCAGGCATGTGCGGGATGTGTGCAATGGGAGGGACCGGGGGCACTGATGTTAGTGGATTAACAGCTGGTACTGGTGGCAATGTGGATACTGGTGGTGGTACTGGTATGGGGGGCATCGGTGGTAGACTTGGCATGGTGGGTAAGGGAGGTATTGGGGGAGGTACAGAGTTCAGTGATGACATTGCCGTGGTCATTGTGGAACCCAGACTAAGACTTGGGCTGCTGAAATTGTTAAAGTTTGGGGGCATGTTGCCCATGGTAGTGGTGGAAAAGGTAGGGACAGTCTTGTTGCTTACGGACTTGTGTGTTGATGCTGCTGTGGTGGCTGTAGTTGAAGTTGTGTTACTAAAACTTTGTGCTGTGGTTGGCATGTTGCCCCTTCCACTTCCACCAGTACTAACCGGTGGACCCGGCCTACTGCCATTTCCTGTTGCAACCTCCGCACTGCCAGTTTCAAAGCGCCTACGGCTGAGCTCGATCATATTTTGCATTTCGGTTTTGCTACTCAGCAACAAAGAAACCTTGGAACCTTTGATCGACCCCCCTGTGCGCATCATCCCAAGCCTTGCATCTTCATCTGTGGCGAACACGATAAAAGCCTCACCGTGTTCACCCCCTACAATATGCACACCACCATCCGGGATGGTCAATCCAGAGAAGAAATGGCGTATGTCCATAGTCCCAGCCACAATGGGGAGACCCTGCAAACGGATGACCACAGCCATGCTGAGGTGCAACAACAAACACCTGTAGATGAAAGAAGGCAACGACTGTCAGGCTAGGGTTAAAAAAAAAAACCCAGTACACAAACCACAAGACAATTAATATTAAGACCAATTATTATGGGAGAAAACACATTATAGCAGGCTAAATAGAGCTTGAACTGTAACACTGCAAAGCCAGTAGGAAACAAACTCTTAGCTTATCACATTGTTTAATGGCTTTGTAGTTGGCAAAGCACACTACCATCCTTAATTATATAGCATGCAACAAACCAAACCAAAACATAACTAATGAATTGAGCTGAACAAAACATCAATTTTTAGTGCATTTAGTCCTACTGGAAACAAACTCTAAATTTAAAGCTATTTTAAAAAATTTCAGGTCACACTGAATCTGAAATCATCATATGCAGTTTTGTATTCATTATCTTAAAAATTTGTCATGCACAGAAACCTTGCACACTGAGTCTAATGCATATTAATCAAAACGTACAAAATTACACAGGGGGGTATTGAGTTTGCGCGGGCAGGTAAGAAGGGTTTGAAATTAGCTAGTGGGCCCCGTTTCTTCGCATGTACATCTGTTTTCCTCTCGAGGAAATTATTTACCGTGCTCGCTTATTAATGGCATAGATTTGCCGCCATAGATTAAGCGTGTTTTTCACGAGCTGAGCCGGCATCGTGATGTTTATCGGCCATAGGCAATGGACGATGGCATCGTCTATCGACTCAACTCTAATGTGTTTATTTCAGTAAAGTACGGTTCTGCGATCAGTACAAATTTCTATCTGAAGGTCAGAGGGCGCTATCGCGTGGAAACTCCAAATACGCCCTGCAGAGGACGTGTAAATGCCTATAGTGGTTGCTGAATAAACATTAGCACCTTTAACTAATTCAACATGACTAAAAAAAACACAACTTTGGCAATATATGGCTTATATATTAATTTTTATAATGGTATATCAATATTGCAATGCTAAACGACATAGCCTTTATCACTGCTTAAAATACTATGAAAGAAGCTGTGTGCCTTATTCGGTTTAAGAAACCATATCATCTCAGACGATTTGGGTCCATCCAATCTTGAGATATAGAGAGGAAGGAGAGTTAAAAAAAAGAAGCAGTGGGGTTATCACAGGCAATTCAAAGTTCACTTCAGGATGTTAGTGGCTGTTTGATGCTTTGCTAGTGATAGTAGAGCTACATACTGAAAAGAACCACCAATTTCTCTGGACTCAGTGTGCAAGGATCGAAGTTTGAACTTGCCAATCACCATTGTAGATTTTGGCATTCACTTGTACAAGTGACTCTAAATTGTAAAAAAAAAAAAAAAAAAAAAAAAACTCTAAATGCTTGCTATGGGTGCCAAAAAAACCAACAACACAGAATAATTAACCAAAATCCTAATTTTATGATGAATGTAAGTTTCGAAGATAGTATAAATAAGTGATTGACACAACGTGAGAGGTCATTTCTCTTTCAATATGCAAAACTTTCGGAAGACTACAAAGAAATGACTACAAAAACACCACTTTTAACATGCCATTTGCCTGAGTTTAACTTGACTCACCATCTTCAAATATAAAAAGACCACAGAGACTAATAACAACATTTTGTATTAAGCAAAAATGGGGACCCACAGCTGCACACCTGACAAATTCAGAATCAGAAAGAGCTTTATTCAGTTCAAGAGGATCTCTCCTACCGAGGCTTTTTAAAATAATATACACATACTATATATGCAGTGTTGTGGGTCCCCAGGACAAGGATTGAAGACCACAATGATTTAGCCCATTCTATAGTGGCTTCTGGCTTAATGATTTATTGACCACAGGGTTCTCAAACCATTTGACCCATTTCTTTGCTTTTACAGTCACCTGTGATTAATGGCTAAACTTTTTTTTTTTTTAATTCTTAAAAAAAAATTGGAAAAAAAGGATTGCAGTCACCAAAAGCAATTCATAGCTTAGTTGACATTAGATGGAGCGGAGCAGAAGACAAAAAAGAAAAAAGAAAACAACAACAAAAAAAACTTGTATAGCATAACTTAAAGATTTTAATTTCCACAACTTTTGCAGACTTAGAAATCCCAATTTCAATTTTCTCCTTATATTTTCAGGTTTTCACCAACTGTGGGTACCCTAAATAGGCTTAAACATGCTTTATAACATTTTACAGTCACAAGCAACAACCCCAATATACATTTTTGCAGCAATTTTCTTATTGTCCCACAAAACTTTAACAGCATTGTATACAAAGAGGAAGAGAATTGCATTGTAGATATAGTCAACCATTTGCACAGAATGCATATTGCAATGACATACAAAAATCATTGAGCCACATTTCTAGACTGTAAGTGAATGCATTTTAGTTTTTATTTTTTTAGATAATAATAAAAGATACTTGACCACATCACACATAGTTGACTAAGAGCCCTCAGATGCTTACCTGTATTAAAAGTGCTGCTTCGTTATAAGATGCACAGGATACCCAAGCCAATCCTGACGGCAATCATTTAAAATCAATTCTTGACTGTAATAAAAAGAATAAACGGAGGGAAATATATGTAAACAGCATTAGAACAAGCATACCCATGAGTGTCTCCAAGAAAACCATTGAGTGCCAGCCATTTCCAGCCCATTTAGTATAACATTCTTGTACAGCAAAACTTTTTTTTTTGTGCATATGAGATGTTGGCCAGCTGCTTCACAAAAGCCATAAACATAAGAATTGGTCTTAAAACGCATGCATGTCATGTATTTCAAGAATCCCAGCAAACATTCATACTTAATAGCAACCCATCAAAAATACAGAAACATTTTCATAGAGGAATAAAAAAAAAAAAAAAAACATGTCAAAGCATATTAAGCTACAAAAATAGATTGTGACCTTCCATAGAGTGAAAAGAAAATCTGATGTGAAATTGTGAGCAATGTGAAAGAAACAATTAGAGAACATACCTAACAGCATCTTGCTTATCTTAACCTAACTCGTGTATCTCCAACCAAATTGGTAAACTGTAACCATACAAAAAATTAGGAAAAAGCCATTGTGACACTAAAAACAACAGCACAACCCTTTTTTTTCACATTTAAACCCTCCATAAATGAAAGTATTTTACTCCAGTTCATCTTGGGAAACCAAAGGATATTTTTCATATTCTTTTATTTCTGTGCATCAATTTAAAGCCCACACTACTAAAAGTAATGCACCAATAAGTACAAAAAGACATAACCTAAAAGAGAACCCATATGGATTGAATGGGTTAGTCTGAACAAACAAAAAAAAAAGCTTAAAAAGGCACAATATGCAAGTTTTCGCCAATAGAGGTCGCATTTTCAAAGCAATAACAGGGGCGAGGTTTGATGACGAACTCTTTTATACATGACTATTACTTACACGATGAATAATATATATTTGCTTACCCGTCTATTAAAACAAACGCAAGAGCAGAGTCTCTGTCCAGTCCAAGGTTTTCACAAAGCCCTCTCCATTTCGGAAACGCCACGCTGATATTTGTTCTTGTTTTATTTTGTTGACTTTTCTTGCCTCAGTTCGTATACATCTACATTTTTTGCGATTGTGGAGAGTGTAATAATGATCCATTATATCGAAACGCACAGTAAATAACTACCACTTCCGCATTTGTCCAAGCGTGTTGCCGTAGTATTCATGGAAGCGGAAACCTGAGGATAACGTGGATATTGCTTAATTGATAGGCGACGGTGAACAGGGACGGTTCATTATTTAAATCTGTAGTTTCTTTGAATTTACAAATCCTACAGAACATTTGCGATAACATAAGTGGTTTTAGGATGTCTTATAATACAAATCTTACATATTGTGCCTTTGACTGTTTGTCATCATTAAAACAAGAAGTTGTGGATTAAACCTTTTCTTTCTACGAATTAGGCTACTCTTTATGATCCATCTCTTTATGTTTTCTTTTGATGTACTTAAGTTTTGGTAACATTAATTAAATTAAAGAACACACAGATTAATTTCTGGGAGAACAGTTTAAATGGTGAAAGTAGTAGGCCTATTTGATCACCTACCACTAGAAACCATTATACAATACATTCTGCCAGTTAAATAACGTTAAGAGCCTTAACAACACAGAGGTGGAACAGGTCACATAAGAGAAGCCACTATGTGATCATAACCTGAATACAAGCAAAAACATAACAAAACTACCATCAACCAAATAATTAATTAAATGAGACATCAAGGTTGAAGTCTTTGCACTTTGAAAACATTTATATTGTAGCAACGCTTTTCACAAGATTTCGACATAAATGAAACATAAATGACAAAGTGACTACGACCTCAACACAACATCGAATATGAGCCTCAACCGTACCACATACCACACAAATTAAGCGTCAAATAGAGCTTATTCACGTTTGCAGCTTGCTTTTGCAGGAAAAACCAACCAACACTGAAATACAAGAGCGAATCATAACAATAGATACAAACAGGCATGACCAGCCGTTCAAACAAATCTCTGAACCACAGCACTCTTTGATTTCTTGAATAAAAACCATCTAGTTAAATAAGAGTTTAACAATAACATCCATGGCATGGCGTCATCAGCCATTCAAACCTCAAAACCAGCGAGATGACAAAATGGCGCCGTCTGTATTTACCAGCGCAAATGGACTGATGCCGTCTAACAGCAGAAACAAAGCTCGCTGCTATCCCCTTAAGCTTTCATTTCAGGACAGCACTTCTTCAATGCGAGAAAACAACATTACCAGGAAGAAATTACTGGCTAGCTGCGCATTAACAAATTAAACTTGTGTCTTTTGCTTGCAGCTCACAATCACCCTGCCCTCCATTAAACTGATTAAAAAAAAAACAAAAACATTGCACTTTTGCAAATGTCGACAGTGTTGTGTATGGCTACATGAAATACAATGTGTGAATTGATGTACTTTGCATATTCTTACCGAAGTTATTTGTCTTAACTGATCTTTTTTTTTTTTTAAAAAAAAAAAACCCCACGTCGAGACGCTTCACCCGTGTTCTTCCACTTCTTGCTCTTCCAAGTCTGGTCGTGCTCAATCTGCTCCGTAACACTGGAAAAAGAGCGTCGGCGCATGCGCATCTGTAAGCCAATCAGTTGGAGGCGCACGGTGTAGTGGGCGGGTCTATGGGTCTAGACGTCAAAAGCAAATTTATTATTCATTTATTGTTATTCCTTGCTAAATTTTATATTCATAAATGTACATTTTCAAAGAAAACCCCTAACTTTTTTATTTTCCGGAAAGATTTTGATACGTTAAAAAAAATTCTAATAATTCTACTGCATGTAAGACTCTTTCATGGTGTAAATCCTATAAGCTATTGTATTATGCTTTGAATTAATGTAACCCTCATTCTCTTTTTGTCGATGTTTGTTTGTTGTATTGGTTGTTTATTGCATAATTTTAAAAAAATAGAGAGAGATATATCGTTTCTATTAAGAATAACATGTATAGGGTGGTTCTGTCATTAATTAAGCTTTTAATTTAATTATGTTATATTATTTTTCCCGTCAGTGTTTGTGTATGTGTGTGTTGTTTATTTTGGTAAATATTATACGTAATACAACCATGTTAATTAGATTACTTGGCACACACACATAGTACATTAGGCTCTCAGATAAGGGAATAACGCGAAGCATGTTCTGAAACAAAGAAATTGCTTGTTGAGACTTTGATTTTGACAGTGGAGGAAGTACTCACTCGCCCACAGTTTACTTCCTGTTCTAAACGCATGTGAGAAATCGGCGACTCACGAGGGTAGTTCTGTTTTCACTCGGTTCATGAGCCTTGCGCTATTTGTGAACTATTGTGAATATACTCGTTTTTATAAACCGTTGAAAGCATGGTCCGAGCAAAAAGGTAGGTAATGTGTTTTTGTATTGCAACGGGAGAGCGTTGGTCACGCAGAGCAGATGTATCAGTTTATGAGACATGTTTTACTTGCAAATTTGTAATAGACACGATTTAATTATGTAGGTGTGTGTGTGTGTGTGTGTCTGCACTACAGCGTGAGTGCAAATATATTTAAGATTATTGCGATTCTACTATTGCAGTGTAGTAACATTACGCTTCCCCCAAAAGGATATTAAAAAAACCCAGAGCAAAGAAGCAGGAAGAATTTGACAGCGATGATCCTGAAGCTTATGGAGATGAAACCATTCCAGATAAGGTCATTTTTAGATGAAACTTGGTTTGTATTATTGTGATAATCTGATTGTAAACAACTTTTATTTCCTCTTCAGAAATCGTTAAGGTATGTGGAGGATAAAATAGATGAATTCCACAATGCAAAAATCTCAGTAAGTTCTTTGTTCCAGATTTTCTTCATGCTACAACAATACTATCCTGTTACATAATATTCAAACGTTGGCTTTCTCTGTAGAAACTTTTGGCTCAAGGGATTCAAGAAGACAGCAATCCAGAGGATGAAGATAAAGAGGTATTCAAATTAAGTAACATTTAGCATGGGGCCTTTTTACTGAAAGTAGTAGTTTGACCTTTTCTGTGCTGCTTGGTGAACAGCAATAATAGTTTTTTCTTTCTAGGAGGAGATTATGGCACTGGCACTTTCTGATTCAGATGATGATGATGATGATGATGATGAAGAGGAGGAAGTGCAGGAAGAGGATGATGAAGAGACAGACATGGAGAGTGACTTGGAAGGAAAGGGAGATGATGGTAATATGCACTGAACACTGTTATTACAATGTTATTAAAGGAACATTTATGAGAATATGAAATTATTGTGTTCCAGCCACAAGGTATTTTTTCTGACGCTTCCGTTTCCTTTCCTCCAGATCTCCCAAATGACATGGCTTGGGGAACTAAAAAGAAGATTTTCTATGATTCCGATTACATCAGTAAAAGTAAGGATTTCTTCATTTTATCTTGGCATGAGTACGATCGTATATTAGAGTTTATGTGTGTAGTACATACATATTCCAGCATGTTTGGTTTTTGTATTTTGCAGAGGGCAAATCTTTTGATGACATAGACAAAGAAGACAAAGAAGAGGAAGAGGAGGCCAAAAGAATTCAAGCGAGACTGGCAGCCAACCTAAGCGAGGAAGATTATGATCTGAACCTGCTTGAGGTACTAAATTTACTTGGCTTTCTAAAAATATGAGTAGAGTTAGGGGTTCGCATCACATTAACCAAGGTCCTTTTACCCTTCCTGTGGTCTTTTAGGAGTTCGCAGTAGAGGCTGAAGCAGAGAAGGAGGCTGAGAAAGAGGAAAGGATTGTAAAGGATTTAAAGACCATGTCGCAGAAAGAAAAGCTCAAACTGCTAAAGAAAGAATCACCAGAGTTATTGGAACTTATTCAGGACTTCAAAGCGAAGGTAGAGGGTTGCTGCAATGACATTCCTGCCGCTTTTTGCATTGGAAAATTATACTGAGTGTTTATTGCGTACTCAGCTTACAGAATTGAGGGAAGAAGTTCAGCCTCTTGTGGAAATGGTCAGAGACGGACGGATTCCTCCTGGAAAGGCTAGTCTACCTGATTAATTTTACGCAATTATTCTTTTTTTTCTTCAGTGTAATGGTACTTTAAAATGGTGTCTAATGTGTGTTCTTTTATTTTTTTTTTACTTGTATATTTTTCCATTTTCTAGGGTGCAGAATACCTCATTACCAAACAGCAGCTTTATCTTAAGTAAGCCTTACCTACAACATTTTACGTACTCTTAACTTTTTTGATTGCAGTATTTAAATTACATAATAGTTATAGTCATAGCTCAACTTATTAGAATGTAGGGCTGGACGATACATATCGAACGATATATATTATGCGCATCTCATCAGTAAAGCCGGTTCTTTGATTAGCGCTAAATATTCCTCAGCTGTATTTAAAAGGAACGCCAGCTTATAAACAGAGCCGTAGATCACTGAGAAGCTGCGCCATTGAATCACCCGCGAAACTAACGC
>JAUYWG010000045.1:11097910-11123134 GCA_034779775.1 Enteromius afrohamiltoni
ACAGCTGACGGAGATTTAGCGCTAATCAAAGAACCGGCTTTACTGACGAGATGCGCATAATATATCGTTCGATATATTATGATTAGAATGATTTCTGAAGGATCATGTTAAAGAGTAATGGCTGCTGAAAATTCAGCTTCGCCAACACAGGAATATATTGCAATCCAAAATGTATTCAATTCTAAAAGTTATAACAAAGTTATTATATTGTAAATTGCAAAAGTGTTTTACAGTAATTATTAGCTGTACTGTATTTAAATTTTTTAATTGAAGTAAATCTGTATATGAGGCTTCTTTAAAAACGTTAAATGTTACATATCCTAAACTGAATAGTTACATAAATTGTCATTAAACGATGAATTTTCCCTTTTTTCCAGCTATTGCACAAACATTAGTTTTTATTTGGTTCTAAAAGCGAAACGAATTCCAGCACATAATCATCCTGTTATTGAGAGATTGCTGACCTACAGAAATGTAAGTACGAACAAATGTACCCATTTTTCACAAGTAGTGGTTTATAAAAGAATTTGAACTCATTATCACTTTCACAGCTCATAAATGAACTTGGAGCGGTAGATGCTAGACTGGCTCCTCAACTGCGTCAACTTCTCTCTGAAGAACAGCAAGACAGAACTTTAAAGACAGCAAGCAGCAAACTTGTCAAAGTAATTACTAGTTATTTAATTTTAATTCGTTATAGCATTGGCTCCATTTTTGCTAAGTCTGACATGCCTTTATTTTAGTTTTCAGAAAAGGCTAGACTGGAAGAATCCGAGTCGGAATCAGATGAGGAAGCGAATCTGCGCTTTTATAATGCCATGGCAGAGACACAAAAACTCAAGAGGAAGAAGAGTGAAATGCAGAACGAGGACAGGTGAGATTCTTTACAACATTCAGCATTGCTGTTTATCATAAATAATGCTTCAGAAAGCTTACTGTCACCGATTGCTTTTCCAGTTTGGAGGAACAGATGGAGGGAGATTCAAAAAGAAGGATCACCTATCAGGTGAGGTGTTGTGTTTAAATTATGTAATGCATAACTCATACCCACTTCTTAAAATACTGAATGAACTGAAATTCGTTGTCATTTTAAACAGCATTACGGACAGTGTTATCATGATCGCATTATGTGTTTTTTAAAAAGATGTCCAAGAACAAAGGACTCACACCCAAGAGGAAGAAGATTGATCGGAATCCCAGGGTCAAACACAGAGAGAAGTTCAGACGTGCTCAGGTTCGCCGGAAGGGTCAGGTAAGTGTCACAGGATTCATTTCTTTAACTCATTTTTGTTTGAAAAATGTAAGGTATTATCTCTACCCAAAATGGAGACTAAGCTCAGATTATTTGTGTCAGGTTCGTGAGGTGCGGCGTGAGGAGACGAGATACAGCGGAGAATGGTCTGGTATTCGTGCTGGAGTTAAGAGGAGCGTCAAACTCAAGTGATAAATCTGCAGATGACACTTATCAAAGCTGGAATGTGATATTAAAATGGACTTTTCTGGTGTTTCTACATTGTTTAGACTCTGTATCACAGATGTTAGCTAATGGATTTGACATGCTTTATACAACAAATCAAATTCATATGAAACAAAATCAGATTAAAATGCTAAATATTTTTTGGTGATACACGTGCAGAAAGATTTGATTTTATTCTTATATACATTGTATATTTTTCAAAATGCTAAGCAAAGGCAACATTAGGATAACAGTTACTGAAGCATATATTATCTTGTTCTTAAACTATGACTTCAAGCCAAAGACAGGAGAGGAAATGTACAATAATGTATAATTGTACAGTGGAATTTAATTTAAAGGAACTTAATTATTATTAGATCTGTAATAAGCCATTTAATTTGAAACATTTCTGTACTTGTAGAGAACATTTCCAGGATCTTTTTTAAACATTTACAATACAACAAAACTAATCCAAGACCTACAGTACATGCAGCAAAATAACAGCAAGGTTTTTCATAGCGGCTGAGACATAAATTGACTGTGTGCCGCAATCAGATTGCTGACAATCCTGTCCTCAATCTCTACCTCTTTCTGCGCTTCTTCATCTGTGAGGACCAACTCTTCTTGTGTGTCCTTCGTGACAATAACCACATAACCACGGCGTGTGTCGAGAACATTCGCAACCACTGCCTGGTGGTTGTATGTTTTTAAGGCACGCCGTGCTCGCTCCAAAAGGATGGAGGGGTCTGTTTCCAACTTGAAAGAGATGACAAATGCATTAGGTGCCCAGTCCTTCACCAATGGGGACAGCATCTTGGGAACCATCTTCATACTTATCTAAAAAAAAAAAATAAAAAATTAAACAAGCAGATGAATGAAGAAGCTTGTATGAGGTTGGAGCCTAGACTAACTAAATGTAGCATTGTACAGTTAATAGAGTTAACATATTTTGTTGAACCTGGGACAGCATTTCGATCCGAAAATGTATCCCTACACCTTAACCTAGCTTTTACAATGAGTAATCCCAAAAATCAAAGGAAACGATAGCCCCAATGAAGCCCCAAACACTGAATGTATGCCTACAATGTTGTTCCAGAGTCAACAGATGTTGATACAGGAACATGATGCACTTGGTAAAATCAGGAGTAAAAAAAACAACAACAAAAAAACCCCTAAAAATAAACAGATTACACTGAGAACTACTTAAATAAAATGTATTAATTTAAATAAAACAATAATAATTAAAAAATAAATAAATGAATAAAAATAAATAAGCGAACATACACAACAGTATTATAATGACTAGAAAAACGTTACTGTGACATAATAAAAAACAAATTATTTTCCAAATCATAAATTCATATTTGACATTTTTCACATAAATTTTGTCTTTATTTATGAATATATATAGCTGCTTTTTAAATTTTAGGATGGGGTTTCTTGCGTGAGGATGATCATATTTGAAGTGGCCTACTAATTTGGATTTATTGTACAACACCTGAAGTGGACCATTAGAAGACTGAATTTTGTGTTCTGGCATTTCATTAGCTGGGATGTAAAAATCCGAAACAGCAGCAGCCAAATAAAACATAGCCTTGGACCCTAGGAGGAAAAACAGAAATGAATACAACTATAGCGTATTTAGCCTCAAACAAATTAAAAAGTGGGTTTGCTTACCAATAGAGCTTAATGCCTGAGCTGCAGCCTTAAGTAGATGGAGATACTCTGACAAGGTGTTGAATTCCACCGGAAGCAGTAATTTTGTGGCTTTTACCGCCTGATAGCGCTTTAGAACCCTTGCAATATCTGGAAGTGCTTTCTGATCCAGCAGGATCTGACCAGCATCCTCCTTACCAGTCTCTAATTGTAAGCTATCCAGTAAGTTGACCCCTGTGTACAGACGAGTGTATGGGTAGAGAGAGCGATGCCTGTGCAGAAAGATCACTGCATAGCCAGAGTCCAGAAAATACTCGGCAGAGGAGGCCCCACGCCGACCACTGCTGAAGTTGTCCAGGAACCGTACTGTTCGGGATTCCAGAGGAACTTTGGTTCCTCCTGAGGTGATGAGGACTACTCTGCGCCCAGCCAATTCGTGATGTCCGGCAAACTCTGCCATGAGTTTCTTGACATCCTCCACATGAGAGGGGACCGCAAACTCTTCAGACAGTCCTTCATCCACTGCCTTTGAGGCTGAGGGGTCACAGTGGGCCATTGTAAACCTAGAATACATAGAGTTTAGTTAATGAAGTTATTTTTATTTAAGCTCCAGAAGATGATAGATTCTGACAGATTCCAAACTTAAAAGAATATAACACGCTGCATAATTGTCCCTGAGCAATATAACGCTACTGTTGGACAACTAACAAAAGAAGGATGGATGAATATTTGAAGTTCTCGCACTAATGTCAAATTAAGTCTGAGAAAAAGTACCAAGAGTTATGGCTTTAACTCGACCAAAGTAATGTATTTTTATATAACACGCGTAGTACACAAATCATATGCTGCTCCGTAAAACAATACATTCTCGTTTTCAGAGTACGTTAAGCTGATCCTATAATCGCGCTGATGTTAATAAATAAACATAATAAGACACACAAATGTTTACCTGTTTGCTTACTAATAATTCGCGCAAGAATATATTACAACTGCGAATGACCCTAATAAACTTGGACTTAGTGTCTGACAGATCAGCACGAGCAGCTCCTACAACTTGTTACCGTTGAGCGTGCACTGCGCATGCGCAGCTTCCGGTGACATGGTTGGCTCTTTCAGAGGGCTGCTGTGAAAATTCCAAAATAAAGGTTTTCAGATTACTGTTTTTTTTTTTAATGGCAAACATGGACCATCGTGTGATAGACAAAAGAAAGTACACAAGAAAACAGAGATAAACGAAGAAGAGAATAATACGTAATCTACTGAATATATTTAATGGACTGTGGTTAATAAACAGTGGTGTAATTATCCATCCAACATGTAAAATATATATTTTATGTAAACTTTGAAGGAAGAATCAACTGCAAAGTATATGTAAAACATGTAATCCACGTTCGGCTCACAGGGGGCAGCATTGTTTAAGCAATACGACATGAAAATTATTTTACAGCTTAAAAGCTGCAAATCATTTTGCAAAGGTTTAGGACTGGGGTCATAAAAACTTTGCACTATAAATAACAATTATATAATAATAAAATACTAGAAATATGGAAGTTCACGTACCAGAATCACGTACAAAGGTAAAACAAATGAGGAATGTTGTTCTTCCTCTAGACTAAAGACTCAACGCGGGAAAACGTCTTTATTTAAATTACTACTACTACAACCACGGTATTATAATTTTTTTTTTTAAAACCTTCGTTAAATAATTTTGGGGTGCTCCACATCATTTTATTATACTATTTTTATTAGGACTATATAGATATCATTGCCCATTTACCAAAATCTTTATGGTTGCAATGT
The DNA here is from genome assembly GCA_034779775.1 of Enteromius afrohamiltoni. Lineage (NCBI taxonomy): Eukaryota > Metazoa > Chordata > Actinopteri > Cypriniformes > Cyprinidae > Enteromius > Enteromius afrohamiltoni. Next base: position 11,102,823 of record JAUYWG010000045.1, read on the forward strand.
TATTATCAGTAATAATATTTCTTATTAATCAATTAGGCATTCAATATTTAAAATACTGATTTATATTTAAAATACCAGAGATACCTGACGAAATCATCCACTGTGTGAATTCAAAATCAGATATAATAACCGCGTAAAACTAGCTTTATATTATTATTAGATTTAAAAAAGTGAAATATCCACACCTAAATATTTAATTTATATTCGGGGATACTGCTCAAAAGGCTTTGTGATATGTGCTCTATTAGCAATAATGAAGTTTATTTTGAATCGACAAGTACATTTAATATTCTATATTGTTTTTATTTTATGATATTTTTGTGAGTAGGGTAAATGTTTAAAATTATTGCTGGTAAGTCTCGCAATAATATTTTTGTACACTAAAGGCACTACTTTCCGGCTGCAAAGCCTGTCGCAGCTTGGTGCTGTGGGCCGTTCTCCGGCTAATGTCCAAAAGTAGTTCCGGATTTTTGATCCGCGCAGTCCCCGGATGTTAGCTATTCAGAGAGAAAGACGAACGAGCGAGAGAGAGAGGCGGAGAAGCTAGGAGACGCCACGGACAAACCGGTAAAGGGATTGCGGGTCTCAAACCCACGATAAACACGGAGCGCTGAGGCTCGTTTCGAGGAGAGAGAGGGAGCTGTGATCGAAAAAAGGAAGGGGAGGGGACGGCTAACTTTGACAGACCTGCACTGGCCTCCAGTAGCGGACGCGAGCCCGGGTGAGTACGGATGAACGTTACGAGCTCGCGACATGGAGCTTGCGAAGTTGAAGTCAGGGCCCGCGAAAAATGGACGACTTTAACTGTTAGTTGTTTACGGCTGAAGTTCTGAGCAGAGCGGGAGGACAGACGTTCAGGCCTCAAGTGGTATGCCGCTGCCGCCGCCGCCGTCGGTCGGGGGCAGGTGGGGACACTGCAAGCTCCTCTGTCACAGCAGAACAAGTTTAGTTAGCAAGCTGCTAGCCGCCAATACGGGTTTTGTCAGACAGGTAGCGAGAGTGAGCTGCTAATTAGCCGCCAGCTTTACTTTAGCTCGCCTGCTATTAGTGCGCGTATCTGACAGGCGTCTGACTTGAAATATTTGTGACTGAAACTCGGTCAGTAAGCCGAGCTGTAAGGGAGCTCTTCGACCGGGAACTGCCAAACGAGCAACTTTTGGTGTTGTCAACTAACAGTAGTTGGAGGTGGAGGCCGTATCTATTAATATTTTGGAAACAGACGCGCGGCAGCTGCGTGTCATTTTAAATACGAATCCTGGCCAACTTGTGGGGCCCATGATATTCATACGAGCTCGGTTTTGTGCAAACAAGAGGTGTAAGATTGTTAATCAAGCCTTATTGTAATGTTTAGTGTGACTTTGCGAAGTTGTGCATGAGTTCAGCATATGCGACGTGTTGATAAGGCACAGTAAGTCTCTACTGTTCTGATATTGCAGGTAACGTTAACTCATGTGGCTTATTTGCAAAATTTTATACACGTCATATATAGACTACCATATCTTACTTAAGTCAAAACAAGACTAGTCCCCAGTCAAGTCAGCTGCTGTGATGTTACCCGCTGTCCCTAAGGTATTTGGATTTTCCCCTTTAGGTTCTGCAAGAACAGACCTTTTACTGTCATGTTTTGCTCTGTGTTGAATTTGATTTCTTGTTTATATCGCTATGCCTTACGTTTATACTTTACATGGAGCCGCCATAATTTGGCATTAAGACAAGACACCGCAGATAAAAATATAACATATAGATGTCACCGTAATTCCCCATTTGATTAATCACTGTACAAGATGACAAATTTCCTTTTATTTGTGTTAAAAATGGTATGCAAATATGCATTAACTTGTTTTATCTTGTTGGCATATCAGAGTTAAAAGTTACAGAGGGGATAAATATGCTATATGCAGTCTGGTAAGTTATATATGAACAAGCCACTCTGTAAAGAATTTAGATGGGACTCAAACTGGTTTCTGGCTCAGTGCAGGAAAAAAGTCCTTCTGAGCAAACACAGCCTATAAAATATGTATTTTAAGCGAAGTCTGCAGATGAAAATAGATAAAATGTAATCAAATAAATATCTAAATGTGAATTTGGGTGCTTTTCTACTAGTCTGAAAAAAGACATTATAGAAGCAAAATTGACCAATACCTCAAAATTGACCAGTGCAATGAAATAACAATGGTTTTGCCTGTGGTGTCTTGCCTTAACTTTACAATGATAGCTTGTCTGCATATTTTTGCATGCATGTTACAATTTATATTGGCCTGATGAGGATTGACCAACAGCATTCTATTAGTTATAATAAGATTTTCTTCCCCTCCTCCTTCACTTAAAGAGTAGAGTACGGCTGGAGAGACTGAATTATGTACCAGCATGCTTAAAATACTGAATGATGGACATATGCGAACTACCCGGGACATATTTTCCCCACCCAGTCAGTGTAGCAGTACAATAGTGTGAAAGATTCACGTTAGCACCAGACTTGTTTGTCTTTGGGTTGTCGGCTCACAGAACGCAGAAAATGATTGAACGATCAGTTGCCTGTCAGAACACGCCTGGCGGTTCTTGTGCTGAAACCGCTGCATTTTAGTATTTACAATTATTGCATCAAGAACATTGTTACAAAATTGGTGCAAAAAATTATTAGAGTCATGAATGTTATGCTGTACTTATTGATCTTTACCCGTGTATGTACGTACATGCGTAATTGATCAGATTTGATCATTTGATGCCATACTACGTAACCAAATTCATTACTGCTACCACTGCTTTCTCATGTTTTTGCAGTTGTTTTCCCACAAAAATGTAATTTCCTGGAAGATGAGGTGTCCCTAACATGGCGTTTGTTTTAGTTAAATATATATTGTGACGTTACATAGATATTAGGAATGACAGAACAGCATGGGAAATGATTAAGAATACAGGAAAAAATATTTAATATTACCACGTAATACATATTATGGTTGAATTATTTTGATTAGATAAAAATTAAAAAGTAAAACAGCTGAACTGTTAGTTAAAAATCATCTCTGTTAATAAAAAATACATTTGAAATATTTTGTGATACATATTTCTTGAAGATAAGGGCATAAAATTGTACAGCATCTATGATTCATTGTTTATATTGTTTTGTTGTTAATGTTCTTTTAATGCATGTGCTATACCTTTTTGGGCCCAATATCATAGTGAAGCCACTGAGAGTAGCATGAAATAAGTTTTTGTTACTTTGATTTTAAATGCTATCTTAAGAAAGGTATAACCCTTTAGGTTTCTTTTATCTTTCACCTTGTTCTGTATGTTGTTCATTAGTGTTTTGCTAAATGGGGTGGAATGGGAGCTCTTAAAGAACACAAGCATGGCATCTGTTGCAGTGTACCATAACTGTTCCCATGCTAGGATCTGACGAGGCCTCTGCTGCAGTATTGTATACAGACTTGTCTCTGTCTGGCCCTCAGGCCTCAGTGGGCATCCTGCCGCTATGTCTAAACTCACCTGGAAACTGCTGGCTTTATGCATTCCACCTACTTTATCATCGCTAAACGATGCCATAGGCTACACACCAAATGGGGCATTGTATGGCGCTTTAGATCTTTGGTGACTGTGTTATTAATTTGTTATACATTGGAGCTATACGGTGTTGAGTGTAATGAGCTGTCTTTACCGTTACACTGCATACAGAGTTTTTTGAGGTATTAGCATTTTTTTTTTTCATTTTCCCCTCTGCTGAATTGGTTGATGAGATTTGTCCCACATTTAGAAAAGTTAAGCCTTTCTCCAGCTGTGCAGCACAAACATCTGTTCTCTTACATTTGTGTCGCGTGAAACCAGTGTATCATTTTTCTCTCTTTCTCTGTCTGGTTGCAACAAGTGGTTTGCTTCCCATTTTCTCAATTAGATTTTCACAATCAGACCGATTTTAGTTTGTGATGTTGAAAAGCACAGTTATGACATTGAATTAGCAGCAAGGCGTGTGTAGATTGAGCAGTCTGACGTGAGCAAAGAAGAGACAGCCCCTCACCTTTCGCATACCAATAACTCATTTGGAATTCAGCGATGGCCCTTTGCCCAGCCCAGTCTCACTGAGAGGCTTTTAATTTTTTCCCCTTGTTGAAGCGATTATTCAAATGGCTGTCCGTGAGATGAAGTTATCAGACCCCTGTTGGTAAATGGGGTCCAGGCAAGCTAAATGGATGGCTTGCCCAGCTCAGAAACTGCCCATCAGGTAACCACTCATTGCATTTCTCCCCTTTCTCCTTCTGGGAATGACATTATATACCTGGATAAAAATGCTTTTTGTTCATTTTTTCATATTATGTATTACAACCCTCTGTCAATACTGCATGTTGGTGCTTGCGAAGCATATAAATTACTTGTGCAATGATAGTGTTAAAATAATTAGTGTTTATTAGTTAAACGCAGAATCATTTAACATTCTGGTAAGCAGTGTTAATTCAGACAAGCTGCTACCATTAATGTTTTAGTAATTTTATAGAATATTCTCCTTTTTTTAGCAGAGATGTGATAGAGCATATTTTAATAAGCAGCTAGTCTGTGGTTGAAAGTCTAGTTAACATTTTGATTTAGTTGATTTTCATTTTGATGAACCTAGCGATTCTGTGTATACCAAGATTGGTGATCAAAAGATCTTAGTCTGTTTTCTGTTGATGTGTGAAAGAAGCTTCTCTAAACACCTCTCATCTAATAATCACCATCAAATTCTGACAATCTTATCACTGTAAATAATGATTTAACAGACCAAGCCTCTCAAAGAGGGTTTTATTGTGAGGTTTTTTTTTTTTTAGCCTGCAAGAGCAAAGAATGTTCTTTGGATGCTAAAAAAAAGCTCTCTGTGAAGTATCGTAACTTTATTGTGAATAGCATCTACTTTAAATATAACAAAGGTGTTTCATTGGACAGTTGTAATTGATCTGTTTTTGGACAACTAGATGACCATTTTAGCCCATGCCTGTTTTGCATCGCCCATTTCAAACTGTTGCAATAACGGCATGCATGCCTGGGCTCTTGTTATGCCAGAAACCAATATGAAGCCTTGTTGTGCAAGTGGTGAAAGTCAGTAAGTAGCTCGGTCTTCATTAGCAAGGCCGTTCATCACTAGAATGCAGATGAAGCCATTCATCTCTGATTCCAATTTGAATCTTGTTTGCAGTCATATTGTGTGAGCCCACTTTTTCATGTTCAAAAAGTCTCTTTATGTGAAGGATCACTGGTGGATAATTGCACTTAAGTGAACCTCATTTAGAACTGACCAGAGCAATTACAGTAACTGCGGTTCCAGGCATTTTTGGCCACTGGTTGCTAGTTTTGTTGTTTTCAAGGCTATGATCAGATTGGAAATGGATTGATTTTGAATAGCAGAACAAGTTCATTCTCATGAATGACAATTAAAATATTTTAACGCTGGGGGAAAAAAAACCTTTCACAAGGTGTTATGAGGTGAGCTGAAGCCAACACAGTTTCTTCAGGCGAAACCCCCAGGGCTTTTGGAGCTGTTTTATTATTAATGTTATTCAGGAGCCAAATTTCGAGTTTTGCTCAGCTGGGTGCTTTAATCTATTTTTGCTGTAAATTAATGAATTTTTAAAGAGCCCCTCACTAGATATGGGTGGATATGGGAATGCTGCACTGGTTCAGAGTTTTTCAAACAGCTACCCCCACCCCACCCCACCCCTGGGAAGAGGAGCGCAGATCTACCGAAGCACTACACTTTCATTTTTTATTAATGCTGAAATACACTGCCAGAGCTCTACCAGTCTCTCCATGTACAGAGAACTTTGTTAGATGTTGGTCTGTGCTGTGCTGCACTGGCAGATCCAACAGTAGTAGATATTCAGTGCAGTGGACAGATTACGTGTCATCCACCCCCATTACCTGGCTGGAGACCCATTCTACCTTCCAGATCAAGTTTTTTACGAGTGCCTCGGATGCCTTTTTGCCCTCATGCATTGGTTTGACTAACCTCTTTCCCTATCTACTGTAGCGTTTTGTGGCTTCAGCAGGTTGCATGCAGTCAGTCCTATATGACTACACATGCCCTCTGTTCATCACCACAGGCACGTCAGTGAACTTGGCGGGGATATACCTTGGTGTACGTTCATTTCTTTCATTATGACTGCAGAAAAATTTCTTGTTGCATTGCCTGTTTGTCCTTGGTGAATAAGGCTGATCTGCAAGCATGAGTCACAGTGGAATTGGAGAACTTTATGTGTATTGTGTCTCTTTAAACAGTAGAGCAGCACAGTATCTTTTACTTATTGCTCGCTGCAGGTAACGGAGACTCTATTGTTCATGGACGCTTTGAGCAGGGAAAGGATTTTACCTAGATTACACAGCTTAAGTAATCATAATCAAGCTTGGATAATGCCATTTAATAACCATTTTAATTACCTCAGCTTGCTGCACATTCAGCTGTAGTTACAAATGCACTTCTGAAGAAACCCTAATAACTTGCTAAAGATGGACAATTATCCATGCTCTGTGCTGTGAGAGCAATTTTTGCCCAGTTCCCTCCATGTTTTGGTTCATTTCTCCCATATGAGTCTGAGTAGCCAAAGCTGTAACGCCGACATTCGTCTGATTAATAAAGTTAATTGGTTTAGTGCAGTGGAAATATTCAAGTTTTGTTTTTAAAGTTGACTTAGAAATTGCAGAATGGCAGATTGTTCATTTTAATAGGGTTGTATTTATGGATTTCAAAACATTTTTTCTAAAGGATTTATGGTTAATGACTCACTTTTTCAACATTAATTTGACATGGAATTATGCTAATGAGAGAATTGAATAAAGCTTTAGGTCACTTTCCTGAAGCAGTTAAATTAATTATATTAAGAAGTGCTTGAAGAACCTAAATCTGAACATTACAGTGTAGTGTTTTTACCTCTCATTGTGAACTGCTCAAGTTTATAAATGTTGCATTGGGATGCAAAAACAGCAGGAGTAGGAGCAGAGTGAAGTCATAAAAAGTTTGTTTACTATATATGTGTGTGTACACTGTGTAAATTTATTACGTATGTGTGCATGCACATATAAACATTTGAGGTAAATGTGACGGCCAACAACAAATATAATATGCATTAAAAAAAAATTCAGTAAATATAATTTAAGCCTGCAGCTATCGAATATTTTAGTAATCGAGTGTTCTACTGAAAATTTCATCGATTAATCAAGTAATCGGATAAAAAATTTTTTGCTTAAAGAACAATATTAAATATGCTAGAGAAAATAAGTCATGTCTCTTAAAATTAACAACTAATAGTTTTTTTTTTTTAAATGAACATTTTATTTATTGACGATACTTATTAACATTTTAATATTAATATTAGGTAAAATATTATTATAATAATAATATCATAATGTTACAAAATAACAGTGTTCACGCGAGCAGGGTTAGAGAAGACTGAGCACAGGAATCGTGCGCGGATGACACATCAAGCACGCGCAAGGGTTTGAAATAAGCTCACGGGCCCCGTTTCTTCACATGTACATCTGTTTTCCTCTCACAGAAATTATTTACCGCGCTTGCTTATTAATGGCATAGATTTGCCGCCATAGAATTAGTGTTTTTACGAGGTGGTTGCTGCTGAGGCGGGGCGGAAAATCGTGATGCTGGCTCAGCATCTTGTCTATCGGCCATCGGCGATGGACGATGGCATCGTCTATCGACCCAACCCTAATAGGAATGGGACACAACGGTATACCATTGGTAGTGTATCGTGTGGTTGTTTTTTTTTGGTCTAACACCAAGTAATGTTTGCCTAAGACTGGTGAATTAATATTACAGTTTAGGGTTGTAGATCAGTGGTGGGGAACATTGATCCTGGAGGACCACTCTCCTAAAGAGTTTAGCTCCAACCCTGCAAAAAAAACTACCTGCATTCTGAAGACTTTAATAATAATAGAATTAGATACATACAGTTAGATTCATTCATTAAGTGCGTAAATTCACATTAAACTGAGCTTACTGGTAATGAAATGTAATGTTTCATGTTGACCTAATCAGCAAATGGCTTGGGATTCATTTTAAAAACAACTTTGACTGTCGACTTTGATAGACGATAGCTTTATACTTTATACTTTAAACTTTGCAGGATGTTTTCATTTATTTAGAGCACACTGCATGAACAGCAATGGGGTCACTTTATTGTACTGTTCTTTGCAAATTTTCTGTAGCAGATTTTTGAATAACTGAGGAAATATAAGCATTATAATTAGTAACTTGCAATGTTTCTATTTATCATGTTAAATGCAAATTCAGTCATATTAAAAACATTAGTCTGCTTTTAGCCTTATGCTGGAGTTGGTTTCAACAATAAAACTAAATAATTAAATAAATTAGCATGATAATATCATGTACCAGCGATCTCACAGGCTGACACTATTCGAGTTAGTGCTGTCACAGTTGTCTTTTTAGCAGCCATTACTCCAGTCTTCAGTGTCACATGATACACCAGAATTTATTCTGATATGCTGATTTAACTTCACTTAATTAATCTTACAGATGCCAAAAATTTGTATGGCTAGTGTAGTTCAGCTGAAATATTTATCTTTTTGGTCTGCTGAAGTGTGTTGGATGCCTGGATATAATTTTAGAGAAAGAAGCTGATAATTCTTCCAAGGAACATATTTCTTATATAAACAATCACATCACACAAAAACATTTTCATCATCTCTTCTTCAATAGAGAACTTTTGTATGCTGTTGTATCTTAAGTGGTCAATGATCCCTGTTATCTCAAATAATCTTGAACAGGTGATAATTATGACAATAATCTTAGGTCAGCCTGGGCTACTCTAGTCTTAGACTGTTTTACCTGTCTTCTGATTAAGTATGTTTACAGCATCATTACAAGACCTGCTGTGGTTTGCATCAAAGGTAAAACTGGCACAGGAAGTGTTTAATGCATTTAGCACACCGTCGAGCTTAAGTTACAGTGTTGGCGTTCTCCTGTGATGCATTTCGCGCAAATTCTTTCAACCATTTGAATCCATTGACTAATAGTTTCTGCTCCGCTAAATCGTTCTTCTTAAAGGGTAACGATTCTGTCATTATGCTTCAGAAAGTCCTTTAATGCAGCCAAAGAAGTGCTCCATGAAACTGGGGGAGCGGAGCTTTGAGATGATGCAACTGACACCAAAAGTGATTTCTTCCTCCCCCTCGAAGCCCCGCTCTCCTCCTTAAGACTCACGCTGCTGCATTCAACTGGCCTCTCTCACTTAACAAACAAGAGTTCTGTGGAGAATGCTTCATGTTACTCAAATGAGTCATATTTCCTTTGGACTCAGCGCTGCTCCCTTTGCACAGCTTGAATTATCTCGACGTGGGGGAGGGGCACACTCATCCTTGCTTGACTCCAAAGCTTTTGGAGGCTTGGTCAGTGGTACTGGCCCTGTGTTGGTGTGTCAGTGATGGGACATGAGCCACACACTGATCAATGGGTCTTCAGAATGCCAGCTCCCTTGGTGGCTGACACCACTGACATCGGGTTGGGCCGGCTGAGTCATCGTCTCTTAAATAGGCAGACTGGAATCCTAGCCCTTGGAGTGACCCTGCCAGTGGCTGCAGGAGAGGAAGAAACTGCACCTGGTGTCTAAGCTCACTTTTATGGCACTCTGTTATTATTATTTGTAATAATGCAAGCTTTGGAGGGCTATGTGTGTTGGTGATCATAGATTGGCATTGGCATTAGTAATTCAGCATCGGAAGTGTCTAGTTTTGTGGTGTTTATGTTTTGAGTTTTTACAAAGGATGTTAGAATAGAATTGAGCATTCTGTCTAGTGATGATGTATTTGTTGCAGTGATTGTATCTCTATCTATTGTTTGTCACATCATTTTGCTTATCATTTGATTAAAGCTGGAGTTCGCCAGATCTACTAGGACATTAGTGGTGTGCATTACACTTTTTTTTGTTTTTATTTAATGAGCCTGATTTAAAATTTCAGTCAAAATGTATTGGAGGTGGCAGGATTGTAATTTTTATAAAGAAAACTTTCAGTTTCAGTCAATTGTTTCAAAGCTCAAATACATTAAATTGGTAATTGTACCATTTATCACGAAGTAAAAGGTTTTAGTTAAAAACAGACGCTGCCATTCAAATTTTTGGATAAACACATTTTCCATAAAATTATAGGTAGCGAATCTACTTTAAACGCATTTTGTTGAGCAGTTAAATTCAAATGATTTCTGAAAGATCATGTAACATTGAAGACTGTAGTAATGTCTGTTTCAGATTTGCTGACATAGAAATAATTTAGCTTTGAAAGTTATGTAAAATTGTAATCATTTTTGACAATATTCCTATTTGTACTGTGTTTATTCATTACCAATAAAAAAAAAAATAAAATAATAAAATTGTGCGAACTGGAGATGCAAAAACTAAAAAACTATTAGATCTATTTACGCAAACTTTGATGAAGCTAAAGTGTCATAAATATATTTACACTGCAAAATTTCAAATGCATAAAGAATTGTTTATTAATGTTTTATGGTTATTGTTTTAAAAATAAAAATATTTTTAAGCATACAAATAAGAAATGGTGAGGAAAAATGCAATGATAGTATTAAATGTGAAACCAAACTAGCAATTTGCGGCGAATGAGTGATTTAGTCCTTAATCCAACAGAACAGAAAACAGTTAATATTTTCTCAAATTTCTGCTACTATTGTATAAAATCACATTGCAATCATGTTAAAACATTTTGTTTGTGAAATGTGTGCCTAAATAATATAGGTTGCAACAGGTTATTTGTCTTTATGAATGAGTAATCATTAAACTGTTCATTCAACAAATAAGAATGCTGATTTATTAATGAATGAAACGTTAATTAGATAGATGTTCAAGTTAATTAATGTACAAGGCTCAGTCAATGCGCCACCTGAAACTGATTTTACTTCAGAGAGCAATGGCACTGATTCAATGAATTGAACGGTGCAGATTCCAGTCATGGGAAATCCCAACAAACACAAGATATAATTTTTCATTACATTTTCTGATAACTGATGGAAAACTGTTTTGTTTTTTTGCCCTGAAGGAGAGACTCCTGTATATTAGCTTATATTATATTAGAACAATCGTATTTCTTTTTATTTCCTTGTTTTGTTTTTTCTTTTTAAATAGTTTCTTCAGACCTTGTAATTTCACGCTGTTGATCACATACGTATTTATGCTGGTAAGACTGCGGCGCTAAAGTTTGCCGCCATAATGCGGTTACATCAATGTGATAATTTCATGAGATCGACCAAATTTAATTTACTGCATTTAGAGTCGTAAAATGTGATTTATTGGCCAAAACTGATAGGAGGCTGTTTGCTTACAGCATCTCTACAAATAGGCTACTTCAAACAGTTAGTGTATTAAGGTGTGTAGAATATTTTTTGTGCTTTCTTAATCAGCTCAAATATGGCTAAACACTCTAGTGGAGGCTCTGTATTAGAGATCTAGTTTTACATGTTCTTTAAGATATTCATGGAGGTTTAATGTTTTTGAAGGGGCAGTGTGTTGATTTGTAAACTGGCTTCAGAGCTGTTAAAACGTGACCTATGCCAAATAGCTTTAGTCAAAAAGCCTTTTGCCTTCTCCAGGGCTCTAGAGTGCGACCTAATTTCTCAATAGTGCGACTAAACAAAATCTGAGGTCGCACCATTCGAGGGGGACAATAATTCTCTGCGGCTCTGAAACTTTGTTTCTGTCGTTCAACAACAGACACACAGAATTTGTCGCGCAGCGTCAGTATAGACAGCAGAATAGGTTCAATTGTATAATTGCCCCACTCAAGTCCGGTGTAGATACGGCGAGAGAGAGGCGAGTAGCCTAGGCCTGTCAGAGAGAATGTAGCCGTAGATGATGAGAGAAGATGAAAAGAATGCTTGACAATTTATTCGTTAAGAATGTTAAGTCAAGGCCTGATCCATCTGAGAAGTATTACTTTTACACTATCTTGATTGTGACCATGTCTACATCGGACCAGAACGGTGCGACACGACAAAATCCAATAGAATATTCTGCTGTAACAAAATATTATGCTGCCTTCTATTTTTGATGTATTGACACAAATTTCTAATGATTTTCAATGGTCACTTTGTCACATCCAGTGACAAAAAACACCATGTCTACACCTGACGCGAGCGGCACTGTGCGACACGACAAGATATAATACAACAGAACCTATTCTGCTGTCTAAACTGGATGTGGCGCGACACAACAAATTCCTGGTCACTTTGTCGCATCCACTTTGGACAGACTTCAGCTGTTGCAGCGCAGTGCAACAACTGTCTCATTCGGTGTAGACATGGTGTTAGTTGATAATTAAAAAAATGTCAATATTGCCTATATGAAAATGTGGGTGCACCAGTGCAATCAATGGAAGAAGTTAGTCTAGAGCCCTGTTCTCTATACCTGCACTATTTGGTTTCTTGCCAGAATTGGTGAGTCACTGGAGACTGAATGACCTACTTTGAATGTCTTCAAGGAGTGCCAGACTGAGTTTTCTTTTTTTATATAATAGAGAATAAAGTGGATAAATAAGGGTCTTAAACTCATGTTTTGTTTCAGGACGATGCTTATAAGCTGTGTCTGTATGTGCATCACCTCTTAGAAATTGTACTGATAAAGCAAAAACAGACAATATTTTTCTAAACATTGTCTGAACATGAAATCTGAACCATTTAATAGCCTGCTTTTCATCACATTTGTGTTTTTGTTGTTTTGTTTTATTTTATTTTCCTAGTCAGAAGGTCATTTTGCATCTCCTGCATAAAGGATTTTCAAAAGCACAGTTTGACTACTCTTGAGAGGAAATCACAGGCTATGAAAGGAACGGCATGTTGGGGATTTCCTAAGACCATCTTTCTCTGTTTAACTGGATGATGGGTCTTGTATTGCATGGTGAGGCTTCAGGTAAAAGAAGCGACACTGGCACTGTGACAATAAGTCTTACTGTAAAAACAAAAAAAAGCACCGCTTGTGAAATCGAATCTGTTCTTATTTGAGCTTGAAATTACACTCTTTCTTATGTGGCACTTTGAACAACTAATTGGTGTATCCAGGATTTGTTGTCTCACTTTGAATTGGAGGCAAATTTGAACTGAGTGTGACTTCTTGCCTGCTTTTTTCTCTTTTACAAGCCTCTGTGTCTTTGATGTCATCTGCTGTGAACCATGCAGCTTCATCTGACACAAGCTGTCGTGCACTGTCCAATCTCCCTGCAACCCCTAGTACGTTTATTCATTTAGTCTGATGTCTTTAAATACGGTTTGATACCTTCACATCCCCATCTTGATTTACTATCCCATTAACATGCAAAGAGGATGTTGCTTGTAAAAGCTGCCGTGCAGTAGGGGGTAGCAGATTTTTTCATAGGGTGCTTAATGGCTGAACACTGACCACACATTCCCAGTGCTAGCTGCATTGAAAAAAAAATAAAAAATTGGTTATTTCATTTAAAAGCCTGCAAGACAGCACTGTGAAGGTTTCAAATAAGGCCTGCAAATTATGGTATTTTTGCCATTCCATTTTTGACTTTGAACTTAAAGTTTAGTCTTTCACTCAGTTGTCTCTCTTTAGGGTGCCTGGTAGTAAGCATGCTTTGATGTCCAGTCCGTTGAGATTGTGCTGTATTTATGTATTATACTGTAGAAGGTCAGTCAATTTCAAATTTTGATGCCTTTTTTATAATGACTATAAGTTGACTATAAATCTGAGTTTTAGTTTTTAACCAAGAGTTGTGTAGCCAATCATAAAGCACTAAAGCAGCCAGATGTAGGTGTGGTAGAGCAGGAACTCGGGATGAGCCAATTTGACATTTCTGTCCAATACTGATAAGTAGACAAATAAATAATAATAATACTTTTAGTATTAGAGAGCTCACCATTTTTTATTTTATTTATTTAAAAAAAACAGTAATATTGTGAATTATTATTATTATTGTTGTTGTTTAAAACAACTTTTTATTGTAATGTATTTTAAAACTGTGTTTATTCTAATGTTGGCAGTGCTGATTTTTTAAAAACTGTCGTTACTTCTGTCTTCAGTGTCACATGATCCTTCAGGAGTCATTCTAATATTTGGTGAAGAAACTTCTCTTTCATTATTTATCCCAAAAAAAAGCAGTAGTGCTGCTTACTATTTTCATAGAAACTGTGGTACATACTTTTTCATTAAAAAAAAAAAAAAAAGAATGAATGAAAAAAAATATTTCAAATATAAATATGTAGTAAAATAAAGCTAAACAATTTTAGTAAAAACTTTTTTGAAGCATTTTGCTCAATTAATATTAATTTCTAATATTAAAACATTTGTTTAATTACACCTGTTAAACTATACTTTCCTAAAAATATAAATAACAGAAATGTCCACTATTTTGCAGCAAAAAATGTAAATCTTTCTAATATCAGCAGATATGCTAATGATATATTTTGCATCACTAGAATCTCCTACTGGAAATCAACAGCAGAGTAACTCAGTGACCAGCAAATCTATCTCTGTCTTTGTTAACAGCATTAATGCTATTTTGGAAGTTACTCTGGAAGTGCAAGTGACATTAGCAAAGCATGATCAGTTAATAACTTTTTGGTTATATTGGTAAAATCCACACACAAATATTTGCCTTAACTAATTTCTCTCTTCCTGAAATATTTAAAGTTCCGCACAGTACTTTTGAGATGTCAATACTAATATATGGCTCCTGGTGTCTGATAATGGCAGGTCAGCAGTTTGCATTAGAAATCCTCTGTTCTGAATGAGTCATGCTGCCTGCCACATGACATATGTCTTCTGCCAAGTGAGTCATCCGAAACGAGCAGTTCACAGACATTCAGGACCATAGGAATCAAATCTTTTATGGCTTGTGGAGATGGACAACATTTTGGCTAGTTAGTGAATTCATGCAGTATTTTCGTTAGTGTCCTGACACTTTTGTAATTGAATCCGGTAGATAGGATATAGGTAGGAGCTGTTTTTGTTTGCCTGCTGCCTTCATTCTGTAGAAAATAGCTGCCTGTGGGGTTTTACCAAAATGGCCGTTGAGTTTTTTATAGTAGTCATGTTTACTGATGTAACTGAGGTTAGAGGTGTCACTAAGACTTCTCTTTCCTGCCATTTGCAATGGAGCTCCTCAAGAAAACACTGATAGAAATCTAAAGTTAGATTTCATGAGACATCTCATTTCATTCACACCGGCCTAACTAAAATTGAGTTTTCCCAGTCTGATGACTTAGTACTGATAGGGTTTTAGGGGGCTGTGATA
This sequence comes from Enteromius afrohamiltoni, assembly GCA_034779775.1. NCBI lineage: Eukaryota > Metazoa > Chordata > Actinopteri > Cypriniformes > Cyprinidae > Enteromius > Enteromius afrohamiltoni. The sequence goes on from JAUYWG010000045.1 coordinate 11,118,075, forward strand.
GTACACAATAACACATTGCAGTTGTATATTTAAATTATATTTACACTGGAATTGTTTATTAACCTAAAGCATGAAAGTGTGTAAAATCTGCTTGAATGTTTTCTGGGAGAATAAAATCTATAAATATTTATTTATACTGTTTATGTTTTTAGAAGACTATTGGAATATTTCAAGACAAAAGTCAACAGTAATATGTTACTAATATAGTAAACAAAGATTTAAGGCATCTCATTATCAGCTAAGTGAAAAGTCATTTGATATGTAGGAAAATGTCAGGACTCTTGACTGTGATTTATTTGAGCTGCATCTGTCGATGGACACTGATTTGGCATCTACACACCAGCTTCACAGCTGACCAAAATAGCAGACAACACAATTCAGTATCCGCCAGCCAGTTTTATTCTCTTTAAGCCAGATGTTAGCCCTTGTCTGATGCATTCTTAGTCTGCTTAGGCAAAGAAACACTGAAAAATTATTCTAAATATTTATAAGATAGCACATATTTTTATATATATCTATATCTTATATATATTTTTCATATATATCTTTAAATTTAAAAATTACATAAATTTATATAAAGTTATATAAATAATTTTAGGAAACATTTTTAAAACAGTCTTATAAAATGTATGCCAGATAATAATTATTGTTGTTATTATTATGTTAAAGGACCAAAGCACATAATGTTAATGACAATTATTACAACAACATTATTATTTATTATTGTTACATGTTTAATTATTTTTATTAAAAATAAATAATAGGTTTTTATTTTTATTAATTTATTTTATTATTATATTATTACTTTTACTGCTGCTAATAATAATAACAAACTGAGTCCTGAGTCCAAAGCCACTTGCGGTATATTTTTAATATGTGGGGAGAATTCTAGCTTGATTAGTCAGATTTGAATGCACAACCTTTAGTTTTACTAGCTCAGGTCTGCAACCACAAAGCTCTCTCTTCCTGGTTTTACTGACTTATTTGAAAACACTTAATGGAACTATGCGATATTTACCTGCCATTATTTATTGTTCTCTTTTTGTTTATTTTTTTACCTGTAATGACGGTGCTGTTGCAGATGTTGCTTGGTTTGGTGAGTGAGGCCCCTTTAAATTTCTGCCTTGTTATGCTGCTCAATCTGGGCCCTGAGCTGAAGCTCTTGCTGTCAAATGAGTGAAGCCTGGCAGAGGCAGCCACTGGGAGTTTTGATTTATCTCCACTCGCACTGTTCTGGAGCAGACATGCAAATCCAGCGAAATGAGTGCAGCCCGTTTCGTGTCGAAGCTAAGAAAGCGTTTGCGAATATTAAGTGGAAAGGAAATAAAGGTGAGCTTCAGACAGATTTGTGAAATAAAATGGAGTGGAATTAGATGGAGATGTACCAAGACATGGTTTGTAACAGGATTTCATCCACTTTCAAATCAAGTATGAATTAATTAACTGGATTTCCTGCTTAGTGTTTCTCTTATGGTGTTAAAATGCTCAAGGGGAAAGCTGTTAATGGTTTGGGTAATTGAGTATTAAACTAGAATAAACAAAGCTGGCACAGAGTGGTGAAAGTAAGCAGCTATAATGTTCTGGTTTAGTTGTTTTAGTATTAAGCTAGCGTAGCCGACTCTGTGTTTCGGTTCATGTACAGTATATGCTAGATTACAGTTTGCATTGTTAAAAAAAATCTGGGCAGAGTGTTCTACGCAATATTATTTGTACTTTAGAGGTGCTTTAAGTTATGATTCTGTGTACTAAAAGAGGGGTTAATTGTATGCCTGGAGCAGTTCATATAGTTCAACTAAATGATCTTCCAAATCAATGAAAAATGCATCAAGCATCATTCTCAGGCCTTAATACTCTGAGGATTTGAAGATACTGTTTGATGAGCTTCTTACATCGATTCACAGTAAATCAGCACATTAAGTGTCTTTGACTGCTATTGCTTTTTTTTTTTCATGGCTTAGACTTAAGCGGTAGTTCATGCCGAGATTTCAAAGCGTTTACTACCCCCTGAGCTGGTAAATGAACAAGCAGGCCATCTGCATTTCCCCCAGAACAGCTGTTTGGCTGAATTGTGTAATGCCATTTTGGACCCAGTTTAACTTGCAGTGATATTGTCTTGCATAGTTTATGTCTGACATATTAGCCTTAATGTCAGTGTAGCATGCTGGAGCAGGTTTGTCCAGTTAGAGGCTTCAGTAGTTGCAAATCATGCCTCGGAAACTATCAAAAATATTTTCAATAATGTGTGGCTGGGATGAAGGTTAATATGTGATTGAAGAGAAGACTTGTGAAGCATGATGCTAATATTCTTATTATTAAAATATTTCACTTAACACATATAGGTTGTTTAGTGACACTAGAAAAGCAAAGTAAGTCGTAATAAAAAAAAAAAACAAGTAATTTTCCCCCCTCTATCCAGTACGCTCACCAAGATGTTTATTTGATCAAAATAACAGTGAAAAAGTCATATTGAGAAATGTATTCCAATTTCAAATAGCTGTTGTTTTATTGTAATATATTTTAAAATGTAGTGTATTTCTCAGATAGTAAAGCAGCCATTGCTCCAGTCTTCAGTCTTAGTGCTCAAGAAACTGTTCTTACTATCGTCAGTGTTTAAAACAGTTGTGCTGCTTTATTGCGTTATCGCTGTCAGTTTTGATCAATGTAATGCATCCTTGCTGAAAAAGATAGATTTACTGACCCCAAACATTTGTTCCCTGCTTCCATTTATGTGTCCTTTATTATTACATTTATAAATGGTATATTTACATTTACAAATGATTAAATAAAGATAATTCATTTTTTTTAACTGTATAAGTCTTTGGATAAGTTAGAGCTTTCATGATTCTGTCCTGGTGTTGTCTGCCAGCCGGTTAGCTGATTACTTTCCTGTTAGCTTGCAATTGTGTTTTCTTGCAGGAAACGTGTCAATAGCAGTCACAGGGAGCATACAGGCAGTGCTCCTCATTTATTCACTCACTGAATAGGGCCAAGGTCAGTCGCTGCTTTTAGGTGAGATCTTTTTGATGAACATCTGCTTTGACCTACGAAAGCTTGCGATTTTTGATTCATACCACAAATTAGTGAAAGGAAATGAGTCACTGCCACTGCATCCTGCCCCAACAATATCCTGTTGATATATGTGATGTGTGTGTGTGTTAGCAAGAGAGGTGTGTCTGCCCGTAGTCCCCTAATCCTCAGACATATGGTCTGTTTGTAAAGGAATTAAAACACAATTCCATTCTTTAATGAATAGCTGAGTTATTATCTGATGTATCTTAATGTTATGCTTTCAGCTCGAGCTTTGGAGGGGCTAGGGAAGGGGGGACTCTGCATTAATGTAGTGTGACTTTTAGCAGCTTTGATGCAGCTGAGAATATTCAAATGTTAAACAGACAGATCAGTGTCACTTGTGGTCATTTTGTCAACTGACTTTTTCTTGCCTACATTGCAAAATAACTGCAGCCAGGGTATTAAAATTAACACTCCATAAATGGCAGATGCGAGTAAAAATTGGTTTTGGCAAGAGTAACTTTACAGCGTGGTGACCGTTTAGCTTAAATAATAATTTCTAATAATAATAATTATTTTTAATTGCTATTATTAATAATAATTATTAGCCTATGTTATATTTTTGTATTATCATTTTTCATTATTATTAATTTGTAATGTGTCTTTGACTTCTCTCCAATTATTTCAGATCAAGTCATGAATATGATAATATTCTCAGGTAATCACTGCCTTCGCCCTTTACTAAGGCTTAGCCTGGGTCATGCAATAAGAGTTTCCATCCAGAACTAAACTTTCTTTTTCTGACATCTTAAACTTCAGCCTTTTGCTGCTCTGTCATGCTCGAGTTCCTCTTTCAGTCTGCTACTGTCTATACTGCAGAGTTGTAGCCAGAGTGGGCCCTCCAACCTTGGTGTAACATGACCTTATGTGGAACTTACCCCCGTTGCCCTGTTGCTCTCCATGGATCATTTTACATCCTAATTAGGGGATAGTTAGATGGGGATGTCAAGCGATGTGTGATCTTTGACGTGCTTTCTTGTAGTAATAAATAAATCCATGTCGGTCACCCACATTTAGGGTTTGTTTCTGTTGTTATTAGTTTCTGTCTTCGATTGACAGCATAAGTAAATGTATTTAAAAGCTTGTTGATTTATTTATTTTTCCCCTTTTTTCTGTTTTAGAAGCAAGGCAGCCTAGCATATTGAATCTTACTTTTAGATAACTTAGATTAAAATATCATCACTTATATTATAACGTTGATCTATGTATACATGTATGTATGTATGTTGTTTTTTCACTCCCACAAATACTATAGTGATATTGTGACTAATACTTTTATTGCAATTCTTTTGTAATGGGGAAACATAAACGCCTCCTTATTTTATTACATTGAAAGCCATTTTATTAACTGTATGTAAACAACTTGCCCTTGATGAATAATGAGAAAGCTATATACTCTCACCCATAAAGTATATGGTTGGGTGGGTTTCTTAGTCACTGGGAACATCAAAGCTGGACCAGTGAAGTGTTTGTTTAACTACATGCAGAATTTGTTACTATCTGTTACTGTTTGTTGTAAGCAGTGACTGTGCAGCAAAAGCGCTAAACCCAGCCTTTAAATGTTAGTATGAGTATGACTCGGTCCGGACTTTCTATATATGGCATCATTCAGAGGAATTTATGACTGGGTGTATCTATAAAGCTGCACGACCAGGAATCCCTGGTCAAATTCCTCTGCAGGTCGGTCCAGTTGATACCTTCTCAGTCACCTCTCTTATGCCATATTTCATTTGTTTATTTGATACATTTTTGTGTGCATTAGCATTCTCAAGTCTCCCTGGGACTGTATTATATTGTCAACACATGCGTCTTGCCTCATATAACATGGCTGCTTTCCTGCATTGTCTTTTAAAAAGCAATGGGTAAGATGGAACATCAACAAAAGATGAAACTACTGACCTGTGACTTAATCCGACGTTGTGCAACCACAGATTCCGATGCATTATCATTCTGGGAAAAGGGTAAGTCTTTATAGTGGGTGGCTGCTTTTG
>JAUYWG010000045.1:11123234-11152432 GCA_034779775.1 Enteromius afrohamiltoni
ACGTTGTGCAACCACAGATTCCGATGCATTATCATTCTGGGAAAAGGGTAAGTCTTTATAGTGGGTGGCTGCTTTTGAACATTAACTGTTGCTCTTTAAATTGTTCGTCAGTGCAAGGGTTTTCCCTAGATGCAGTAACTTAAAATAGGTAGTTTATATATATATATATATTAGTAATGCGCTGCACTTCAAATACATTGTTTGGCACACTTTTGTGCACTCTCTGAATGTGTATTTGTATGAATAGAAAAATTGCAATATTCCTCATGGCCAATAATATGATTGTGAACTCTGAACTTTCACATTTTTAGCCTGAAATCTGAACCTTGCTGACTTGCCGAGAATAGCCTTCATCAAAGATAGAGAAGGTTGAGTCTATAATGCTAAAGCGCGTGGTTTGAAATCACCAACTTTTGTCCATATTTTCATCAGCCCTCTGTGGTATTCCCCGTCTGAGTCATGTTGTCTCAGTTCTTCATTTCCTAAGGGATTAGCCCCCTGTGACACATCACGCAACACACTCACAACCTTATGAAGCATTTTTGTATCTGCATGTGTTCGGGTTGATTACTGCATTATTGCTCTGTTTTAATTTTTAAACATCTGATTTAATGATACCTCAAGGTGCAGATTCTAAGTACCAAGTACTGTGCATTGTGGTTGACGCCGATTATGCATCTCTCTTCTCTCGCGCGTTCTGCTGCTACTTTTTTTTTTTTTTTTTTGTATCCGCCATTGTGTGCGAATCCTAATGTGAATCTGGGCCCGCTGGTAGGTAATGCGTTTCTTTTTGAGGAGGGTGCTGGAATGACAGCCAGGAGAAGGGGGGTTGTTGCAGTAAAAAGCTGCGAAATGACTGTAGGTGTCAAAGAGTCACATTTTAACAGTTAATGATGCAGCAGCAGCCAGCTCTGCCAGGCAATAAACTCTTTAATATGTTGTTAATTACTTCTGAGAGATTGGATATTGATTGAAAAGCAAAACGGGTTTAATTATAACCCAAGTGTTAATGTCATCCCAAGTGTTGACAATTTTAGGCCTACGTGAGATGAACTCGAAATGGCTAAAGCCATTCAGTCCTTTTATTTCGGCGTGTTTATTCGCTCTTTGTGACTTAATAGTTAAAGTGTGACAGATTTAACCAGATATATGATAATTCTCATTCATATGTATTGTCAGTTTATCAACAGTATAGGTGATTGTGATTATACCTACAGTAGAGAAAAAAATATAATTTAGTTCAGACAAACTCCAGAATTTACTATCCTTTATTAAAGATCCTTCCAATCTGAAAGTTACAATGCATATCCAAAGCAATAGACTGCAGCATGCAAAGCGATTGTCTCTTCATTTTTTTTTTTTAATAATGCAAGTGAGCATTGGATTGTCTGCTGCTGCTCTGAGGTCCCATTGTGCTGCCTGCTGCAGAGAGTCGAAGAGCTTAGCATTTAATTGCCAAGGAAAGGAACAGGGGATTCTGATGAGAAAGGGGGCTTTCAAGAATGCCAGGGACAAATGATTATTTTGCCAGAGCCTTAAGTGCTTTATTTGAGATTCAACAGTGGGCTCTGGCGAATGGCTGCCAGGCTGGCACTGGTCGACGCTTCTCAGGGGAGAATATGTGTTAATATGGGGGCCGCAGGCTCACAAAGCAGTGTAATTGGGTTCGCATGGTTGGTGTCAGGGCCGCGGCACCGCTTCGTACACAAAGGGCACCTCCCAGCCTAGCTGCCAGGGACCCAGAGACAATCCCCCTCCTGATCAGGGTTGTAATTCACTGGAAGGGCTTATTGAATTACTGGAATGCTGAGCGTCATTTTGTAAGGGCCGCAGATTGCACAATGAGCCGAAGGCCTTGTGTTTGTCAGCGTGTGCAGCTCTTAGCCGCCTGACTCTGAAAAGCTCTGCGAGTGGTGGCAGACTGCTGAGAAAATCTCTCTAATATCCCCAAATGGCATAATTACTCTTGCATAAATTCAAATTCCTTCCTCCCTTTTCAGTAATTATTTGAGTGTATCTGCATCAGAGGTTACAAAGCCTGTTGTCTGTGCTTTTAACCCCATGTGACATCCTGCAGCTGATTAGCCTGTAAGGATTTTTTTCTGCTCTCTCAGTAGGCACTAGTGCAGTGTCTGCAGCTGGAGGCTGATATGCGATTCAGTCGTAAAGGATAATATTATTTGTTGTACCTTTTCGCTCTTTACATTCTGCATCCGGCAATCTGAGGTCTACTCAGTATAGTTATATTGTGAGAATGAAGGTTGCACCACAATAATCATTATTTAGCTCTCTGATGGACTAATGTTTTAGTCATGATGTTTTTTTGTTGTTTTTGCTTTAATTTCCCCAATGAGTATATAGATGTTTGCCATTCAATCTTGGTTAAATAGGCAGAAAAAGTTTAACATCCAATAACTTCCTGATACAGCTAAATTAATGGATACAAAGAATCTATTAAGATATTATGTACACCCACTTTTTCAGGTTATTAGAGTATTTTTTTTTCATAGGGATTTTAATGAAACTGTTAAAAGCTAAAACTAAATGATACAGCTACAATGACAATCAACTACAAAAACTAGAGAATTCTTCAACAATTGTCATGATATAGTATTTTATTGTCTTTATTTATGAGCATAGATTTTTTTCATAGCTATAGTAGCTATATTTAACAGCAGCGTTCAAATAAGAGATAATGCAGACATTGAATGAAGTAGCCTAATCAATGTACAAGTATAGCACTGCATAGTATTTACTTCATACATTATTCCTTAAATAAAGCTGCCAAATTTAGTCCAGATCAGTGAGGGATTTTACTCTTGCTTTTGTTGTTTCAGTAACATCATAGACATAGACAGTAGTAGGAGTATTAGCCTGCTGTCACTTTAAAAGCTGTAAAGATCCAAGATAGTGACCTCAAAACAGCTATAACTACCGAACCAAGGGAAAGTCCTATTAAAGCAAAAAATGTGCTTGTTTTGTTTCTTGGATTGGTGACACATGGTGTTTGTAGTTGTTGCTTGTTTTGTTTTGTTTTTAAACCACGAATTCCTCTTAACATTATGGCTACTGGCAAGTGCAAGTCTCTGTGTATTCATTATGTCATGAGAACAAATGTGTTACTTTGCATTATTCCGTCACTGTTAGTAAAATCTTTGAAATACTGTTGCATTATGCGAAGTAGTGTGTTTGGTCTTTTTCTCAGTGTTCACAACATAAGCCAGATGATGCTACGTTGTCTTATATATCATTTAATACAGATTAGCCTTTTTGTTAAAATGACTGACAGTGATTTGATATGTCAGTGTTTTTAAAATTTAGTAAATTTTATATTATTTTTTGGTTGACTCATTCTCGCTGTGTGAGCGCATTGGGCGGGAATTCAGTGTCCATTTGTCTTAGCTGCATATCTGGCCCTCTGTGCCTTTTTAAAATCCTGCGGCTTTCACGTTAACCTACCATTAACACGGTGCTACATTTATGATTATCAGCTGCTCGTATGTGTGCAGCTCTCCATTTCTCTCCAGCCAGAGTGGCACTTTGCTGTGACTGGCAGATTAATTATGGAGTACATGCATGCGTCCCCTGTAGACGGCTGAGCCAGGGAGGTGGGAATCTGCCCTCATGTAAAGCAATGAGACGCTGGCGCTTGGAGGACACAGCACCCCGGCCAATGTGTATCTGCCAGACCTCGTTACTGGAACAGGGCTACTCCGACGCCTCGGATCTCCCGGTGTGTGCGCGCTGCTTTAAAGGAGTCTCTCTGGCAGGCCCAAGATCAGCGCTGGCATCCGACAGGCCAGGATGAGCGGCGGTCTCACAGTGACAAGCCCTGATCTGCTGCAGGCTGTAATAAGCCGAACAATGCGCTCGACTGGCAGTGTGCGCAGCAGAGCGATAATTGACACATCCTAAAAATGCGAGTAACGACTGGGTTATTAATGCTCTCATCCTGGGGGTGGTTTCAATACAACCATTAAGCCTTTAATGGAGAGGGAAGACTGACATTTAAAAGCTGTTGCTGTTACCTACTTTTCCATTTAATGAAGATGAGTCTTCAGGCTGGCCGCAGCAAACAATTACTGCACTCGACATTCAGGTGCAACAATGAGCCGTTGCTATTTTAGCTATTCTTGTTTTTAAAAATAATTCGAGAGCAGTGCCTGGGGCGTTGGAAAAAATGAGGAATCTCCTTTTTACTCTGGGGCAGGTGAGCGTGTTTCCCACCCCTCCCTGTTTTCCCTTTCATGATCACTAAGACAACACAAGCCTTTCTACATGCCGTAATAATGTTGTTGATGTAGAAGACATGGCCAGAGTTTCGGTTAGGAGTAAAAAAGCCAAGGGCTTGTTACTAGGTTACATCACTGTTGTTGTTGTGAAGCGGTGTGCCAGGTCTTCAGGCGCTGTGGAAGGAGCTCACAGAGAGTGATTCCCCTCTGCCGAAGCCAAGTTACCATCCCCCCGACGGGGCCTTCTCCACCGCAAGTCTGCTTACTAATCCACACATCCATGTACACACACAAGTTTGCTCGCGTTTGTTCCGTAAAGTAAATATTTATTGTTCACGCTTTGACTCGTAGAAACTGCGTCTGAGAGAGCATACGGCGTGCCAAAGCAATTAACGTTCTCTTTTAACACTGTGATCGGATGATATTGAGTTTTGGAAGGAGATTACTCCCAGTAATTGTCGTCTTTGAATTACAGTAGGATCGTGTTTGCCTTTGTATATTTTACCATGAGAATTCTCAAGCGTTTCTTAATGCACTATATAAAATTATGAATATTAACGCTTAGAGCATTTGCACAGTTGTGAGTTGAGTTGTCAACATGGCACTACTAGTAAAATCTACCTTTTGCATGTAGCTTGTCTTCCATCATGTTTTAATGATCATGCATATATATATATATATATACACACATATACATACATACATATATATATATACATATATATACATATATACATATATGCTTGTATGTAATTTATGCAATTTATTGTTTGTACAAAACAGTCCATAACTATTATTTCAGTGCATACTTATGTGCTTTTGAAATATTTCCTCATTTTAAATCTATTTAACTAAAGCATGCATTTAGAATAAATAATACAGAGAAGAAATATAATCAAATGTAAAAAATAATCATTGCATTTTTTTTAAAATTTAAAATAGATTATTAATTAAAGCTGCAAAAGATATTCAGTCAAGACCAGTCAAGAGTGTTTTCCTTTTTTGTTACTTGATTAACCTAAACGAGCCAGACAGCAGCAGGTGGATATACAGGTCTAATATAATGTTACACATCGGATTTTTCTTCCAATTTTTGGTTTAATTAAGACATAACATGTTGTATTTACCTGAATACCAAGACTGGTATGTTTAAATAATTCCATCTGTCTGACTATTTAAGTGCAATATACTACTAAAAAGACCTGAATTTTGGATCACATGCTGTTTAAGAGCTGCTTTTTGTGAATGTGCGCTTCAAGTCAGTTCCAATAACACATTAAGATCTTTTTTGTAGCTTATTGCACTTAATAACTGTAACATTAAGCATGTCCTTCAGTACCCTCAGTAAAAACCAAAACATCAGCCACATGTTTTTTTGCTTCGAAAGTTCATATGCAGCTTTTTTAAATTGTAGCCTATGGTATTTACAAGAAGACAATGCATTATGTATGGTAGGCCTATTTAATAATTTTTTTTAAAAATATATTGGTGCATATATTTATGCACCAATGCACAATTGTTCGTAAAAAATCTTAAAAATGATTACATTTTGCAGCTCTAGTATCAAATGGTTTCATTTTGGCTCAAGTATTAGTATCCAGTAGTACTTTCTTAATCAAAGCAGTGACGTTCATTTGTTGTAATTAGTTCCCAGGGGGCTACTGGCTTTTATAGACTAAATTGCCTAACCCTGTGGACGTGTGCATAATGGCCACCACCAGCCATATCCCTTTTCCATGCCAGTCGGTGCATGCTTCTCTGCAACATGGGCCTGTAACCAAGTCATCTGTACAGGTGCCACTGTTAATGAGGGTAGATGTAGGCTGCATTTTACTGCCTGGCACTGCTATGGTGCGCTAATTACCACACAAGCGCTTCTGAGAGCAGTGCATTCCTGGCTGATGTGCATGGAGTCAAAATGGCAGCAGCCCTGAAGCAAGTAGGTGATGCTTGAGACCTGAACCTTTATCTGCAGATTTCATCAATCAGAATTCTTGCAGGGGTACTTACTTGGTTTGTGCGATGGTGATGTGAATATTAAGTGCACAGAATGCCTCATTCTGCATGCATCATTTGGCATTTTTGTAATGTATGAATTTGTTAGTCAAAGCCTTAAAATACAGTGTGTATTATGCACGTGGCATGAACAGCCTCACAAATATTAAATTATTTATTCCAAGTTATTCCATTTTAAGTCCAAATTAACATTTAATCTTTAGCTTTTTTGTTATAAGAGATCTGTGTGTGTGCGTTTTATAAGTTCACCTAAATTATTTTTGCATTGTTATGGTCACTCTGACCTTCCAAAAAAAACTAAACAGATTTTTAGTTAAAACTTGATGTGAAAGTTTTGAACTTTGCTTCAGTTATTTTATTGTAGCTTTTTGTTTCTGATGCTTTTTTGATAATCCATCTCTCTTATTTTGATCAATATTTCAAAGTTTTTCTGAGCAACTCTGACTCTGCTGCCCAGAGTTTTATCTGCTACAGTCAGCTTTGGTGTTTCTTGTGTATCCATGGGCCTTTTTTCAGAATCAATGTTGAGCGTTTGGGTTAAAATGTATTTTGAATGTGTATTGTTTTAAATAAATTGTTCTCATTTAGTTTAATTTAAGGTAAGAAATGTTGCATAAACGTTATAAAATAATAAGCAAAAATCTTTTAAAATACTTTGAGATGACATTTACATTTCACCACAGGATATAAATTAATGCCATCTGCTCTTTTGTATAGATTCTTTTGATATACATGCTGATAACTTAACTCTGAAAACCTTCACATAACTGGCTAACAATACATTTAAAGTTATGCATTTTTTCCAGTTCAGGCTGTTTGTTTCAGCAGTACATGGATAGTTGCCTTACCTTTTACATTTATTTGCCTGCTGACGGCCTGAAATTTCTTTCAGGGTGGTTGCCTGTTTGTTGCAACATGCAGCGGTTTCAGTTTGTCAGTGCAGCTTATTTCTGCTTTCTACGTGAAAATCAGATTGGATGCATGTGAAATTGAGGAGACCACTGCACATAGATTTGATTCAATTTAATTAGAAAGTGCCCAAAGGTGCTGCATGTGAATAGCGAGGATGCTAAATTAAAATTTTAAGTTTGTACTTCATACAGCTGGATCAGAGGGCCCGTCCTTGTGCTGGAAAAAAATCTTTTAAATTAGAGGGTCATGACTCACCTTTATGGAAATGACAGAATGATGAAAAAAAGACAGTCTGTCAGCACTGGCCTCACAGACATCTCATTTATCAGATTTCAGAGGCTTGCGCTCGCTTTCTGCCATTCTAGAGGAATTTCAATGAGGTTCCCAAGAGAACCGGGGAGATATTTTTAAACTGAGGTTCGTCTGAATAATATGTGGGATATTCCCTCCCCTGGTGCTTTTTTTTTTCCAGTTGTGTTGTCATTTTCACGATAAGACGTCCTGTGCAAAGTGCAGGTGGATTATGCCGCCCGACCGTATACCTCTGCAGCGGGACGGGCCTCACTCTTTTGCTATTATTTTGAGCCAGAGAGGGCAGCGTGCCTAAAACACAAGGTTGTTTGTGGGTGTAGGGTGCAGCCGCAGACTGGAATAAGAGACCATGTTGCAAAACGACGACTCCGAGGGCCTGTTTACAACGCAGAGAGATGAGAGGGGGGAAGGGTAGAGGGAGATAGAAAGGGTTACGCTACCCTCAGGAGAATTGGAATTCCTTGTGAACCATTCCCCCATTTGGCTGGCAGTTGTGAAAACAATTCCGCAGCATTTACTCAGTTTGCGGCTCAGATTACAGTTGTGTGAGTCAGCTGCAGGCCGGAGGTAGGAGGTGGGCCAGACGGCTTGGCCGGTCTGTGCAGCTCAATGTTTTTTTTTTGTCTGCAGATCTGCGTCTGTTCTAGAGCTTCTCTCCAAAGAGAAATGCTGCCTGTTTGAATGTGCTAATTAAAATGACATTGGTTCCAGCTGGAGTGGTTCTAACTATTGAAGTGTCGGCACGCTTCAGAAGCGATCGCTCATATCCTGACAGTGTCGGGCAATATAATGATCCCCTCTCTCGCTCTTCTCCGCAGGTTTCGTTTTTGAGTGACGCCGACAAAAACAGTGATCTGAGGGAGCCTCTGCATCGTCGCCGCACCGGATCGTCACCCCTCCTTTGCAGCCACTCGACCTGCCACCATGACGTCGGAGCTGGAGAGCAGCTTGACCTCCATGGACTGGCTGCCGCAGCTGACCATGCGGGCGGCCATTCAGAAAGCAGATGCCCAGAACACTCACGGGCCGGGCATGGCTAAGAAGAGCGCCCTGCTGGACCCCAACACCACCCTGGACCAGGAAGAGGTGCAGCAGCACAAGGATGGCAAACCGCCCTACAGCTACGCCAGCCTCATCACGTTTGCCATCAACAGCTCGCCAAAGAAGAAAATGACACTGAGCGAGATCTACCAGTGGATCTGTGACAATTTCCCCTATTACAGGGAAGCCGGCAGCGGGTGGAAGGTAAGGGGCGAGGCGCTGACTGTAAGCGCCAGTTAATTTGTCATTATTTGCTTTCTGCCCGTCAGAGACATTTGCATGCACACGAGTGACGTCCCTCCACTTAAATTCAATCAGTGTACCGAATCAGCCCTGAATTTAGTCAGAGGAGACTGCCAAGGTTAATGTGTGAAATTATTCTCATTTCTTATGCTGTCAAGGCTTTTTTTTCTTCCTTTCCTCGCCAAGGAGCGTTTCGAAAATATCAAAGCAACAGCCACGCTGCTATTTTGCAAAGCGCCATTCGGATCTGTTTATGACCATTAATATTTGACACAGTATCTTGTCTCTCTAGACACAAGAAAATAAAGGCTCTTTTTGGAGACACATGTGTGAGAAGGAAGTGTGTTGATATTCACCCAGCTAGATCCAGCCACACAAGCCATAGAAGAGGAGAAAAAACTGCCTTTCATGGCTTGTATTATTCATGCCAGATGCCTTGATAGAAGTCCATTATGTTGGAGAGAGCCATTGCTGTGTCACCATCTCAAGGAGCATATGATATACAGAGATGAAGCCGTGCTGATTGCCTTTTAAAGAGCGGAGATGGAAATTGATATTAGAATGAGCTTTCCAATCAGTTGACATTTATTGGCAATAGAATCGGTAGCACAGCTTTATTGCAGGCAGACAAGATGTACGTGGTTCATATCCGTGCGAGACGCGTCCCTGTGCGTGCACGTGTGTGTGCGCGCGCCTGTCTGTTGGTGAGCATATTTTCACACCCACCACTCTCTTTTGCTCTGCTGTAAAACGGATATTTATGTCCGTGTATATGAGAGCAACACATGATTTTTTAAGTTTAAAAATCATCTTAAAATATGTTTATAGATGCAGGTTTTACCTGATAACTATAATCAAAATAACAAATCAAACTTGTGGCTCCATACACTTCCACCCCCATTGTTGTCTGTGGATTATAGAGCAGGAGAGTTTCAATTGCATATTTATCAATCCTATTTCCTTAAGTTTTCTTCCCTCCAGAAGCATAACGCTATTTCCGTTGAAAAGATTTGTATTTGCAGATTTCAGAGGTGAGCTTGAGGGTCAGAGTGGGGCTTTTTCTCATTTAAAACGAACCTTTTTATTTTCCTGCTAGAAATGTGGGCGCACTTTGTCCGTGGTACCTGGGAAGAAGGCTGTAAGTTAAATTGCTTGCTAGCACCTGTAATGCCTTTTGTGACATCAGCCTTTCTCTTTTCCTTTCCCCTCCCCCCCTCTGCACACATTTACACGATGGACAGACATAACAAATGGATTTCTGCGTTTTTCACTGAATTCACTGAAATCGCTGTACAAGGTTGCTGCCCTGACACGTTTAGCGAGAGACGGCTTTCCATTTTGCTGGAATGTAGCCTTTTTTCAAAAGCCTTATGGAAAGAGGCGACCCACCGCTGTTCTCAGTGATGGCCGCTAATTGCCACATTCCATCTCTATATCATGTATTGTTACAGCTATTATATTGAGAATCTGGCAATATGTCGGTTTACAAAGGGCCTAATATACATTCTGTAGTGTGTCGGGGTTTGTTTAAAGTTAGATGATTGGATAGTTTTTTTTTTTTGCTTATTATTTATTTTCGTAAATATAAGTTGTAGATATAGCTGAAATCAAAGGCACGCTGGCCACGCTCTGAAAGTGCTTGCATTTAAATGCATAGTGCGAGACAGACCGAGGCACTGTGCCATCCTTCTATGTGATGTGGAAAATGGTTTTCAGGATATCGCAGCACAAACGCATCTCACAGGCGGAAGAGCATGTACTGATGGGAAAACAGAGCTACGGAGTTGGTGTTAAGAATTGTATAACAGCAATACGAGTGTTTCTTTTAATAGACCAGAGAGCGTGAATCTCACTCCGACCGCCGTTGACTATTATTTTAGAGCGATCCTTTGTCTCTGAAGTGCGAACTGCTATATTTGCGCGTTTGCACATATACAGAGCGTGGCTGGGGTGAATGTAGGTCTGTGTGCAGTCATCGCCCTCCATCTCTCCACATCCCCCCTGAGATGTCGGCAGCAGGAATTTACGACCCAGTGCACGCACACGTCTGTTCTCTATGATAATTCTAGCTGTGCCGGAGAGATGAGACCAGGCTAATCCAGGCAGTGGCAACTCATTTAGTCATCTCAATAGAACTCCATTAGCCAACGCTTTTAAGAAACATCAATAAGTGCTGTCAATAAGAATAGATAATTCATCAAGGTCAAAAAATATTAATGCTATATTAGGAGAGACAGATATGCAGCTTGAGATGAATTTTGGCACATTCTGTCTCTGCAATACTATGAAACCGGTTACTGCAGAGTTGGGTTGTCACCAGGGTTTTTTTTTTAGGTCCACACGCCACAGTGGCTGGTATAATGCAGAATTTTACTAACAGCTCATGTTGTTATTTTTTAAAAAATTTGTCTATATAAAATATAAAATAAGTCACCATTATGGGAAATTGAACAGGTTTATTTATCTTGTAAAATAACTTTTAGTTTTTGTGTTCGCCCCACATTGGCTTTATAAGGGGTCTCTTTGGATTTTATAAGCTACCACAGGGTGTGGGACTTCTGTTCCTATAGACTACTGGTTAAAAGGTTGAGGCCATTAAGATTTTCATTAATATTTTACAATAAATTCATCTTCATTTCCTCAAGGACACACAAAATGAACCAAAAGTAACAGTAAAGACATTTTTCAATATTATAAAAATGATATATTTCAAATAAATGGTCTTTTAAATTTTCTTTTCATCAAAGAATATTGTATCGACCAGAGTACTGGTACTTTTGAAATAGTTAGTATAGAGTTTTTTTTTTATTAACTTTTGGAACATTTTTGTAAGGAGGACTGTTAAAATTAATACAATATATTTCTTCTTTCAGCACAGTATTTTTTACTTCAGGCAGGTTTGTATCACAACCCCACAGAGGTTTGAATTAAAGATCAAATTCTTGTATATGATTTGTATCAAACAATCTAGTATTACTACTTCAGAACAGCAGGGTGATGTTCAATTATGTAGCCACAACACAGATTCAAGATATTGCTTTGACTGTCACCACAAGAAATAATCCTTCATCCCTTTTGAAAGCTCTTATGTAATATACTCGTCTTTGTCCAGTTCTCATAATCCCAGTTATCTGCAGGCAAGCTACCTCAGTGTAAAGAGTGAAAGAGCAAATGAGATTAATTTGCCTTCTATTGGGTTGAGAGGCTCACTGTTCCCAGTCAAACCCACTTGTCACTGATGAGATGTTTAATGCTGTCAAGATGCTTAGCACCCCTCACCATCCGAGTTTATGCATTTGACACTGAAAGCTGCTTCTGGTGAAGCAAAAGCCATCGCAACCCACCTGATCCGAGTGTTCCAGCATCCTCATCCCGTTTGACCTCGGAGCACTTATATAGAAGCAGTAACAGAGTGCAACCAGGCTAAACCTCAGTTTAAAAGCATTAAATGTATGGATGCTAGAGGATTATGGAGGACCCAAGCCACGCGAAAGCTCTTGTTATCCTCAGAGAATTTTCAATCTCTGTTTACACAACAGGTTTGTAATCCGGCCACAGAGCAGGCCGTAATCTGATCAGGCACTCAGAAAACGTGCGGCGCTAGCAGATGTGACAGCACGGCCTGCTTATGATGGCTTTGCCACGGCTGCTGCTCCTCAGAATACACAATGCGGTTCTGGCACTTTCTCGCCTAATTGCTCCCTGATGATTTACCAACAGTGCTTCGGGAAGGCCGGGTGATTTTTCAGGTCATCGCTCTACCCATTTTCGAACCCAAAGTCTGAATCTCATTGTGCAGGAAACTGCTTGTCTGAAGAGCCGCCGAAAATCCCAAGCAGTTCTTGCGTCTTAACCAGTTTTAAATATGCTTGAAATGTTTGTTCTTCAATCTTTTCAATCGCTACCGGCATGATATTCTCGCGTTTCCACACCTGCACGCAGACGAAAAAGTGTGCAAATGCTTAATTCCTCACAAACGCCGTAGCCGCTGATGCTCCAAAGCTGTTTCGGCCTGCTCTAATGGATAAATGCAGTTTGGCGAGTTTGAGTCTTGCCCTGTTTAAAAACGCTGTTGGCACTTGTGGAGTGTCCGAACCTTCTTCTTTGATCTCATTATGAAATGCAAATGCTCACCAACCTAAACAGATCAAAGGTTGCACCCGCTGCTGGGCAGCCAACATAATAATGGAAGCCAGGGGCGATTGACCGTTTTTTTTCCTAATAAGTGATTTGGGGGACTGCTTCACCCCCCCAGGGCGTTATTTACTTGCAAGCCGGGAACATTATCTCTTAAGTAACTCGATGGCCCAAATCCCAGCTCCCCTTGCTTTTATTTAAATGTGGAAGCGCAGGTATTGCACTCGTCATATCTCTCGACTCAGGCTTGGTGTGCGGGGTTTGGAATATTAAGATGTAAAATTGCTTCAGCGCACTCTGATTTCCAGTTTAATCCTCCAGCAAGGATCATTACGCGGTTGGGCATTTCATTTTTAAACGTCCTCCTGATATTAAATTATTCAAATGCTAAGATACACATAGATAAAAGTTGGCTCAATGTTTTTTCCACCAACTTTTTCTAAAAATAGTTACCTTTAGAGTAAATCAGATTTGAAAATGTAGTGTGCAGTTAATAGGCCTGTTTTGTTGCGTATATTTAGTTCGCAGGCTTTCTGTGTTTTTAATTGTGGCAGCAGCAGAAGTGGCTGTGTCGGTGGTGGGAGTGGTGGTGATTCATGCCGTAGCCAGTTTGATCCTGCTGTGTGGCTGGCTCCCATGTCAGGAAGCTCCCGCCTGGCTGCCCGCCCACCAGCCTCACCTTGCCCCATCCCACTCGTACCCCGCCGCTCACATGGAGTAGGTGGGCAGAAAGCGTAGCTGCTCACCAGGTGGAGCTGGCAGAGAGGGCACTCGCTACACCTTGCAAAGCATGGAAGTTGACTTTGGCAGTGCTTTTGGAAGAAACTGACGTCTTTAATCACATTAACCAGTACTGCTGTAGCCATGTAACCAGGCTTGATCTGCTATTTATTTTTCTTTTTTTAAATTAAGGGCAGTACTACTTGAAAGATTAAACGTATGCTCTATTAAAAGATTGTTAGTCTGTGTTCAATTATTACTGTTTGTGGTTAGAAAGTAGTTTCTTGTAGTGCAATTTAAAATAAATTGTAGTATTTAATTTATTCTTGATATGGCTTTTATATTCCTTTCAGAAATCTGATTAGGTCCTCTTGAATCTCTTATCGTCATTAGAAAAGTTGTGCTGCTTAATATTTTTGTGTAAACCAATTTTGTAGTGATTTTGTAAATAATTGGTTGAAAAGAACAGCATTTATGCAAGAGAGACAATTTTGTAACGTTGTCTGTCACATTTGGTTAATTTAGTACATCCTTGCTGAATAAAAGTAAATATATCTTGTAAGATATATCTTGTGGGTATACTTATAGACAGCAAGAAGCCCATGATCCCTACTGTGCATGTAGGTGTATACTTCACCCACTAAACATCAATCATTTGTCCTTCATTGATTGATTCAACCCCATCTACGGTGATAATGAGGCCTGTTACACAAAGTCAATACCTGACATGGAACATTTAATGCTGGGTGAACTTGGGTGAAATGTCAGCTTATTTAGCGTTTCTTACTGCTTGTATAATAGCAGCTGCCTTTCCGTCAGACACTTTGGGGTTAAAAACAGAATCTTCAAGCAGACTGATCTGAATGTGATTTAAAAAGGAAACAAAAACCCCCTAAATGTTAGTCCAATAAGATGTGTGGTTAACATTGTGATGTTTTTTACTGTTCTGTACTAGTCATTCAAAGACGTGCTTTATTTTGAATATAGTCTCATCTGAAGAAGGTCTTCTTCTTGCACCTTACTGCTTAAAAATATTTTTTTTATGTTTCTGTCTACATATATTTTCACTCCTCCCCCACAGCAATTAATAGCCTTGTTCAACTTAAGATACTTGTTTTTGCTTTTGTCCATAATTCACTTTTAAAGATGAAAAAAAAAAAAAAAAACCTTCAGCTTGGTTATCATGCCAGCCTTTAAACAAGTCAGCAGCTTCCCTCATTCTAGCGAGGATGCCCGGCTCTTTATTAATTGAGGCTGGGATGACCTGAACATGGCCTCTCATCGCTGCTGTGATTTGGCCCCAAGAGAGAGGCGCTGAGCCATGATGAATTTGCGCATGCTATAAATAGAGTCTGGTCCTTGGAATCTGCCTTTAACTCCAAATCTACTCTCTGAAATCTGCTTAAGCTGGAGTTGGACTGTCTGTCGCTGCCGCTGGCATTATACAAAGAAGGAAAAAAATGAATTTGTAATTTTCATAAACGGTTGTGCAGTTCACTTTGAAAGGATTTTCTTCATCTATGATTTTTAATGAATTGTTTGAGATTCTCCTCTTCTCTCTTTTGGGCCTCCATGTCATTGTTTTGAGATAATATATTCTGTCTATAATTGAAGTAATCCAGAGTTCATATATATCTGATTTTATTTTCTGGAAATGCTGAAGTTTTTGTTTTATTGCATAGACCTATTCTAAGATGGGTATATCTTTTATATATAGGCTTTCTTTTCTGTATAGAAATACATTTTGTACAGTTAAAAACTTGAACAACACATAATATAATTTAAATATTATATATGAATGTTTCCTCTCTTATGAACATTCTGCTCATTTATTTGTGATGAAATGTCTGTTAATCTAAATGGTTGAGCATGAAGACCCAATGTAACTGCAGATTTAACTGATCTAGACGTTTGCGTGAGGAGGAGCACCTCGTGGAAAAAAGACAAGTGATGTACAGCCATACACAACAGTACTTGCAATTTAAAGCAATTATCCATAAGCTGCCCATTTACTTTGCTTACTCTTTGGCAAACCTGACTTTTCCTGTCAATTCTTTTTTAGAGTACTCGAATTTAAAGATTAAGCAGGCCTGCCAAGGCATTACCAGTACAATGCTGAGTTTTAACAATAGGAAATGTGCCATGGCAGAAATGTTTCATCTCATTTTATGCCCATCTGACATGGTTTTAGCAGGCAGGAGCTGCAGACAGAGTGGCACCATGTGTGTGGTGTCACTGAGGATATGGCACACTGCCCAGGGACTTCACATAGAGCTCCCACATCGAAAATGTCATTGAGCTCTATGCTTTTACTATCTGGGTTTTGGGTGACTTTGGTTTGTCTGTGCTGGTAGCTGGGAAGGCCAGGACTTTGAGGTCTAATGAGTTAGACTGGGCTTTTTTTGATCCCGTGCCTGCTTTTTTCCCCCTCCTTTGACTTAAATTCCCGCTAGGAAACAGCAGAAATTACAAGATCTCTGCTTCAAAGCAATATGTGTCTTTTGGATTATTTATTTCATTTTTGCCAGAAACCCAATTTCTATAATCATCTCGAGATTAGAAAATGCACTTCACATGCCGGGTATCATCATTAGTTTGCCACTACAGTATTTATGTATCCACAGGCGCTGTGTCCTTACAGAATTCACCCTTTACTCAGGAGAGGAGAATGACAGTGCCTCCTAGCAGTAGAGCACAACCAATGATGGATGAGATGTCAGGAATCAACGCTGTCTTCTCATCCCATAGCCATTGACAGGCAAAACTCCAGCATCTTTGCATCACTCTGGATAATCGCAGGTCATAGGAGCCATGGATATGACACATTAATTTCTCACTGACGATTGCCTATTCATCAGTGTCAGCACTTTAAATACACTTTTTCCATTCTAATTTATTGAAAAAAAACTTGCATGTACAGTAGCTCCAAAAATGTTGGGCCACCACGGTCATATTGAAGAGCTGCAATTGTATTATAGATTGCAAAATGTCAAACAAAGTGGCACTTCAAAGTAAAACAAACACACATCATAAAAATTTAATTCTAAAAAAGTAGATAGTAGTGTTGTTCAGAATCAACATTTGAACTATTTAGTTATCAGAAATATACAGGGGGTACAGAAAATATTCAGACCCCTTATATTTTTCACTCTGTTATTTTGCAGCCATTTGCTAAAATTATTTTAAGTTCATTTTTTTCCTTTATTAATGTACACACAGCACCCCATATTGACAGAAAAACACAGAATTGTTGACATTTTTGCAGATTTACTAAAAAAGAAAAACTGAAATATCACATGGTCCTAATTATTCACACCCGTTGCTGTGACACTCATATAGTTAACTCAGGTGCTGTCCATTTCTTCTGATCATCTTTTAGATGGTTCTACACCTTCATTTGAGTCCATCTGTGTTTGATTATACTGATTGAACTTGATTAGGAAAGTCACACACCTGTCTATATAAGACCTTACAGCTCACAATGCATGTCAAAGCAAATGAGAATCATGAGGTCAAAGGAACTGCCTGAAGTACTCAGAGACAGAATTGTGGAAGGCACAGATTGGCATGAAAGCCTGCATGGAATTTGCTAAAAAAAACACCTGAAGGACTGCAATAGGGCTACACGATTAATCGTATTTTTATCATGATAACAATATTTATGACCCATGATCGGTTAATAAATATTGTCGCGATTTTACAGTAAAAAGACCAAACTGTTTTTATGGGCAGAGTTTATGGATTGGACCGCGTCACTATGACGTTACTTCTACTGCTTCAGAAAGCGCTTGCAATCTTGACGAAGTCAATAGCAGAGAGCTGCAAGATAATCATCGCGTGATATGTAATGCGCATCTTGTCAGTAAAGCTGGTGCTGTAATCAGCGGTAAATTCCATTAGGTGCGTGATCTTACATTGAGCCGCATTCACTACGCAGAGCCGTTGTTCACTGATGAGCTGCACAAATTCGGGTTCTTTATCAGCGTGATTTTGCACAGCTCATTAGTGAACAACGGTTCTGCGTAATCGTGCAGACCTACAAACATGATGGTGGAGCAACGTGAGGAAGGTGCAGAAGTGCAATCGTTAGTTACAAGTTCATGTAAAAGAGGCAGTTTAATTAATGTATTCACCACAGCAAGAACAACTCTCCATTATAAACATGTTTGGTTTGTTTATTTTTCCTTATTTGTGGCTGTTAAGTGCAATAAGAATACACAAGTGAATAAAAGTTAATTACTAAAAGAATAATTGCCATTATTAATCGTGATAAAAAATTTGAGCAAAATAATCGTGATAATCATTTTTTCTGTTATCGTGTGGCCCTAGACTCCAAGGTGGTGAGAAATAAGATTCTCTGGTCTGATGAGCCCAAGATAGAACTTTTTGGCCTTAACTCTAAGCGGTATGTGTGGAGAAAACCAGACACTGCTCATCACCTGTCCAATACAGTCCCAACAGTGAATTAACATTCAGTCCCAACATTGATTAAGCCAATCAATGGATGGGGATTATTGGGAGGCCATGATAGACAACAAGGGCCAGTGAGAATTTGCCAAGGACACCAAGGTTACACCCCTACTCTTTACGATGAGTGTCATGGGATTTTTATTGACCACAGAGAGTCAGGACCTCAGTTTAACATCTCTCTCTCATCCGAAAGACGGTACTCTATTGACAATATAGTGTCCCTGTCACTATACTGGGGCATTAGGACCCACACAGACCACAAAGTGATTACCCCCTGCTGGCCTCTAATATAACAAAGAGTGAAAAATTTAAGGGGTTCTGAATACTTTCCATACCCACTGTATGTATATACACACACATACATACACACATATACGCACGTATATAGTGTGTGTGTATAATACAAAGAGAGAGAGAGCTGTAGTGAAAAAATGTATTGCAACATAATTTATTTGCAGATGCTTCTAGCCACTTGGTTTGATATATTTCTTTAATCTAATGGTAATAATACACAATTCTTTATAAGCATGTTTTAAGTGTACACAAAGTGTACTTTTATGGCCCTGAAATGTCTTGATGAGCTGTACAACCAGGCTGTTTAGGCAGTCGTCTTTCTCTTCAAGGTGACGTGGGCCGCATTGCATTGGAGAGTCTGGTCAGCAGACACAGAGAGACGGGCAGAGCTGCTACTGCTGGTTGCCGCCCCTCTAGCCTCTGTCCTCCTTATCAGGGCCAGCTGGCTGGAAGGCCGCAACCTCTCACTACCAACTAATTGCCTCTGAATTAGACAATTAATGTGGCCTTGTAGAGGGCTGGAGTGTCTGACTAGAGGGACGGCAGTGAGCAGAAGGGTACCTGGCCTCTCCTCACCTCAGCTATGTATTATTTATGGGTCGTTGTGCTTGACAGTTTTACATTAACTTTGCTAATGGACTCTATAGGAGGGTTGTGACTTTTGGTTCTGTTTTAAGTTGAATACAAATGGGGAAACTTGGGTAATTTTTTTCCTTCCCTTTGTCAAAGCACAAAGAATCTGCTTTTCTTTCTTCTCGACTGCAGTTTAAAGGAGAGCGTTGCCTGAAGGGAAAGCCAGTGTACGAGCTTCAGATGGATAAAGGTGTAAAAGACTGGTCCCTGTCCACCCTCGGCACCCTCTTCACTGCTTCTGCTGTGCGTTTTTGTTGATTGATTGACTGCCTCTGTTGTGTGAGGGATTCTTGTGTCAGTCTGCAGTCATAGATGAATGCTGAGTTTCCCGTGGTTTGCCAAAACCGCCTCTCCGATGATTTTCTTTTTTTTTTTTTTTGCCCTTTCTTGGAAGCAAGCAGTGCCGTTGCACCACTGTTAGAGCCTCTAGCAGATCAATTTTGTTTTCAAAGAGCCTAATTGTCGACATTGACTTGAACAGTTGTGTTCTGTTGATCTGCTCGTGCTGATTGTAGGCCACTAGCACAATGAAGTGTTCACATAACAGCCCCTGTCTTACAGTAGTGTTGAGAGATCGGGCTGCTTTGTGCATATGGGAACTGGATGGTCACCTCTGCTCCCCTCATTAGCTCCATTGGCTGTAATAGCGGTTATTGACTGGATGGAGCTTTAAGCACCTGTAATATTAATGGCGGCTCTCCCAGCTGCGATGGATGAGTGTTGCGTTCGCTAGTGGTTCTGAGGACGCTCTTCTCTCTGCGCTTCATCAGCCACTTGTGCGCACTGGCCGTTTCAAACTCAGGGTTTGTTGGTGACCCTTACATATTCAGGCCTATTCCCATTTTGTTAGTTGTTAAATCTAAAGCACCAGTGAATATTTTAGAAGTTTTTTTGGACATTTGGAGCATACTAGAGGTGGAGATAAAAAAACAAAACAAAAAGGAACAATGTGATATTGCTATACGCTTGTCACTATATGAAATTGGCATACAAAATATTAATTTTAGTATTTATTAATATGGTTTTCTTCTCTTTTGACATCAGAGGTACTCTACATTTCAATAGTTTGGGGTCAGTAAGGGTTAGGTTATTTTCAACAGGAATGCATTAAAATGATCAATAGTGGCATTCCTTTATTAGGATTTTCATAGTGTAGGCCTAATACAGGATTGTTATAAAAGTACAAAAGGGTAATTTTTGATAAACATTTTTAATGTTATCATGGTTTTTATAGAATATTGACATACATAAATATTGGCAATGCCTTATATGTTTGTTTTTTGTATTTCAGTTTGGCCAATGCATGCGATGCCAACTTTTTAATTTGACTAATAATCAGATTGTTAAATAAATTAAAATGCATACAAAGAAGTATTATAGCAGTTGCTTTTATATTATTAGTAATAGAAAGGCAAACATTATAATGCTGTCTTGTTTGCCATCAGCAAATATGCATCTGTTTTATTTAAACAAATCTAATGAACATTTAATTTCCATCATTCGCAGAATTATTTCCATTGTTAGTACTATATAATCTGTAAGGTCATTTAAATGGCTTCATCACCCAAATGTCTTGTGTTCATAGAAGTCATAAAAAGTGTATGCAAGACCTTATACAAGTCCATGTGAGGGGAATATGTTGTTTACTTACTAGGCCATGTATAAAGTAATATAGTGTCTCTTTATTTAAAAATGTAGTAAACAACTCTTAAAATACCACATTCACTCCTGTTTGGACAGACTGCTCACTAACCACTTGCAGTTTTTAAACGCTGTTTGAAGCTAACCACAAACCAATTTCCCCTCCTAGCATTAATATCATCTTCTCTCTGCCCAACTGTCTTCTCATTTTCTTCCTCGTAGCCCTGATTATAAAGGGGCATCTCCCACACAGCTCCTTAACCCTGTGTTTTATCTGTTGGCATGGACCTAAATTATAACATTTAAATGATTTTCCTTCCCACCAATCCACGTGGCATGAAAAGGCGACGACTGTACCTTCCGCTTCTACAAGAAGCAATGTGTGTTGAACTCAGTATGCTGAGTAGCTTTCACTCCACTCTTAGACAAACACTGCTTTTTTTTACACTCTGTGTCTCTGTCTGACAGCAGTTTTGAGGCAGTGCTGAATAAGGCCCAAAGTGCCATTGTCAGTGGCTGTTGCAGGATGCCGCTCTGAGCTGGCTGATAATTAAGAGGAGGGCCTGACAAATGGCTCTCATCAGATCGCTCATCTGGAACTGAGAGCACACGAAGGCTTTCAGGGAGGATAAACTGGGAGACGTCTCTTTGCTTTGCAATCTTTCATAACCTTCTGCGGCTCCTCCGAGAAGAGTGGAGCAAAGAGCTCTCTCTTTAAAACTCAACGCAGCTATGCCACACTTAAGTGCCAAGTTCTCTGTCTGCCTCGGTGAGATATTCCTGATTTTTACTGGACTAATACACAATGGCTTTTGTGTTATGGAGCACCACCAGTTTGTCGTTACTGGATTTCTTGTCTACTTGGAAGCATTTTTATTGTGATTTTAAAAAAAATTGTGCTTTTGTGAGACATTTCTTGCATCTTGTTTTGGCATTGTGCGTGTATTATAGAAACCTCTACATTAAGTCCAGATCACTTGCATCAGAAGCAGAGAACATTATTTGTGTTGGAAAGTGAGAATGCATGTGTGTTGCTTTTTGTCAGCAGTTAATTTCAGGAAGGAATTTCAGGAGGAAGTTAACTGATTATTTACAATATTGTTCAAACTTTTAGGGTCACTATATCATTCACATTTGCTCATTTGGTGTTTAGTACAACATTTATTATTCATTTGTATGTTTGTACTAATTGTATTAATTAGTTTGTAGAAAGCTGTTGCATTACGTAAAAATTTTCCAGGACAAAAGCGTTAGTTTAAAATTGAACTTGACAACTGGTCAACTGTATATGATGCTTTTGCACATAGCACTGATTGACTTTGACTTTGATTTTCCTTTTGCCATAACACAATTAATAGAGACAGGAAACCCCTAAATTTGCCAAGCCCCAGGCTTTTAACTCACTTTTTCATGTCTAATATGCTGAATATGTTATTATTATTCTGGATATTATATTATATTGTATCGCATTATATTTGTATACAAGTTATTTTAGTGACCATTCGCTTTGTCAACATGAAGTAAAAATTATTTGTTTTAAAATTCTTAAAGCATGTTCCTGGTCTTATAAATCCATTTATGTCAATTCCAACCACTTGGCTTCATTTTTCATGATCCAATCTCTTCACCCATATCTGGTTTGCAGAATAAAGGAAATGCTTTACCTTATTGGCCGTTAACTGTCCCGTTTCATGTGCAAGTGTCTAGCTGCAATTGATGTAGAAGGACACATTTCTTTGTTTTGTCTACCGATCTCTACAGAGTGCAAAAGAATTTAGTCAAGCTAATCCTCTGAATGACTTCTCTCTAAACCAGAGCAAGGCAGGATTCTGTGGAATTTGGTGTTCTTTAAGGTTGTTAGAAAATTATGGAAAAAGCTCTTTTGTTAGGCTTTCAACATTGAAGTATGAACATGCCTTGCTAAAAGTGCAGTTTTATAGGACATTGATTAAAAACTCCAGACAAGTGCCGTTTTTGAGGGTTTTTTTTTTTTGTTTGTTTGTTTTTTGTTTTTTTTTACCTATTAGTCAGAATTACACCAGTGAATATCTTCCGCAAACATTTTAAATCCTTATTAAACGGTTTCTGTTTTAAATTGGACTGCTGTTAATCTAAAGTAAGTACTGCAGCCTTGAACACATGTAGAAAACGATACAGAGGGTTTTGAAATCTCCAGAGAGAGGTCAGGTCATATGAAACGGCTCAGGTCTTAAAGCTCTATTTGCTTTAAAAGCACCTTGGGTGACAAAGACATCCTAACTCGGAAAGAAAATCTGAATGAATAGTCCTCTCTTATCTCTTTTTGAACTCTGGTCACACAGTTGGAGACTGATTTTTGTATTTCTATTGAAAACTTTTCAAAGTTTAGTTTGTAAAGCCTAGCGAAGTATTTGTGACAGAGCTACAGCTACACAATATAGAAGCGGAAGTCCATTTGGAAGACATTTATTGCCACCTTTACCACCATTCACCTCCTTTTATATAAGAGGATCATGCAGCCACACTCTCAAGATGCTCAAAGGGGTTATTAAGGCTATTTATTTATTTTCATCAGCACTCTTATGTCTTTCAAAGAAATACAGAGACTTGCACTTGATATTTGACATAGTCACTGTGCTCTGTCCTCAAGGCTTCCTCGTTCTTTGCTAGTTTGGTCAAGATAAAAAAAAGTCTGAAAAAGAAGAGAAAAAAAAAAGGACCAGAATCATCATGCATGCATTGTCTAGTATCTGTTCAGGGCTCACTTACCATGGTACTCATGTATTATTAGTCTTATAAATTAACATGCTTTACATGAAAGATGGGTTTAATTTAAACTTCGAATTAGTCAATTCCCCAAGGTGTTATATTACTTTGTACAGCATCTGCAAATTTTAATTATCACAATACTTCACCGAGTCCACTGCACACGGTATTACATCATGCTTGTATTGACCGTGCCGCTTCTCAGCTCGTTCTAGTTGCGAGCTATTCAGATCTCGGTGTAATGGGGCTCTTTATGTTTATTGTGGTTTTCACCTTGGCATTCATTTTTGCTGCAGCTAGCAAAATCTTCATGTTTTATTAAAGCGATGTATAAGCGAGTAAAGATCAGAGATGGAATGGGCTTTAAAAACGTTGCATGCCAACACACTGCTACTAGATGCCAAGAGAAAAGAGATCAAATACCTTTGAAGTCCTTGAAAAATGAAGTTGAGAAATCGTTAAACTAGTCGTCCATTGCTCCTCGACTGTGGGCTGCTTGTCTTAAAGCTGAAGTTAGAAATGCCGTTTTGCTCAACTTTGGTGTGTTTTCTCAAGTGATTGTCAGACGTTTAAATGAAAAATAACTTCATAATTTATTTTTTTCCCTTGCAATAGGTATATGTGGAACATACTCGGGTATCACAGCCTATTTACACTCTTAAAAATTTATATTGGCATTGGTGATTCCATTAAGAATCTTTAACTTTTAAAGCTTTTTGGCTATATATATATATATATATATATATATGTGTGTGTATAATTGCATTAACAATGCTAGCAGTTTAGGGGATTGTAATTTAAAATGTTTATTTATAAAATTGCTTAAATATTCGTAATTCAGCTGGCTAATCAACAAGTTATCTTGAACTAACAATGAATCTGTTCTTGCAGTATTCGTTCATAATTTGTGTTAATTTAGAAAGCTCATGTATTTTAGGGATGCACAATATTATCTGATCAATATCAGAATCGGCAGCCTCCCCCGGGTCCTAATGCCCACTCAGTAAGGAGTTTTAATTCCGTTGGCTTGCTTCTAATGAAAAGAAACCGATTAGATTGTGTTTCTGATAAAATATTTAAAAAAAACATTGGATTGTGTTTCTGATAAAATAATGTAGTAATTGAGGCCATAAAATTGTAAGTGTATATATTTTGATTTAAAGGTCATCTTTAAACATCAGCTCACAAACATGACACTTAAATTAATTTATACCGATTACTTCGTGTAATATGTAAACTATTATGAGCTCTAAAAAAAAAAAAAAAAAATGACAGCTTTTCTTGCTTTAGACAGTTCACAAATGTTAAATAATAAAATGTTAAGATTACCACTACATATTTCTGAGAGAGAGAAAAATGCAGTGATTCATATATAGTTTATTCATAGTTATTTTCAGGTCTTCAATGTACTGTCACTATAAAAATAATTTTAAAAGAAAATGCTTGTTAAAAACTAACCAAAATTAAAAATAATTATAATAATTAATATTGGTGCTGCAGTGACATAAAATATTTATATTTCATTGAAAAACATTATTAATTTTAAATATTAATTTAAAATATGCAGCATTGTAAATAAAGGAGAAAGCAGAAAAGCATGAAATATTGCATTTGTATCATAAATACAATTTTTGTCCACAGTTGTGAAACTAATATTTGTTGTTTTAAAACAACAACAAAAACAGTAAATTTGAACCATACAATTACATGTACAATACCTATTTTGTATGCCAATCAGTATAGAGCTTAATATTTATTGGAGTTGGTGTCTCTCTTTGTATTAGGATCACCTGAAACTGATGGTAATACCAGTGCCAGAGTTCAGGTACAGCTCCCGTGTGATGCCTTCCTGTTACTCATTTAACAAGGGGCCCCCACATCTTAGCGCCTTATCAGCTCCAGCCTCTCTCACACTCTGTCATGCTGTCCTCATCGCTGTGGCCGAGGGTGAGGGATTCTCCATGCTCTAAGTGGATTAAAACCTCACTGCATCCAGTTCCAGGCAGCAGTCGCATGGCTTGTCTGTCAAAGGTGGTGAATATTTTCACAGGTTTAGTCTGCGAACTGTATGGTGTGTTCCAGCCCGAGTCCAGTTAAGAGCACCGTTTGTGCCTCCTCTCACCACGTACATGGAAAAACCAGCTCCAGCATCTTCCCACACCCATTACAAACACAGTCTGCCAACGTGCTACATTCCCTAACGTGTATAGAGATATTGCAAGCTTAAGAAATGCCTGTGTACGTCTCTGTGTTTACAAAGGGCTTGTCAGGAACTGCAGTGGCTGAGGGAACTTGAGCGTGGTTTGTGGAAAAGCCCATATGTCAAAGATATTGAATGAATTTGAGAGAGAGAAAACAAAATACTGTATGGGATGGGTGGGACTAAGGAAAACTGCACAGAAGTGACATACAGTGAATAAGCAGGAATGCTGGGAATTCCAGGCTGTGTTTGGGATGTCCTTGGGCCATTGTGTTTTGAAACTCAACTTTTTGTTTTGCTCGAGCAATCAACCTTGCTCCTTTAATTTCCACACCTATCATGCAGTACAGCATTGTGCTAAAAATTGCTTTATTAGTGGCTAAACAAATTAACAATTAAAGCTAGTCAGCACATAAGATATTTTTCTTAAGTTGGTGCAAGTTTTCTTTATAAAAAGCAAACCTGTACTTAAT
Organism: Enteromius afrohamiltoni; assembly: GCA_034779775.1. Lineage (NCBI taxonomy): Eukaryota > Metazoa > Chordata > Actinopteri > Cypriniformes > Cyprinidae > Enteromius > Enteromius afrohamiltoni. The sequence goes on from JAUYWG010000045.1 coordinate 11,149,304, forward strand.
ACAATTTTGAAATGCTTCTTTAGAAACTAAATCATAGTAGCTTAATGTAATATATAATTTTATACATATTATTTTTTTCAGACCTATATTGTTAGGCTATGTACTCTATATGTGGCATGGAGTTTATTTTTTCTGTAAGCATACTGTATATTAGGGGTGTGTGATATATATGATCTTTGAAAATATCGTAGTTGTTATCTAAACGATATGCAATTTGACATTTATCAGATATTTTGATAAATTATATATTTATATTATATTATAATATATTATCACACAAAAACTCCAAACACCCAAAGAGAGCATGCATACAGTACACATGAGATGCAGGTCAGACTACTGCATCTGGGCATTTAGAATTCATGCTTTTGCAATGTGATTTAGTCACATACATTTAGAATTAATTAAGATAAATTCATATACTTTTGTATGCTTTTATATTTAAGTAGTCTGATAATCAGAAGTTAATGTGAATTGACTTATATTTTAGACGCAACAGTTCCTGTTTTTGCTTTATTTCGTCACTGTAAATTGTTCCAAAACAAGGTCAAAGCAGAACTGTTTTGCGTCTCTTAGCAACATATGACAGTGTTTCATTACTGAATCAGTCAGCTGTTTGAACGGCTGAATGAATGACTCTGTTAAATGAATGTCTATGACTCACTCATACAGTGGCTTGCCACCTTTTTTAACATAAAAACATTATTTATGCATTTGTAACTACAGGTTAAACGGTCTGTGTGTTTGCATCTAAATGACACTTGAGATGAAGCTTTTGTACATGCCAAACAAAGATTTTATTTGATTGGCAGCAGCCCTATTCTGTCTTACTATTTTAATTTCTTGATTAAAATAAAGAATTTAACATATAAGATGGTGCATACATTTAGAAAAATGGAAAAGCAAAAAATGCTCATAATAGATAAAAGTTTATTTTGAAAAAATTATTTTGTATTACTCCTGCAGACTAATCACTGCACAGAATATGAAGAATTTCAAAAGCTTTGGGAATCAGCTGTCCATGGCTGGTCTCAGCCTCACACACTTTGACTTAACGTCTGATGCATATGACAAACTTATCTGGAGTTTAGAGTTTAGAAATCATCATCGGATTGGTGGACTTATACAGAATTTCCAGGAGACGCGTTTTGCATTCTTTAACGTTCTGCATGAAAGCATGGTCTCAAGATAACGTGCATTAACCAGTTGAATTACGAATTTTTAAAGGTCTCATGGACGGGCCTTGGCCAATGAATGCTACCATGTATTCCAGACCTTCAACCGTTGGCTATGCGAGACTATTCCATGGCAGTTCTAAACCTGCCAAAATACCAGCACAATAACCCATTCAGCAAAATATTTTAAAATGATCAATAGCTACAAAATTCCAAAAAGTTTCGAGAGTTTTTATTATTACCATCACACCTTTATTGCATATTTTATTGCATTGTTCATATGTTAAGCTTTTCAGTTACAGGACAATAATAGCCTGAAATGAGATAGATGCATATACTGTAGCTGCTCTACCATATAGAGGGCCTTTACATTGAGACCTTCAGATGTTAAAATGCGTTTTATCTTGTAATCAAGTCATCATCGGTTTCCTGGCCAACCGCCTCCTAATTTAAAGTCTCCCTCTGTGTCGTGGTGTGTCGAGTGAGGATGTCAGGCTGGATTTGTGGGCACTGATGGGATGGTTCTGCTGTAACCTGGGCTCCCTGGGCTGAGCAGGCGGGGAACTGCGGTACGTCCTTGATGAAGAACTCCGCTGCGACACGGCCTGTCCCTTTGACTCATGCTGAGCGCTTGATACTCGGGACGAGGAGGTCAGCCTGACCCACTTTCCTCCGCCTGTCCTTCTGTCATGTTGGGAGAGGTGGGCGAGAGGCCAGGGGTGAGTGGGCGAATGGGTGCGCTGACTGTGAGCGAGTTTGCACAAGGGGGGGTACGAGATAGTGCTCCCACTGTGGAACACAGGTACATCTCAGCCCACCGAGACCGTAATAGACAGGCTCAGTGTCTGACCCTTTTAATGTAGCTCCTCATCCTCAAACACTCCTACAGCCCTCTTCCTCCTCCTCTTCATCACTTCACTGCACTGCGGTGCTTCAGAGCTCCAGCTGTAATCTATGCAATCAAGCTTAAGACATTCAGCAGTATTAGCTGCACACCATTTCATGTGTTGTGGACTATTTTTTACACACTATATGTCATGTGCTATGTTCAGGAGTTTGGTTCTACATGTGCATGTCAAGATGCCGTTAGACAGGAAGTGCTTGTTAACATTTAGTTGTATTTAAGACAGACACAACTCATCAAAAAGTAAAACTAATTTTTCAGTTTGAACGCAGGGTTGAAGAAAAATGGGTGTGTTCTGTATGTAGTTCACTGAGAAGCGGGCCTCTCTGCTGAATTTATACAGGATGCGTGTTCTACCTTAAGTGTGCAAAGATGGAAGGCATAGTAGCACTTGATGATGTCATGTATAATCATGTCGTCAACATGAAAAAAAAAACTGTCTACTCATGTGATATGATATGATTCATTGAAGAAAAATGGAAGGAATTTTTTATCTTTTTGAAATAGATTATTTTGTGTGTAGTAAACTCTGTTGTTGAAAGTATTTTATTACAGCAGTAAAAATGACATAAAATGTCATTTAGTTATTTACTATTATTAGTATTGTTAATATTAGTGATATTTTAGTTTATTTTTATTGAATAGTTTAATATTATAAACATGCATGTCATAAATTATGTAGGCATGTGTATCTGAATATAAAATATGGAATGCATGCATATATTTATTGTTTAAATAAGTAGTAATTAGTAATATATGATTAATAATTGTTATTTATACCATTGTTTAAACTGCAAAATGCATGTATTTATAATAATGTAATAGATATATTAAAATATCTATTATATATGTGATCAGATATCATATAGGCATTCTGATGATGTTCATAACATGCATTGGGTTTGGTAGCTTTCACTGTACAACGTCCATCTGATAAAGAGTGGGCTTTTACACACATAAGCTGTCACACCTTTTTTTTTGGTCATTCCTTTTCCTTTCTTTCTCACACACTCTCTCTCCTCTCTCTATCTCTCTCTCTCTCTCTCTCTC
>JAUYWG010000045.1:11168275-11195164 GCA_034779775.1 Enteromius afrohamiltoni
TCTCTCTCTCTGTCTGTCTTTCTCTGCTTCATCCAGCTGATTTGAACACTGTAGTCTGTTTGAACATAACCAGATTATATGCGCTCATCTTTACAGTGATGCATAGTGTGTCATCTGACTCCCACTGCTCATATTTCTTGTGTACAATTAGTCTCTGCTGCTAATGTTCTATGCAAGCTAACTAGTGTTTCCTGCTCTGATTTCGAGATGCTTAAATTCACATGTAGTATTAATTCTCATTTCTAATATTTTAGTATAGCGTAAAAAAAAAAGTATAGTTTTAATTTAAATATTGTACGTTTATTAGTCATGGCATAAATTATTATTAGTTATAACATAAAAATAATTATCATATCAGTGTGTTTGTTAACATTAGTTAATGCACTTTGGGCTAACATGAATAAACAATACCAACTGTATTTTATTTCATTAGCTAATATTACCAGGGATTAATAATAGTGTAATAAACACATTGTTCATGGTGGTTAATACATGAACTGTTAACAAATGGCACCTTATAAGGTATGCATGCATATAATTATTTATATTATTATATTTTAATAATATATACACATGTTTTTGTTAAACATATACATGCATGTGTTTGTATTTATATACAGTATACATAATAAATATATACAGTATATGCACTTCAGGGCCTTTAGCACCGCTTTAGTTACAGAACCAAAAGTACAGTACTGAAGTACTAGGACAATTTTGCGCAAACTATTTCACAGCACCATTTAAAGGGTTGTATTTGCATGGACCTCGGGTTTACTAAGCAGTGACGTAAGCCGGTCGACAGCAACATCATTTGTGGGCGGTGTTTAACAACTTGCGTCACAGATTTTAGACCCTGCTCAGAAGAAGGAGCTAATTTAGTTCCTTCAGACATATTACCTGGAACTAAAATCATTCCTAGTTCCTGCGGTGTGAACACGCCAAAGAGTGGGCAGTTCCACAATAAGTGTGGGTACTAGGAAATAGTTCCTGCAGTGCGAAAGGCCCTACATATTATGTAAATAATTACTTTTATTTTGGTTTGACAGCACTAATTCAAATTCGCTTTGATTCTTGACAATTGTTAGCCTGGCTTCTGCGACTATTCAGCTCATAGGAGCTTAGTCTGGCCAAGCTACCTTACTACCCGCCTTCTGGGAGGCGGGCTTAACCTGTGTTCATCAGATGCCTCTGTATACTACTGGACGAATCTACAACCAATCAGACCACTCATTCTGATGACGTACAGTATGCGTAGCGACAGAACTTGCAGACACCGTAACCAATTGTAGCGAGCTTCCTTAAAGCAGTAGGAAAATGTCTTTACTTACTTTAATTACTTCTGCTCCGTTTTCAAAGAAAAGCTGTCATGAAAATTTCTGGGGGTTCAGTGGAGAGCTCGTTTCTCATTGGTTCCCACATTTTTGGGAACAGAAATGCTCTAAAACGGCAGCTTGGCTAGACTAACTTTGCTCGAGAAATGACTAGGTGTCAAAGGAAGAATGGGCGGGCCCAAGCTAGACAATTGATAGATTTTAGAAACAAATTTAAATTGTTAGATTTTCAGTGAACCTGTACTAAGTGAATGGAATTTAAAATGTACAATATTCACAAGTTTTGTTGCTATAAAACGTTTGAATTAAATATATAGTATTTTGTGTGGTATAATGCAGGAACCATTTATTATCAGTGGGAGACACTGTAGGAAACACCGGTGCTAACAATTATGGGTTTACGGGATTGTTTGCGATGTGTTCTGATATGTGTATTTCCTCTCACTAGTTCACACTGACAGCTAGAATTAGACTTCTTGAGAGTGGCAGATGACTGTTTTGCCAGCCTCTCCAGTCTGCTAAACACTGTTGTCTTGAGCTAGACATGGCAGAGCCTCTGCCCTTGTGTACGCCACAAATATGCTCGGCATTATGGAGGCCTTGGGAGCTATTCAATGAATCACTCATTCTGGGCATGAAAGGCATCTCTTTAAACTCAAAACAGTAAGCAGATCCCATTTAGACTGAAACACTTACATGAGAGTTTAAGACACGCAAGCTAATTCTTTTGATGGACAAACCTGTACTGGATATTTATCGTTAGAAAGATTTGTTTTATGGATCAGTGCCTGTTTTTTTGCAGGCGAGCTTTTATGATCTTGCTGTCGATTTTGGTTGCGTTGCTCAGTTAGTTTCGCCAAGCTGTTAATTACAGAATATATAGCCGTAAAAACAACTTCAGAGAGACTCTAAGGAGACGTGTCTGTTTTGATCATTGCTGTATGGTTATGTAGAGGTTCAGCCGTGCTAGTAAATAAACGGTCAAGATTTTTCAGTGGTTTCGTGCGCCTGAGATTTGGCTCCTGCATATTGTACTGCAGTGTGTCTGGCAGTTCATTTCCTGTGCCGTGATGCTGAGTGCTGTAGTCAGCGCTGTCATGTTCTATCTCCGCTCTAATCTGCCGGTCACTGGGCCCGGCTGAGCAGTGCTGCCGTTTAGAGTGGCAAGGCTGATTTCTGTCATTGTTGTGTCCGTCCCCTCGCACCGCAGTCATGCTCCTCTCCCTCCCCCTTTAGGTGACGAGTCATCCAGAGTCGGTATCCCAGTCCATGAGCTTGCAGCAGGCCCCTCAGGCCCAGTACAGCATACCGGAACGCGACAAGCAGCTGCTCTTCTCCGACTTCGAAGATCTCAGTGCCTCCTTCCGCAGCCTTTACAAGACTGTGTTTGAGCAGTCCTACAACCAACAGGGTGAGTTGCGCACTTGGACATCCCATCAGACAGGTAGTCTGCTGAGTTTTTGTGCAGCTTGCAGAGCTTTGAGTACTTCAGGCTTATCGGTAGCTGAAAGCGTCAACAAATCAGCCAAAATAATTCATAAGCCAACATGCAGAGACTGGACAATGTGTGGAACTGTTCAGTTGTGCAGAATTTTGAGTGTGCAGTTACTGTATGGCCCTGCGGGAGGAGCCATTCAATTCCTGAAATTTAATTTAATATAGACTGAATAGGCCTCTTTTTTTGGAAGGGTTAATATATTTTTACACATAATTTGTCATTTTGTATATAAAAACTAAATGATTAAAATTCTTAAATTATATTTTATTTTAAAATATATTTATTTATATATTTAATGCATGTACTTTTATATACTATAAAGCATTCCATCAGCTGGTAACCTAAAGCAGATCTTTAACCTTACATCATTATTTGTTTTGCAATATATGTAATTTTGTGAATAAACCAAAAAGCATTACTACTTTATAAAAACATTTAGACAAGCTTATTGGGGTGGAAGTTATTTACTGTGCCTTTCTTAAAAAACGCAACAGATGGGTTCTTTGAGGATTTATTAGGAAAAGAAAGTGTTAACATTATTTAGATTGTTTAGCAGCCATTTTTATGAATCACAATGAAAATACTGGCTCAGTGTACTTTTGTAGTTTTTTCATCGGAAGAGATTTTTCCAGCTCAGATGGCAGCCCATGAAATGCAGTGCTAGATTTAGTTCTCTGCGAGCTTGCCTGTCTTTTAGAAGTTAATTCCTATTGTTTGTAATCTGATTGACTGATGTACAAAAAGCACTTGACAAGCAGGCTGCACGCAACGCCAGACGAGCCCCCGCGTCTAACCTACTTTGCTCAAATCAGATGCTTTTCATGTTAATGTTTCCAAAGTGAACTTCTTTAATCTATCATCTATGTTTCATTAGCTGAACGTTGTTACCTTTTTATGTGCATAAAAGTGAAATCTCTTAGTCAGACAAGCTTGGGCAATTAAAATGAGCAAATAAAGCTGGCGAGAGGATTTCACACCCCACTGCTGGAGACACTGAGCTAATTCACTGGCTTTGATAATAGGTAATGAACTCGCATTATTATTCAGGGGGGCTGCTAGCTAATTGCTTTCTGTGCTCTCCCATGGTTGGACAATAGGCTTTCTCTGCTGATAAGAGATGCACCCCTGTCACCCCGCCGATGAGTGTTCTCTGGCGATTGCAGCGATGCAGGGCCCGCAGTCTGCTCTAAAAGCTCTCCACCGAAATAGGTTTACGGTGCCAGCGCCATGATGGACAGGGCCTCTTAAGACCGCGAGCCGCACGCTTCGCTGATTACTATTGAGTGTGCAGATGTTGGAAGCTTGTCAGGCGTTTTCAGAAACTAGTTCAAAACAAGTGCTGCACGAATGAAAAGTTGAAGAGAGAGAAATTCCAGTGCCATTAAAGAGACGACGACTTGCTGAGTCACCATCTTGGCATTTTAAAAAGACAGATTCTAATGTTTCCAAAATGTTTTAGCCTTTTTTGCCACATTGATAAAAATAGTGAATGATAGGATAAGGTATGATTATGGGGAGTGTAGGAAGCGATCAGAAAAAGTTGCTAGCTGGAGTCAAACTTGTACTGCCTACACAAGCACAGCGGCTCAGTCAAAGAATGCAGGTTAGCCCTCCAGGCTACATCTTCGACCGTTGTTTTTTTTTTTTACATAACACTTTACAGTACAGTTCTGTACATTAGTTTCTAGGTGAAGTGTTGTGAAATGGCAATAGACACACATTTATTATAGCATTTAGTAATCTAGTTTGATTTACATTTGCATCTTGTTAATATTAATTACTTGTAACTGAGAACAAAAAATATATATTAATGCACATTTTAAATTAATCAAAAGAGAAGACGTTTAATTGAAATGAAATAAATGTATAATTTTGATAAATGTTGGTTTGCATGTTAACATGAATTTGTACACTTTTAACAAATCTGTTAATATACGCTAACATTTAAGATTAATTACCAGCAGTTGAATAAAAGTTGTAAATGAAATGTTAAATTAAGTATAACTAAATTCTAAAAATATAAATTATGCATTAATATTGTCAAATGCAAGTTTATTGCATATTTTTATATTAAAGCATTACTTTTCAGTGAAAAACATAAATGTGTCACTGACAGTTTGCATATGCATGAAGTGCCTAACTATTGTTAACATGTTTTTTAAAACTACATAAGCACATGTAAGATTTATAACCAGATGATAAATTAATGCCATAAAAGGATTGTGCCTTGTAACTTCGTTGCTTGTATCAGTGACTGAGATTTGAGTATTAGCTAATACTTTAGACCACTGTTCTCAAACTCAGTTCCTGGAGAGCCACAGCTTAGCTCCAACCCTTATCAAACATACCTAATCAAGCTAATCAAGGCCTTCAGGATTACTAGACACTTCCAACCAGGTGGAATTTGGAGCTAAACTGTCCGGAGCTGTGGCGCTCTAGGAATTAAGTTTGAGACCACTGCTTTAGACTGGTAAGATGGAAAACGTCTGATCAGATGCTGGCAGCTTATTTGAAATGATGATGAAATAATCTGTTTGATTCTTGCAGGTCTGATGGGTATGCCCTCGGAGTCGTCTCAGCAGACCCACACCTCCTGCTCTTACCAACACTCCCCCAGCAGCGCCATCAGCACCCACCCTCACAACAACCAGAACAGCATCACTAACTCTCACCCCAATAACATCCCCAACAGCGGTAGCCAGGTGCCTCTCTCCCACCCCCCTCACTCGGCCCACAACTCGCCCCACGGACAGCACCTCTCCCAGCATGGCTCTCACACCCAGCACAGCCAGCACCCACACACGGCGCACAGCCAGCACAACCAACATCCCCAGCACAGCCAACACAGCCAGCACGGGCAGCATCCCTCCCAGCACCAGGCCCACGGCCAGCACACACCGCAGCAGCAGCACCAGAATCTCTCCCACCAGCCTCATCCTGCCCAGCAACAGATGCAGTGCAACACCGGTAAGAGTCTGTCTGTGTCTGTGATAGTTCTCGCGATCTGATCATCTCTCGTGCTTTCTGTCTCAAACCCTCAGCATACTTCCTTTCACGTTGGCATTGCCCTGACAGGCCGATTTATTCAGGCCTCTTCTAACAGTCATTTATTTTAGATTAAGAAATTTATGGCAACTTTGGAGCAGTCAGCAGTAAATCATAGGGTGATTTATACAGCTCCTCTAATGAGAACAAAGCAAATGCAGCACACTTCAGAGAGCAGGCCTGTAGCAGAGGGTTATGGCTCCCCCTGCTGCCCCAAACAGGAAGTGCACAGCCGTTTCCACGCATTCAGAGTTCTGCCGTCTTATGTGGCCTTCACTACTTTCTTGTTTTGTCTGCAGGTCTTCCCAGTGACTGGTACCCCAACCTGGATGCACTAAAAGAAAGCTGCCGCATCGCTAGCAGCTACAACTGGGCTGATGTTGATCTGTCACCCTTTCAAGGTTTTTATTTACTGTTTTTATCAAGAGACTACATGCTAATGAAAAAGAGTTCGTCTTGTACATTTTGTACTACTCCCACTTGTAAGACATACAATGATGTATTGTGAGTTGCATTTGATAATTGTATTTTTTTTAAAATAGATGTTTTTTGTTCATCAGTAAAAATTAAATATGCAAAATTGTTAAATTATTTTTACTTTAAATGATTGCCATTTAAAATGATAACTATAACAATTTATTAAGAAACATTGCCAAATAAAGAACATAAAGAAAAATTTCATTACTTACTAAATAAAAAAAAAAAAGTGTATATTTTTGTAACCTTAAGCAGTGTTCTTTATTATTTGACACTCACTGGAAAATTGCTTATTCACTTGAACAAAGGACCTGTTAAGCTATTTCTCTGGTTTGTTTTGTATATTAACTATGCATTGAATTTTACAACAGTAACATCTAGCAAGCAGTTTCATTTAGTTTTGAGAAATCACCTGGACAGACTGAATAAACAATGTCGCCATTTTTCCGAAGGTTTGAAAGAGAGCATGAGGCAGGCGGAGCTGAATAACTGGTCTCTCGAGCCCACTCAGATGGCAGACCTCTGCTCCTCCATCAATCAATTCTTTGCTCGCACTGGAATCCAGCCACAAGGGGCAGTGCAACCTCCAGTGTGCCACGGCTCCATGCATCAAAAGCCTAACCCACACATCAACACAGGTGAATGGACTACAATCCACAGTACCACATATTAAAACTGCCATAATATTAACATAGTAACATCAGTTTGTTTTTCAGGAAACATGTACATGGACTCGAGACAGAGCTTGAGTTCAATGATGGGTCCGCCGGGATATCCTCATATGCCGCCTATGAGCAGCGCTGGCCCCACTATGACAGGTCCTTGTCCTTTTTTTTAGCTCTTATAAATGTTGCAGCATGTGAATCATGCTGAACAGGATTCAGTGTTTGAATACTCATATTTGTTTTATGTAATGCCATTATCACAGATATTCTTATCACTCATGTACAGTAGTCGAGAGATCTCAATGCGCTGCAACCTAAGAAAACACATGCAAACAGAAAAAACAACAACACATTAAGAAAACATCTTCATTAGTTTGACAACACAGGCGCTGCAAATTCTCACAGAGCAACCAAACACACAAATGCGCTGCAAAAGGACCACGACAGAAATGTTTCAAGGGGACCTCAAAAAGTGACGAACCCATCTGAGAGTAACTCTAGCTAACATAGCATTAAAATAATGTTTCACAGTCAAGTGTGTAATTCGTCTGATTAGTCTAATGACATCCAAAAAACTCACATTTTAGTTCAGCGACAACATGACTGCTCTGACCAAAAGTCACGGAACAAATAATCAGGTCTCAGATAGGTTTGTCACTTTTTGATGTCCCCCTGAAACATTTCCATTGCGGTCCGTGCTGTTTGCAGCGCGTTTCTGTGTTTGCAGCTCGTTGTGAGAATTTTCTGTTTGCATGTGTTTTCTTAAGTTGCAGCGCGTTGAGCTCTCTTGGCCACCGTTTGTTAGAGAACAAACCCCTAACATAAAGAATACATAATATAGTCAGATGTTTTCTAAAAAAAGACATTAATTCCTGAATTTTCAGCAGCCATTATTTCAGTTTTCAGACTCGCATAATTGTTCAGAAATCATTTTAATATGCTGATTTGGTGCTTAAGAAACCTTATTATTAATGTTTAAAACTGTAGTGCTGTAAAACTGTTTTAACATTTTGAATGTCTTTACTGTCACTTTTGAATTTAATGCTCCCTTGCTAAAAATGTTCATTTTATTTCAACTTATCTCACATCATGTATGCTATAGTTGTGAATAATGCCTTAAAGGGATCGTTTACCAGAAAATGTAAATGAATCACTTACCCTTATGTCATTCCAAACCAATTCCAAATATTTTTGATCAGGGCCTTTCTGACCCTTTCTGACCCTCCATAGACAGCAAGGGAACTACCACAGTCAAGGCACAAAAAGGCAGTAAAGACATTGTTAAAACAGTCCAAATATTACAGCAAAAGTTGTTGTTTTTTTGTAGCTTTATAAAATTAAGATAATCCACAGATGTTACTTATGGACTGTTTTAGTGATGTCCTTACTATCTTTCTGGTGCCTGTATGTGGTAGTACCCTTACTGTCTCAAAGAGACAACCTGCATATTCCAAAAACAGCCTAGTATCCACCCTTAACTAAAACTGCCAAACGCATTCAGAGCTACACAGAAACAAGCATCCACACCGAAGTAGAGTTTTCTTTAAAAATCTCTGCATGCTAAAAAGCATTGTACATCGTGACAATTTCCCTCTGCTCTGTCCTCAGGCCATCATGCTCAGATGAACCAGCAGCATATGATGCCTGCTGGAAACTTCCAGATACGCCGCATGCCTGCCGACGACATCCAGGACGACTTCGACTGGGACTCCATCGTCTAACCCAGTCCCCCGAGAGCAAAGAGTGGTGCAGACAAAAAACAAGAGCGGAGCGTATGGAGGCAGAGTGTTTGTGTTACAGAGCAAGAGGGCTGGACCTGAGGTGTCTGCATGCCCGTGACAGAAGGCAGATTGGATTGGGACACTTGAAAAATAGTGCAGGTGTTGTTCATTATGACCTGAAAGAGACTCCTGTGTTCCTGGTGTTTTTATGAAACAAAAACAAACAAAAAAAAAAAGATATTACTTTGAAGACAATCACATTTACTAGGACATGTTTAAGTGATCGCTTTTGTACTTGTCCAAGGGGCAAGTGGTTTGTTTAAGTCAAATGTCTCCCGACCCACAGCCTCTCTGCAAACTTGCCAAGCTCGCCCCTGCTCTTCAACTGTTGTTCTGTGATTTTTCGAGTGATTGCATCCGGCTTGTTCTCCCCTCTCATGGTGACAAAAACTCAGGCCTCGACCGCCTATCAGACAAGATTGGCTCCCTCATTTGTGTCGTGAAACTTCATCCAAGATGCAGGGCACTTTTCAGAAGAGGGTCGATGGTGCAGGTAACGTGACACTCCAAGCACCTGCCGTCGTTCAGGCACAAGTAGCCCTTTTTTGTTGTTTTTGCTCCTTCGACCCTACACACTGTAATATCCCGACGTCGCCATGCATCCAAATCCGAATCCAGCAGATTTAACTGATTGTTAAGGCTCATAAGGAATCGTGTAAACCACATTACCTGCAGTATTTGTACTTGTGTATCTTTGCTGTCTGAAGTGTGTCATGTTTTTTGTCACTAATAGTTTTAGGCTAGTCTGAACGTGTGCGTCAGAAAATGATATCTCTCCAGACCTCACTATTATGGATTTCCTCATCGCTTTACGTTTGCATGTACAATCCTCGTTCTGTTGACCATCGCCCGTCAACCTCTAAGTCTCCCGATCGGACTGCGTTGCTTTTTGAGTTTGTGGACCTGCCACAAAAAATTTCACACAACCACTTCCCTGCCCGGAGATTTGTGGGATACCGGAGAGCCCTGTTCACGTTGCGAAATCAGCCTGCTGTGTGGCTCTTTACAGCAACGTTGAGAAGGAGATGAAAATCACGTCAAGGCACATTTGCTTAATGGTCCGCAATGAAAGAGCCCTCTTTATTTTAACCCTAGGACCAACTGACATGAAATCGCTTGCTCTTTGCTGCACTGACAAGGACTTTTTGCAGAGAGCGTACCTTCACTTTAGCTTTTGAATGCTGGGTGTAGCGTAATACTAAGAGAAAGGAGATGACTAGAACACTTAGATACACTAATAGCCTTATTTTGGAGGAATGTTAACTACTGCATTTGAATTCTACTAAGAAGCAGTTTAAAGTTTAAAATTGCACACATTCAGACTGTTCTTCAAATGAAATCAAATAAACCCATCAACCTGGACGCAGGAACTAGACAGTAACTGCTCTATCGAGTCGTCGTAATTAGCATACTACAGTCTATATATTGAAAGTGTCTTCTAGCATTGCTAAACACAGTGTCATTATGGAATGTTTTTGTGCAATATAGTTAAAGATAGGGCTATCAGTGATTACAATCATCTCTTTTGAAGAGCACAAAACTAATGCACAAGATCTGGACTAGAATAGCCAAACCCCAATTAGAAATGTGTCCGGTCTTTGACCTTTAGCAGGGTATTTCTCACTGAAAAGCAGCACTTCGATTAGACCAAATTTTAGAGTGCAGTGCTGGTTTAGAAAAGCCATAAAATGCGGTTGAAAAAGGAAGGAGTGGATCTGTTTCTCATAGCTTGAAAGTTTACGCACACCTTGGTCTTCAGTTGTTTTCAGTTTTCATCTTTACGGGCTTTGTTTTATTATATTTCACAGTGCAAGTATAATAATATTTTCTTATAGACTAGGAAAAGGGAAAAAATCTTATGACAATCTTTTTTTGTGTGTGTGTGTGTGTGTGTTTCATTATTATGAACTCTCAAAGTATTTACACTAGTCATTGAGATGTATTGGCTATTAATATAATGGAGCAGTTTGTCGTATGTCCTTCATAAGAACACTAATTTCACCTCAAAGTTAGAAAGAAAAAAATCATGGTTTACATTACATAAAACAAAATAGGACCATTAAGATTTGGAGTTTTGATATGAACTATAATAAAAAAGTGATATTGCTGTTATAATGGCACACTCCAAAACTCTCATTACTGTAATCTTTTTACAGTATTCATTTTTCTTTTAGCAATATCAATTATTCTCAGCAATGATTCATTAGTTATTTTTTCATTATTGTAAAACAGTATTTGTATTGTTTCCTGAAAAACAATCAAGAGTTGATTAATTAAATGTAGCCTAAAGGCAGTAAAACAATAATGTGTTATTTTGCCTTTTCCCTTATATTACTAGTAAGAACATTTTACAACAACAGACTTTTCTTTATTATAAATTAAAACCGTTTACTTGGATTAAAAAATGTAAAAATGCGTTTCTTTGAGCAAAATATTTCTGCCTTTTAATTTTGGGGACAAAACCAAAACCGGTTTTGAGAGATTCACCCTAAAACGTTTGTAATGGTTAAGGAGCCCAGTCAAACTTTCTTCACGTTCATGACATTTCAGTCCTGTCCACTATCATCTATGTACCGTATCCATGTGTTCCCTCATCACATAAGCAATTGTCAGATTCTCTGATGCTAATAGGGTTTAAATCGACAACCGTATTACTGAAGCCTAACGTAACCTAGAAATCGAATTTAATTGGCCGTGATGTTGATTTTGTGAGTCTGCTCACATTGCCTGATTCTACAAAACTGTGACAGAACCGTTATCCACTTTACCCCAGACAGACTGTGTTTTTTTTGGTTTGACTGCGACGCTGTGCACATTGTTCTTAAGCTAAGCTTCATTGCCCAAATCTGCTTTGGCTGCCTGCATCCTGCTCTTGCTCTTTTCCTTCCACCTCATGTTTTTGTTTGTTTCTGTACAAGTGTTCACGAGCCTCAGTGTTTGTCGCACAAAGGGCTTTGAGAGCTTTTATCTGGTCACTTGTGCACTTTGAAAAGATTTCAGAAGCACAAGCATTCACATCGTTCATTAAATTAAGCAGGATCTCGCCTCGAACATCTGCCATCGATCCACCCTCGCTGTGAATTGAATACCATACTGTGCTGTTCGCCCTCGATCGTGCTTTGTCTGGATGTCGACTGCAGAAGGAGGGTCAGTTTTCGGTTGGAAATATTTCCTATGTATTGCCAATCTGTTTGTGGTAGTGATGTGTTTGGATCTCTTGTTTGCCAAAGAGAGAAAGTTTCATTTCGCACCATTTAAGGCAGCGGGTAATAAGCGCCCTTCACCAGGGCGTAACGAAGGGTAACGAAGAGAGTCTGGAGGATCGGACCGAATGGAAAGCGTAAAGGGAGCGCTAGAGAATATGAGCTGGACAGGTGATGAGTTCTCTTTTTTTTTTTTTTTCAAAAAAAGGAAAAAAAAAAACATTGCTCCTTTTGATTTTGTGTTCGTGTTGTGTGAAAGTTTTAACTGTTTAAAGACAACTCAGTTTTCGTAAAACAAAAGAAAAAAAAAGAACTAAAAACAAGTGGGGATGCATCTGCCAGAGAGATTACTGTAATCAAGGAAGAAGCCTTGTTACATTTACGGGAGAAAACTGCCAACAAGTTCTGGTATTTGGAGCCTATTTTATTCATTGTTGGTGTGTCGTTGTGCTTATTGTAAATATGTGTCTTTTCGATTGTCCTTTTTTCCTCTGGGGTGGTGAGGGATCAAGGCAAGGGCTCGGGTTCACCTGTGAAAGAAGAGGGAGATGAATACAGAGTATTTTGTTATTGTCCAATCCAAGGGTGACACAGTATGTATATATCTATATTGTATATATGTGATGAAAATGCGTTGGCTTTTTGTGTGACACTACCTTTTATCTGTACTATGGTTCAACATTCAGTGTTTCAGTGTTTATATTCTATTTTAATCTTTGTTTTCTGTTTGATTTCGTCCTGGTCATTACTTGTATTTGTTGTTTCCTTTATTTTCCCCTTTTTGTCCATTTTGTTATTGCACGGTTTATTACTTTTGCTGTCCAATAAGATGACACGGCTTCTCTTTGTATTGGTTTTAGTGCTGTAAAATAACTCTGAAGTGTCATTAGAATTGTCAATACCACCCCCTCCCCCGATATGCATGAATGGCACTTAAAGAAATAAAATATGTTAACTTCACTGTGGAATCTTTGCTGCTTTGTGATATTTATTTCGTATACATGAAGCTGAGAATACTCAAAATGCTTAATTTTAATTTGATTCTGCCAAATATTATTATTATTTAGTTTTTCCCTTTATTGTGACAGGACAGTGTAAAGATGACAGGAAGCGATGTGGGAGAAAGAGAAGAGGTCCTCGAGTCAGGACTCCAACTGTATTTCTTGACATTAACTGCTATTTTGCAGGAATACTGACAAAATTAGTTTTACATACAGAATTCACTTGTCATTTTTACATAAGATAAGACATGACTGCTCTCAAGTTTAAAAAAAATAATAACATTTTAAATAAAAAAGTCTCTCTCTCACACGTGCTTTTTCTCAT
Source organism: Enteromius afrohamiltoni (assembly GCA_034779775.1). Taxonomy (NCBI): domain Eukaryota; kingdom Metazoa; phylum Chordata; class Actinopteri; order Cypriniformes; family Cyprinidae; genus Enteromius; species Enteromius afrohamiltoni. Next base: position 11,181,605 of record JAUYWG010000045.1, read on the forward strand.
TTCATAAATGTATTAGAACTGTGCAAAAGGACTTGTGTTCATCTTATTGCTAGGCCTATTGCTTTGTGGGAAAATAATATACAGTACAATGACAAAAAGTGAAGCCATGTAAAAACATTGTGTCCACATACGCTGTCAACTTGACCCTAAAATGACCTTTTAAGGTTGCAGTCTTGCATTAAAAGTCGAACCTGATTTATTTTTCATCAAAGCGTTCCGTGCACGCTGTAGTCTGGTATGGTACACGTGCTGCTGAGCCTCGGCTGTCACAATGGGTTAGAACAATAAGCTTGTTAACTAGCCTGTTTTTGCTCAGCAGATCTAGGTTAGCCGTCTTGCTTTTTCAGTAAAAACCTGCTTCTGATGACAAGACAGCCGTTGACTGGATCTTCTTATCGTTGAGAAGCTCTCTCAAGATGCTGTAGCGTTTGAAGCCCCCTACAAGTTTGCGTTTCTTCACACTTGTGTATTTGGTGCACTCACCATGGTGCTTTGAAATCGCTTAAGTCTTTGTAATCCCAGTTTCCTCCTGAAGAGCACACACAGTCCCTTGGTATTTTACCGACCTATTTTGAATTTGACGATCTGGTGCTGTCACTGACTTGGCGGTCTACTTCTAGTATCTGAAGCTTACGTTTAGAGCCACTTTAAAATAGATTTTGTTAGTAAATGCATGCGCGCATCGACCCCTTGGCCCCATCAGATCAATCTCTTCGGCTCAATGGCATCTTGAAAGATGTACTGCGGGAATACTTAAAAAAAAAAAAAAAAAAAAAAGCTTTTTCCCTGTCGTGTCAAATTTATGGGCTTGTGAACTTTGAGGAAGGCTTTGGGAGGTCTGTCAGGACATCAGTGATCTGATCCAAATTGCTGCCAAAGAATGCAATTACTCGGACCATATTTTTCGAGTAAAACTCAGCTATTTATTGGCAAAGAAACATTGTAAGTGATTATGATTATGAGAAGCCTGTGGATGATCTAGAAGAGCCAGTGGTGCCACATACTTTTGCATGCGCTCTAATATGTTCAGTGTGCAGCTTCAACACTGCCATTGTTTAGAGTCCTTGTGCTTTTTAGGTGGGGGTTAGCTGAGGTCTGCTTCTGGACACTGCATTCTTCTCTAATGATTCTGATCACCGTGTGCTCTGCAGGCAGAGCCGGATCAAGAAAAATGTGCCGAATCTGATGAATTCTGGTGTAGGATTAATGCTTATAATCTACATCTTTAACAGCATGATGATGCAACAAACCTTTTTGCGAACAAAGCGGTCAAATTAAGCGCACTTAAATGAACAGTTCCCAAAAATTTATATTTCCTATGTTTTTCCTATGTTATATTTCCTAGTTTTTTTTTGCATCATAGCACTCTCCAGTGGATCCTTTTCAGTGAATGGGTGCCGTCAAAATAAGAGTTCAAACAACTCATAAAAACATTACTATAGCCCACAAGTAATCCGTAAGACTCCAGTCCAGCTGCAATTTTTATTAAATTCATTAAAGGGGTCAAACAAAGGCAATTTTCCACAAGCTAATATGATTCTTTAGGATCTTAATGGAACGTTTGTAATATAGATTGCTTTAAAATTTCTCAAAGATAGTGTAAAAAAACCCTAATTTGACCCTGTCATAAACCGCCCTTTAGAAATCACTCTGTTCTGTGTACTTCCCCTTTAAATCTTCACAAGCTCCGCTGACCCCGCCCCTCTTTTCCGGACGCTCTCAAAGGATCTTTTTTTTTAGCAATATTCATAGTGATTATTTCTAATTAGCACTTTTTATTTCTAAAGACATTATACTCACTGCTTCTGTAGGTGAGGCTGGACCATGAGTGATTTGTGTCTCTGAGGACATGTTTAGTTTATACAGGTGTGTTTAGCCCATGTTGTGCAAAATGTTCACAACGGACGGTTGTTGGGTCAAGCAGAGAAACTGCATCCATATGTGGAACATGCATCACTCTCAGAAGCAGATGTCTCACTCTCCACATCATGACATTATTGGAAACTCTGGTGCTGGATTTATTTGGGATGTGGACTGTTGTAAGCATGAGGACCAGACGCAGTGTTGATGACAGCTCTCTCAAAACGGAGAAAGAGCTAAACCCAATCTAAAGACATTTATTCACAGTGCCCCCCAGTGGTCGAAATTACTTCAAGCCTTTAGACAAATTATTTGGCGGGGGGAATCCAGTTAGAGAGACTGAGCATTTGGAGGTTACAATTTAATGTAATGCACTTTAGATTAGTTATTTACCTACTTCATAATTATTTATCATGTTATACTTGTATATCTCTTTTTATGGCATTTTGTCATGCTTGTCATGTTATTTCATAACACTTTTTAAAATAAAAATTCTTATATCCATGCAGTATATGTTCGGAGAGAATTGATGAAATCTGTTCAGTGATTTTGCTGCATTCTAAGAATATTGTCATATTTTAAAATGCTGGAAAAGACAGGTCAGACGTACAAGATGAGGAAAAAAAGCAATAGTTTATGAATGTCAATACACACCAGGTGAAAAATCTAGATTATTTTTTTTTATGATCTGATCATCTCCAAGCATAAAACCGGGTTGTTGAAATGTCTATGCAATAATACTATTGCAATAAGAACTATATATTTAAAAAACTTTTGGGGAAGGCTAAAGTAGTCAAACGTTTCCAATTATTAAATTAGTTCAAATATCCTACATCTGAGTTCTTTTGTGATAAATAAAATATTTTTGCTATAGTTGCAGAGTAAAAAATTGAACACAATTAAAAAGTTGCCGAAATCAAGAGTAAAAAGACCTAAAAACAGATTTAGCTATCAGAACAAGGACATTTTCTTATAAATACTGGTACAGTTTCATTGTTGACCATAACTAGTAGGGCATGTTGTCACAAAAGGCCAGTGTGTAAATGTGAAAACGTTTAACTGCTTTTTTTTTTAGCTAGGCTCGCACAGAAACTCAAGCTGAGAAATTTTACTGGAGAAAAAAAGTGACAACTTGCCCCAGTCTCCCCAATGCAAAGTGCACAACTGAACACACGAGTTAAACCATGTTAAGCAGGCTCGTTTTGGCGTAGCGTGTCAATAAATGAGCTGATTTGCGATGCTCCAGGTTTCACCAGCACTACTTTCACCAATGGCCCATCGCGATGGTCGTGTGCCTCTCCCAAATCTGCGACCCGACCGACCAGTTACATTGGGGAAGCTCTATAAGCTCCAGTCTCCATCCGCCATTTTCAGCGCATTGGAAAGCAGGTAGACCAAAAAACTGCACAGTGCCGGTAAAAAAAAAAAACAACAGGTAAGTGTTCAAGTACACCATGCTCACATTTTTATTTCAATCAAGCCTTTGCAACGCTGCAGCGAATGGCTTGGAAAGCAGGAGGACACCTTGCTCGGAGTGAGTTGCGTCGGGTTTGTGCACTTCTGAGTGCTCGGATTGATGATAACAATAAAATCCGTTTGCCCTGCCAGTCCACAAAAGCAACTCGAGGGCTCTGGTGAAACATGTGGGAGAACTTTGTCTCTCATGGAAGAATCCTCGAGCGAAATGTGACTATTTGAAGTGTTTAAAGCGCGTTGTGTGTTTGTTTGCTTGCAAGTCTGGATATACAACCTGAGCGTCTTTGCGCGAGCTACTGTCTCAGTTCACGATTTAACACCATCTGGTTTCCATGACAATATTTTAAGCGGAAGGGTGCACTTTACATCTATTTTGCATGCAACTCGGACTTGATTTGCGATTTATTTTAAATCGGGTTTAGTATAATAATGCAGTGAGCATGTAAGCATTGTAATATCCATCCCTGAATATCGTGTCGCAAGTGTTTGCTGGTGTTTCTTTTAATAATTTGTAACTTTTTTTTCCGCTGTTAGTTTGCCCATCTTCGGCTCTGGGTGCTGAAACGCCTTCTTTCTTTGTCCCACAGCCACCGTCTGTTATTAACAAAGATGACAGCACAATGAAACGCTTCTCATTCATCTCTGGAGTTTATTCATTCTCCTGCCTCGCAAACAGCCTTTTTCGTTTTCTTACATATAGTTTAGAGAAAATGTGTCAAAATACAATAAACGCATAAGGATAGTGGAGGGAGTACAGATTAAATCATACTGAGGTAAACTTAAAGGTGCACTCAGCATGTTTTTTTCCTGATTTAAAAAAGTTGCTCATGTAAGGAAAATAAACGCACAATAAAATGATAAACATTTAAATGATATGAAGCCTGAAATAATTTCAGTTTTGTATGTTTTTGCGTAGAGTTGGTCGCACCCTCATGGACGCTGCCATGTTGGAATATACATTTTTATATATATATATATAAAACATTGTTTTATTGATTTATTTTAGTTAAATTCTGATTTTAATCTTATTTTGCAGTGGTTTACGTAAAAGTAGGGAAATTAAAGCATTACAGCATTAAAAGACTTGTTCTGTACATGTGTATATAACTTTTATGTAGTGCTTTCAGTGCTCACTGTGTGATTTATAAAGCATAAATAACAATGTATAATATTACTGAAATTAAATTAGGTGTAATGAAACATTATGGGTGTGTGAACTTGATGAAAACGAAGCCAACACACACATTGCGACAAACCTCCAGGCCAGTAGGTGTCAGTATATAGTTTAAACACACTGTTACATTTACATTGACATTTATGCATTTAACAGATGCTTTTATCCAAAAGCGTAACTAAAGCAAGTCGTCAAGGAGCCAACAATCTCTGTAATATACAGTGGCAGGTTTATTTGACGACTAGATCCAACTAGGAAATCCAGAGACGAAAAGAGCCATCTTATCATTAGGATCAAATTACTGATTGAGGTTAAACTGGGAAATAAAATACTCATGCCAAAAGGTATATAAAATTAGTTTTTCATTATAAAGTTATTCCACACATTTATGAGACTGACTTCAGAGCAGGTTACTGCTGCAGACTAATAATTTTTTACTGACGAGATAAAAGAAGGAATCCTTAATGAGTGCACTACATTTGCACAAAGACTATTACTGAGGAAGAGAATCTTTTAGTGGCTGTGTGACCACACATAGGCTTCTGCAAATTAGAAATCACATCTATTTTTATGCACTACTGGGATTTGAGTGTAATGATATCATGAATCATTTCTCAAAACATCCTTTCTGCCAAAAAAGTCTGAATGTGATGTTTTACTTTGATTCCAGAAGTATGTTTTAACACGCGTTCTGGTGTGTTGGGTCTGCATGCTCCCACCCATGTGAGAGTCAAAGGCAGCGGAAGCCTAGAATCTGTCTACGACCTCCACGCTTATGTAACAGTGTCACATCAGAGAGGCCCCTGGTGTGTCATGCTGTTTTCTCAATTTCCCCTTATTATCTGTAGCTGTCATCCAAACCTGATGACAATGTTTTACTTACCGTCCTGTCAGCTCTGGTTATAGTTCTCTTCTTATGCTATGAGAAGAATTCTCTGCAGACCCCCAACAAAATAGATCATCATTTGTCTAAAACTGTGGGATATGCACCTGTATGCCTGACTAAGTAATATGTTTTTAGAGGGCTATTTTGGTTGGTTGGGTTGTAAGTGAGGCTGGGTTAATTACACATGTCTAATATCAGTGAGGTCTCTGGTAATAATAGATACTGTTTGTCTAACCCAGGGCAGTCCAAACTCAGTCCTGCAGGGTTTACCTCCAACCCTAATCAAACACACCTGAAGCAGCTAATCAGGCTCTTACCTGGCATGTTAGAAATGACCATGCAGGTGTGTTGAGGCAAGTTGGAGCTAAACTCTGCAGGACACCGGCCCTCCAGGACAGAGTTTGGACAGCTCTGGACTCGAACCACAGTTAGAGTTATGTTTTGCTTGTTAGATAACATGCTCATTAAGGCTCAAATTTTTCAAATAATTTCCTACTGTAAATATATGAAAACTTTAAATGACAATAATTATTATTTTTTTCCACCCTCAGGTTCCAGATTGTCTATTAGGCTAGTTGTCTTTCAGCCAAATATTGTTCAAATTCTCAGTTATACATCTCAGTTTTAAAATCTTATGACTTGGTTTATGTGCATGGTATTGCAATTTAAAACCGTTTTTAATTGTATTATGTTTTAAATTGCAATTTATTGCAGCGATGTCAAAGCTGAACTTTCATTAGCATCAATACTCCAGTCTTAATGGTCACATGATCTCTCAGAAATAATTCTAATATCCATATTTGCTGTTCCAAAAACATTTCTTATTATTGTCAACTTTGAAAACAGTCATGAAAACGGATTAATCTTTTATTAGTGTTCTGCAAAGTTCAAAATATTTTTTTTAATGTGAAATATAAAGCTAAAGTAAAATTGTTTTAAATCAAGATAATGAATCAAATAATTGAATAATTGCTGCTTTCTCCCCCCAAAAAAAACAAACAAAAAAAAAAACAACCCAGACCCCATTGTTGCTTGCATTCAATCTACAGTGCAAATAATAGAAAAGGAGACTTTGTGTGTACTGAAGGAGTTTTAAGCACACTTTTAAATGGTCTTCCAGTCTTTTGGATTGCTTGAGAGCAAGTCCCATCTTGCATCAAAAACAAAGAGGATTATTTTGTTCTACATAGTAAAAAATAATTGCGTCATTTTCTGTTTTACAGAATCCATGAAATAAGAAAGGTCTTAGGAGTCTCAAAGTTCAATCAAGTGTTAAATCCTCAGTGCAGGTAAGGTGAAACCATTTATTTCCTAATGTCGTTTAAAAACCAGCACGGGTTACACATATGGTTAAGAAACAAACTGTAAATCCCACCCTTTTCTTTTTTTGAGGCTGTAATGGCTTTGCCTCAGGGAACATATGAAACCTTGGATGACATCCCAGCCCATGTGTGGAAGGGGCTGCCAAACAGCATGAAGCTGGGACCATCAGCTGTCAACCCCAGTCGCATCGGTGAGCAACAGCATGGATCCGTTTTTGTAAACGATTCTGCTAACGAGAAATCATGTGATCATTATTGCGGTATTTTCTGCTTGATGAAAGCCTATAAAATGTTTCGAATCTTTGACTTGAAACATATTTACAAAGTTGGCCCATTTTGCTCCGTTGCAACCGTTACTTTTGCCTGGACTAGTTTAGCTGGTCAGCGTTGTGAACTGGTAATGTTAAAGAGTTGCAAACAACATAACTGCGTTTGATGTTTGAAAGAGATTGTGCAGTACGCTGTGGTGGTGCCCTAGAAATCTACAGATAAATGATTAATATCGAATGCTTCAAAAAATGGCTCTGTGAGAGCGTCTCTGGAGATCTTACAGTGCCTCATTCTGATTGAGGATTCATGCTCAAAAACCTGTCAACTAGAAAAGTTTTAAGAATATTTTCCCAGTGTTTGCTGACATAAGATTTCACATGGCATGCTGTCCTTGTCTCTTATCTCAGGTGTCTGGGCATCTAGATTAATACCGAAAGGCAAACGGTTTGGACCGTTCGTAGGAGAACGAAAGAAGAGATCTCAAGTGACGAGCAATGTTTACATGTGGGAGGTATGTATTCCATATAGGAGAGGACCTCTAGACGAGCCTGACTAGGAGTCTGAATACATTGAACACAAAGCTCATTTGGGACAATACATATTATCATTTGAAGGTTTGGGGTCAGGCAAATTTTTATTTTATAATGTGCCCCGAGGCTGCTTTTATTTGATCAAATATATAGTAAAAATATGTTGAAATTTCAACAGTCTTCAAAGTCACATGATCTTTCAGAATCATTGTGATGTGTTGCTTAGAAAATAATTAGTAAATTAAAACAAGTGTGCTGCTTAAAGTGCCCCTATTATGCTTTTTCAAACATGGTTGTTCATGCAGTGTGTCATGTAGCAATTTGAATCTTTCTCTGCTAAAGCCACACGTCACAAAGTAACATATTTGCATAATGTCCACCCACGTTCTATGTCGTGAACAACTTGCCCGCCCCCAAACAGTGCAATCTCCACATGGATTACATCAAGTGAAAAAGTCACTGTATCCTGTGGGAGTTCATTTGTTTTATATGCCCTTCCAAAAGATGAATCTACAAAGAATGAGTGATTAACATTCATTTTTTTCAATAACACCTCAGCAGTACAATCTCTTGTTGTGTTCGCGTCATTTTACTGATGATTACTTTTCCGATCTTGGAGTACAATGTGATATTCACCAAACACTTGATCTTAAAAGATGGATCCGTGCCGAGTTTATTTGGACCGGCTTGCTCCTCTGAACTTCTTCCTGTAAGTGAGATTAATAATTGATGATTGTATTTTCTAGCAGTCGTTCAAAATACGTATTTATGTACGTTATGCTGTGTAACAACCCTGCACGTCTTGGTAACCGGCTAACTTGCGTTTCTGTTGTTCAGCTGTGGGGCTATAATGCAGTCTAAACATTGTGATTGATGCAGCTTGACTGTCTGTCTGTCTCATCATTATTTTAAGGCCCCGTTTACATGAAGGGAAGACGCAGGTATTTCCCTACGGTTTGATTATGCTCCAGAAAATGCTTAATGTCATGTGAGCACCCTATTTACATAGGTTTGGCATAGTTATTATCGTGCTAGACGGCGTATTTATGGGGGGTGATATAAATGATAAGTTATTTATACGAATTTTTTCGATAATTCCATGGTCGCATGACTCGATAAAACAATAGGTCTTCTGAAGAAAGTTTGCTCAGGTGAAAGGAGCGACCGGGAGGTAGCGGGTATACAATTCTCATCACCCCAAGCATTCCCCATCATTCTTTGCGGTCTGTTGTTGTCGCTACAGATCAGTGTTGCCAACTTAGCGACTTTTCAGACCCCCTTGGCGACATTGTTCCCTAAAAATGACTAGCGACAAATCTAGAGACTTCTTGGACAAACCTCAGCGAGTCTCCAGTACTGCCGCCCAAGCTCTTGTTCTTGTTCTCCCAATGCGTGCACTCCTCTCTTTGCGTCTGTTCTGTTCAGTGAGCGGCTGAGAGGAGCAGGGCTTTCCGTCAAAATAGATATTATGTTGCTTCTAACTCTATTGTACATGCAAATATAGCCAAAATCACAGCATAGTCTATATCTTATGTGTACTTGGTTTCATTATTATGAATTATAAATTATAAACGATATTAAAAATAAGGATTTTAATCTAGATTAACATCTTGTAAGGTAGAGCTAGTTCAGTAGGCCTTATGGTGTGCATTTCAGTCACTATTTCATATTCATTCCGTTTTTCTGACAACAGAAACCATTAAAAATATCAGTGAAAACAGTTATGTGGAGAATTAGGGGGCATTGAATAACATTATGTGACCACAAAGAAGCAAGATAATATGATACACTGACATAATGAATATGCAAATTGACATATGACGTCATCTAGCAATCTAAAGTGGGTTTTAAATCAGATGTGTGGAAAGTTTAATAATTTTTTGTTCCTGTTTCAAAGTTTACAGATAGATGGTTAATGTGTGTGCCATTGATATGTTCAGTATTCATGTAAACTGTTTAATAAACACTTCTGGCACTTCTTTTTTTGAGTCTCTTAATTAGTTTTTTTTTTTTTTTATGTTTTTTTATGATTAAAGGATTACCGTACCGTGCCATTCATACCGAGGTATTACCGTACTGAGACATTGATACTGTTACATCCCTATTAGCCACCTTTAAAATGGCATAATAGGGGCACTTTAATATTTGTGAAGAAGCAGTGACGTTTTTTCATTGATAAACTTGTGAATGGTAATGTGTGTTTCAGCAGTGATTGTTTATTAAATGCTTATTGTATCATTAGGTATATTTTCCAGCCTGGGGGTGGCTGTGCATTGATGCTACAGATCCAATGAAAGGAAACTGGTTGCGGTATGTGAACTGGGCACGCTCTTCTCAAGAGCAAAACCTTTTTCCACTAGAGATCAACCGAGCTATTTACTACAAAGTGCTAAGGGTAAGTTAATCTTTAAGATGTGATGAATCGGTGTGATTTTCAACATTTTAGTTATGATTGCAAAAATCCAGGAGGAGACCTTTTGAACAGAAGAAATTGTTACACATAAATATTAAACAACTGTTTTTTGTTTGTTTTTTTTTTTGATAAGAAATGGTTCTTGAGCACGAAAAATCTGTATATTAGAATAATTTTTGAAGGATCGTGACACTGATGATAACTGAAGGAATGGCTGTTGAAAATCGAGCTTTGACGTCACAGGAATAAATTAAATTTTAAAATGTATTATAATAGTAAGGATATTTTAAATTGTCTTAGTTTCACAATACTACTGTTTTACTGTATTTTTAATCAAATCAAATAACTGCGGCCTTGGTAAGCGTTGGTTACTTCAAAACAAAAAAAACTTGAAATAATCAGCTTCTATATTATCAGGTTTTTGTTTGTTTTTTTAAGTTGGCTAGTATCAATATAATAGCATAGTTTTTTTCTGCCACTATTAATGTTAGATGTACCGTATGAAGCAAAGAGAACTCTGTTGCATTTCCTTACTATTTGTGCTCTTCACTGTAATTAAATATTATTGTTACACAAGGCAGCATGTACATTGCAGGGATGGAAAGTGTACTTATAGCCTATAATTTAATGCATGCTAATATAAACTTATGAATTCTAAACCTAAAAAGAAGCTCTTTATAGAATAAATCTCGGTATTGCATTGTTAGATGTGTGTATATATATATATATATATATATATATATATATATATATATACACATGCCTATTTTTTTATTATTTTCACTGAAATTTCACAGCATTCCTTTGCAGCTGCCTGATGGTCCCAGTTTGAAAACCCATGCACTTTTATATAAATGCACTCAAAGATAATGGACTAAATTTAACAATGATTTTCATTTTATTAACCTTTGAAAAGTAGTAATCTGGGAATGGTACTGATATAGAACAAGAATTATCATCATTGCTATGCTTCTGGTTAAATTTATGCACATTAAATGCATTTTGTTGTCTTTTGTACAAATACATTTTTTATTATACCTTTCAGTTAGCAGATTAACAAAACGTCTTTAACGTCACTTAAAAGGTTCTAAAAATGTTAATTCCCTTCAATGAGCTGACACTGCACCTTAGTTTGTTATGGGGGTCTGTTCCTAAATGCCTGACAGAGCGTCAAGGCCTAGATAGTATTTCATCCTATGGCATGCCAAAAAGCACCACTCTGATTGGTCCCTGTGCTCCCCGTCAGCCAATCGGACCGGACGAAGAACTTCTCGTGTGGTACAATGGGGAAGACAATCCTGAGATAGCTGCTGCATTAGAGGAAGAAAGGACTAGCAACCTGAACAAGAAGAGTTCACCTAGAGCAAAGCGAGGTAAAACGAAAACACAGGCTGTTATTGCTCAAACCGGGCGTTTTTCTATACAAATATCAAGTTGTGGTCCGAAATATATATGTTTGTTATATTTGGACGCGTTCGGAGTCGCTAGCTGGAACTAGCATGTTAGCCATCTGGCTATTCGCCCATTTCACACGAAGATCTTTTAAAAAGAGGAAATATGGATTATGTATATGTTCTAATTAACTTTGTTAGAAAGAAAAACAAGCCCAGGACAGAGCCAGTGTGTGGTGAAATGTAACGTACTCCTCCTCATGTTGGTGAACGGGTCGGTTAGCCGCCTTGCAGACACAGACCTCATCTCAGTGTCTCAAAATCTAGTGAACTTCTATCCAAGAGAGCATTTTGAGCATCACGGCCACGTCCGAGTGTTTGATTCAAATGGTTTTAACGCGCTGTGATGCCCAAGCATGCCATCTAGATAGGCAGCTTCCTAGGTTTACAGACACAACCCAATGTCTGACAGAGATGACCTTCCAAACCCTCCTCGCAGAGCACTTTGATTTAGACCTTAGTGAGCCATAAAATAAACACAGAGTTTATCCTCTGTGCATGAGTCTGATTTGTTTGTCCATTGCACAGTGATTAGTGATTTGTCGCCCATCACTGTATAAAGTTTATTTGATGCATATAAGCGTGTGCGTAACTTAAAATGTTTTTGGGAAATATATTTGCTGTTAAATGTTGCACAAATATACGGTTGAGTTTAAGTGGGTGTATGTGGTATGTATGTACTTTATAGACTAATGTAATAATTTCTGAAAAGGGTGACCTAAACTTGCGGTTGAAGAGCATTTGCTGGTCCTTTCAGTGAGTAAATGTCATTGAACAGGTGAAAGTCAAATGTCCAGTGCAGAAAGTTGCACAAAGTTAGAGTGTCCAGTTTTGCTTTTTTAAAAATGTATTGGTAAAAGTAGTAATGGAAATGTGTGACGTGTTAATAACACCCAGAAGTTTGCTGTCACATTGTAGAAAAATCAAGAGGGATTGAGATGCTATAAATAAATTATTATATAAAGCTATATAAATATCAAATGAATAACATTTTTGACAGAAAACTTGTTAAACTCACGTTATAACATTCTAACTGTACATGCACACAAATCCTTTATCTTGTGGGAAGAGATATGTGGGAAGGACTAATTGACAAGTATGGTCAAATGACCAAGTTGCATGTGTCTGTTTTATGAATTGGGTTTTGTATAAGATGCTCCCAGATGACCTTGTCACAAGGACAGCAGCTGATGGCTGCTTTCTTTTCTTGGCTGTCACGGTTTCTTTGAAACTGTGTAAAAGTGTATACATGTAATTTGCTAACATTTATATCAAATTAAAGGTAAAGTTAATTATCTTGTTTTCCCGCCAGGAAACCTGTATGACTTTGTACCTTCTGTGGAGTACAAAAAGAGATATTTTATTGGAAGTCAGTGTTCCTCTGAATATCATCTTCAGTGTTCCACAGAAGTCAGTCAGTCGTACAGTTTAGGAATAACATGTGAGTGAGTAGACTTTCTGGATAAATTATCCATTTAAGTAAATGCACAGTATTATTAATACAATAATTATCTCCACAATTATCATGCAATAACTGTGATGTAGATTTTAAATATGTGAAAAACAAGTGTTTCTTTGCCTGTGCTACGCACAATGCTGTACTCAAGTACAGAGTAGTCAGTCTGGTTTTGTGGTGAGCTGCTAGTTTAGAAAAAAGGCTGTGACATACTTGTTTTGTTTTGGTTCTTGCAGGTGGAGCTCTTTATTTTAGCTAATGTAACAGATGCTCTTCCTTTTGTGTTTTACAGTTTTCGGTTTATACTCATTCATTGCAGCTTCTCTGGAACATATTGTATTCAATTATAGTAGGTTTTGATGGCTGTGATGGGAAACTTCAACTTAACTGCTTTTTGCTGCGTTTAGTGAGTCTGAACAGTAATTTAATTTTTTAAAACTAAAAATAGATCCTTTTTTTTTCTCCCTAAAGCAAGGAGGAAGCTGTTGGAAAAAGGCAGACAGGCTGATTTGGGTGGATTCTGTGAACCGAATAAATTGAGTGCCGTTGAACCCTCAGAGATGCGGGACTCAGAGGAAGGTAGGTTATGCCCTTCACCAGCCTTTGCCAAGGATTTGTGTCGTTCACAAGTATGTTTAGCTTTAGTCATAATATTTTTGTTACATTTAAGGATGTAACAGTAGTTCAGTTATTTTGATAATCATTTAATGTGCCATTTATTC